>CM042263.1:33978846-34616346 GCA_023566225.1 Romanogobio albipinnatus
TTCTCTGCATCGGATATGGGAAGCTTTACATTATCCAGCTCAATTTGTAACTGCAGGCCATAGTCAACTGCAGAGAGAGGCAGATGGTTGCTTTCTGTGGTCACGTCAAAGTCAATAATCTCGGACCACTGAGTCATGTCTGCCAGGTTGATTTTTGCAACTCTTCTGAGTAGGTTCAGGTAGAACGTGATCAGTTCATTGAAGAGCTTGCATGGGTTTGCATTTTCCAGCTGAAACATTTTATTCACTCGGTTCGCTTCTTGCACGATAGGCTGCAGGAACACTAAATACAGCTTGTTGACTGGATCGGAGTACATCTGATACAGGATCTCCGCGTTGTAGTTTCTGTCCTTATCTTTGGCAAGCTGGAAGTGTAATTTCAATTCATCATATTGATCCAGCACCCTATTGAGACATGCACTGACAGACAGCCACCTAGTGTCTGAAAGCTGGAGGATTTTTAGCGGTGCTTCTCCGACATTGATTGCTGCATATAGTTGCTGGTAGTTTTGCTGACGGATGGTGCTATGTGAAAACCAGGCGTATGTTTGTGACATCTGATATTCAACATTTCTTGGTAAAACACGCATTGCGTATGATGAGCACAGTTGAATTGAGTGACACGCACATTTCACAAACACAAAGTTGGGGTTGTACTGACGAAATTTGGTGACAACTGAATTGTGTTGTCCACACATTGCATTGCATCCGTCAGTTGCGAGCCCGATGCATCGTTTAGGACAAAGCTTGTTCTCTAGCAGAAAGTTTAGCAACGCTTCTGTTAATGACGCCGCATCTCCGCCATCCAGATGAACAATCCCAGCAAAAGATGAAACTATGCGCTGTTGATTTTTACTACAATAGCGGAGTACAACAGCTAACTGTTTATGCATGCCCACATCCGTGCTCTCGTCAATAATTAAAGAATACAGTTCCTCTCCAATATCCTTCAGTAGTTCCCATTGGATCTCTGGCCCAATTACTTGCTTAATGAGGGCTGAACATTTTGTGCGGTGCAGTCGGATATCCTTTTGAGCAATTTCACCGACAAGTTCTCCTAAATGATCCACTGTCAAAATGCTTGAATGGCAAGCAATGTGTGCTGCCAGTTTTAGCTCCGTCACTTTAACAGTCTGGTCGATTTTTACTGCAGTCATGCCACTGTCAAACAACGTACGCATTCGAACGCTTGAGAACGGGGCCGCATTTCGAACATGTTTTTCTGTCTTGCTGTGATGCAGAAGATCACTGTGATGCGCTCGAATCTCTGCTTTACAGTACTTACAGAAAGCTTTGGTATCATCCCCAGTCACACGCTGTATCCACTCCTTAATGCCATCTTCACGTTCCCACTCTTTACTGTATTTCTTTACATATTTTGACCATTTCCCAGATTTAGGAGGCATGGTGTCTCTCAGACTGCCACGTCCGATTAAAAACGTAATGGATGCGGGCGGGCAAATGCAGAATTACAACTCCGGCGGAAGTGAACCGCAAATTTGTGAAATTAATTTCAAATTAAACATAATTTAAAATAAACATTGCAAGATATTCCTCATTAAATGTTAATTTACGGAAAAATCTTCTGTTGATGACATTTATTTTTTAAATGATTATTTACTAGCAACAATCCTGGAGATCCCGCCAATCTGTTACCATGGAAACCAGCCTAGGCACGACTACCCCTATACCTCACAAAGTGTGCTTATAAGTACACTTATGCTGATAAGATATTGCTCATCTCATCATCCTAGCACAATTGTAATTATTGGTAGAATATAAATTGGGTAGAGTAAAATATTTATTTCAACTCAACTATTTCAGCTAAATATAATTGATGCAATATGTTAAACCTTTAACCCGCGGAATAAAAAATCAACCCGCGGCATGTGGTTAAAAGTAGCCCAATTCCGCGGGAAAACCGCGGACTTGGCAACACTGTGACACGCTGAGACCGGAAAAGAAAGAGAAACCGCCTCAGACTCCATTACAACAACAGAACTACGACTAACGGAGCAGTTCTTCAATATCTCGTGTTCAATTTGTCAAAGTCAGTTAAATGATGAAAAGTCTAATGATGGGAGGCTATATCGTTCTGCTTGCTCTTCTCGTTCATGGTAAGACATTTATTTGTTTCTATAGTTCCAACCCTTTACGGTTCAGAGAAGAAAAATGACAAAACTCCGTCATCAACTGCAATTCTTGCCTTGAAATCTATTCAAGGATTTTATTTTATTCTGCGTTGTTTTAAATAATTTAATATGATATATGGATATAATGTTTTCGCTATACATCTACTTTATATATCGTGGATGGTAATTATTTAGTTATTTCTGTTCTGGACTCTCATGAAATGGCGGACGGAAGTGGCGCAGTTTCATCAAAATACCGCAGTGATAGCTTAATCTTATTAAACCTTTAAATATCTCTTTAATTTCTTTTTCCTGAGAATGCGGTGTAATTGTACATTTGATTGTAATTTCTCTGATCTAATGCACTTTTTTTTCTTTTTTTTTATGTTTTGAATTATAGTTTTGTATACTTGTTGCATCAAAGTAATTATATATTACATGAATACAGTGTTGTGTTTTACAAAAAAACGATTTACTTTGTACCATTTTTACACATGAGGTTGTCTCCAAAAGAAGGTTTTAGCAGGCTTTATCCTTGTGAGGGCAAGGTGATCCTTGTATTTTTTTTATTTTTATACATTTGGTCTAGGAGTGCTCTGATCTGCCTTTTTGCTCTTGTACTAAGATAATAATAATAAACAGTGCTGAATTATAGGAGAGCGGGGCACAACCTAACACTTTTTGAACCGTCTCGGTTTGTGTAAATCCATTTGTGGTTCAGAGTATTATTTTTTTACCACAGTCATTTCACACTTGTCTAATTCAAGTAACGTTAGGCTATGTGGTTCAGTTTCATTAATACAGTGTATACTTTTTTACCCGAAGGAATGGAAGTGAAATGTGACAACATGCCCAATAGTACATTATATACAAGACAAACTAAAATATTTTGTCATTTCAAATACAATGGTCAACTTTTTCGTATAAAATAATGGCTTTAAAAAAAAAATATATATATATATATATAAATTAAAAAAATTGAGTTTGACAATAAACACACTGTGAAATACAGCTATACAGAATAGTTCAAAATATAATAATAATTAAGCATTTCTGAACATTGACTCTCAGTCTTTATTCAACTTTCTCGTAGTTTCTCAATAGAATTCATAAAAGTATAGAATATAATATCATAGTTCTAATAGGAGGACATTGTAATGCAGTGTCACAACATGCCCCTCCTGTGCAAACCCGGCTCGTGTCTTCTGCTGGTTAGATCAGCATTAAAGAACGTTAATTAACAGATATAAGATTACAATATCTTATTTATCTAATTTTAAATAAACACAAAAATAGAGCTGAAAAAAATAACTTAAGAAATGTACTTTTGCTATGGTTAAATAAATGTTCAGTGATATCTTCCAAAGATTTTTTTAATTTTGTTGCAATTTTTCTTTAATGTTGATATGGCAGCTGGTAAATACACTAAGCTTGGTCATCCTGGTATGTGTGGAAAGTTTTAAACCATGCGTGTTACAACTAACCCTGAGTTGTGCCCCTGCTCACTCCTACCTAATACAGGGCCGTTTGAAGGTATTAGGGGGCCCCAAGCAAAAGGGACATGGACATCTCCAGAGAGTGAAATGAAGAGAGGAGAGAAAACGTTTTGGGAGTTCATTTTAGTCCATCCTGAAGTCCGTTTTGCAGAGATGGACTAAAAATGAACTCCCAAAACGTACTGCCAGATTCTGGAAGATGAATTCTTCAAACAGTGGTACTAGAGGATGCGGTGCTGGTCCTTCAAGAGTCACTCTCAACCTATCTGTCCATAAAGCCTATAAAAAAACCTTCTTCATGTATTTTACAACACTTCAGCTTGTGATTCTTATCTAGTGGGGGTCATTTTTTAGGATTCTTTACCTAACTGAAGTCTCTGAGATCCTGACACCTTGCACTTCTGGAGACTCCAGGTAGGTTGCAGCTTTGGAAAATGGTGGCGCTGGAGACTAAAGGGTTCCTGATGGTTTCACCCTTAATTCTTCACCTTAATTCTTAATTCTTTTGCAGTTAACAGGTGTCTTTTCTCCGCCACATGTTTTTGTCTGACCCTGCTGACCCAACGAGCATTTCACTGTCCAATGGTCATGCCTTAACTGCAATGTCTAGTATTGCATTAGTATTGCATCCTTCTCATGGGCATTTAATACTTTTTGACTTTTCAGTCTGAGTTAAATCTCTTTTTTGGCTCAATTTATCTGGAAAGCATGCCTAATAATTCTGCACACCTGAATATAAGGTGATTTTCATTTCCAGCCTTCATGAACAATTATATATCACTTATACATTATTAAATACTAAATCAATAGTAGTTATTAGGATTACTGTGGTTTGGAATTGGTCAAATGTGCCTGGAAAAAAAATATGATCAGAAAATCAACGTGCCTAATAATTCTGCACTCCCTGTAGTATTGAATGAAGTATAAACATGTCTAAACCCATTTAACCCAACACACTGAGTCCGATGGACCGAAGCTAGACAGTAACGTACGAACGTGGATATAATTAACACAACGGTCGTGTAGCGACCCTTACACTCCTAACTCTCATCCGGCTCGAATGACCAAAAAATAACAGCTGACAAAGAAATACAATATCACGAGTAATGCAGCAGATTTACTTACTTCTCTCATTCACGCACACTCTGAGGAAAGTGTCACTCACAATTATAATCCAACCGACCAATGATCTCTTATCGTACTGCATACTAACTGCGTGACGTCAGATATAGTATACAAACCAGCGCGCGCTTTTGCTACCCTATTACACGCACTGAATAAACGGGAGTGAAAGTGAAACATAAAGCACATTATGGTCAACTGTACTAAATAATAGCAACACTAACATAACTTTGAGGCCTTTTCTACAGCCGCCCCCAAATGTATGTAATACATTTGCCCATCACTAAAGTCAACAAAGTTCTGGGGTGTAGTGGCAGGAGTGGAACCGTCTCCATCTTCTCCAGAAAGAAGTGCAGGGAGGACAACTAGCCTGGCAACTGGCCGGGTGTAGATTCTCTCCTTCACCTTCACATCAGCGGACCTGATGTGCCCGTCAGAGCTGGGATGAGTCTTGACTACTTTCCCAATGGGCCAGAGGGACCTCGCAAGATGTGGATCAGCAATCATCACAACAGTCCCTTGCAATATCAGCTGGTATAGCCTGCCACTTCTGGCGAGCATGTAGACTCGGCACATAGAGTCGGCACATAGTGTCTCCAACGGCGGTGACAGATGAGCTCACTTTCGGGGTAGACTACCTGAGGTAGCGAACCATCAGGCTGCCCCATGAGAAGAACACTGGGAGTCACTGGATCTGGGTCGCTGGCATCTGAAGACACATAACCCAAGAGTTTACTGTTAAGGATCCCTTCCACCTCAGTAAGTACGGTCCGAAGCACTTCTTCTGGAACAAGCTGGGCACCAACTGTGGCATAGAGTGCGCTCTTAACTGAGCGTATCTCCCTCTCCCACACCCCTCCGAAAGGGGGGCAGCT
Source organism: Romanogobio albipinnatus (assembly GCA_023566225.1). Taxonomy (NCBI): domain Eukaryota; kingdom Metazoa; phylum Chordata; class Actinopteri; order Cypriniformes; family Gobionidae; genus Romanogobio; species Romanogobio albipinnatus. Next base: position 33,984,472 of record CM042263.1, read on the forward strand.
GCTGGGAGGTTAAAACTGAAGAAGATCTTCTGTGGTGCAAAGAGATGTTGTAGTTCTTTAGACATTTTAAAGAAAGTTTCACAGATTTCTCGCTCACCTCCCTTGAAATTTGTCCCCTGATCAGAAAACAGCTCTGCAGGCGTTCCTCTACGGGCAATAAACCGACGAAGGGACATCAGGAAAGCATCCGTATCAATAGAGGTAAGGAGGTCCAAGTGCACCGCCCTAGTTGTGAGGCACTTGAAAATAATCCCCCATCTCTTCTCCCGGCGCCGGCCCACCTTGATCTCAAATGGCCCAAAGCAGTCCATCCCCGTAGAATAGAAGGCAGGCTTGAAAAGGTGCAGACGGGCTGATGGCAGGTCTGCCATCTTCGGCACTGCAGGTTTTGCCCTCCATCGTTGACAGTCAGCGCAGCTATACTGATAGCGCCGGATAGCCTCACGCCCTCGCAAGATCCAGAAGGAGCGTCGAAGTTTGGCGAACACCCGCTCTGGTCCTGGGTGGTGGAGGCAGTTATCAAAGTCTTGAATCAAGAGTGTACTTACGCGATGACCTGGGTCCAAGATGATTGGATGAAGAGTGGTCAGTTCTAGGCCTTCTGCTCGACGGAGTCGTCCTCCAACACGTATAATCTCCCTTTTCATCCAGCTCTGGAGACAGTGTGCGAAGTCGACTGTAGCTGGGGACAGGTTTACCAGCTTTCAGGAGGCTGTACTCCGGCTGAAAACTATCTCTCTGAGCCCTCTGAAGTATTAACTGTTCAGGAGCCTGTCGGTAGTCTTCAGCTGTGGGCTTATCCTTAGAGTTGGCATGCAGCTCCTGCACTGTCCCTTCCAACAACTCCTTCCACGAGCCGTATTGGCCCAGGTCTGAAGTTGACTGGCTTGATGCAACAGCGGCGACCCCACAGAAGATAGACTTGCACAGCTCTGAGTTATCTTCTGCTTGGTCAACAGTGGGGTCCTCTGGCCATGAGTCTGGACTGGTCAGGAGGAAGGCTGGTCCCAGGCTCCATCTATTTGGCTGAATAAGCTCTCGCAGCTTCTTACCTCGTGTTACGTCATCCGCAGGGTTTCTTGCGGTATCAACATATCTCCAGGCATGCCAGTCAGTCAGCTCCTGTATCTCGGCCACGCGGGTGCCCACAAAAACCTTGAACCGGCAGGATTCAGACCTCAGCCATGTCAGCACTGTTGTGGAATCTGACCAAAGGGTTGTCCGATCAATGTGGATGGTAAGCTCCCTCTTCAGCACCTGTGCGAGCTGTGCACCAGTAAGGGCAGCAAAGAGTTCTAATCGGGGCATAGAGTGAAATCGCTTAGGAGCGATTCTGGAACGGGCCATCAGGAATGACAGATACACCTCACCATGTCGGTCAGTGGTCCGGAGGTACGCCACTGAGCCATACGCCTCTTCTGAGGTGTCGCAAAATACATGCACCTCTCTCTGAAGAATGGAGATGTCTACAGACTTTGACAAGTACGGTCGGGGCAGGGTGACTTGAGGTAAGACTTGCAGTTCCTCTTCCCAGTCTTTCCATTGCTGCAGAAGCTCCTGCGGTAGTAGTGGATCATCCCATCCCCTGTGTTTGTCCCAAAGGTGTCAGACAATTATCTTAGCCCTGGTGGTGAAGGGTAGGATGAAGCCCAATGGATCGTACTGACTCGACAGCACCTTGTAGTAGGGGTGTCCATGGTTGACCGATTAACCGTTAAAAATTGCGTAACCGAGTGAAACATTTTGCTCGGTTAAGTGGCGTCAATGGCGTGCTTTGAATTTAGTTGTAATATATTTTTGCACCACTAGAGACCGCCAGAACGCTCCCAGACATTTGTAATATCCACAAGAAGAAGTCAGGAGTTTTCTAACATGAAGCGGGCAAAGAAAAGTACAGCGTGGGAGCACTTTAAAATTGAGAGTGACGGGGCAAAATGCAAGTATTGCAATGCAGTGCAAAAATGAACTACCCTTTTTTTGTGTGTGTCTGTATCTCTGGGTTGCGGCGCGCACACCAGAGTTTCAGTTAGAAAAAAAGGGTGCCGGTCAAAGTGACCGGCAGAGATTTCGTTTTCCAGACATTTTGATGATAGGCTATGCCGGTCAACTATCGCCTCAATAAGTAAAGTTGAAGAAAACTGGAGGCAGGCTATGTAACTTAAAAAATTACATAATCAGGCCGCCGAATGCAACATGTTTATTAGCCTAACTTTCAAATAGACGGAAAAAACATTTTCTACTAGGCTATGGTTCGTTTCTTCATTCGGATCTATTTGCGATCCATTCCATTCTAAACAAACAAAGCAGTTTATGCTTCGTCCTTGTTTCATTATTAATTTAGATAATAATTCATAAATGCACGCATAATTATCAGTGAACTTTATAAATGTTGCAGATGTTTTACATGCATGCACAAACAAATGCCTTTCAACTTATGTGTGCAAAATTCAGCTTGAAATGTCTTTTAACAATTTAAAACGAAAAGAAATAGGCTACTCTCTGATTATGTAATCGATGATGTGCATTTCTCTCTATAGGCGCGTTCACTACGGAGATGGCGGTCGTCAACTTAATAAACTAAAAATAATAACCCCCCGATCACACAATGTCGTGGAATGTATACGCCAAAACTCATTTTGGCGTGCATATGATACGCACTTTATGGCGTATATATGACACGCTCTCTTGGGTAGGTTTAGGGTAGTGGGGTGGGGGGTTCGTATGTATACCGTATTTCCTCAAATAAAAGCCGGGGCCTTTATTTGCCTGAACTGCAGAAGGTCACCGGCTTTTATTTGAAGCAGGCTTTTATTAGGGGCAGGCCTGTATTTCGAATTCCATCTATTTTAAAAAATAAATGTTTTAAATAAACCGTTTTAAATGAAAAGCGATAGCGCTCCAGAGGACAGATATCATCAGGGACGCGGGAAGTGGGGTGGTTTCAAAGGATTGCAAATGCAATGCAAATTTTTGTTCATTTTTAGAATTACTAATTTATTTGTAATAAACATTTTAAGTGGCCCATTAAAAAGTATTATTTATAAGTTGAATTTTGTTTTTAAAACATACATGAGGTCATATTGTGACTGTTGTGGTGTGTGCGGTAATATTTCCTCCAGTGGAGATCAAGCGTCTTTCTGGAGATCCGCTCATTTCTGAAGCTCATTCCGCTCAGCACCGCCGCTCAACCCAGAACTCCCTTTGTGACATGCTGGACAAAATATAGGCCTATCTGAAATAAATAGTAAGGGCTGTCCCTAACTAAAGTTTTTTTCTTTTCTAGTAGCCTAGTTGTTCATTTAAGCCGTTGATCGCGCTGCGCATCCACCTCATGTCATTGTCTGTTATAGCTAATGGCTTGTTATTTATTAAAACCGGGCAATTTGGTTGATAAAACATAGATTAAAATTAAGATACAATTTATACAAAACGAAATTCATTTTAAAGAAAGGTTTTTTTGTGATATATTTGTTGTTCTTTCGTGTTTTATAGACTCAAACTAATGTGCTTTCTATATTCCACGTGAGGGAAAAAAGCTTCCTTCCACTTAAGAAGAGTTGTGTTCCTTTAAGCACTTTTAATTTTAATATATATCTCTTTACATAAATATTATTTTCTACTTTATTTTTTTTTTTTGAATTTTCTAACCCAACTAATGCGCGCACTCAATCCGTTATGGAGCTATTTCATTTTGATTTTGCATATTGTTTTTTAAATGTTCGTTCGTGTAGTTCAAATGACCTCTTTACAATATTTCAATAACATCATTTATTTTGAAGCCTATGCCGTTTTCTTGTACAAAATAAAATATTTTAAGTTAAATGCAGAGTATAAGATGTGTAAAAAGACGAGAGACTTAGAGATTGTCAAGATCATTTGTGTAGCTTTCACAGACTAACACACGTCACATCTCTCATAGACTACAGTATTTAAAATAGCAGATATGCATCAGTTATATTCTCTATTTAATTTACAGAGCAATCCCTGCAAAGTGTTTAGGTTAAGTATAGAAGAGACCAGGATTGTGCGTCGCACTCGCAAGACTCCCAGCGGGGGGCGATGGTCACGATGGTTTCGCTCCTTCGGCATAACCCTACTGTACGTTACACTGAACTTGAATGCACATGAAATGAAAGGAAATATTTTTTCCCCAGCCTTAATTTGAGACCGGCCTTTATTTGTTCGTGCTGGCCACGCCCCCGGCCACTATCAGAGGCCCGGCGTTTAATTGAATACAGGCTTTTATTTGAGGAAATACGGTAATACGCCATAAAGTGCGTATCATATACATTCCACGACATTGCACACTCGTACTATTTATACGCATTTTTCGTGAGATCCGGCTAGGTTAACCGAGTATTAACCGCTAAGGGCCTCGGTTAACGGTTAATGAAAAACTTGAAAACGTGCAGCCCTACCTTGTAGATATTACGCATCGTGGGGACACCGTACTCCACATGGCGATGCTTGTAACCAAGAACATCAGTGTGGAAAAGCCAGCTTAGCCCTAGAGTAGATTCTGGGGTATCGATCTTGTTCCAAGCCAGCCACAGCTCAACACTAGAAGAGCAGCTCTCTTCTGGTAGGTGACTTATTACACCTGGTTCATTGCTGGCCCACTGACGTAGATCGAAGCCTGCAGACGCAAGAAGGGCTCGTAGTTTGTCGACTAGATGCCAGCCTATTCTTGCCATTATGGCTCACCATATTGTGAGGGATATACCATTGCTCGCAACCTTCCTCATCTGAAACTTTCGGTCCACACTTGATGACAGAGCCCGCCTTTATTAGTTTCTCCATCTCAACTCTGTAGGCTTCTGCTCGTGCAGGTTCTCTGGCAAGTCGCCTCTCTACACTTCGTGAACAGCATGACGGCTTCTTTGGTAGCCTGAAAGAGCGGCATGTCTTTCCGGCGGAGCAGTGGGGTTGCGTAATGGAGAAGGCCATCAACCTCTACCCTGATGGTTTTGGTCTCCAGGATGCTGATGGCCTCTTGGTCCTGCCTTGAACGAGTAACTAGTTTCTCGCTTCTGAATGGAACAATGTCGACCTGCCATAAACTCTCAACATGTTTCATAAGCTCGCTCACCTGGGGTGTCACTGTTGTAAATAGACACTGCTGTGATTGGGCATGGTGACGGACTACACTCGCTGGGCCCTGCAGAGTCCAGCCCAGCCATGTGCAAATGGCAGCAGGCCCACCTGGCGGTCCCAATCTGACAGGTTCAATGGGAGTGATGAGATGGGGATGGTCACTTCCAATGAGAAGCAGAGGTTCGACTTTTATTAAGAGTCCGTATGGGAAGGCCAGTGTGGTGCTTGTAGGTGTTCCGGAGTTGCTCCATGGGGTAAGTATGGACAGCTAGTCCAATACGGTCACTAGTGAATGCATCTGTAATCTTAAACTTGTTCTTTGGCTTTAAGGGCGAAGAAATAAAGAAGAAGAAGAAATGCCTGCAGTGGGTCTGTCTAAATACAGAACCTCGGTTGTGCCCCTTGTGCCTTGGCTTTCCACTGCTGGTGTTGACGCTGCTTCATCGGATGACCTCATATTCACCTCATGCAGAACCTGAAGATGTTTCCTTTGCAAGAGGCTGCATGTCTTTTTTTAAGTTGCACTGGGCCGCCTGGTGTGGCCTTGCACATCGCCAATACCTCTTGTTACTTTTTATCCATTTGGTCAGCTGATCCTTTGTTAGCCTAGATACCTCTGTGCACTGGCTAAGGTAGTGTTTCTCATTATTGCAGAATGGACAATATGGCTTGCTCTTGTTCCCTTTGAAGGAGCTACTTGGAACTGGAGCCTCAGATTTCTTAGCAGTGTCCTTCACCCCATGAAGCACAGTAATAGGTTGCTTACCCTTCCTACCCTCATATATGGACACCGGCTTCTCCCAAGCTCCTCTCACAGCTAACTGTCCTTCAGAGTCCTGGCACCAAGACTCGTATTTCAACCAATCTGAAAGATTAGTTAAGGTGTGGGTTTGTGTGCCCTGATTGTACATGCAGCGGCGAAACTCTGCTCTCTGCTCAGGCGACAGCTTGCTCACCAGACAAGCAACATGTGAGCCACATTGTAGTTCCACTTAACCCTCGTGGCCTAGTGTCTTCAGCATCCCCACCAGTGATTGTATCCGGAGTGCAAACTTCTCAAATGCAGCAAAGTCTCCCCGCTGCTCAGGCGGCAGCTTGCTCAGCAGACGAGCAACATGTGAGCCACATTGTAGTTCCACTTAACCCTCGTGGCCTAGTGTCTTCAGCATCCCCACCAGTGATTGTATCCGGAGTGCAAACTTCTCAAATGCAGCAAAGTCTCCCCGCTTTATGTCTGGTGAGTCCATCACAGCAGCAATATGCCTCAGCGCTATCTGATGTGGCCGGCCGAACTTGTCATTGAGGGCAACCATTGTGTCTGAGAAGGGTGTTGGGGAGTTAAGGTAAGCATCTGCTATTAACCTGGCTTCTTCTAGTTGCAGGTGATCGACCAACACTTGATATTTAAACAGCTCAGATGCATCATGTGGTAGGAGGTTCTCCAATGAGAACTTGAGCCGCGCGAACTCACTTGGGTCCCGACTTGAGAAGTTGCGGATTGTTGGGCGTGGCCCATGGTAACTTGGCTCTTATATCCTGTAGTTACGACCCTGAGGTGAGCTAAAAGGTGGGGCCTGTGTCCATGCCATGCCTGGATGTCGCTGTTGGGGCGTTAGGTTACAGCCAAGCTCACTCCGTTCACCATCATAAGTAGTAGGGTCCTTGGGCTCCGCTGGAGGTTTTCCGTGTGGCGGCGGCAGAAACTGAACGGGCTTGAACCAGGAAGGTGGATGACGGGCAGTGTCATCCCATGGACTGGCGGTGGGAAGGGCCCCACGTGCTGAGTGATTAACTTGTGGCTGGCCCACAAACATATCAGGAGCTGGGGCTGGCAGTGCTTCTTCCCTAACTCTTGGAACCTCATCCATTCTACTAATAAGCAAATGTGCTATAGGTGGGTCACTAAGGAGAGGCCCGTACATTTCTGGGTCTGGCCATGGTGGTGGTGCAGGCCAATCAACCTCTTCCTCAGCTTTAGATTCGCGTTCAACAGGTGGCTGTGGCGACATCACCGTTAACTCTGGCTTTCTGGTATGAATAAAGGTTGGACTTTGCATGTTGTGGACTGCATCTACTAACTGTTTCATGTCTGCTCGTAATGCTCTAAGCTCGACTAAGTCTGATGCCATGTGCCGCTGTGTCTGCTGCAGAAGGTGTCTTTCATGACGAATGTCATCTAACTCAACTCGGCTCTCCTCCTGTGGATGTATAGAGTGCCGCGCTGAAGGCAGGGGAGTAGAGTAATCTCGTAGCTGTTCCCTAAACTCTCTCTGGAAACCGCTGGGAAGGTCACGCCTCTTAACGGGGAAATGTATGCGCTCAATGATCTCTACAGCGTCCCTGGGAAAGCCAAACAAAGGTGATTTGACTCCGGAAAATAACATGAAAATAACAGCGTCTTGACGACATGGCGACATATGCAACGCAACACTTCCTCTTCTCCACGCAACACTTCCTCTTCTCCACGTGGGAGAGCAACAAGACCACGCCCCCTTTTTCGCATATTCTTGTGGGCGGACGTTAGTCAACAAACTGTTCTACTGACGGAATTAAAGCAGGCTGTACCAGGATGTAGTCCAAGCCGGCCGTTCGCTGTAGGCTTTAAAAGGGAACTTCTGTTAAATAAAATATCTCGCTTGGCATTGAACTTTTGAGCTTTATAATTTTACAGGTATTATTTATGCTCTAACAGCAACATTACACACTAACTAAAGTTTGAACAGTGGGATCACGAAAAACGTGACCTTTAAAAGCAAATATCTCCCTTTGCTTTAAACTTTGAACGTTGTAACTTTGCAGATGTTGTTTATGCTCAAACAGCAACATTACATAGCTAAAGTTACAAAAGTGAAATTGTGGTTTACCACCCCTTTAACTATTCCAGGTTATTTATGCATAGCATAAATAAAAGTTAGTATGGCATATGCTATGCCACTTTCATCAAAACCTATTATAAAGTCAAGTCAACTTTATTTATATAGCGCTTTTAACAATGCAGATTGTTTCAACGCAGATTCACAGTGTTAAACAGGAAAATAATGCAACAGAATTTTTTTCAGCCGTATAGCCCGGACGGAGAAAACGGTGATGTCATCAGTTCATACAAAGCTATAGCAATGTCATTAATTACGATAAACAGTGATTCTGGAACTGATCTGTGTCTTGCTTATCCCGTTAAAAAACATATTACAGTATGTAACCATATTCCGTCCGTTCAAAAAATAACTGTTCATTACAAGCAGCATTTGTCAGGCAGGTAAGTTAGCTAACATAAACATATTTTTGCTAGCCTACCTAAGACAAGTAGAGCTATTTTATCCAGTGTAATGTATCACTTACCACTATCTTGTTTTTTCTTATCCTCCTCTTCCTTTCTCTTTTTTCTTTTCTGGCTTCCTGAAGCATAATTCCGCTTCATGATGACCGCCGAGGAGGTTTTGTATTTTGCCGGCTGCAGAGATCACGTGGTTGGCTGGCTGCTGTCAGCGACTAGAGGGGCCCCCTTGAGGGGGATCCCGATAACAGTGTCATTGCACTTTACTGCATTGACTATCAAAGGGGCGCTCACACAGTTTGTCATTGCATTTTATTCTTAACCTGTCGTTGTCTTGAGGCTCCAGGACAGCTCGGGGCCCCAAGCAATTGCTTGGTTTGCCTGCCTGATTATTATTTTGTCAAAGGTATCAGGCTTGACTTGAACAATATTTTCCTAACAAAATAAAGACACAAATGTAGTTAATTATTAAATAAATAATGAATAAACAACTGTAAATAAACCAATAGCTTCACTAGTAGGCATTTAAAATAGGGATGCACCGATATGAACATTTTGGCCGATACCGATAACCGACATTTCTTTATATTTGAAAGCCGATAACCGATGTATTGGCCGATAAATCTAAATACAAATTTTAATAAACTCTGAGAGCCTGATTACAAAAACAAAAGGCTCACCATTAAAAGCCATGTCCCAAACACTTTAACATGAATCAAACCTATACACTACAGTAGCCTATTTGAACCAGTGTAAGATTCCTTACCATTTCAAATTAATTTTACACTCCTATGGCCAACTTACTTTATAATTTTTTTTTTTTAACACTTTACAATAAGGTTTAATTTTTGTTAGTATTAGTTAACCAACAATGAATGAACAATACTTCAACAGGATTTATTAATCTTAGTTCATGTTAATCTCAACATATTCAGACCCAAAGTTGTGTCTTTTAACATTAGGTATGCACTGTGAATGGACTGTTAATAAACACAAATATTTTATTACTAACATAAACAAAGGTTATTGCTCTCTGTTTGTTCGTGTTAGTTAATGCATTAACAAATGAAACCTTTTATTTGTAAAATGTTACCAAAAATGATATTGCCTAAAAAATAAAAATAATATACCAAAAAAATGCAAACAAGTTATTGAACAGCATTACTTAGGCTGCATAGTAAAAAATCAGAATGCAAGTGCATGAAATAACTAGGGATGCACCGATACCGATACCAGTACTCTGCACCCGATACCACTTTATGGCAACGGAGCCGCGCGGAAAGTTACATAATTCGCCGTGCACACCCGCACACCGCGGCGCCAAGTGCAAAGGGGTCTCGCGCTCTCAAAGCGCACGACTGCCATAATGGCTTCATTTTTGCCGCACACCCGAGCGCTAGTGCAGACGCGGCAAGTATAAACCAAGCTTAACCGCTCGTGAGGCAGATACCTCTCGGTAGTGAGTGCTGAAAGTGAAGGGCTGTTTAGTAGGGATGTGCGCAATGACTAGCCTAACCCCGGTAGTATAACAAGCCTAAGCAAGCTTAATTGTTATACTAGTTTGACATGACATGGAAGAAAATGGAAAAGTTTTGTGTAAGCTTTCAAAATCCTCCTTCACCCGAGTGGAGATTTATCTGAAGCCTCCGCGAGCGCCAGAGAAAACCAACGCATGCAAAGCCTGAGGTAAAATTAAATGATTTTGTTTTGCTGCAGATATACCCTTTTCAAAATAATATATTGATTTCAAGATATTAATTTATAATATAATAAATAAATATATATATATATATATATATATATATATATATATATATATATATATATATATATATATATATATATATATATATATATATATATATATATATATATATATATATATACACATACATACATACATACATACATACATACATACATACATACATACATACATACATACAGGTCCTTCTCAATAAATTAGCATATTGTGATAAAGTTCATTATTTTCCATAATGTAATGATAAAAATTAAACTTTCATATATTTTAGATTCATTGCACACCAACTGAAATATTTCAGGTCTTTTATTGTTTTAATACTGATGATTTTGGCATACAGCTCATGAAAACCCCAAATTCCTATCTCAATAAATTAGCATATTTTATCCGACCAATAAAAGAAAAGTGTTTTTTATACAAAAAAAGTCAACCTTCAAATAATTATGTTCAGTTATGCACTCAATACTTGGTCGGGAATGCTTTTGCAGAAATGACTGCTTCAATGCGGCGTGGCATGGAGGCGATCAGCCTGTGGCACTGCTGAGGTGTTATGGAGGCCCAGGATGCTTCGATAGCGGCCTTAAGCTCATCCAGAGTGTTGGGTCTTGCGTCTCTCAACTTTCTCTTCACAATATCCCACAGATTCTCTATGGGGTTCAGGTCAGGAGAGTTGGCAGGCCAATTGAGCACAGTAATACCAGGGTCAGTAAACCATTTACCAGTGGTTTTGGCACTGTGAGCAGGTGCCAGGTCGTGCTGAAAAATGAAATCATCTCCATAAAGCTTTTCAGCAGATGGAAGCATGAAGTGCTCCAAAATCTCCTGATAGCTAGCTGCATTGACCCTGCCCTTGATAAAACACAGTGGACCAACACCAGCAGCTGACATGGCACCCCAGACCATCACTGACTGTGGGTACTTGACACTGGACTTCAGGCATTTTGGCATTTCCTTCTCCCCAGTCTTCCTCCAGACTCTGACACCTTGATTTCCGAATGACATGCAAAATTTGCTTTCATCCGAAAAAAGTACTTTGGACCACTGAGCAACAGTCCAGTGCTGCTTCTCTGTTGTCCAGGTCAGGCGCTTCTGCCGCTGTTTCTGGGTCAAAAGTGGCTTGACCTGGGTAATGCGGCACCTGTAGCCCATTTCCTTGCACGGTGGCTCTGGATGTTTCTACTCCAGACTCAGTCCACTGCTTCTGCAGGTCCCCCGAGGTCTGGAATCGGTCCTTCTCCAAAATCTTCCTCAGGGTCCGGTCACCTCTTCTCGTTGTGCAGCGTTTTTTGCCACACTTTTTCCTTCCCACAGACTTCCCACTGAGGTGCCTTGATACAGCACTCTGGGAACAGCCTATTCGTTCAGAAATTTCTTTCTGTGTCTTACCCTCTTGCTTGAGGGTTTCAATGATGTCCTTCTGGACAGCAGTCAGGTCGGCAGTCTTACCCATGATTGCGGTTTTGAGTAATGAACCAGGCTGGGAGTTTTTAAAAGCCTCAGGAATCTTTTGCAGGTGTAATTTTAATTCAGATGATTAGGTTAATAGCTCGTTTAGAGAACCTTTTCATGATATGCTAATTTATTGAGACAGGAATTTTGGGTTTTCATGAGCTGTATGCCAAAATCATCAGTATTAAAACAATAAAAGACCTGAAATATTTCAGTTGGTGTGCAATGAATCTAAAATATATGAAAGTTTAATTTTTATCATTACATTATGGAAAATAATGAACTTTATCACAATATGCTAATTTATTGAGAAGGACCTGTATATACACAACCCCAAATCAGAAAAAGTTGGGATAGTATGGAAAACGCAAAAAAAAAAAAAAAAAAGAAGTGATTTCTAAATTTACTTTGACTTGTATTTCATTGCAGACAATATGAACACAAAATATTTCATGTTTTGTCTGGTCAACTTCATGTCATTTGTAAATATGCATCCTTTCCTGTCATTCAGACCTGCAACACATTTTAAAGCATGACAGTAAAGCATTTACCACTTTGTAATGTTGCCATTCCTTTTCACAACACTTAAAAGACGTTTAGGGACTGAAGACACCAAGTGATGAAGTGTTTCAGGTGTAATTTTGTCCCATTCTTCCTGCAAACAAGTCTTAAGGTGGGCAACAGTGCGCGGTCTTCGTTGTCGCATTTTGCGCTTCAAAATGCGCCACACATTCTCTATTGGAGACAGGTCGGGACTCCAGGCAGGCCAGTCAAGTACCCGTACCCTCTTCCTCCGCAGCCAGGACTTTGTAATGTGTGCAGAATGTGGTTTTGCATTGTCTTGTTGAAATATGCATGGACGTCCCTGGAATAGATGTCTTCTTGAAGGCAGCATATTATGCTCCAAAATCTCCAAGTACTTTTCAGCATTAATGGTGCCTTCACAGAAGTTTGCCAAGGGCACTGACACAACCCCATACCATGACAGACCCTGGCTTTTGGACTTGTTGCTGGAAACAGTCTGGATGATCCTGTTCTTTGGTCCGGAGCTCACGGCGTCCATTCCTCCAAAAAAATACCTGAAATACTGATTCATCTGACCACAGTACACGTTTCCACTGTGTGATGGTCCATCCCAGATGCCTCCGAGCCCAGAGAAGTCGACGGCGCTTCTGGACCCTGTTAACATAGGGCTTCCTTTTGGCACAGTACAGTTTTAACTGGCATTTGTGGATGTAACTACGTATTGTGGTACTTGACAAAGGTTTGCCAAAGTAGCCCTGAGCCCATGTGGCGATATCGCTTCTAGATGAATGACGATTCTTGATGCAGTGCCGCCTGAGGGATCGGAGATCACGGTTGTTCAGCTTAGGCTTGCGCTCTTGTCCTTTACGCACTGAAATTCCTCCAGATTCCTTGAATCTTTTAATTATGTTATGCACTGTTGAATGTGAAATATCCAAATCTCTTCCTATCTTTCTTTGAGGAACATTTTTTTTAAACATTTCAATAATTTTCTCACGTATTTGTTGGCAAACTGGCGATCCTTGGCCCATCTTTGCTCCTAAAGGATTAGACCAGGGGTGGCGAACTCCGGTCCTGGAGGGCCAATGTCCTGCATAGTTTTGCTTCAACCCTAATCAAACACACCTGAACAAGCTAATCATGGTCTGAAGGGTTACTAGAAAGCTACAGGCAGGTGAGTTTTATCAGGGTTGGAGCTGAACTCTGCAGGACAGTGGCCCTCCAGGACCGGAGTTCGCCACCCCTGGATTAGACCTTTCTTGGATGCTGCTTTTGTACCAAATCATAATTACAATCACCTGTTGACATCACCTGTTTCAAATCACATCATTATTTAACCATTTTACCTCATTACTAGCCCTAAATTGCTCCTGTCCCAACTTTTTTTTAAATGTGTTGCAGGTCTGAATGACAGGAAAGGATGCATATTTACAAATGACATGAAGTTGACCAGACAAAACATGAAATATTTTGTGTTCATATTGTCTGCAATGAAATACAAGTCAAAAGTAAATTTAGAAATCACTTCTTTTGTTTTTTATTTGCGTTTTCCATACTGTCCCAACTTTTTCTGATTTGGGGTTGTGTATATATACAGTACCGTCGCAAGGGCTGTGCCAAGTGTGCGACCGCACAGGGCCTCGCGCCTGGCCTGCATTTTATGAAGTTTGTCTATTTTTTATTACAGTTTTTCCACCCAACATCGATAATAAATACAATTCCTACTGTCTCTAAATAATGCATAATCAAGGCCACGTGAAAAAAAAAATCAGCAAATTATTATTGTTATTTTTCAAATTTCAATATGACGTTCTGGGTGGTCGCGCCACTGTGAGCCGCTCACTCTGAGGAAAAAATGTCGGGTGCTGCACGAGAGCGCGACCGATTTCGTAAACACGAGTCGGGTGGTGAGAAAAGGAAAATAGTTAAAAAGAAAGAATTATTTCAGAAGTCACTGAAAGGATCGCTGGATAAATTTGTCAATGCCAATATTGCGACTACAAGCAGCACAACCAACACAATCACGGAGACTAATCAGGCTGCAAGATGAAGTTCAAGGTGAGGCATTAATATAACAAGTGGTCGTGGACTAAAACTAATATATATATAATCCGGCGTATGGGGTGAGCGATATGACGGTAGACACGATTAAACAGTAGAAATGTCAACTGGTAACGATTTTGGACTAACGTTAATATGTCTCTATTGCAGTTACGCTCATGTGACGTGTCGGGCAGTGCTGCGCGGTCACGAAAGCTTGACGTTTTCATGCGTTGTTTAGCATTGTAGTTTAAACACAGGTGATGTTAAAGCACAGTAAGCAGAGACAGCCAACTCTGCGCGCTGTCAGAGAGACTGTTTCTGAGAGCTGAGAGACAAGCTCCCGTTTTAGTGTTGAATGAGTAAATCTGTTTGTTAGAATGACTAAAAAGTTTTAGTCTAGTCTGCTTCACCGTTCTAACAGCGCTCGTCAGTGACAGAATGAATGGCCAATCAGATCAGAGAAGGCGGGTCTTGCTGTCAGTCAGTCATAACCACAACGCAACGAGAGTTCGTGGAGAGATGCTTGTACTGTGCAGCTGAGCTGACAACTGTTTTACGATAGAAATGTTCAGCGACCAACAGTAATAGACTATCTAGTGATGCAAACTACTCAACTTTCTATGAAATTTAGCCGTCTTGAAATGAAATTATGCGTTATAAGTAGGGGTGGTGAAAAAAATCGATTATCGATTAATCGCGAGTATGTTATGGACGAGCATGAATCGATCATTAAATTTTCAAAAATCGATTTTTTTATTTATCTAAACCTGACTCTACCACCGTGTGTGTGTGTGTGTGTTCATTAGATGAATGTAAATCTGTCGTTAATGCTGAGATGATTCTGAGGGAACACTCTAGAAATCCTCCCGCCTCGCCTCCTCTGGAGCTCAGGCACATTAGCATTAGCGCGTTAGCACGGCTCAGATTCGCGCACAAACACCGAATAAACGCCTTCAATCCGCAGATTTATGAGCGCTTCAGATGAGCGAGCGCGACACACATCGACGCGCACATTCGCGGGAATTAAGGCGATCCTGAGGACGCGATGAGCGGATCTCACACACACACACACACACAGTCGGACTGATGCTGGAAACGCTCCGCTGCACCGACCCGCGGCTCCCGCTCACGGAACCGAACGGGCCTCGACACTCCTCCGACACAAACACGTTTTTCTTCTGTCGTTTTTTCCCCTTTTGCCTTTCTCACGTCAGGAAACGAACGAGAGGAGCTCGAGCGTTCCACGCGTTGCCGCCCCCCTCACGCGCGCACCGCATCCATCACTCTTGACATTTTGTCACTGTGTTCTACAGTACAGTATATAAGCTGAAGCTACAGTAAGTTGTTCAAAAATGTTCATTTTGTCTTCTTAATGATTAAATTGGACAATTTTCTTCTAGAAAGACAAGGTGTTTGGAGAAAAAACTTCTTCTTTACCTTGACATGTTTCGACTGCAACCTGCAGTCTTCCTCCACCTGAACACGTTGTCTTTCTAGAAGAAAATTGTCCAATTTCTACAGTATGTTGGTTCTGATCTACTTCCTAAAGGAAATAAGCCTTTCATTTATTTGTTATTGTTTAGTTCAACTTGATGAGTCACAACACAATGTGATGTATTCATTTCTGTGTAACTACACGACACTACACGACAAGTGCTTTGAGTTGTTGTTACTCAATAAAAGAGTTAAGTAATTCAGTAGCTGACTTTTTTTTTATACTGCAATCACTTTGTAGTGTATTTTCGTTTACTGTTGTGAAATGGAAAATCAATAATCGCCAATCGAGAATCGTTAATAATCGAAAATCGACTGTAATCGAATCGGGACTTCAATAATCGTAATCGAATCGAATCGGGAAATCAGACAGATTAACCACCCCTAGTTATAAGTCATGTAAATCATAAATGAATGTGACAAGAAACGTTTGCATTTTCACTATTAGATGAATAAGAGTGAATGTTTGCACGTTTCTTCATACCGTTCTTATTTAGGCTAGTTATTCCCTTAGATCGCTTTTAATCCTTTAATAGCTTTATTATTATTGTTGTTGTTGTTCTTAGGTTATCATTATGCAGTAGATCTTACAATTGTTATGAGCGTGAGTGACCGTGCGTGCTGCATGTCAGTGAGCACAATAGCCCATCACACACGTCAAGATTGTATAGAGTTTTACTCAGTCCATTTTAAATTCTAATTGCAGCATCTGAAATAGGTCAAACCACTTTAGATCAGATATGCGAAAGTTCGGTTCGTTACTATAGCAATACCCGGCCGCATACACGCGCGCAAATCAATTGTATTGAGGGCCTATATATATATATATATATATATATATATAATATTTAAAGCAATGTGCCCAAAAAAATTTAAGCGACTAGTATTTTCCAAGTCGTCTTGCAGCAGCACTAACGTTTAATCGACTAGTCTCGCACATCCCTAAGTTAGCTCAGTGTCACACATTGTAGGTGAAAACAGAAACAGGCTCATAGCTGATAATGCAGAGAAGCTTCTTTTCATCAAAAAGAACCTGCCTCTCATTTTTCCGAAAAGAGCTGTATGGCTATGAGAACATATAATAATTTAATTCAGTTGTTCTGCTACTATGTTGTGTGGTACTGGAATCCACAAGAACAGGTTACAAAAATGTGAAATGGGCAGCAGTGCCATGTTTGTTTAGGAAAACACCAAGTTGAATATTAAAATGTCAGCAACAGCATCAATTTGTGTATTTAGTTTGTTACAGTCAGAAAGTGAAAAACATCTGATGAAAATAAAACATTGT
Organism: Romanogobio albipinnatus; assembly: GCA_023566225.1. NCBI lineage: Eukaryota > Metazoa > Chordata > Actinopteri > Cypriniformes > Gobionidae > Romanogobio > Romanogobio albipinnatus. Next base: position 34,001,401 of record CM042263.1, read on the forward strand.
TATAAGAACTGTAATGGTATTATTAAGTACTTGTATCGGCAAGTGCTCAAATGTAAGTACTTGTACTTGGTCTGAAAAAAAGTGGTATCGGTGCATCCCTAGAAATAACCTCCGCACAGACAATAAGGAAACGGTTTTAATCAAACCGTATTGTTGATGGAAATGATACGAGAACAATAAAAGTGCTAGTTATAAAAAAATAACGCTTCTGTGTTTTTGAAAAAAATAAAAATAATATTACAGTAATAGTAAACATCTTTAATATTAGTCTAGTCTATTAGGAATAATGTTGCTGTTTGTGAGCGCGCGCTGAAGCTGGAGAGAATGAACGAACAACCGTAAACTGAAGCGCTTAGAAGGTTAATTAACGTCTAAACGCATCATATATGAGAACAATCAGATATTTATACAAAATAAATATAATATTACAACTTATATTTGCACAAAATCACGCATAGGTGAAGGCCTATAACTCCTGTGGATGCTCTTCCCCTGTTTGAGAGAGCGCACTGAACCTGAAGATGATCACCGGGACAATGAAGCACTGCGGGTTATTGACTTAACGAAACGCATCCTATATGACATTAATCAGATGTTTATACTACAAAAACTTAATGTTACGACTTACATATGCTGACTGTGCTGGTCAGAATGCGTTGTGGACACTTCCCACAACAGCGCGCTTCCCACAACAACTAAACCCAGAGAATTCACGTTTTATAACAAATATTCTCATTACAGTGTAATAGTGCTGCAACGACGCGTCGACGTCGTCGATGACGTCGACTACGAAAATACGTCGACGTGCGTGAAATGCGTCGACGCGTCGGCGGCACATTATTTACGTTCTAGAATGGAACAGAAGATCTAGAATAATGGCAGCTTCTGCTCCCGGGCATAGTGAAAATGATCATTTATCATATAAAGCCAGACCGCGACATTCAAAAGTGTGGGAGTACTTTAAACAGAAGCCGAATAAAACTGTGCTTTGTTCGCTCTGTAACGCCTGTTTCACACTGCGCGCGGTGGCAGAGCAGGAGCTGTGCGCGTGGAGAGCGGGAGCTTTCAGACTGCAGTCAGTGTTGCCAAGTCCGCTTTTTTCCGCGGATTTGGGATACTTCTACACTGTTGCCGTGGGCTGTGTCTCATGTCCGCGGGTTGAAGCAAAAAAACACACATATTTAACCCCCCGAACGCGATGTTTACCAGAGAACCTCCCCGAAACGCGATTGGGCTTGTTTTGGGCTAGTTTTGAGTAACGAATGGGTGGGTTTTGTTGTGTAAACCTGGCAACCCAGCTGCCAGTGTTCTCTCGCGCAGCTGAACGCGCCAAGCGTGTATTGCAACAGACGGTCACATTTTCCTGGGTTCTTCTCCGACCCCAGTACGTGCTTTTATTTATTATGGGCTGCATATATCTCCTGTATATGCGACCTGGTTCCGCTCTGTCCCAAACACATATGCATAATAACTTGCTGTATATAGGTAGTTTACATGATTAAAGTAACATTACAGTTAAGATATGCCTCTAGCTTTAATCATTTAAATGTGTCTTTGAAGTTTGGGCAAAAACTTCTGGCAGCTTTAGTCGTTGTTTATGCACATGTATCTTCAAAATAGACGACTAGTTATACATTAACACTATGCTGAAAGCTCCTGTATGTGAACCTTTTGCAGATAAATACAAGTGCATTTTCGTTTACTACTGACACAAATCAATAAGTAAATCATACTCAACTACTATAGTAAACAACTTTTCCTAATTAGGCCTACTCTGTATACATTTTATGATGAATAGTATCATTATATATTATGTTTAAAAAGCTTCTTGTGTTCATATATTTCATTATAAAATGGCATACTATGTACACTACCCTTCCTGAAATACAATTAATATTGTCATCATTCATTGATTTCATGTTAAAATAATATACAAATTCACTACCCTCTTTGAAATACAATAATCAGTAAAAAAGAATAATAAGATTAATCTGGAAAAATAATCGTTAGATTAGTTGACTAATCGAAAAAATAATCGTTAGATTAGTCGACAGAAAAAATAATCGTTAGTTGCAGCTCTACAGTGTAATGTATAGGACAGTCCCAGTAGTTATTAATGCTGTGCATTTCTGTTTGAAATGCGCGCTGAAGCTAAAGACCGGTACAATGAAGTGCTTTACTGCATCGTTAATTAACTCAACCAAACGCATCCTATATGAGATTACATACACAGAATAATAATAAATAAAATATTACAACTTACAATGGCACAAAAGGCTGTGAATGCACAAGCGAACTTGACTGCTTGATCTTAGGTAACTCAGGTAACTCAGGTGTAACTCAGGTGTAACTCAGGTGTAACTCCGTGGGTGCGCTCTTCCCTCAACAAACACGCTGAAACACAACATTCTTTTACAGCCGTATTCTATTCTCATTATCATTTTATGCAGATTATATTAGACTTGCGCTGCATATGTTGCACATAACTGTATTTTCCTTTTCGAAGTGATTCCAATCATATTTAGAGCAATTCAAACCCATCATGGTGGACAGCGCGTCTGTCTCAGCTGAAGGAAATAATACATTATCTATCGGCTTGAATATATCGGTCAAATTTTCTTATTGGACTGTTGGTGTAACAGCTTAGGACCCAGGACCAGTAGTGAAAAATGAAGACCAAGAGTCAGGAGTTAGATTAATTAAAGAAAGATTTACTGAAGAATTGTTTGCAGTTTCATCAGCAGAAGCCAGCTTCAAGTCTCACAAGGAGTTCGTAGGCTGAGCTCCCTCTAACAGTCTCCCCACCTCCGCCTAACGTACATACAATTTCTGAACAGTTATACTGTTTTCAAGGTCCAACCACGTCATTACTGTCATGTGGAATGATTCTGATTGGCTCTAACAACATGCAATGTAAGCAACTTTCCACACGTAAACAGATAGGAGCACATATCACTAAAAATGCGTAGACTCGTTGTCGCCCAGGCCAAGATTTAGATCACAATGACCTCGGAGGTCACAGAAAGGCGTCTCCAGGTCTGGCATCATCTGCAGAAAAGCCCATCTCCAATACTGAACCTGCACAGATCATGCAACGCACATACACACAACAGCTCCAAAGAATAATAGCTTCCTTAAGGTTGAGAACATCTTAACTAACTATCAACAAGGCACTTTTCCAAAACATACTGATATTACATCTTAGTACAGAAGTGAATTTATTCTTTAAGTAAGAAAGGCATAAAAGAGGTACATTTCTCTGAGTCCCCAAAAAGTCACGTAGACCGGTAACCTATGTAGACATAAGGTCACTTTAGGATGACATATAGCTCAACACTTGCAGAGAGGCCCCCCTCCACTCCCAGAGTGTTTCACACACCAAGGACAGTTGCCTGTCAGCTCGTCTTGACACAGACATCAGAGCAGCACCTAGAGAATGTGGATCCAAAAGCACACAGCAAATATAATACTAAAATTACTTATTAAAATATAGAGAGGTTATAGATGAACTGATTTATCAAATGTAGAAAATGGTTATTACTTTATTATCATTTATTCTTATTTTTAATATTGATCATAAAACCATTCTTGAAGGATATGTGTCTGATGAAGAGACAGGTGATGTTGACCTTGACCCTTCAGGACCGATAATATCAAAAACAATCATTTACACTGTAAAAAATGTAAGGCCTCTACAATTAAAAATTTTCTAGTGAGCAATCACATCTAAATTTTTCAATTGGCCAAATTTTTAGATGTGATTGGTCACTAGAAAACTTTGAATTGGAGAAATGTTTTACAGTGAAACTGTGAGATTGGTCCAATTAAATGTTTTAAATTGTAGTCACAATTGTTTATTTCAAACTGTCCCAAAAGACAAAAATGACTAAAAACATAGCCTAAATATATTAAGCAAAATACAGAACACAGACAACAGGGTTGACGTTTTATCACATTACTTTATTAACAAGTAAATTCCAACACAGGATATTTGGTGAAAATACCTTATTTTCAATAAGGAAAAACTCTGAATACATTCAAGAAGTCTTCTGCATAACAGGATGTCTTGTGGTGAAGAAAACGCGGCACTGCATGCTAAAAACCTGCAAATAAAAATAAAAACTAACATTAATGACAAAGTTCCCCTGCATCACATCTGGCAAATGACAGAACAGAAGTTCTTCATTATATAATGAGGATGAGACGAATGAATGGATGAATAAGAAAATCACGAGCTTGACGTGTTTGATATTAAAAGGCAATAACTCAAGCCCAGAAAGAGGCCGACGCCAAACTCAATCTAACGGCACACATATCACACAAATGACTTCATTTACTTATTACCTATTGTTTTAGACATATAAGACATGAGGAAAATAAAACTATTGGCTACCATTAGAGTAAACGAGGTAAACGAGAACATGAAACCAATGAATGCATGAACTCGTGATTCTACAAAATGTCTTTTAAACTTCATACCGGGTCATAAAGCAAAACTCTGGAGAATAATTTCAGTGCTAAATACTCACCAACGTCTTTGTGAGATGAGTATCTCTATTCTCTTGGGAATGTCTGTTTCGGTCTTCAGCACCTGCTGGTTCGGCTCCGCTCGCGCTGCCGCTCCCGCACTCCGCATTTGAAATCTCCACACAAACAGTTTTCTCAAGCGCATTTTGCGCATGCGTATACCGTTTTTCGGATGTAGGACTTGTTCAGCCAACATGGATTTTTCACTTCGACTTCATAGATTGACTGAGCACAATTAAATATGTTTGGCGAATATACAATTTTAATTTTGAGTGAAGACCTTAAGCTATGATTAGTACAATGCATCTTTTTGCATTGGATAATTATTTGGAAGTCATTTATTGGGCCAATATGTAATGATCAAATTTCACAACTTTTTCCCCCAATTTTTTTTTACAGTGTATCGACTGATAACGATATGTTGCAGATATATCGTGCATCCCTAATTTAAAATAAACAGGAGTCAGGCAGACATTTCTTTTAAATGGGTTATGAAATGGCTTTTAAAATGTTTGTATACGGTTGTCTGAGTTCAACTTATTGCGTTTGCGTGGTTTTTACATTCAAAAACATCATAATGAATACGTAATAGGCTATTTTCTGCCATGGTTTTGAGCCTCTCTCAAGACACGCTCAGTTTTGATGGGCGTGCTGCACTGAAGACTTGGAAGTAAACGACCACGGCTAGGATTGGATAAGATGTGCATATTTAATGAGCTTCTGCTCCCCTGTCAGTGACAGCGGGTGGCAAACGGCAACTGGAATGAATCGCCCAGCCCACAGCCAGGACTCGCTAAATTTCTTTATCAAACAAACACAGATTCATCTCTCATCCACCCGCGATTGATTGGAATTATATATTTTTTATTAATGTTACTTGGCCCGCCCGATCGATGAATTGAAACACACACACACACACACACAAATATCGAGTCAAGAGAGTGAACAACACACATCAAGACAGTAATGAACTAAGAACACCACACATATTCTCCAGCCTGTGAAAGTGTGCTACGGTATGTTCTGTTAGACACGTACACATAATCCATAGATATCAAATGTAACAATGCTATCACATATGAAAAAACATGTTTTATTCACATTAGTGTGTTGCTTCATTCGTTTATGTAATCTCATCCTTTCTGCGAATCTGTCTCTTGTTTACAAACGACTCCGTGGTTAAATGAACAGACGCACAATGCCTTCCCCACGTGAGCTGGATATTCATTAAAAATAAAGTTCATCCATGCATTCATAATATTGGAATCCGAATCCGGCTGTAGCATTGGTATCTATAAAAGAATTTAAAACCGGATTGTTTAAACCTTACTATTTCAACATGATGGACAGCTGACTACTGAACCTTCAATTCTTTACACGTATATGATAATGCTTTGTTCATCTTCGGAACACAAATTAAGGTATTTTAGTTGAAATCCGATGGCCCAGAAAGGCCTCCATTGGCAGCAATGTAATTCGCACTCACAAGACCCATAAGAGCTACTAAAGATGTCGTTACAAAGTCCATCTCACTACAGTGGTTCTACAATAATTTTATGAAGCAACGAGAATAGTTTTTGTGCGCAAAAAAAATCAAAATAACGACTTTATTCAACATGTCCTTGTTTTCCGTTTGGGCCTCTGATGTGAACTCACGAAGCACCACGACGCATGCGCGAGAATATGATGTAGCGCCGGCATTTGGGAATCCATGAAATGCACACTTTAGCCCCATTTTGAGCACTACGCCAAGACCTAAAGCACGATCAATGTAGAATTCAACAGCTTAGATACGGCGCGTCTTCCTCTGCTTGGAAACAAAGCTCCTCGCTTCCGGGTCATGTGTCAGAACGCCGGCTCTATTCTTGCTCATGTGTCTTGGTGCTTCGTGAGTTCGCGTCAGAGGCCCAAACGGAAAACAAGGACATGTTGAATAAAGTGTTTAATAGTTTTTTTGCGCAAAAAAAAAATTCTCGTCGCTTCATAAAATTATTGTAGAACCACTGTAGTGAGATGGACTTTGTAACGACATCTTTAGTAGCTTTTATGGGTCTTGTGAGTGCGAATTACATTGCTGCCAATGGAGGCCTTTCTGAGCCATCGCATTTCAACAAAAATATCTTAATTTGTGTTCCGAAGTAGGGGTGTGCGATATATTTCGTCTGCGATAATATCGTAATTGTTGTTTTAACGATTTGTGATCTGTCATTATCGAGTATATCCCTCACACACACCCAGAGAGTGCATGCACACTTTCACTGCATGATTTACTCTATATTACTCAACACCGGTTACATGCCCACCGTGGCACCGCCCCACCATCGTTTTTATTTTTTCATAGTAATAAAATAATTTAGTTCAGTTAGAGAACAGACAATACAAATAAAAACTGAACGTGTCTGCTTAATAAAGCATGATCCAACCGTGAGTCTCGGCAGGAGTCATTCATCAGATTTCATTCATCACGAGAGTGACAGGAGCTGACTGAGATGACCATTCAAGCAACCCACCACCGAATTGGCACTAATTCAAAGTAAAATGTACATGGCCGCACAGAGCGCGCAGCCTTGTTTACTTTCGTCTGGCTCCACAGCGCGAGCCTCTGCTCCGCTAACTGCGCGCGCGCCTCGTCTGCTTGGCACTCTGCGATGACGTCATTTTTGCCACGTGCATCCTCGTGCTTGTGCGGACGCGTCAATTATAAACAAGGCATTACCTATTTTTTTACAGTCTATGGCTTTATGGACGAACTGTCATTCATTCATGGCGTGTGTCTCAATCATAGACTGATCAGTGCCCTGACTACTGAACTAGGGAGCTGATTGATTGAGACAGAAAAGCTCGAGCGGTCATGTGCATGTTGTCACACGTCGATTAACCGGTGGGAAAATGTCCTCACCGTCACATCCCTACTCTATATTTATATCATTTAATATAGTTAATAAATATCCCACAAAGAGTGCAGTTTTTCTCCCGGCATCAGCGTAACACATGAGATATTGATTTTATAAATGTTTTCTAAACAAGAAGTTAATTTTAAGTAACTTACATTTTAGAAACCATATTGCCTGTTTTTGCTCTATTCTGCCAACCAAAATAGTTCAAAACAAAGCCTAAGGACTGTAATTGCATCTCTGAGCAACACACTGAGGTGTTTCCTTACTGAATGAATCAGTTGAATCAATGATTCAGTGTCTAAGACAGAGGCCGTTTCTCAATACCAAGTATGCGAACTTGTGACTTGTGTCCTTGGTAGTTAAAACTTGCCAAGTTCGATTCAGGAGAACAAACTCTCGAGTACTCTGCTAATGGAACAGCAGCGTTCTTGATAGCGTCACTCAGCTCGCTCTCACTCCGGTTATCTCTATATGCAGCTTTATTTTATGCTACAATAAAACGAAATGTGTCTTAAAACACAAGTCTCTGGCTCCTTTTTTTTTTTCATTTAAAAAACTTAAACATATTAATAGCCACACAAATGTGGTCCAGGCAACGCATATCTTGATTATCTTCAATGCATTGCAAAATTAAACCACCACACAGAATATGAATAATATCAAAAACTTTAGGAGTCAGCTGACCACGGGAATTCTAAAACTGCCAAGATACAGCACAATAACACACTTAGCAAAATATAGTCTAATTATCGTTATTGAGAAAATCACAGAAAATATAGAGATTTTTTTTGTCAATATCACACACCCCTATTCCGAAGATGAACGGAGGTCTTGTGGGTGTCGAATGACATGAGGGGAAGTAATTAATGACAGAATTTTCATTTTTTGGTGAATTAACCCTTTAACATTACTAGTTTGTGAAGATGTTTGACACGTGTTGATTTTTCATACGCAGATTATAAGCGACTCAAACTCGCAGTGCTTTCAGATGGAGCAGCGTTTACTCCTGATCACAGAGCCGCTCTTCACTAACATGCTGGGCATTTATTTATTTTATTAAAATCACAGCCTTCACGGTTTCATAATCGCACATAAGCCAAATCACGATTGCGGTTCGATTTTGATTATCGTGCAGCACTAATCCAAATTTTGGTCTGGTACTGTAGGCCAGGTTTTTTATGTAGGTCTAAACTAGATGTTCAGGTAGGCTACAGTATACAAATAGTAATCAAATGTAAAATATCACTTCATAGTCTTCACTGTATGAATAAAGATGAACCCTTATTAAAGTTAAATTATTATTTTGTTCTCATCTTTTATGAGAAAACGCTTCCCTGCCATTGACGAGATTCTTCACTGTTATACGCTAGGGGGTGCTATTACAAATCTCCTGAACAAGTACAGAATCTCCTGATCAAAACACAGGAAAAGAAGAAACAGAAACGAGTGATCTCTTATAAGCAGATTCATATGTAAATAACGCAATCATCATCATTAAACAGCATATAAATTACAAAACTGCCTAATGTTACTGAATGAAATGTGGACCCAGCATGAGCTATAGGACTGAGCTTTGGGGGTGTTGATGAACTTGATCTACTCCATCTGTGTTTTGATCATCGTTCTGAACCCCATCTGGGTGTAGTCTTTGACAAAAACTTTTGGGTTGACAACCCACATTGAAGTGCTGATTAAAAAGAACGAATGAAGCTAGAATAAAACAGAGGGTCTGTTCTTTCTTTTGATGTATTGCATGTTAAGATATTACAACGAGATATTGAATGGGCCATGAAACTTGTGAAAATGACCAAAAACACTGGAGGTGACTGACAAATTTCATGTTTACGTTCCCTTAAGACATAACCGATAATGTCAATCAATCAATCAAATCAAATCACTTTATTGTCACTCTACCATATGCACAAGTGCAACAGTAGGTGAAATTCTTAGGTGCAGTTCCGAGCAACATAGTAGTCATGACATGACATGTACAGTACAATGTACAGTATACAATATGTTCACAAATAGAAATCTGATGTACAATAGATACGCTATATGATAAATAAATGTGTATATAATGTGTGTGTGTATCTACAGTGGGTTGTGCTGAGTGATATTCTGTCCAGTGTGTGTTATGAACTGATGGATCAGGAGTTAAGGAGTCTGACTGTTTGTGGGAAGAAGCTGTTCTGGAGTCGGCTGGTGCGTGTTCTGATGCTGCGGTACCGTCTGCCTGATGGCAGCAGTGAGAGCAGCCCATGGTTCGGGTGGCTAGAGTCTCTGATGATCCTCTGAGCTCTCTTCACACACCGCCTGGCATAAATGTCCTGGAGGGAGGGAAGCTCACCTCCGATGATGCAGCTGGCCGTGCGCACTACCCTTTGCGGCAAAGCCCTGCTTACAATGTTTACAATGATACTCGACAAGACAGGCATTTTGAGATCATTTTGTGTGAATATTTACACGGTGTGAGACGCGTGGGCGGGCTGTGGGCTGGGCCATCTGGCCGATACCTGAATACCTGCCAAAAAATGGCAGTATCGGAGCCGATGCACGATCTGAGTATTGGATCTGCACACTCCTAATTTGGTCTCCACAGATGAAACATGCACACACACACACACACACTAGTAACTCTTCATTTGTGTCTTCAGGTGTGTTCAGTGCTGATCCAGAAGTAAAGCAAGTGATGGAGGGAGCTTCAGTCACTCTCAACGTCTCAACTAATGTTACCAAACAACAACATGACACTGTGCAGTGGCATTTTAATGACACTCTCATCGCTTACATCAATGGAGATCCCAAGAAGAATTGTTTATATGAGGGTAAAGGCGGGAGATTCAGAGACAGACTGAAGGTGGACAATGAGAGCGGATCTCTGACCATCACAGACATCAGATCTGAACACGCTGGAGATTATGAAGCAGAGCTCATCAGAAGTACAGGCAAAAGGGAAGAAATTAACATAACCCACCCGTGTAACAGCACAAAAATCATCAAAACAAACATAAGAATTGGCATCAAAAATACATTCAGTGTGATCATCAGCGGTGAGTCACTCAATGTCATTTACCCTGAAGGATTTTAAAGATTGAATACTGTCAATAAATTATTTTTCATATTGGACTGTTTTAGGCAGGACCATCCGATCTGTTTACTCTCTTTCCCTTTACATATAGATGAATATCAGTGATGAGTGATGTCAGTGTTATTGATGAGTATCAGTGATGAGTGATGTCAGTGTTATTGATGAGTATCAGTGATGAGTGATGTCAGTGTTATTGATGAATATCAGTTATGAGTGATGTCAGTGTTATTGATGAATATCAGCGATGAGTGATGTCAGTGTTATTGATGAATATCAGTGATGAGTGATGTCAGTGTTATTGATGAATATCAGCGATGAGTGATGTCAGTGTTATTGATGAATATCAGTGATGAGTGATGTCAGTGTTATTGATGAATATCAGCGATGAGTGATGTCAGAGTTATTGATGAATATCAGCGATGAGTGATGTCAGAGTTATTGATGAATATCAGCGATGAGTGATGTCAGAGTTATTGATGAATATCAGCGATGAGTGATGTCAGTGTTATTGATGAATATCAGTGATGAGTGATGTCAGAGTTATTGATGAATATCAGCGATGAGTGATGTCAGTGTTATTGATGAATATCAGTGATGAGTGATGTCAGAGTTATTGATGAATATCAGTGATGAGTGATGTCAGTGTTATTGATGAATATCAGTGATGAGTGATGTCAGTGTTATTGATGAATATCAGTTATGAGTGATGTCAGTGTTATTGATGAATATCAGTGATGAGTGATGTCAGTGTTATTGATGAATATCAGTTATGAGTGATGTCAGTGTTATTGATGAATATCAGTGATGAGTGATGTCAGTGTTATTGATGAATATCAGTTATGAGTGATGTCAGTGTTATTGATGAATATCAGCGATGAGTGATGTCAGTGTTATTGATGAATATCAGTGATGAGTGATGTCAGTGTTATTGATGAATATCAGCGATGAGTGATGTCAGTGTTATTGATGAATATCAGTGATGAGTGATGTCAGTGTTATTGATGAATATCAGCGATGAGTGATGTCAGAGTTATTGATGAATATCAGCGATGAGTGATGTCAGAGTTATTGATGAATATCAGCGATGAGTGATGTCAGTGTTATTGATGAATATCAGTGATGAGTGATGTCAGTGTTATTGATGAATATCAGTGATGAGTGATGTCAGAGTTATTGATGAATATCAGTGATGAGTGATGTCAGTGTTATTGATGAATATCAGTGATGAGTGATGTCAGTGTTATTGATGAATATCAGTTATGAGTGATGTCAGTGTTATTGATGAATATCAGTGATGAGTGATGTCAGTGTTATTGATGAATATCAGTTATGAGTGATGTCAGTGTTATTGATGAATATCAGTGATGAGTGATGTCAGTGTTATTGATGAATATCAGTTATGAGTGATGTCAGTGTTATTGATGAATATCAGTGATGAGTGATGTCAGTGTTATTGATGAATATCAGCGATGAGTGATGTCAGTGTTATTGATGAATATCAGTGATGAGTGATGTCAGTGTTATTGATGAATATCAGTGATGAGTGATGTCAGTGTTATTGATGAATATCAGTGATGAGTGATGTCAGTGTTATTGATGAATATCAGTGATGAGTGATGTCAGTGTTATTGATGAATATCAGTGATGAGTGATGTCAGTGTTATTGATGAATATCAGCGATGAGTGATGTCAGAGTTATTGATGAATATCAGTGATGAGTGATGTCAGTGTTATTGATGAATATCAGTGATGAGTGATGTCAGTGTTATTGATGAATATCAGTTATGAGTGATGTCAGTGTTATTGATGAGTATCAGTGATGAGTGATGTCAGTGTTATTGATGAATATCAGTTATGAGTGATGTCAGTGTTATTGATGAGTATCAGTGATGAGTGATGTCAGTGTTATTGATGAGTATCAGTGATGAGTGATGTCAGTGTTATTGATGAATATCAGTGATCAGTGATGTCAGTGTTATTGATGAATATCAGTGATGAGTGATGTCAGAGTTATTGATGAATATCAGTGATGAGTGATGTCAGTGTTATTGATGAGTATCAGTGATGAGTGATGTCAGTGTTATTGATGAATATCAGTGATCAGTGATGTCAGTGTTATTGATGAATATCAGTGATGAGTGATGTCAGAGTTATTGATGAATATCAGTGATGAGTGATGTCAGTGTTATTGATGAATATCAGTGATGAGTGATGTCAGTGTTATTGATGAATATCAGCGATGAGTGATGTCAGTGTTATTGATGAATATCAGTGATGAGTGATGTCAGTGTTATTGATGAATATCAGTGATGAGTGATGTCAGTGTTATTGATGAATATCAGTGATGAGTGATGTCAGTGTTATTGATGAATATCAGTGATGAGTGATGTCAGTGTTATTGATGAATATCAGCGATGAGTGATGTCAGTGTTATTGATGAATATCAGTGATGAGTGATGTCAGTGTTATTGATGAATATCAGCGATGAGTGATGTCAGTGTTATTGATGAATATCAGTGATGAGTGATGTCAGTGTTATTGATGAATATCAGTGATGAGTGATGTCAGTGTTATTGATGAGTATCAGTGATGAGTGATGTCAGTGTTATTGATGAATATCAGTGATCAGTGATGTCAGTGTTATTGATGAATATCAGTGATGAGTGATGTCAGTGTTATTGATGAATATCAGCGATGAGTGATGTCAGTGTTATTGATGAATATCAGTGATGAGTGATGTCAGTGTTATTGATGAGTATCAGTGATGAGTGATGTCAGTGTTATTGATGAATATCAGTGATGAGTGATGTCAGTGTTATTGATGAGTATCAGTGATGAGTGATGTCAGTGTTATTGATGAGTATCAGTGATGAGTGATGTCAGTGTTATTGATGAATATCAGTTATGAGTGATGTCAGTGTTATTGATGAATATCAGTGATGAGTGATGTCAGTGTTATTGATGAATATCAGTGATGAGTGATGTCAGTGTTATTGATGAATATCAGTGATGAGTGATGTCAGTGTTATTGATGAATATCAGTGATGAGTGATGTCAGTGTTATTGATGAATATCAGTGATGAGTGATGTCAGTGTTATTGATGAATATCAGTGATGAGTGATGTCAGTGTTATTGATGAGTATCAGTGATGAGTGATGTCAGTGTTATTGATGAATATCAGTGATGAGTGATGTCAGTGTTATTGATGAATATCAGTGATGAGTGATGTCAGTGTTATTGATGAGTATCAGTGATGAGTGATGTCAGTGTTATTGATCAATATCAGTGATGAGTGATGTCAGTGTTATTGATGAATATCAGTGATGAGTGATGTCAGTGTTATTGATGAATATCAGTGATGAGTGATGTCAGTGTTATTGATGAATATCAGTGATGAGTGATGTCAGTGTTATTGATGAATATCAGTGATGAGTGATGTCAGTGTTATTGATGAGTATCAGTGATGAGCGATGTCAGTGTTATTGATCAATATCAGTGATGAGTGATGTCAGTGTTATTGATGAATATCAGTGATGAGTGATGTCAGTGTTATTGATGAATATCAGTGATGAGTGATGTCAGTGTTATTGATGAGTATCAGTGATGAGTGATGTCAGTGTTATTGATGAGTATCAGTGATGAGTGATGTCAGTGTTATTGATGAATATCAGTGATGAGTGATGTCAGTGTTATTGATGAATATCAGTGATGAGTGATGTCAGTGTTATTGATGAATATCAGTTATGAGTGATGTCAGTGTTATTGATGAATATCAGCGATGAGTGATGTCAGAGTTATTGATGAATATCAGTGATGAGTGATGTCAGTGTTATTGATGAGTATCAGTGATGAGCGATGTCAGTGTTATTGATGAATATCAGTGATGAGTGATGTCAGTGTTATTGATGAATATCAGTGATGAGTGATGTCAGTGTTATTGATGAATATCAGTGATGAGTGATGTCAGTGTTATTGATGAATATCAGTGATGAGTGATGTCAGTGTTATTGATGAATATCAGTGATGAGTGATGTCAGTGTTATTGATGAATATCAGTGATGAGTGATGTCAGTGTTATTGATGAATATCAGTGATGAGTGATGTCAGTGTTATTGATGAATATCAGTTATGAGTGATGTCAGTGTTATTGATGAATATCAGCGATGAGTGATGTCAGAGTTATTGATGAATATCAGTGATGAGTGATGTCAGTGTTATTGATGAATATCAGTGATGAGTGATGTCAGTGTTATTGATGAGTATCAGTGATGAGTGATGTCAGTGTTATTGATGAGTATCAGTGATGAGTGATGTCAGTGTTATTGATGAGTATCAGCGATGAGTGATGTCAGTGTTATAGATGAGTATCAGCGATGAGTGATGTCAGTGTTATAGATGAATATCAGTGATGAGTGATGTCAGTGTTATTGATGAGTATCAGTGATGAGTGATGTCAGTGTTATAGATGAATATCAGTGATGAGTGATGTCAGTGTTATTGATGAATATCAGTGATGAGTGATGTCAGTGTTATTGATGAATATCAGTGATGAGTGATGTCAGTGTTATTGATGAATATCAGTGATGAGTGATGTCAGTGTTATTGATGAATATCAGTTATGAGTGATGTCAGTGTTATTGATGAATATCAGTGATGAGTGATGTCAGTGTTATTGATGAATATCAGTGATGAGTGATGTCAGTGTTATTGATGAGTATCAGTGATGAGTGATGTCAGTGTTATTGATGAGTATCAGTGATGAGTGATGTCAGTGTTATTGATGAATATCAGTGATGAGTGATGTCAGTGTTATTGATGAGTATCAGTGATGAGTGATGTCAGTGTTATAGATGAATATCAGTGATGAGTGATGTCAGTGTTATTGATGAGTATCAGTTATGAGTGATGTCAGTGTTATTGATGAGTATCAGTGATGAGTGATGTCAGTGTTATTGATGAATATCAGTTATGAGTGATGTCAGTGTTATTGATGAATATCAGTGATGAGTGATGTCAGTGTTATAGATGAATATCAGTTATGAGTGATGTCAGTGTTATTGATGAATATCAGTGATGAGTGATGTCAGTGTTATTGATGAATATCAGTGATGAGTGATGTCAGTGTTATTGATGAATATCAGTTATGAGTGATGTCAGTGTTATTGATGAATATCAGCGATGAGTGATGTCAGAGTTATTGATGAATATCAGTGATGAGTGATGTCAGTGTTATTGATGAATATCAGTGATGAGTGATGTCAGTGTTATTGATGAATATCAGTTATGAGTGATGTCAGTGTTATTGATGAATATCAGCGATGAGTGATGTCAGAGTTATTGATGAATATCAGTGATGAGTGATGTCAGTGTTATTGATGAATATCAGTGATGAGTGATGTCAGTGTTATTGATGAGTATCAGTTATGAGTGATGTCAGTGTTATTGATGAATATCAGTGATGAGTGATGTCAGTGTTATTGATGAATATCAGTGATGAGTGATGTCAGTGTTATTGATGAATATCAGTTATGAGTGATGTCAGTGTTATAGATGAATATCAGTGATGAGTGATGTCAGTGTTATTGATGAATATCAGTTATGAGTGATGTCAGTGTTATTGATGAGTATCAGTGATGAGTGATGTCAGTGTTATTGATGAATATCAGTTATGAGTGATGTCAGTGTTATTGATGAGTATCAGTTATGAGTGATGTCAGTGTTATTGATGAATATCAGTGATGAGTGATGTCAGTGTTATTGATGAATATCAGTGATGAGTGATGTCAGTGTTATTGATGAATATTAGTGATGAGTGATGTCAGTGTTATTGATGAATATTAGTGATGAGTGATGTCAGTGTTATTGATGAATATCAGTGATGAGTGATGTCAGTGTTATTGATGAATATCAGTGATGAGTGATGTCAGTGTTATTGATGAGTATCAGTGATGAGTGATGTCAGTGTTATTGATGAGTATCAGTGATGAGTGATGTCAGTGTTATTGATGAGTATCAGTGATGAGTGATGTCAGTGTTATTGATGAATATCAGTTATGAGTGATGTCAGTGTTATTGATGAGTATCAGTTATGAGTGATGTCAGTGTTATTGATGAATATCAGTTATGAGTGATGTCAGTGTTATTGATGAATATCAGCGATGAGTGATGTCAGAGTTATTGATGAATATCAGTGATGAGTGATGTCAGTGTTATTGATGAATATCAGTGATGAGTGATGTCAGTGTTATTGATGAATATCAGTGATGAGTGATGTCAGTGTTATTGATGAGTGATGTCAGTGTTATTGATCAATATCAGTGATGAGTGATGTCAGTGTTATTGATGAATATCAGTGATGAGTGATGTCAGTGTTATTGATGAATATCAGTGATGAGTGATGTCAGTGTTATTGATGAATATCAGTGATGAGTGATGTCAGTGTTATTGATGAATATCAGTGATGAGTGATGTCAGTGTTATTGATGAGTATCAGTGATGAGCGATGTCAGTGTTATTGATCAATATCAGTGATGAGTGATGTCAGTGTTATTGATGAATATCAGTGATGAGTGATGTCAGTGTTATTGATGAATATCAGTGATGAGTGATGTCAGTGTTATTGATGAATATCAGTGATGAGTGATGTCAGTGTTATTGATGAGTATCAGTGATGAGTGATGTCAGTGTTATTGATGAATATCAGTGATGAGTGATGTCAGTGTTATTGATGAATATCAGTGATGAGTGATGTCAGTGTTATTGATGAATATCAGTTATGAGTGATGTCAGTGTTATTGATGAATATCAGCGATGAGTGATGTCAGAGTTATTGATGAATATCAGTGATGAGTGATGTCAGTGTTATTGATGAGTATCAGTGATGAGCGATGTCAGTGTTATTGATGAATATCAGTGATGAGTGATGTCAGTGTTATTGATGAATATCAGTGATGAGTGATGTCAGTGTTATTGATGAATATCAGTGATGAGTGATGTCAGTGTTATTGATGAATATCAGTGATGAGTGATGTCAGTGTTATTGATGAATATCAGTGATGAGTGATGTCAGTGTTATTGATGAATATCAGCGATGAGTGATGTCAGAGTTATTGATGAATATCAGTGATGAGTGATGTCAGTGTTATTGATGAATATCAGTGATGAGTGATGTCAGTGTTATTGATGAATATCAGTTATGAGTGATGTCAGTGTTATTGATGAATATCAGCGATGAGTGATGTCAGAGTTATTGATGAATATCAGTGATGAGTGATGTCAGTGTTATTGATGAATATCAGTGATGAGTGATGTCAGTGTTATTGATGAGTATCAGTGATGAGTGATGTCAGTGTTATTGATGAGTATCAGTGATGAGTGATGTCAGTGTTATTGATGAGTATCAGCGATGAGTGATGTCAGTGTTATAGATGAGTATCAGCGATGAGTGATGTCAGTGTTATAGATGAATATCAGTGATGAGTGATGTCAGTGTTATTGATGAGTATCAGTGATGAGTGATGTCAGTGTTATAGATGAATATCAGTGATGAGTGATGTCAGTGTTATTGATGAATATCAGTGATGAGTGATGTCAGTGTTATTGATGAATATCAGTGATGAGTGATGTCAGTGTTATTGATGAATATCAGTGATGAGTGATGTCAGTGTTATTGATGAATATCAGTTATGAGTGATGTCAGTGTTATTGATGAATATCAGTGATGAGTGATGTCAGTGTTATAGATGAATATCAGTTATGAGTGATGTCAGTGTTATTGATGAATATCAGTGATGAGTGATGTCAGTGTTATTGATGAATATCAGTGATGAGTGATGTCAGTGTTATTGATGAGTATCAGTGATGAGTGATGTCAGTGTTATTGATGAATATCAGTGATGAGTGATGTCAGTGTTATTGATGAGTATCAGTGATGAGTGATGTCAGTGTTATTGATGAATATCAGTTATGAGTGATGTCAGTGTTATTGATGAATATCAGTGATGAGTGATGTCAGTGTTATTGATGAATATCAGTGATGAGTGATGTCAGTGTTATTGATGAATATCAGTGATGAGTGATGTCAGTGTTATTGATGAATATCAGTTATGAGTGATGTCAGTGTTATAGATGAATATCAGTTATGAGTGATGTCAGTGTTATTGATGAATATCAGTGATGAGTGATGTCAGTGTTATTGATGAATATCAGTGATGAGTGATGTCAGTGTTATTGATGAATATCAGTGATGAGTGATGTCAGTGTTATTGATGAATATCAGTGATGAGTGATGTCAGTGTTATTGATGAATATCAGTGATGAGTGATGTCAGTGTTATTGATGAATATCAGTTATGAGTGATGTCAGTGTTATTGATGAATATCAGCGATGAGTGATGTCAGTGTTATTGATGAATATCAGTTATGAGTGATGTCAGTGTTATTGATGAATATCAGCGATGAGTGATGTCAGAGTTATTGATGAATATCAGTGATGAGTGATGTCAGTGTTATTGATGAATATCAGTGATGAGTGATGTCAGTGTTATTGATGAGTATCAGTGATGAGTGATGTCAGTGTTATTGATGAGTATCAGTGATGAGTGATGTCAGTGTTATTGATGAATATCAGTGATGAGTGATGTCAGTGTTATTGATGAATATCAGTGATGAGTGATGTCAGTGTTATTGATGAATATCAGCGATGAGTGATGTCAGTGTTATTGATGAATATCAGTTATGAGTGATGTCAGTGTTATTGATGAATATCAGTGATGAGTGATGTCAGTGTTATTGATGAATATCAGCGATGAGTGATGTCAGTGTTATTGATGAATATCAGTTATGAGTGATGTCAGTGTTATTGATGAATATCAGTGATGAGTGATGTCAGTGTTATTGATGAGTATCAGTGATGAGTGATGTCAGAGTTATTGATGAATATCAGTGATGAGTGATGTCAGTGTTATTGATGAGTAGCAGTGATGAGTGATGTCAGTGTTATTGATGAATATCAGTGATGAGTGATGTCAGTGTTATTGATGAGTATCAGTGATGAGTGATGTCAGTGTTATTGATGAATATCAGTGATGAGTGATGTCAGTGTTATTGATGAATATCAGTGATGAGTGATGTCAGTGTTATTGATGAATATCAGTGATGAGTGATGTCAGTGTTATTGATGAATATCAGTGATGAGTGATGTCAGTGTTATTGATGAATATCAGTTATGAGTGATGTCAGTGTTATTGATGAATATCAGCGATGAGTGATGTCAGTGTTATTGATGAATATCAGTTATGAGTGATGTCAGTGTTATTGATGAATATCAGCGATGAGTGATGTCAGAGTTATTGATGAATATCAGTGATGAGTGATGTCAGTGTTATTGATGAATATCAGTGATGAGTGATGTCAGTGTTATTGATGAGTATCAGTGATGAGTGATGTCAGTGTTATTGATGAGTATCAGTGATGAGTGATGTCAGTGTTATTGATGAATATCAGTGATGAGTGATGTCAGTGTTATTGATGAATATCAGTGATGAGTGATGTCAGTGTTATTGATGAATATCAGCGATGAGTGATGTCAGTGTTATTGGTGAATATCAGTTATGAGTGATGTCAGTGTTATTGATGAATATCAGTGATGAGTGATGTCAGTGTTATTGATGAGTATCAGTGATGAGTGATGTCAGAGTTATTGATGAATATCAGTGATGAGTGATGTCAGTGTTATTGATGAGTAGCAGTGATGAGTGATGTATGTGTTATTGATGAATATCAGTGATGAGTGATGTCAGTGTTATTGATGAGTATCAGTGATGAGTGATGTCAGTGTTATTGATGAATATCAGTGATGGGTGATGTCAGTGTTATTGATGAATATCAGTGATGAGTGATGTCAGTGTTATTGATGAATATCAGTGATGAGTGATGTCAGTGTTATTGATGAATATCAGCGATGAGTGATGTCAGTGTTATTGATGAGTATCAGTGATGAGTGATGTCAGTGTTATTGATGAATATCAGTGATGAGTGATGTCAGTGTTATTGATGAGTATCAGTGATGAGTGATGTCAGAGTTATTGATGAATATCAGTGATGAGTGATGTCAGTGTTATTGATGAGTAGCAGTGATGAGTGATGTATGTGTTATTGATGAATATCAGTGATGAGTGATGTCAGTGTTATTGATGAGTATCAGTGATGAGTGATGTCAGTGTTATTGATGAATATCAGTGATGGGTGATGTCAGTGTTATTGATGAATATCAGTGATGAGTGATGTCAGTGTTATTGATGAATATCAGTGATGAGTGATGTCAGTGTTATTGATGAATATCAGTGATGAGTGATGTCAGTGTTATTGATGAATATCAGTGATGAGTGATGTCAGTGTTATTGATGAATATCAGTGATGAGTGATGTCAGTGTTATTGATGAATATCAGTGATGAGTGATGTCAGTGTTATTGATGAATATCAGTGATGAGTGATGTCAGTGTTATTGATGAGTATCAGTTATGAGTGATGTCAGTGTTATTGATGAATATCAGTTATGAGTGATGTCAGTGTTATTGATGAATATCAGTGATGAGTGATGTCAGTGTTATTGATGAATATCAGTTATGAGTGATGTCAGTGTTATAGATGAATATCAGTGATGAGTGATGTCAGTGTTATTGATGAGTATCAGTGATGAGTGATGTCAGTGTTATTGATGAGTATCAGTTATGAGTGATGTCAGTGTTATTGATGAGTATCAGTGATGAGTGATGTCAGTGTTATTGATGAGTATCAGTGATGAGTGATGTCAGTGTTATTGATGAATATCAGCGATGAGTGATGTCAGTGTTATTGATGAATATCAGTGATGAGTGATGTCAGTGTTATTGATGAATATCAGTGATGAGTGATGTCAGTGTTATTGATGAATATCAGCGATGAGTGATGTCAGTGTTATTGATGAATATCAGTTATGAGTGATGTCAGTGTTATAGATGAATATCAGTGATGAGTGATGTCAGTGTTATTGATGAATATCAGTTATGAGTGATGTCAGTGTTATTGATGAGTATCAGTGATGAGTGATGTCAGTGTTATTGATGAGTATCAGTGATGAGTGATGTCAGTGTTATTGATGAATATCAGCGATGAGTGATGTCAGTGTTATTGATGAATATCAGTGATGAGTGATGTCAGTGTTATTGATGAATATCAGTGATGAGTGATGTCAGTGTTATTGATGAATATCAGTGATGAGTGATGTCAGTGTTATTGATGAATATCAGTGATGAGTGATGTCAGTGTTATTGATGAGTATCAGTGATGAGTGATGTCAGAGTTATTGATGAATATCAGTGATGAGTGATGTCAGTGTTATTGATGAGTATCAGTGATGAGTGATGTCAGTGTTATTGATGAATATCAGTGATGAGTGATGTCAGTGTTATTGATGAGTATCAGTGATGAGTGATGTCAGTGTTATTGATGAATATCAGTGATGAGTGATGTCAGTGTTATTGATGAATATCAGTGATGAGTGATGTCAGTGTTATTGATGAGTATCAGTGATGAGTGATGTCAGTGTTATTGATGAATATCAGTGATGAGTGATGTCAGTGTTATTGATGAGTATCAGTGATGAGTGATGTCAGTGTTATTGATGAATATCAGTGATGAGTGATGTCAGTGTTATTGATGAATATCAGTGATGAGTGATGTCAGTGTTATTGATCAATATCAGTGATGAGTGATGTCAGTGTTATTGATCAATATCAGTGATGAGTGATGTCAGTGTTATTGATGAATATCAGTTATGAGTGATGTCAGTGTTATTGATGAATATCAGTTATGAGTGATGTCAGTGTTATTGATGAATATCAGTGATGAGTGATGTCAGTGTTATTGATGAGTATCAGTGATGAGTGATGTCAGTGTTATTGATGAATATCAGTGATGAGTGATGTCAGAGTTATTGATGAATATCAGTGATGAGTGATGTCAGTGTTATTGATGAATATCAGTGATGAGTGATGTCAGTGTTATTGATGAATATCAGTGATGAGTGATGTCAGTGTTATTGATGAATATCAGTGATGAGTGATGTCAGTGTTATTGATGAATATCAGTTATGAGTGATGTCAGTGTTATTGATGAATATCAGTGATGAGTGATGTCAGTGTTATTGATGAATATCAGTTATGAGTGATGTCAGTGTTATTGATGAATATCAGCGATGAGTGATGTCAGAGTTATTGATGAATATCAGTGATGAGTGATGTCAGTGTTATTGATGAATATCAGTGATGAGTGATGTCAGTGTTATTGATGAATATCAGTTATGAGTGATGTCAGTGTTATTGATGAATATCAGTGATGAGTGATGTCAGTGTTATTGATGAATATCAGTGATGAGTGATGTCAGTGTTATTGATGAATATCAGCGATGAGTGATGTCAGAGTTATTGATGAATATCAGTGATGAGTGATGTTAGTGTTATTGATGAATATCAGTGATGAGTGATGTCAGTGTTATTGATGAGTATCAGTTATGAGTGATGTCAGTGTTATTGATGAATATCAGTGATGAGTGATGTCAGTGTTATTGATGAATATCAGTTATGAGTGATGTCAGTGTTATTGATGAATATCAGTGATGAGTGATGTCAGTGTTATTGATGAATATCAGTTATGAGTGATGTCAGTGTTATAGATGAATATCAGTGATGAGTGATGTCAGTGTTATTGATGAATATCAGTTATGAGTGATGTCAGTGTTATTGATGAGTATCAGTGATGAGTGATGTCAGTGTTATTGATGAGTATCAGTGATGAGTGATGTCAGTGTTATTGATGAATATCAGTGATGAGTGATGTCAGTGTTATTGATGAATATCAGTTATGAGTGATGTCAGTGTTATTGATGAGTATCAGTTATGAGTGATGTCAGTGTTATTGATGAATATCAGCGATGAGTGATGTCAGTGTTATTGATGAATATCAGTGATGAGTGATGTCAGTGTTATTGATGAATATCAGTGATGAGTGATGTCAGTGTTATTGATGAATATCAGTGATGAGTGATGTCAGTGTTATTGATGAATATCAGTGATGAGTGATGTCAGTGTTATTGATGAATATCAGCGATGAGTGATGTCAGTGTTATTGATGAATATCAGTGATGAGTGATGTCAGTGTTATTGATGAATATTAGTGATGAGTGATGTCAGTGTTATTGATGAATATTAGTGATGAGTGATGTCAGTGTTATTGATGAATATCAGTGATGAGTGATGTCAGTGTTATTGATGAATATCAGTTATGAGTGATGTCAGTGTTATTGATGAGTATCAGGGATGAGTGATGTCAGTGTTATTGATGAGTATCAGTGATGAGTGATGTCAGTGTTATTGATGAATATCAGTGATGAGTGATGTCAGTGTTATTGATGAATATCAGTTATGAGTGATGTCAGTGTTATTGATGAATATCAGTGATGAGTGATGTCAGTGTTATAGATGAATATCAGTTATGAGTGATGTCAGTGTTATTGATGAATATCAGTGATGAGTGATGTCAGTGTTATTGATGAATATCAGTGATGAGTGATGTCAGTGTTATTGATGAATATCAGTGATGAGTGATGTCAGTGTTATTGATGAATATCAGTTATGAGTGATGTCAGTGTTATTGATGAATATCAGTGATGAGTGATGTCAGTGTTATTGATGAATATCAGTTATGAGTGATGTCAGTGTTATTGATGAATATCAGTGATGAGTGATGTCAGTGTTATTGATGAATATCAGTTATGAGTGATGTCAGTGTTATTGATGAATATCAGTTATGAGTGATGTCAGTGTTATTGATGAATATCAGTGATGAGTGATGTCAGTGTTATTGATGAATATCAGTGATGAGTGATGTCAGTGTTATTGATGAATATCAGTTATGAGTGATGTCAGTGTTATTGATGAATATCAGCGATGAGTGATGTCAGAGTTATTGATGAATATCAGTGATGAGTGATGTCAGTGTTATTGATGAATATCAGTGATGAGTGATGTCAGTGTTATTGATGAATATCAGTTATGAGTGATGTCAGTGTTATTGATGAATATCAGCGATGAGTGATGTCAGAGTTATTGATGAATATCAGTGATGAGTGATGTCAGTGTTATTGATGAATATCAGTGATGAGTGATGTCAGTGTTATTGATGAGTATCAGTTATGAGTGATGTCAGTGTTATTGATGAATATCAGTGATGAGTGATGTCAGTGTTATTGATGAATATCAGTTATGAGTGATGTCAGTGTTATAGATGAATATCAGTGATGAGTGATGTCAGTGTTATTGATGAATATCAGTTATGAGTGATGTCAGTGTTATAGATGAATATCAGTGATGAGTGATGTCAGTGTTATTGATGAATATCAGTTATGAGTGATGTCAGTGTTATTGATGAGTATCAGTGATGAGTGATGTCAGTGTTATTGATGAATATCAGTTATGAGTGATGTCAGTGTTATTGATGAATATCAGTGATGAGTGATGTCAGTGTTATTGATGAATATTAGTGATGAGTGATGTCAGTGTTATTGATGAATATCAGTGATGAGTGATGTCAGTGTTATTGATGAATATCAGTTATGAGTGATGTCAGTGTTATTGATGAGTATCAGTGATGAGTGATGTCAGTGTTATTGATGAGTATCAGTGATGAGTGATGTCAGTGTTATTGATGAATATCAGTGATGAGTGATGTCAGTGTTATTGATGAATATCAGTTATGAGTGATGTCAGTGTTATTGATGAGTATCAGTTATGAGTGATGTCAGTGTTATTGATGAATATCAGTGATGAGTGATGTCAGTGTTATTGATGAATATCAGTGATGAGTGATGTCAGTGTTATTGATGAATATCAGTTATGAGTGATGTCAGTGTTATTGATGAGTATCAGTGATGAGTGATGTCAGTGTTATTGATGAATATCAGTTATGAGTGATGTCAGTGTTATTGATGAATATCAGTGATGAGTGATGTCAGTGTTATTGATGAATATCAGTGATGAGTGATGTCAGTGTTATTGATGAATATCAGTGATGAGTGATGTCAGTGTTATTGATGAATATTAGTGATGAGTGATGTCAGTGTTATTGATGAATATCAGTGATGAGTGATGTCAGTGTTATTGATGAATATCAGTTATGAGTGATGTCAGTGTTATTGATGAGTATCAGTGATGAGTGATGTCAGTGTTATTGATGAATATCAGTTATGAGTGATGTCAGTGTTATTGATGAATATCAGTGATGAGTGATGTCAGTGTTATTGATGAATATCAGTTATGAGTGATGTCAGTGTTATTGATGAGTATCAGTGATGAGTGATGTCAGTGTTATTGATGAATATCAGTTATGAGTGATGTCAGTGTTATTGATGAATATCAGTGATGAGTGATGTCAGTGTTATTGATGAATATCAGTGATGAGTGATGTCAGTGTTATTGATGAATATCAGTGATGAGTGATGTCAGTGTTATTGATGAATATTAGTGATGAGTGATGTCAGTGTTATTGATGAATATCAGTGATGAGTGATGTCAGTGTTATTGATGAATATCAGTTATGAGTGATGTCAGTGTTATTGATGAGTATCAGTGATGAGTGATGTCAGTGTTATTGATGAGTATCAGTGATGAGTGATGTCAGTGTTATTGATGAATATCAGTGATGAGTGATGTCAGTGTTATTGATGAATATCAGTTATGAGTGATGTCAGTGTTATTGATGAGTATCAGTTATGAGTGATGTCAGTGTTATTGATGAATATCAGTGATGAGTGATGTCAGTGTTATTGATGAATATCAGTGATGAGTGATGTCAGTGTTATAGATGAATATCAGTGATGAGTGATGTCAGTGTTATTGATGAATATCAGTGATGAGTGATGTCAGTGTTATTGATGAATATCAGTGATGAGTGATGTCAGTGTTATTGATGAATATTAGTGATGAGTGATGTCAGTGTTATTGATGAATATCAGTGATGAGTGATGTCAGTGTTATTGATGAATATCAGTGATGAGTGATGTCAGTGTTATTGATGAATATCAGTTATGAGTGATGTCAGTGTTATTGATGAATATCAGTGATGAGTGATGTCAGTGTTATTGATGAATATCAGTTATGAGTGATGTCAGTGTTATTGATGAATATCAGTGATGAGTGATGTCAGTGTTATTGATGAATATCAGTGATGAGTGATGTCAGTGTTATTGATGAATATCAGTTATGAGTGATGTCAGTGTTATTGATGAATATCAGTGATGAGTGATGTCAGTGTTATTGATGAATATCAGTGATGAGTGATGTCAGTGTTATTGATGAGTATCAGTGATGAGTGATGTCAGTGTTATTGATGAATATCAGTGATGAGTGATGTCAGTGTTATTGATGAATATCAGTGATGAGTGATGTCAGTGTTATTGATGAATATCAGTGATGAGTGATGTCAGTGTTATTGATGAATATCAGTTATGAGTGATGTCAGTGTTATTGATGAATATCAGTGATGAGTGATGTCAGTGTTATTGATGAATATCAGTGATGAGTGATGTCAGTGTTATTGATGAGTATCAGTGATGAGTGATGTCAGTGTTATTGATGAATATCAGTGATGAGTGATGTCAGTGTTATTGATGAGTATCAGTGATGAGTGATGTCAGTGTTATTGATGAGTATCAGTGATGAGTGATGTCAGTGTTATTGATGAATATCAGTTATGAGTGATGTCAGTGTTATTGATGAATATCAGTGATGAGTGATGTCAGTGTTATTGATGAATATCAGTGATGAGTGATGTCAGTGTTATTGATGAATATCAGTGATGAGTGATGTCAGTGTTATTGATGAGTATCAGTTATGAGTGATGTCAGTGTTATTGATGAATATCAGTGATGAGTGATGTCAGTGTTATTGATGAATATCAGTGATGAGTGATGTCAGTGTTATTGATGAATATCAGTGATGAGTGATGTCAGTGTTATTGATGAATATCAGTGATGAGTGATGTCAGTGTTATTGATGAATATCAGTGATGAGTGATGTCAGTGTTATTGATGAGTATCAGTGATGAGTGATGTCAGTGTTATTGATGAATATCAGTGATGAGTGATGTCAGTGTTATTGATGAATATCAGTGATGAGTGATGTCAGTGTTATTGATGAATATCAGTGATGAGTGATGTCAGTGTTATTGATGAATATCAGTGATGAGTGATGTCAGTGTTATTGATGAATATCAGTGATGAGTGATGTCAGTGTTATTGATGAATATCAGTTATGAGTGATGTCAGTGTTATTGATGAATATCAGTGATGAGTGATGTCAGTGTTATTGATGAGTATCAGTGATGAGTGATGTCAGTGTTATTGATGAATATCAGTGATGAGTGATGTCAGTGTTATTGATGAATATCAGTGATGAGTGATGTCAGTGTTATTGATGAATATCAGTGATGAGTGATGTCAGTGTTATTGATGAATATCAGTGATGAGTGATGTCAGTGTTATTGATGAATATCAGCGATGAGTGATGTCAGTGTTATTGATGAATATCAGCGATGAGTGATGTCAGTGTTATTGATGAATATCAGTGATGAGTGATGTCAGTGTTATTGATGAATATCAGCGATGAGTGATGTCAGTGTTATTGATGAATATCAGCGATGAGTGATGTCAGTGTTATTGATGAATATCAGCGATGAGTGATGTCAGTGTTATTCAGGGTTCCCACTCTTCTTGAAAGTACTTGAAAGTACTTGAATTTCTACACATGGATTCAAGGCCTGGAAAGTACTTGAAAACAAATATAGGTCCTTGAAAGTGCTTGAATTAAATTTGAAATGCATTTTGTTTAGAATGGTGTTATTTCATAAATTGTCCTACAGTAGGCCTATATGCGCTATCAAAGACAGAACGAAATGTTGCTTATGTTCGTATGTAAAAAGGCATTTTTGATAAGTTGAGGTTAGGCTGATCGTAGGCACTCGCAAACGAAACGGGCTAAACAATATAAACAAGAAGAAAAAACATGCAGGTTGTCTTTACACCTCTCCGCAAAATGAATATAAATCCGATCTTCAATTCCAGCGCTATATGCATATTTAACGGATATCACGTCAACGAAAACAACAGATAGCCAATGAGCTGCATTTTATTCATCTGCTCATTTCAAGATCAAAGACCGCAATATGAGAGAGCAAGCTAATAACTGGTGAGATAATTTAGTCTCATTCGTTTTAATGAAGATGGTTGTGTTTTTGAGCATCTAAGACTTAGGCCTACCTTCACTTTCACTTGCGGTAGTTTGCGGCGATGCGATGCAACATATAGCCTATAACATCCTCTCACACATTTATTTTTTAACAATTTGCCGGGAGTAAACAAATTAAAAAAAAAAAAAAAAAAGAATTTCAGAAGGCATTTACTCCTGGTCTTTTCACAATCGGATAGACTGGTCAGAGAAAATGAATGAAGTGACTAGGTGTAAAAGGGCCATAACTCTCCCAGCTGCACTCTCGCTGCTGCTGGTGGACACTAAACACCGTACTACTGCTTGATTTGAAGACTGTTGCCCTGTTGATTACAATAAATAGGTCTAAAAATTGTTTATTGTGTTTGACTGTTCAGTACTTTTCATATTTACATTTAAAAAGTAGACATAAAAGTAACTTAAAAGTTACTTTCCCTAGCAACTAATTACTTTTGATATACAGTAATTGGTAAAGTAATTCAATTACTTTTAAAAGTAACTAGTAACTAAAACTAATTACAAATTTTCAGTAACTTGTCCAACACTGGCTAGGAACTATACTCTCATTCCTGTGTAATAATCCAGGAACTTTGCTGCCGTCCCGTGGGTGCAGTGGAGCAATGATAATTCAGCACCTGAAAATGGGCTAACTAAACCTGCTTACACAGGGAGCGTGCTGGGGACTATTTTCAGGCACTGTGTAATATCGTTGCGCCACTGCACCCATGGTACAGCAGCAAAGTCCCTGGATTACTACGCAGAAATGAGAATATAGTTCCTAGCCATATCGGTCTAGAAAATCGCAACTTTTCATTTTCTGTCAGTCTTAGTACACGATGCAACTATTCTAGTGTCGGGAATCGGTAAAAAAAAAATTATCAAATTTTTTCTGTAATCGCAATTAATCGCAAGTTTTAAATATATTTGGAGTTTTTAATATTTTGATATTGTATTGATTTCAGTTACTCTCCAAATTAATGTAGAAACAATTTAAAGACGGCATATTTTAAATATTTGTTGTAATGGCATCTTTTTATAAATGAAGGCCAGTATCACTGATACTAATGTCTCTATGAAACATCGATGACATTATATTACAGTATAACTGAAAGCTACCAATTTCAACATTTATTAGGCTTAAAAAACAACAACTTTTAATTTAGGTGAACTTAAAACAATCTTTAAATAACCTCATTATAATAAATGTTATATTTACCTGTGGCCTTCACTGTTAGACATATACAGAAATGTAATAGTTATCAAACACCTTTCTTAAGTGCATAAATAATAAATTAAATATAGAATTAGAATATTGTGTAACATACATTTTTTTCAACTAAACATCGAAATAAATCTAAATAATAAACTAAATTAACCATTTAATCTAAATTACTGATCGAATTATTGATCTAAAGCCCACACTGTCACTGTATGATAATTGAAATGAACTGATGACATCAGCGTTTTTTCCAGAATGGCTATACAGCTGAATAAAATTCTGTTGCATTATTTTCCTGTTTAACACTGGGAAGCTGCTTTGAAACAATCTACATTGTTAAAAGCGCTATATAAATAAAGTTGACTTGACTTGACATGAATGTGGCCGACTCCCTGATCAGTGCCCTGACTACTGAACTAGGGATCTGATTGAGACGCAGCCACACACACAGGACATTGACATACAGCGTGTTCTCTTTTGTCTTGTCGCATAGATGGTTTAAAAGCATTTTCATGAATAAGAGCGTGATCATATAATGTAACGCTAGGCAAAAATGGATATAAGAACAAACGCTGCATTAATTGCGTTAAATATTTTTAATGTGTTGGTGTTATTTTTTTCACATATTGAGCAGTAGGCTAGCTGGAGCCGTTTACCTCCAGTCTTTGTTCTAAGCTAGGCTAGCGGTGGGTGAGTCAGACAGAGTTATGGCACACACTGAGATGAGAATGGTATGTATGGATTTATCTAACTCTGGGGTATACGTGAATAAGCTAAAGTCCCAAAAAGTTGGCGTGTTCCTTTAAGTAGCCTAATTTAAGCTGTCTTTCGTGATGCTACATATGCTGGGTTGTGAATCTGATAGGTGCTTGATATAAAATAAATGGTGCTTGAAAAAGTCCTTGAAAGTCCTTGAATCTGGTGTTGATGAAAGAGTGGGAACCCTGGTTATTGATGAATATCAGCGATGAGTGATGTCAGTGTTATTGATGAATATCAGCGATGAGTGATGTCAGTGTTATAGATGAATATCAGCGATGAGTGATGTCAGTGTTATAGATGAATATCAGTGATGAGTGATGTCAGTGTTATTGATGAATATCAGTTATGAGTGATGTCAGTGTTATTGATGAATATCAGTGATGAGTGATGTCAGTGTTATTGATGAATATCAGTGATGAGTGATGTCAGTGTTATTGATGAATATCAGTGATGAGTGATGTCAGTGTTATTGATCAATATCAGTGATGAGTGATGTCAGTGTTATTGATGAATATCAGTGATGAGTGATGTCAGTGTTATTGATGAATATCAGTGATGAGTGATGTCAGTGTTATTGATGAATATCAGTGATGAGTGATGTCAGTGTTATTGATGAATATCAGTGATGAGTGATGTCAGTGTTATTGATGAATATCAGTGATGAGTGATGTCAGTGTTATTGATGAATATCAGTTATGAGTGATGTCAGTGTTATTGATGAATATCAGTGATGAGTGATGTCAGTGTTATTGATGAATATCAGCGATGAGTGATGTCAGTGTTATAGATGAATATCAGTGATGAGTGATGTCAGTGTTATTGATGAATATCAGTTATGAGTGATGTCAGTGTTATTGATGAATATCAGTGATGAGTGATGTCAGTGTTATTGATGAATATCAGTGATGAGTGATGTCAGTGTTATTGATGAATATCAGTGATGAGTGATGTCAGTGTTATTGATGAATATCAGTGATGAGTGATGTCAGTGTTATTGATGAATATCAGTGATGAGTGATGTCAGTGTTATTGATCAATATCAGTGATGAGTGATGTCAGTGTTATTGATGAATATCAGTGATGAGTGATGTCAGTGTTATTGATGAATATCAGTGATGAGTGATGTCAGTGTTATTGATGAATATCAGTGATGAGTGATGTCAGTGTTATTGATGAATATCAGTGATGAGTGATGTCAGTGTTATTGATCAATATCAGTGATGAGTGATGTCAGTGTTATTGATGAATATCAGTGATGAGTGATGTCAGTGTTATTGATGAATATCAGTGATGAGTGATGTCAGTGTTATTGATCAATATCAGTGATGAGTGATGTCAGTGTTATTGATGAATATCAGTGATGAGTGATGTCAGTGTTATTGATGAATATCAGTGATGAGTGATGTCAGTGTTATTGATGAATATCAGTTATGAGTGATGTCAGTGTTATTGATGAATATCAGTGATGAGTGATGTCAGTGTTATTGATGAATATCAGCGATGAGTGATGTCAGTGTTATTGATGAATATCAGTGATGAGTGATGTCAGTGTTATTGATGAATATCAGTTATGAGTGATGTCAGTGTTATTGATGAATATCAGTGATGAGTGATGTCAGTGTTATTGATGAATATCAGTGATGAGTGATGTCAGTGTTATTGATGAATATCAGTGATGAGTGATGTCAGTGTTATTGATCAATATCAGTGATGAGTGATGTCAGTGTTATTGATGAATATCAGTGATGAGTGATGTCAGTGTTATTGATGAATATCAGTGATGAGTGATGTCAGTGTTATTGATGAATATCAGTGATGAGTGATGTCAGTGTTATTGATGAATATCAGTGATGAGTGATGTCAGTGTTATTGATGAATATCAGTGATGAGTGATGTCAGTGTTATTGATGAATATCAGTTATGAGTGATGTCAGTGTTATTGATGAATATCAGTGATGAGTGATGTCAGTGTTATTGATGAATATCAGCGATGAGTGATGTCAGTGTTATTGATGAATATCAGTGATGAGTGATGTCAGTGTTATTGATCAATATCAGTGATGAGTGATGTCAGTGTTATTGATGAATATCAGCGATGAGTGATGTCAGTGTTATTGATGAATATCAGTGATGAGTGATGTCAGTGTTATTGATGAATATCAGCGATGAGTGATGTCAGAGTTATTGATGAATATCAGTGATGAGTGATGTCAGTGTTATAGATGAATATCAGTGATGAGTGATGTCAGTGTTATTGATGAATATCAGTGATGAGTGATGTCAGTGTTATTGATGAATATCAGCGATGAGTGATGTCAGTGTTATTGATGAATATCAGTGATGAGTGATGTCAGTGTTATTGATCAATATCAGTGATGAGTGATGTCAGTGTTATTGATGAATATCAGCGATGAGTGATGTCAGTGTTATTGATGAATATCAGTGATGAGTGATGTCAGTGTTATTGATGAATATCAGCGATGAGTGATGTCAGTGTTATTGATGAATATCAGTGATGAGTGATGTCAGTGTTA
The DNA here is from genome assembly GCA_023566225.1 of Romanogobio albipinnatus. Taxonomy (NCBI): domain Eukaryota; kingdom Metazoa; phylum Chordata; class Actinopteri; order Cypriniformes; family Gobionidae; genus Romanogobio; species Romanogobio albipinnatus. The sequence goes on from CM042263.1 coordinate 34,034,746, forward strand.
TTGATCAATATCAGTGATGAGTGATGTCAGTGTTATTGATGAATATCAGCGATGAGTGATGTCAGTGTTATTGATGAATATCAGTGATGAGTGATGTCAGTGTTATTGATGAATATCAGTGATGAGTGATGTCAGAGTTATTGATGAATATCAGTGATGAGTGATGTCAGTGTTATAGATGAATATCAGTGATGAGTGATGTCAGTGTTATTGATGAATATCAGTGATGAGTGATGTCAGTGTTATTGATGAATATCAGTGATGAGTGATGTCAGTGTTATTGATGAATATCAGCGATGAGTGATGTCAGTGTTATTGATGAATATCAGTGATGAGTGATGTCAGTGTTATTGATGAATATCAGCGATGAGTGATGTCAGAGTTATTGATGAATATCAGTGATGAGTGATGTCAGTGTTATTGATGAATATCAGCGATGAGTGATGTCAGTGTTATTGATGAATATCAGTTATGAGTGATGTCAGTGTTATTGATGAATATCAGTGATGAGTGATGTCAGTGTTATTGATGAATATCAGTGATGAGTGATGTCAGTGTTATTGATGAATATCAGCGATGAGTGATGTCAGAGTTATTGATGAATATCAGTGATGAGTGATGTCAGTGTTATTGATGAATATCAGCGATGAGTGATGTCAGTGTTATTGATGAATATCAGTTATGAGTGATGTCAGTGTTATTGATGAATATCAGTGATGAGTGATGTCAGTGTTATTGATGAATATCAGTGATGAGTGATGTCAGTGTTATTGATGAATATCAGCGATGAGTGATGTCAGTGTTATTGATGAATATCAGCGATGAGTGATGTCAGTGTTATTGATGAATATCAGTTATGAGTGATGTCAGTGTTATTGATGAATATCAGTGATGAGTGATGTCAGTGTTATTGATGAATATCAGTGATGAGTGATGTCAGTGTTATTGATGAATATCAGCGATGAGTGATGTCAGAGTTATTGATGAATATCAGTGATGAGTGATGTCAGTGTTATTGATGAATATCAGCGATGAGTGATGTCAGTGTTATTGATGAATATCAGTGATGAGTGATGTCAGTGTTATTGATGAGTATCAGTGATGAGTGATGTCAGTGTTATTGATGAATATCAGTGATGAGTGATGTCAGTGTTATTGATGAGTATCAGTGATGAGTGATGTCAGTGTTATTGATGAATATCAGTGATGAGTGATGTCAGTGTTATTGATGAGTATCAGTGATGAGTGATGTCAGTGTTATTGATGAATATCAGTGATGAGTGATGTCAGTGTTATTGATGAATATCAGTGATGAGTGATGTCAGTGTTATTGATGAATATCAGTGATGAGTGATGTCAGTGTTATTGATGAATATCAGTGATGAGTGATGTCAGTGTTATTGATGAATATCAGTGATGAGTGATGTCAGTGTTATTGATGAGTATCAGTTATGAGTGATGTCAGTGTTATTGATGAATATCAGTGATGAGTGATGTCAGTGTTATTGATGAATATCAGTGATGAGTGATGTCAGTGTTATTGATGAGTATCAGTGATGAGTGATGTCAGTGTTATTGATGAATATCAGTGATGAGTGATGTCAGTGTTATTGATGAATATCAGCGATGAGTGATGTCAGTGTTATTGATGAATATCAGTGATGAGTGATGTCAGTGTTATTGATGAATATCAGTGATGAGTGATGTCAGTGTTATTGATCAATATCAGTGATGAATGATGTCAGTGTTATTGATGAATATCAGCGTCAGCGATGAGTGATGTCAGAGTTATTGATGAATATCAGTGATGAGTGATGTCAGTGTTATTGATGAATATCAGCGATGAGTGATGTCAGTGTTATTGATGAATATCAGTGATGAGTGATGTCAGTGTTATTGATGAATATCAGTGATGAGTGATGTCAGTGTTATTGATGAATATCAGTGATGAGTGATGTCAGTGTTATTGATGAATATCAGTGATGAGTGATGTCAGTGTTATTGATGAATATCAGTTATGAGTGATGTCAGAGTTATTGATGAATATCAGTGATGAGTGATGTCAGTGTTATTGATGAATATCAGTGATGAGTGATGTCAGTGTTATTGATGAATATCAGTTATGAGTGATGTCAGAGTTATTGATGAATATCAGTGATGAGTGATGTCAGAGTTATTGATGAATATCAGTTATGAGTGATGTCAGTGTTATTGATGAGTATCAGTGATGAGTGATGTCAGTGTTATTGATGAATATCAGTGATGAGTGATGTCAGTGTTATTGATGAATATCAGTGATGAGTGATGTCAGAGTTATTGATGAATATCAGTTATGAGTGATGTCAGTGTTATTGATGAATATCAGCGTCAGCGATGAGTGATGTCAGAGTTATTGATGAATATCAGTGATGAGTGATGTCAGTGTTATTGATGAATATCAGCGATGAGTGATGTCAGTGTTATTGATGAATATCAGTGATGAGTGATGTCAGTGTTATTGATGAATATCAGTGATGAGTGATGTCAGTGTTATTGATGAATATCAGTGATGAGTGATGTCAGTGTTATTGATGAATATCAGTGATGAGTGATGTCAGTGTTATTGATGAATATCAGTTATGAGTGATGTCAGAGTTATTGATGAATATCAGTGATGAGTGATGTCAGTGTTATTGATGAATATCAGTGATGAGTGATGTCAGTGTTATTGATGAATATCAGTTATGAGTGATGTCAGAGTTATTGATGAATATCAGTGATGAGTGATGTCAGAGTTATTGATGAATATCAGTTATGAGTGATGTCAGTGTTATTGATGAGTATCAGTGATGAGTGATGTCAGTGTTATTGATGAATATCAGTGATGAGTGATGTCAGTGTTATTGATGAATATCAGTGATGAGTGATGTCAGAGTTATTGATGAATATCAGTGATGAGTGATGTCAGTGTTATTGATGAATATCAGTGATGAGTGATGTCAGTGTTATTGATGAATATCAGTTATGAGTGATGTCAGTGTTATTGATGAGTATCAGTGATGAGTGATGTCAGTGTTATTGATGAATATCAGTGATGAGTGATGTCAGTGTTATTGATGAATATCAGTGATGAGTGATGTCAGAGTTATTGATGAATATCAGTTATGAGTGATGTCAGTGTTATTGATGAATATCAGTGATGAGTGATGTCAGTGTTATTGATGAATATCAGTGATGAGTGATGTCAGTGTTATTGATGAATATCAGTTATGAGTGATGTCAGTGTTATTGATGAATATCAGTGATGAGTGATGTCAGTGTTATTGATGAATATCAGTGATGAGTGATGTCAGTGTTATTGATGAATATCAGTGATGAGTGATGTCAGTGTTATTGATGAATATCAGTGATGAGTGATGTCAGTGTTATTGATGAGTATCAGTGATGAGTGATGTCAGTGTTATTGATGAATATCAGTGATGAGTGATGTCAGTGTTATTGATGAGTATCAGTGATGAGTGATGTCAGTGTTATTGATGAATATCAGTGATGAGTGATGTCAGTGTTATTGATGAATATCAGTGATGAGTGATGTCAGTGTTATTGATGAGTATCAGTGATGAGTGATGTCAGTGTTATTGATGAATATCAGTGATGAGTGATGTCAGTGTTATTGATGAATATCAGTGATGAGTGATGTCAGTGTTATTGATGAATATCAGTGATGAGTGATGTCAGTGTTATTGATCAATATCAGTGATGAGTGATGTCAGTGTTATTGATGAATATCAGTGATGAGTGATGTCAGTGTTATTGATGAGTATCAGTGATGAGTGATGTCAGTGTTATTGATGAATATCAGTGATGAGTGATGTCAGTGTTATTGATGAATATCAGTGATGAGTGATGTCAGTGTTATTGATGAATATCAGTGATGAGTGATGTCAGTGTTATTGATGAATATCAGTGATGAGTGATGTCAGTGTTATTGATGAATATCAGTGATGAGTGATGTCAGTGTTATTGATGAGTATCAGTGATGAGTGATGTCAGTGTTATTGATCAATATCAGTGATGAGTGATGTCAGTGTTATTGATGAATATCAGTGATGAGTGATGTCAGTGTTATTGATGAATATCAGTGATGAGTGATGTCAGTGTTATTGATGAATATCAGTGATGAGTGATGTCAGTGTTATTGATGAATATCAGTGATGAGTGATGTCAGTGTTATTGATGAATATCAGTGATGAGTGATGTCAGTGTTATTGATGAATATCAGTGATGAGTGATGTCAGTGTTATTGATGAGTATCAGTGATGAGTGATGTCAGTGTTATTGATGAATATCAGTTATGAGTGATGTCAGTGTTATTGATGAATATCAGTGATGAGTGATGTCAGTGTTATTGATGAATATCAGTGATGAGTGATGTCAGTGTTATTGATGAATATCAGTGATGAGTGATGTCAGTGTTATTGATGAATATCAGTGATGAGTGATGTCAGTGTTATTGATGAATATCAGTTATGAGTGATGTCAGTGTTATTGATGAATATCAGCGATGAGTGATGTCAGAGTTATTGATGAATATCAGTGATGAGTGATGTCAGTGTTATTGATGAATATCAGCGATGAGTGATGTCAGTGTTATTGATGAATATCAGCGATGAGTGATGTCAGAGTTATTGATGAATATCAGTGATGAGTGATGTCAGTGTTATTGATGAATATCAGCGATGAGTGATGTCAGTGTTATTGATGAGTATCAGTGATGAGTGATGTCAGTGTTATTGATGAGTATCAGTGATGAGTGATGTCAGTGTTATTGATGAATATCAGTGATGAGTGATGTCAGTGTTATAGATGAATATCAGTTATGAGTGATGTCAGTGTTATTGATGAGTATCAGTTATGAGTGATGTCAGTGTTATAGATGAATATCAGTGATGAGTGATGTCAGTGTTATTGATGAGTATCAGTTATGAGTGATGTCAGTGTTATTGATGAATATCAGTGATGAGTGATGTCAGTGTTATTGATGAGTATCAGTTATGAGTGATGTCAGTGTTATTGATGAGTATCAGTGATGAGTGATGTCAGTGTTATTGATGAGTATCAGTTATGAGTGATGTCAGTGTTATTGATGAGTATCAGTTATGAGTGATGTCAGTGTTATTGATGAATATCAGTGATGAGTGATGTCAGTGTTATTGATGAGTATCAGTGATGAGTGATGTCAGTGTTATTGATGAATATCAGTGATGAGTGATGTCAGTGTTATTGATGAGTATCAGTTATGAGTGATGTCAGTGTTATTGATGAATATCAGTGATGAGTGATGTCAGTGTTATTGATGAATATCAGTGATGAGTGATGTCAGTGTTATTGATGAATATCAGTGATGAGTGATGTCAGTGTTATTGATGAGTATCAGTTATGAGTGATGTCAGTGTTATTGATGAATATCAGTGATGAGTGATGTCAGTGTTATTGATGAATATCAGTGATGAGTGATGTCAGTGTTATTGATGAATATCAGTTATGAGTGATGTCAGTGTTATTGATGAGTATCAGTAATGAGTGATGTCAGTGTTATTGATGAATATCAGTGATGAGTGATGTCAGTGTTATTGATGAATATCAGTGATGAGTGATGTCAGTGTTATTGATGAATATCAGTGATGAGTGATGTCAGTGTTATTGATGAGTATCAGTTATGAGTGATGTCAGTGTTATTGATGAATATCAGTGATGAGTGATGTCAGTGTTATTGATGAATATCAGTGATGAGTGATGTCAGTGTTATTGATGAATATCAGTGATGAGTGATGTCAGTGTTATTGATGAATATCAGTGATGAGTGATGTCAGTGTTATTGATGAATATCAGTGATGAGTGATGTCAGTGTTATTGATGAATATCAGTGATGAGTGATGTCAGTGTTATTGATGAATATCAGTGATGAGTGATGTCAGTGTTATTGATGAATATCAGTGATGAGTGATGTCAGTGTTATTGATGAATATCAGTGATGAGTGATGTCAGAGTTATTGATGAATATCAGTTATGAGTGATGTCAGTGTTATTGATGAATATCAGTGATGAGTGATGTCAGTGTTATTGATGAATATCAGTGATGAGTGATGTCAGTGTTATTGATGAGTATCAGTGATGAGTGATGTCAGTGTTATTGATGAATATCAGTTATGAGTGATGTCAGTGTTATTGATGAATATCAGTGATGAGTGATGTCAGTGTTATTGATGAGTATCAGTGATGAGTGATGTCAGTGTTATTGATGAATATCAGTGATGAGTGATGTCAGTGTTATTGATGAATATCAGTTATGAGTGATGTCAGTGTTATTGATGAATATCAGTTATGAGTGATGTCAGTGTTATTGATGAATATCAGTGATGAGTGATGTCAGTGTTATTGATGAATATCAGTGATGAGTGATGTCAGTGTTATTGATGAGTATCAGTGATGAGTGATGTCAGTGTTATTGATGAATATCAGTGATGAGTGATGTCAGTGTTATTGATGAATATCAGTTATGAGTGATGTCAGTGTTATTGATGAATATCAGTTATGAGTGATGTCAGTGTTATTGATGAATATCAGTGATGAGTGATGTCAGTGTTATTGATGAATATCAGTGATGAGTGATGTCAGTGTTATTGATGAGTATCAGTGATGAGTGATGTCAGTGTTATTGATGAATATCAGTTATGAGTGATGTCAGTGTTATTGATGAATATCAGTGATGAGTGATGTCAGTGTTATTGATGAATATCAGTGATGAGTGATGTCAGTGTTATTGATGAATATCAGTGATGAGTGATGTCAGTGTTATTGATGAGTATCAGTGATGAGTGATGTCAGTGTTATTGATGAATATCAGTGATGAGTGATGTCAGTGTTATTGATGAATATCAGTGATGAGTGATGTCAGTGTTATTGATGAATATCAGTGATGAGTGATGTCAGTGTTATTGATGAATATCAGTGATGAGTGATGTCAGTGTTATTGATGAATATCAGTGATGAGTGATGTCAGTGTTATTGATGAGTATCAGTGATGAGTGATGTCAGTGTTATTGATGAGTATCAGTGATGAGTGATGTCAGTGTTATTGATGAATATCAGTGATGAGTGATGTCAGTGTTATTGATGAATATCAGTGATGAGTGATGTCAGTGTTATTGATGAATATCAGTGATGAGTGATGTCAGTGTTATTGATGAATATCAGTGATGAGTGATGTCAGTGTTATTGATGAGTATCAGTGATGAGTGATGTCAGTGTTATTGATGAGTATCAGTGATGAGTGATGTCAGTGTTATTGATGAGTATCAGTGATGAGTGATGTCAGTGTTATTGATGAGTATCAGTGATGAGTGATGTCAGTGTTATTGATGAATATCAGTGATGAGTGATGTCAGTGTTATTGATGAATATCAGTGATGAGTGATGTCAGTGTTATTGATGAGTATCAGTGATGAGTGATGTCAGTGTTATTGATGAATATCAGTGATGAGTGATGTCAGTGTTATTGATGAATATCAGTGATGAGTGATGTCAGTGTTATTGATGAATATCAGTGATGAGTGATGTCAGTGTTATTGATGAATATCAGTGATGAGTGATGTCAGTGTTATTGATGAGTATCAGTTATGAGTGATGTCAGTGTTATTGATGAATATCAGTGATGAGTGATGTCAGTGTTATTGATGAATATCAGTTATGAGTGATGTCAGTGTTATTGATGAGTATCAGTGATGAGTGATGTCAGTGTTATTGATGAATATCAGTGATGAGTGATGTCAGTGTTATTGATGAATATCAGTGATGAGTGATGTCAGTGTTATTGATGAATATCAGTGATGAGTGATGTCAGTGTTATTGATGAATATCAGTGATGAGTGATGTCAGTGTTATTGATGAATATCAGTGATGAGTGATGTCAGTGTTATTGATGAATATCAGTGATGAGTGATGTCAGTGTTATTGATGAGTATCAGTGATGAGTGATGTCAGTGTTATTGATGAATATCAGTTATGAGTGATGTCAGTGTTATTGATGAGTATCAGTGATGAGTGATGTCAGTGTTATTGATGAATATCAGTGATGAGTGATGTCAGTGTTATTGATGAATATCAGTGATGAGTGATGTCAGTGTTATTGATGAATATCAGTGATGAGTGATGTCAGTGTTATTGATGAGTATCAGTGATGAGTGATGTCAGTGTTATTGATGAATATCAGTTATGAGTGATGTCAGTGTTATTGATGAATATCAGTGATGAGTGATGTCAGTGTTATTGATGAATATTAGTGATGAGTGATGTCACTGTTATTGATGAATATCAGTGATGAGTGATGTCAGTGTTATTGATGAATATCAGTGATGAGTGATGTCAGTGTTATTGATGAATATCAGTGATGAGTGATGTCAGTGTTATTGATGAATATCAGTGATGAGTGATGTCAGTGTTATTGATGAATATCAGTGATGAGTGATGTCAGTGTTATTGATGAATATCAGTGATGAGTGATGTTAGTATTATTTTTTTCTGCAGCTGTATATGAACAGAACTGCCATAATTATCCACAATTTCTTCTTGCGTTCCTTTGTATTTCTTTATTTTTATTCTCTTGTGTTTTCCTGCAGCTGATCCTGGTACGGAAAATTTCCGAATGGACATAAAAGAGACCAACAAGAGTATGTTTCACTTTTCTTTTTCTTTTCTTTTTTTCAATTTATAATAATATTTATTTCATACACAAGACAATTTAAAGTTTTTACGTAAAAATTATTAAAAATAGTAATAGTAAAAAATTGTAAATAATTAAAAATTTTAATGGCTAAAAATAAAATATTTAAGAAAGAAGATAAAAGAATAAAGGTATACTTTTAAACTTATAGGGTTAGTTCACCCAAAAATGTAAATTCTCTCATTAATTATTTGCCCTCATGTCGTTCCAAACCCGTAAGTCCTTCGTTCCTCTTCAGAACACAAATGAAGATATTTTTGATGAAATCCGAGAGCTCTCTGACCCTTGCATAGACGGTAAAACAATGACCTCTTTCAAGGCCCAGAAAGGTAAAGATATCGTTAAAATAGTCTTTAACCTTAATGTTATGAAGCGATGACAATACTTTTTGTGTACAAAAATAATGACTTTATTCAACAATGTCTTCTCTTCACGTTGTTGGGCTTTTCACACAGTGCAGCGCTTCTGGGTCTACAGCAGAACGCCGGCTCACTATTGGCCGAGCACGATCACATGATCACACGCATGCGTTGTGGTGCTTGCGTGAATCACGGAGGAGAGTGACACAAAGGAGAAGAGATTGTTGAATGAAGTTATTTTTGTTTGTTTTTTGCACACAAAATGTATTCTTGTCTATTCATAACATTAAGTTTGAAGCACCACTGGAGTCACATGGACTATTTTAACGATGTCTTTACTTCCTTTCTGGACCTTGAAAGTGGTTGTTTTGTTGCTGTCTATGGAAGGGTCAGAGAGCTCAGATTTCATCAAAAAGATCTTCATTTGTGTTCTGAAGATCAACAAAGGTCTTATGTTTTTAGAACAACACGAGGGTGAGGACTTAATGACTGAAATTTCATTTTTGGATGAACTAACCCTTTAATAGAAGGCACAAAAATGACTTAAAATAAAACAGTTCAGTAGAAAAAGTGTTTCCTCAGGGAATGCACTGTTAAGCAGATACGTTTTCAATCTGGACTTAAAAGTATCTTTCAACGGGGCACCTGTAAACGTGTCCTTAGAGAGAATTTTCCAGTGACAATGGTATAAACACAGTTGGATTCACTCACACTAATGATGGTCTGTCTTCATCTGTTCCCGGTTCAGGTCTGTCTGCAGGTGATGTAGCAGGAATAGTTGTTGGTGCTCTGGGGGTGTTTGCAGCAGCAGCGGCTGCTGCTGGTGTGATTTACTATCGCCACAGGATCTCTAGAAAGGGCAAGTAACACCTTCAGACACTGTGTTGAGAGCTAAACATCTTTATTGTGCAAAAGGAATGTTTAATTGTGTGTTTATTTTTCAAAGCAGATGTAGATAAGGAAGGTAAAATAAGAAAACAAGAGCTTCTGTTGAAAGTCTAAACATGAGGTAAGAGACTGCACTACTGTAGCTTGTGTGTCTTTATAGATCTGTGTTTGATTTCACATGCACTGACAAAATCATCTCAAATAGAATCTCATTCACTGACTGATGACAGATATGATCTGTAGTGTAAACTGTACTGTTCATTTCTCTCTTTAAACTTCTGTGATTTGTTGCTCTTAGACGGAGAAAGACGCACTGAGAGGATCGCAGCAGCTTCTGCATCATTATCCACTGAATGAAATCAGCTACAACAAACTTCTGTGATATTCTTCTGATAATCAATAATGGGAGAATGAGCTGAAACGTGATGAAATGCTTTGCAGGCTTCTTATTAATGATAAATCACTTACCGTTGTCTGTTGTGAAAATATGAAAACATAATGTTAACTATAATAATTAGGGCCCAAGCACCGAAGGTGCGAAGGCACCTATTGAAACCCTTCTTCTACTTCTCCTTCTCCTTCTTCATTCTCCTTCTTCTCCTTCTTCTCCTCCTTCTCATTCTTCTCCTTCTTCTCCTCCTCCTCTCGAGTCTATGGCAGCCCATAGAACCATTTGCGGGAAAATTATGAAATTTGGCACACTCATAGAGGACAGTCTGAAGTGTCAACATAGCAAATTTAGAGTCTCTAACTCAATCCCTCTAGCGCCACCACCTGCCCAAAGTTTGACTCATGTTTATGCTAATAACCTTTGAACCATACGGGCTAGAAACAAAATCCTCTGATTCCTTGGCTCAAAACGATTCGATTGCACCCTATAACGTCATTTTCCGTCATGAAAATTTTCCCGCCATTTTGAATTTTCCGAAAGACCTACTTTTGCGAACTCGTCCTAGACGGTTCATCCGATTTGCACGAAAAATTGAACCAGATCATCTTCAGACCATGCTGACAAAAGAACATGGAATTCAAGTTGATCGTTTTCGATAAACACGCAAACAAATTTTACGTAACGCTTGCGAAAACACACTTAAGGCAATGTCTCCACAACGCTTCATCGTATTCAAACCAAACTTGGTACATGTCATCACAAGCATGACCTGAGGCAACGTGCAGCGTTTCAGCGCAGCGCCACCTACTGGTCCGGAGATACGAAAAATGGCTGTTTTTGCTTATAACTTTCGAACCGTTTGTCCAAAAATCATAAAAGTGGTATCATTAGATTCAGGACGGCATGCCGAGTCATCTGACATTCCATTTTACCATATCGGCCATTTTGGCTGTCGGCCATTTTTAATTATGTGCTAAAATGCTGTATTTTATGAACACATGAACGGATTGTTACAAATCTCGGTTTGGGTCATCAGCACAATTCCCTGAAAGAGCCTGAGAAGTTTTGAAACAGCGCCACCTAGTGGAGAATGTATTTTTTCAAATGCTTATTACTTTGGGTCTGATTGACTTATTTTCATGGGAGTAACTTTTTTTGTCTCCTGAATCCTTGCCGAGTCCAACGATACCAGACTTGCTAGGTTTCGGCATATGGTTTGTAGCGTTGTAATTTAGTGCTTTAAAAACATTAGCTGATATCTTCGAAACCGCTAGTTCGATCGAGACAAAACCAGCATCAGAAGTTCGTAAACATAGGTCGATAGCTACATATTAATGCCCAAATGTCAAAATATTGATAGTAAGGGGGTGTAAAATCCAATCATAGTCATGTGTCAGTCATTTTTCATGTGTTTTTTTATATAAATGTCTATAACTCCAAAACGAAATTAGATATTTTCATCCAAAATTGACACAGACATGTATGGGCTCACTCCGAGGACACATAAAAAAATGGTAGGATTGTGCCACTCGGTGGCACTATAAAAAACAAAACATGAAATTCCCATTGACTACAATGCAGTATTATGATATAAAATGTTTAACTTGACAAATTAATTGGTGTACCATTACGAAACTTGTTATGTGCCATCAGCACCATGCCTTTAAGCTACTTAAAAGGTTTAAAAACATGTGGTCCATACTTATAATGAAAAGGCTTCTTGAGGCTAGATCTCTGCAATGACATATTGACACTATATTGACACCCTGCTTTGATATATTGACACCAATCTTTGTGTCATTGTTCCCTTATTCTGACCACACCATATCAATTTTGTAATTGTGCCACCTATTGGCTGAAAGTGATTAATCATTAAATCATTATTATTGACTGTATTTATCATTTTACAGCTATTTTGCCTAAAATCACCTTAATAGGTCTTTAATTGCTCATTGCTGCGGTTGATCTGACATTGCCAGCCATTTTGGGATGTCTTGTCTTCTTCTTTGCGCTTGGCCCCGGTAATGGCTGCTTGTAGCTATATTATTCATATTCAAACAGGTTTTTGCTACTAAAGCTAACTGTGTTTATTGTTGCAATGATTTATGGTTAAAGTGCTTGCGAAAGAAGTTTGAAACAGAAAGGGTGAAGGTTATGGAAAGTGACTTTATGTTTCTCAAGGCCCAATCACAACAAGGACAATAACTATAATGATAAATATAAACGAATAGCAGAGTTTACACCACGACTATAACAATAACGACAGAGAAAGGATATCGTTGGAATCCCTTTCAGAACGATTTTTTTCCAGCTAATGAAAAATAGCCAATCAGAATCCATCCAGCTCCAGCATTTAAAGCGACAGACGACAAACCTGCAGTGCGCTTCTAATAAACAGAACGATATCGTGCACAGGTGTGGACGCTGATGGTTATCCTTATAGTTATCTTTATCACTCTTGGTGTGGATGGGTCCCTATTCATTCTGTTAAAGTGCATGAATTAATTTACAAATCACATTTAAATCACACATAACTATTTATAGGATTCGGCCTGCATGCTAAATTTATAAAACAAATGATTTGTGATTTATTGTACCATGAGAACAAGGACACAAAATCACTGTTCAGAACATTCACTTTCTCTCAGAAGTTGACATGATCTTCTTGTCAAAAAAAGTAATATTAATATTTGTATGTTTTTGAACACCTTTGAAACTTATGGCAGCACAGATTCTGGAAGTTAAAGTCCTCTTTATTTTCTCCATAGAGAAAGGGATTTTTAATTATTCTGAATAAACCTTACCATGATGTCTGGTATATTGATCTGCTGAAGCATTCAGTCAGTATTTAACACCAGTAACCAAATGCATTTCATTGACAAATTACACATTAGAAATTACATTATGCATAATCCTGAAGAAAAATGAATCATAGAACTGTGGCAACTGTTTAATTATTAGATATTAGTTCATTTCTATTTAGAACAGTCTTGTGTAATTATTTTCATACACAGCTTTTGCTTCAAAGTTTGTAATGCTGTGATTCATATTGGAGGTTAGTTTGGTTAAAGGCATATTCATATTTTAGAGAAATCCTTATGGAGAAAATGAATAGGAAAAAATCTTCCTGAATGAAATCTGCTGAAAACGTGTGGCCTGTCACAGTCTGTTACACTGTATATGTTATGTGTACAGTTACCCTGTTTTTTTTTTTTTTAAATAAACTTTTTGCTTATTATGACCAACACTGTTAAAAATTTGTTGTAATTTTACACGGAATTCCTGGCAACTAGTTGCCGTAAATTTACAGCAAGTAAGATACAGGATTGTTACCGTTTTTTTAATACGATAAAGTACTGTATTTATACAGCAATACTACTGTGATTATTACAGTAAAATGCTGTAATGTATTATAATTTCCTGTAAATTTACTGCAACTCAGTTGCCAGGAATTTCCTGTAATTTTACAGGACAGAATTACATTGAAATATTCCTGTTATTTGTAAATATTACAATAACATACTGTAATTTTCCATCTTCCGCAATTAACAACAAAACAATGGCATCTTTTCTTTGTTTTATTAACACACTATGCAACAACACATTACACACTTATAAAAGTATCCACTTTTTTTTCATACAAACAAAATTACAGTCTCACGAGAGAATCTATCTTAATTTCCAGATGTCCAGAGAGCCTATATCATCAGGGGGAACATGGGAGGTGGGGGGTTTACTGTAAAGGCTCACACCACTACTAGCCCATCAACTCAAAAGTCCAGGAGTTCTTAAGAGGGTGCAGACAGTTGTGTTGAGCCTGTGTCTCTTCTCCGCTTTGCTGCCCGCCTGGGAGAGAGTTTTCATATCTGTTGATGAATACAGTGTAACAATTCATTAAAAAAATTAAAAGTTACCTAATTCCTACTTGCTCATAGAAGAAAATGACCTTGATGTATTTAACATTAACAATTTAAATATTACCACAACTTCACATAAGAATATTTTATGTGAATTTTAACTGTTTCCAGTCAGGATTTCTTTTTCAAATGGTTAAAATGTACATTCAAAAGTTGGATGGAGACCCAGCTATTGCCGTTAAGTGTCTGTTCTATCTAGAGTTGGTATTCCCCTGCAGGACATTTATTTAAACAGAAGAGTCTGACAGACAGCAGTTTAACATCACAAAATTTGACATTAATTAATTAATGAAAGTCGAAAAGTATGGTTAAGGTATTTAGCAGACGCTTTTGTCCAAAGCGACATACAATTTACAGTAGATGCATACATACAATGACATATATTGAAGAAAAACAATGTACAAGCCAATGTAATTCTAAATGTTAAGTTGTTAAAGGGTTGTTAAAGGGCTAGAAGAAATTGTTGAATAAAGTATATGTTTTTTTGCGCACAAAGTATTCTCGTGGCTTAATAAAATTAAGGTTAAATCACTGGAGTCACATGGAAGATTTTGACGATGTCTTTACTTCCTTTCTGGCCCTTGAAAGTGTTTGTTACATTGCTGTCTAAGCAGGGGTCAGAGAGCTCTCGGTTTTCATCAGAAATATCTTAATTTGTGTTCTGAAGATGAACGGTCTGACAGGTTTGGAACGACATGAGGAATTAATGACAGGATTTACATTTTTGGGTGAACTAACCCTTTAACAACTTAACATTTAGAATTACATTGGCTTTTACATTGTTTTTCTTCTATATGTCATTGTATGTATGCATCTACTGTAAATTGTATGTTGCTTTGGACAAAAGCGTCTGCTAAATACCATAACCATACTTCACCAAATTTGGCATTAATTAAATGTTAAAATATTTAAAATGTTAAAATATTCTAATGTGAATAAAAACTTTTATGTGGATTGACTCGATATTTCATTGAGATAACAGAGCTGATGGAAACGATCTCCAATTAGAATGTTTTTTTTTGTGTGTGTGTGCCAAATTTGTACGAATGCACTTAATGAGCAAATGAGTTGGATGGAAACATGTCTATTGACAACAATGCATAGAGTATATCATAGAGCCTAATAATACTAGACACAAAGGAAGTGATTAATGGGACTTTCCATATGAGAATGATGGATCTATTTTCTTTATTAGTGTGTAAACAGTTTAAACATACCTTTGGACAAATTCAAGAGTGCTTGAGGCCTCTTTAGGATATTTCAAGTTGATGTCGTTCCATGGACATCATCCATTTGTCCGCATAGTGTCTCTCCTGAAATGCATTACAATATGATAACTAAAAGAGCACTAGAAAACTGCACAACATAAACACATACAAGTGGCGATGTTGGCATGATGGGCAAAATATGTACCCAATTTAAATTTGGCTGCTACTCCCTTCAAAGTAGCAGCTGCTCCCTGGAAGCCTCGCTATTTAAGCCTATCCAGCAGCATCTGAGACGTGTTTTAGATCTTCTCTACTGTGTCAAAATGGTGACAGTTTTCATTTTTGAAAGCTTGCGTATTTTCCACGCGCTGTGAGCGTGTGTGTTGTCACGTTGGAGCACACTGGATAGGCTTAGATACTCTTAAATAATGCATGTCCCAGAGAGCATTTAAACTGAGGCAGAAGCACTGGGAGCTGTCCATCACTGGACAACGAGACCACTTCAAATGGGATAGTTGCCAAAGTTAAATCAGGTATATTTTAGCTTTTTATAGTCACAGTCTCAATACTTAGATTTTTACCTCATAATTATTTTTCGCATCTACAACGGCCATGTGCCAGAATTCCAGCACAGTGCTATTAAACAAAATAAGGGAAGAATATACCTTGCACAATTAAGCAAGGTGTACTGGGTAGGGTCTCTCTCTGGATATCAGCAGCTGTGGCATTGGGCTAGGGAATAAAAATGTAAACATTACAAAAATAAATTACACAACAAATTCCAATTACTATTATTTTAATATTCCATACAGTATGCCAGGCAGCCATATATAATGTGAGACAAAGAAAATGGTCCACTCAACACGGAAGGAAAAAATGCCTAATGTTTTTAATATACTGTATGCTACACCATCTAAAACAGTAAAAGGATGTTAGCCAGTCAACTCACTGTAGCGGTTCAGACTGTCTATGGAATATTAGAATAATTTTTAATAGATAGTCTGTGTGGAGACTATATTATCAACACAATGGTATTGCACAAACAATTTACAAAAGAACTTTTTAAAGAGAGAATGAGCCAGAGTAAGTGTGTGTGTGTGTGTGTGTGCGCGCGTGTGTGTGTGTGTGTGTGTGTGTGTGTGTGTGTGTGTGTGTGTGTGCGTGCGTGCGTGCGTGCGTGCGTGCGTGCGTGCGTGCGTGCGTGCGTGCGTGCGTGTGTGTGTGTGCGTGTGTGTGTGAGAAACCAGGGAAACTCCAAAGATGCTTTAATATATGATTTTATTAGACAGGTGAGCAACTACAGGTGAGGTTTGATACCTTTGTCGACAGAAAAATAAATGTTATATAGCTCAATACGGCTAGTTTTGTTGTTGAATCTATTGTTTTCTTGATTTACTGCGAGTACCATGTTTTTACCATGCCTCAGTGGCTAACATAGCATTTTCAGAAAGAGCTTTTTTTGTAGTAACAGTAATACAGCATTTTCTCCACCATACAATATATTTAAAAATTAAATGCCGTTAGCAACACAAGTTATCCAGCTTTTATTAATATGATATTCTAATATCGATCTAACTTACTGCAACAAGTATCTCATGGTAGCCACAAGCGAACACACAAAAGTTAACATAGCATTAAATAACATAACTTTTAACACACTTGGATGTATTTTTATTATGATTGTTTTGACCAAATAAAACAGCGCTGCATTTCCCCACAATATTAATTTGTCAAATAAAGTGACCTGTATAATAAGGTGACCAGATTTCTGAAATGGAAAACGGGGACATTTGCCTATTTGAGTGGTCAAAATATCACTAAAAAACTAATGTTATTTTCTATTAATTAAAAACGGGGACATTATTGAATGTTTTTTGTTGTTGTTGTTGTAGTAGTGGGCTCCCTATATTATTATTAACATCAATAATTATTATGATTTAGTTTGATTATTACGATTTTTGGTCTGGTTTTAAAGGGGTGGTAAAGCACGATTTCACTTTTCTAACTTTAGCTAGTGTGTAATGTTGCTGTTTGAGCATAAACGAAAAGTTGACTCAAGATGGCGCCGAGGATGGCTGCTACGTCGCGAGCTCCGCTGAAACATTCTCCGTGCATCGAATGGACAGAGAAAAAGATCTCTCCGGGAAAAGCAAAGGCGGGGGTGTATGTTTTATGATCAACAGATCCTGGTGTGATCAGAGGAACGTGCATTCTATCAAGTCTTTCTGTTCTCCTGATCTGGAATTTCTCATGCTTCTGTGCCGACCATTCTGGCTACCGAGGGAATTCACAGCGGTCATCATCACAGCTGTGTATATTCCCCCACAAGCCGACACAGACCGGGCACTAAAGGAACTGTATAGGACAGTGAGTGAGCAGGAAACCGCGCATCCTGAGGCTGTGTTTATTGTGACCGGGGACTTTAACAAAGCCAACTTCAAGCGCATCGCACCCAAATACCACCAACATGTTAGCATCAACACGCGAGGGAACCGCGTCTTAGATCACTGCTACTCCTCCTTCAAGGATGGTTATAAGTCCCTCCCACGCCCACCATTCGGCAAATCGGATCACGCTTCCATCCTACTTTTGCCTGCTTATAGGCAGAGACTGAAACAGGAAGCACCCGCCCTCAGAACCATCCAGTGCTGGTCGGACCAATCAGACTCTATGCTACAGGACTGTTTTGATCACGCGGACTGGGAGATGTTCCGGTCGGCCTCTGATGACGACATCGAGGTCTACGCTGATAGCGTAACGTGTTTCATCAGGAAGTGCGTAGAAGACGTTGTTCCGACCAGAACAATACGGCTGTACCCTAACCAGAAGCTGTGGCTAAATGGGGATGTTCGCGCGGCACTCAATGCGCGGACCTTCACCTTTAACTCCGGTAATGCGGAGGAGCATAAACAAGCAAGTTATGCCCTCCGGAAAACCATCAGAGCAGCAAAACACCAGTACAGGGACAAGATTGAAGGACAGTTCAACACCACCGACTCTAGAAGCATGTGGCGGGGAATTAACACCATCACGGACTATAAAGGGAACACAACCTCCACCGTGAACACCGCTGCCTCTCTCCCGGACGAGCTCAACACCTTCTATGCTCGCTTTGAGGGAACTAACACCGCCCTCGCGGAGAGAGAGCTCGCGGCTGAAGATACAGAGGGTTGGTACACTCTCCGTATCTTTAGCGGATGTAACACGATCCTTCCGGCGGGTGAACGTCCGTAAAGCAGCGGGTCCAGACGGCATTCCGGGCCGCGTGATCAGAGCGTGCGCGCACCAACTGGCTGGAGTTTTCACGGACATTTTTAACCTGTCCCTCTCCCTGTCTGTGGTCCCCACATGCTTCAAAACGTCCACCATTGTTCCTGTACCTAAGCAATCAAAAACCACCTGCTTAAATGACTGGCGTCCTGTTGCTCTGACCCCCATCATCAGTAAATGCTTTGAGAGACTAGTCAGAAACCACATCTGCTCTGTTCTCCCCCCCTCACTGGACCCACTGCAGTTTGCATACCGCAAAAACCGTTCCACTGATGATGCCATTTCATCCACTATACACACTGCTCTCTCCCACCTGGAAAAGAGGAACACATATGTGAGAATGCTGTTTGTGGACTACAGCTCAGCATTCAACACCATTGTGCCCTCCATACTTGACATTAAACTCCGGGCTCTAGGCTTAAACAGCTTGTTATGCAGCTGGATCCTGGACTTCCTGTCAAACAGACGCCAGGTGGTCAGAATGGGCAGTAACATCTCCTCATCACTGACTCTCAACACTGGAGCCCCTCAGGGCTGTGTTCTCAGCCCACTCCTGTACACCTTGTACACACATGACTGTGTGGCAATCCACAGCTCCAACACCATCATCAAGTTTGCTGACGATACGACGGTGGTAGGTCTTATCACCGACAATGATGAAACGGCCTACAGAGAGGAGGTGCACACTCTGACATGGTGGTGTCAGGAGCACAACCTCTCCCTCAACGTCAGCAAGACCAAGGAGCTGGTGGTCGACTTCAGGAGGAATGAGAGAGAACACCGCCCCATCACCATCGATGGAGCACCGGTGGAGAGAGTCAGCAGCTTCAAGTTCCTCGGTGTCCACATCACAGAGGAATTCTCATGGTCCGTCCACTCCGAGGCCGTTGTGAAGAAGGCTCATCAGCGCCTTTTCTTCCTGCGACGGCTGAAGAGGTTTGGAATGAACCGCCACATCCTCACACGCTTCTACACCTGCACCATAGAGAGTCTGCTGACTGGCTGCATCACCACCTGGTACGGCAACAGTACCGCCCGCAACCGCAAAGCCCTGCAAAGGGTAGTGCGCACGGCCAGCTGCATCATCGGAGGTGAGCTTCCCTCCCTCCAGGACATTTACGCCAGGCGGTGTGTGAAGAGAGCTCAGAGGATCATCAGAGACTCTAGCCACCCGAACCATGGGCTGCTCTCACTGTTGCCATCAGGCAGGCGGTACCGCAGCATCAGAACACGCACCAGCCGACTCCAGAACAGCTTCATCCCACAAACAATCAGACTACTTAACTCTTGATCCATCAGGATCATAACACACACTGGACAGAATATCACTCAGCACAACCCACTGTAGATACACACACATTATATACACATTTATTTATCATACAGCATCTATTGCACTTTGGATTTCAATTTTTCAATCTGTGAATAATATTTTATACTATACATTGTATATTATTATTATTATAGCGTAATGTTTATTGTTTAATGTATGTTTAGTGTATATTGTTTAAAGTATATGTATATTGTAAGTATGTGTATAATGTTTAAAGCTGTGAGAACTACACTCACATTGTGTAAATTATTTATTGTTTATTGTAGTGTACAGGGAGTGCAGAATTATTAGGCAAATGAGTATTTTGACCACATCATCCTCGTTATGCATGTTGTCTTACTCCAAGCTGTATAGGCTGGAAAGCCTACTACCAATTAAGCATATTAGGTGATATGCATCTCTGTAATGAGAAGGGGTGTGGTCTAATGACATCAACACCCTATATCAGGTGTGCATAATTATTAGGCAACTTCCTTTCCTTTGGCAAAATGGGTCAAAAGAAGGACTTGACAGGCTCAGAAAAGTCAAAAATAGTGAGATATATTGCAGAGGGATGCAGCAGTCTTAAAATAGCCAAGCTTCTGAAGCGTGATCATCGAACAATCAAGCGTTTCATTCAAAATAGTCAACAGGGTCGCAAGAAGCGTGTGGAAAAACCAAGGCGCAAAATAACTGCCCGTGAACTGAGAAAAGTCAAGCGTGCAGCTGCCAAGATGCCACTTGCCACCAGTTTGGCCATATTTCAGAGCTGCAACATCACTGGAGTGCCCAAAAGCACAAGGTGTGCAATACTCAGAGACATGGCCAAGGTAAGAAAGGCAGAAAGTCGACCACCACTGAACAAGACACACAAGCTGAAACGTCAAGACTGGGCCAAGAAATATCTCAAGACTGATTTTTCTAAGGTTTTATGGACTGATGAAATGAGAGTGAGTCTTGATGGGCCAGATGGATGGGCCCGTGGCTGGATTGGTAAAGGGCAGAGAGCTCCAGTCCGACTCAGACGCCAGCAAGGTGGAGGTGGAGTACTGGTTTGGGCTGGTATCATCAAAGATGAGCTTGTGGGGCCTTTTCGGGTTGAGGATGGAGTCAAGCTCAACTCCCAGTCCTACTGCCAGTTTCTGGAAAACACCTTCTTCAAGCAGTGGTACAGGAAGAAGTCTGCATCCTTCAAGAAAAACATGATTTTCATGCAGGACAATGCTCCATCACACGTGTCCAAGTACTCCACAGCGTGGCTGGCAAGAAAGGGTATAAAAGAAGAAAATCTAATGATATGGCCTCCTTGTTCACCTGATCTGAACCCCATTGAGAACCTGTGGTCCATCATCAAATGTGCGATTTACAAGGAGGGAAAACAGTACACCTCTCTGAACAGTGTCTGGGAGGCTGTGGTTGCTGCTGCACGCAATGTTGATGGTGAACAGATCAAAACACTGACAGAATCCATGGATGGCAGGCTTTTGAGTGTCCTTGCAAAGAAAGGTGGCTATATTGGTCACTGATTTGTTTTTGTTTGGTTTTTGAATGTCAGAAATGTATATTTGTGAATGTTGAGATGTTATATTGGTTTCACTGGTAAAAATAAATAATTGAAATGGGTATAAATTAGTTTTTTGTTAAGTTGCCTAATAATTATGCACAGTAATAGTCACCTGCACACACAGATATCCCCCTAAAATAGCTAAAACTAAAAACCACTTCCAAAAATATTCAGCTTTGATATTAATGAGTTTTTTGTGTTCATTGACAACATGGTTGTTGTTTAATTATTAATGTTGTAAAATGAATCCTCAAAAATACAACTTGCCTAATAATTCTGCACTCCCTGTATACTGTGCTGTGAGTAATTGTGTGCGCATCAGATGTGTAATCTGTTGTTGCTTAAATGTTGTACATGTCATGTCATGACTGCTATATTGCTCGGAACTGCACCTAAGAATTTCACCTACTGTTGCACTTGTGTATATGGTAGAGTGACAATAAAGTGATTTGATTTGATAAACAACATCTGCAAAGTTACAACGTTCAAAGTTTAAAGCAAAGGGAGATATTTGCTTTTAAAGAAATCAATTTCTAAGGACTACAGCAAACGGCCGCTAGGGACTACAGACCAGTGTCCTGCAACGGGTCGGGTACCCGCGGGTACCCGCATAAAAGTGGCTAAAACGGGTGGATTGTGACATTCCTAAAATTCACGGGCGGGGATGCGGGCGGATAATTAACTCCTTGCGGGCGGGTAGTAGAGCGGATGAAAAATATGTGCAATATTTGTATGTCTAAATTACCATTACACATACGCAAAAACGATATGACATTTGACCCATCACGTCACGTCACGTTTGTTGATGCTTCCCGTAGCCCAGAGTTCGTTTGGTTTCAACAGTTGATTGTTTGTCAGACGTAGCGAAGCCCGCGTCCCGGTCTCTGCATACATCGAGTTCAAGCCACTCAAGGGATTCCTTTCGATGTTTTGTTGTGGTGGAAGGAGCATGCGAAAACATTTCTCAACCTGGCAATGATTGCGCGGAATGTTCTCTCCATCCCAGCATCAAGCGCTGCGAGTGAGAGAGACTTTTCCACAGCTGGTTTTGTAATCCAAGAACGGAGAACACAACTTAAACCTGGGACTGTGGACGATATCCTTTTCCTGCACATTAACCTTAAGGGAAAGTATATGCATAGGCATAGGCCTATATAGGCTATAGCCTATAATATACTGTTTGTGAGTGACAGGCTCAGGTTTTTTTTTTCTTGTGTTTTTTTTTTCTTCATTAACAGGTCTATTTGCGTAGGTAGGCTATAGTTATCAGATTCCATAGCCTATTTAGGTTCGTAGGCTACTTGAATGGCGCAAAACAAAGAGCACTTTAGCCTGTTTCATAGCCCATTCATGACGCTGTTGTGATGTTGTGAGAGAGTTGTAAGTTAAAAAATAAAGCACTTTAATTGGAATGATTTTAGCGTGTGTGATTTATCGCGGGCACGGATCTGGTAACGGGCCAAATATTAACGGGTCTGGGCGGGTGCGGATTTTATTTTGATATTATCATGGGTGACGGGTCGGATCTGGTGCTGAACTTTGCGGGTACGGGCGGGGGCGGGTCTCCAAAAATGGACCCGTGCAGGACTCTGCTACAGACATTCCTCCAGGGTCTCTGACATCACCAGCCCCAATATTTACATAAACCCCTCCTCCGAGAATATGAAATAAGGGGGGCGAGGTCATTTTGTATCGCCGCGGGGAATAGTTGTTGTGGTAGCCTATAGTTAGTAGGCAAGAGTGTTGTTGCCAATGCCTACGAAATCAAAGCACGAGACAGACAGGGGTCGGAGGAGAAGACCGGGAAATGTGACATAATGGACAATATTCGTCTGTATTTGCAACACACGAGCCGCGGTTCAGCTGCACGAGACAAACACTGCCAGTGTAAGCGCCGCTGATCCGCTTGAGCTCACAACTACGAAAATGCCAGATAAAATGTACAAATAGGCACTCTTTATATAAATAAACCACAGATTTGAGCTTTAAACAACTACATTATCGACTGAAAAAGTCTTAAAACTACGTCGTCACACATTAACAGTAGATTTTAACAACAAAAGACGTGTAAACACAGCCCATGTCAGCCATTTCTCACCGAGAGCCGGCTAGCAGAAGTCCCTCCTATGACGCGAATTCACGTCTGTTGTGCAGTGAATGTCACACGCGAATGAAGCGAGTAAACTCAAAATGTTCAAGCATCCACCTTCGCGCGAATAGCACGATTTATTCACGTCTGGCGTGAACGCCGCATGAGACCGGCGCGCGCGGCTCCCGCTGCACATTTCATGGAGGAAAGCAGACAGGAAAGCAAAAGTAAAAGTGCCATTCAGTAGCGATCACTATAGATCACTATGCTCGATCATCTTCACTAAAATTGTGGGTCTGATTCGGGCTCAAATTGGTATGGTTTTATTGACGCCGTTGTTACTACCCAAAGCACGGCTACCGGTGAAGGGAAGGGGCGTGACGTTTCCGACAAACGTGCACTAGGCGGTTAGCGAATCACAACACACTGGGCCAGCTAACCAATCAGAGCCCATTGGGTATTTTTGAGGGACTGGCTTCATACAACCCGGAAACCATCAGACCGTTTTTACAAGGAGGGACAGAGCAGTGTAGAATAAAGGTAAAATATATGAAAAATAATGCTTTTTTTTTTTTAACGAAGCATCTACACATGTTACAGTGCACCCCACAAACACAATCAAGCCTTCGAAAGAGTGTGCTTTACCACCCCTTTAAAAAATGTAAATCATTTGGAGAGCAGCACTGTTAGTTTTCTGAAAATATATAGTTTGCATTATAGTATAAATGTGTAGTTGCAGCATTGTAACTTTTAGTTAGTTACTCCCCAGAAGTGATAGAAAAAAATTAACTACCGAACATTTACATGACAATATAAACAATACAACAATGAATCATGCATTGCATTAATTATTAAACTAACACTCAGACATAGACAAAAGCATAATTTGATGTTTATAAAAAAGGTATATAAAGAACACTTAGAAATGTCTTCAGCTTCTCTAGAGCTGGAAATAACTACTGGCTCTAGCACTTCTTATCTGCAGGATCACTTCAGTTCATATTTAAGGTCACTGTTCTCACACAACGACTATTTTCTCATGCAGTGAAAAAAACATTGCAGAGTAAAGAGGACACTGACATGTGCGTTTTGATGTGAAACAAAGTCTCAGCTTTCATAGTATATGATATTTTCATGTTTTGCAGTAATATCACTGTTTGATGTGATGTCTTTTTTTGACACATTTCGTGGTAAAGCTGTTCTGTGGAAAGCAGAAGTCAAACTGTGAACATCTTATGTGACGGAGTGGAAAAACACCCTTAAACCACACGCTAATGGCACCTAAAGATAAGCGCGCATAAACTGACAGATGTCCAGTTATAGACAAGTGCTTGTGCAGAAGCTGCTTGTCCACCCAAAGACCAAACCACATCTCTGTGCAGATAACTTTTGACATACAAACTGAGCTGCTAGAGCCTTAAACTGCCAGGGTCGTTTAACCACTTCAGCTTTGCAGCATATTTAGAATTTTTTTTGAGAATTAGGCATATCTGAATTTAAAAGACATACATTGGGAGTAAAGTGATAAAAATGGTCTCATTTTAGAGAAAACACTATAAATTGTAACACAGTGGTGGAAAGTTGCATATATTATATTGTATTTATTCACAATTTTATTATATTGTATTTATTCACAATTTTATTATATTGTATTTATTCACAATTTTTATTTTATTTGTAAAAGATTTCATTTGATATATGACTTGTCTATTTTTGGTGAGATTGTGTGATATAAATATTTAATATAATATTTAATATTGAAATGTAATATTATTCATATGATTTTCTCAAGGGGGGGTCAGCTTACAGCTTCTCTTTTGTTGACAAAAGATTTATTACTGATTATCATTACAAATTTGTGATGGTTTGCGCGTGTTCCATTTTAATATGTACATTTATAAACAACTCAAACTCACAACACCTGCAAATATGGAGTTTTTGTGGAGTAGCATTTACCGTAGATTCTATATCTATGGCCTTTAATGTAAATCAAACCATCCACTGAAAATAATGGATCATGAGCTGCTTGTGTGTAAAATGATACAGTGCTGCGCTTCACTTTGAAACTCACAGTGCATCAGACTGTAGATAAAATATATGTAGTGTCACGGGGTGAGGAATCACTCGACAAGGCAGGCTTAGTGAAAAGGCCCCGGAGGGTGGATTTTATTTACAGTGCAAAAGTAAAAGGCGATGAAAGTCGGTGAGCTGGTGTGTGATGGCTGGTGCTCCAAGTGCTCTACGGTGTTCAATCCAAGTGAAAGTGGGTGTCCAAACGTGCTCCGAAGTGGTGGGCTGTCGGTCACTCGCTGCTTTCTGAGGAGAACAGAGAGAAAGGTTAATCCAGTGATTAATTCAGCTCGAGACCAGAGTTTGTCTGTCTGTTCAGCATGTGCTGCTTTTGTAGCTGTGGCTGATGAGGTGCAGCTGTGACCGATCAGCCCGGGGTAAGGACGTGCAGGTGTTTTGTGTTTGTTGCCAGGGCAACGCTGACTCCTCTGAGGACGCTCGTCACAGTAGTTATAATTACACTAATTACAATTTGTTATTTGATAATCACACTGAGCCATATTGCATTTTCACATTCATGCATTGTTAGAATTCATTAAAAAAATTCAAGAACTGCAGGGTGTTATAAGAGTTTTCTATTGAAGACGATCACTCAGCTGGATCTGGTACAATAGACCAAAGTTTGATCATCATCTAATGGCGACACCAGCATACACCACGTAATTCTCCTCTTACACATTCTGTAAAAAAAAAAAAAAAGAAGTATTTTATTTGAATAAAAGTAATCAGTACAGTATATTAGCAGAACATGTATGCACTACTGCTAAGCTAACATGAAGAAGCTTGAAGAAATGCCATTAATCATCTGATTTATATCAGTGGTTCTCAGTGATTTTGCTTCGGCGCACATTTGATCAAGTAATGACACAACAGTCGCAAAATAGTTTATCTTGTAAAAGTAAACAAATTATTCTCATTCATTCGTTTGATGCTGTTCTGTGTCCCTTTGATTGCCTTCATGGACCATTAGGGGCTTTCGACCATTTTTTTAGTTCCTAGAACTATTTGCAGAAGTACCCAGATTATGGCGTGTTCGCATCCCAGGAACTAGGTATGATTTTAGTTGTCGGATCTCCTTTTGTGGGAACTAATTTAGCTCCTCCTTCAGAGTAGGGTATAACTCAACACAATAGGAACCAGTGATGTAAGTGTACGCTGATTGGCCGAATGCACAAAACTAGGTATGGGCGTATCGATATGAAGAATCGATATATTGATACTGATATGAGTATCAAAAAGTATCAATACTCAAATAAAAATATCAATACTAAGGTTACCAGTAATTTTGTTTATTTAAAAAGATAATTGAATGCGTACAGCTTCAGCGTTCGCTCACTGCTGACACTGTATTCAAACATGACTGCCCAGATCAATGCTCATCTGAAGACAAAAAAACATTATGTTTCAGTTATTTCACAATAAACAAATTGAAATTGTAGCCTACATAGTTGTAGTGCAATAACACATATTCATATTGATACAGGAAGCATATGTGGTTCATATTGATCATGTTCTATTCTTTAACTAATGTTAATATAAATCACTGTCAGATAGGGGTGTAACGGTACACAAAACTGACGGTTCGGTACGTACCTCGGTTTTGACGTCACGGTTCGGTGCGAGTTCGGTACAGCAGATTTACAAAATTGCTTTTTATTTATTTTTTATATTTAACAGTGGTTTACTGGGGGAAAAAGTGTCTGTCCTTGAATGAATTAAATTATATCTAAAAGTTTATTTAAGATATTTCTGTAAATTATATAGGGATCCCTTACTTGTACATTAATATTAAAGGTTCACAACAGAGCCCAAACTATTAGCCTAAATTCAGTTGCTATTTATTTTTAGGTATAATAATCAACACTCAAATAACACATTGTGTGCAAATATGTAAACTTCACATAAGGCAGTTTTTGCATTAACTCCTAAATCTAATTATAAAATAGTTTTTTTCTCCAAATCGTTGTTGAAATATAATAATTTATATACAGTGAGTGTCATTTTCATGACAGGTTTATTTAACATGCATGAAATAATCAAGACATCACTAACAGGTTAAGTAGAATATAATGAATATAACGGCTAATATAGAGCATATATTTAGCGAAAGAGTTGATTTCTCTAGTGAATAAAAGTCTGTGGACACTGAATGACTGCCTGAGGTAAATGCGATGCTAACATTACATGACATTGTTTAGTTCACAAGCAGTTATATTGATGTCTTTCCACTGTTGAAACACTGATTTAGCGATTACACCACATATATACATGACAGTAAGTTGTAATGTATCCTCAGCATACCTTCAGATCGTCATTCATGTTTATTCTTTAGTAAGAGATGATCGATCGTTTTCACAGATGATCGCGTTCACGTTGCGCGGCCGCTTGAACTGTGATCAGTGACCAGTCAGGCCACATAGAGCGTCAAAACGGCATTTATCGTTTGAATTTCGTGATAAAATGGACTGAATACTTAATATGTTTGTGTGGGAACTCGGATTGAAGTGTGTTCCGTGCTTACAACAAGCCGACTGTTAACTGTTAAAGAGTACAGTATATTATATACAGTATATTATATACAGTACAGTATATACAGTAGAATTACATTCATAACTGTTCGGTACACGCGTGCACCGTACCAAAAGCCCTGTACCGAAATGGTTCAATACGAATACGTGTACCGTTACACCCCTACTGTCAGAATAAAAGGTTGCATTTAATGGGTGCAATGTCCTGTCACTGGCAATCCCTTATGAAAACAAACAATGGTTTTACTACAGTGACTGTAGTTCAACTACCATAGTATTTGTAGATTTCCATGGTTACCACTGCAAGTAAACATATTTAAACCATGTGTAAACAAAAATATAATCTAATAAATTCCAATGAAGATATATTAAAGGTTAAAATGCCTTTCAAATATAATGTTAAGTGGGTCTTAACCCATTTTTACCCATCTTTACCCATTTTACTCTTAGTAATTTTAATAATTTAATAAATGTTATAATTTAAAAGTTTGGTTTAGAGGTATCGTATCGGTATTGATATCGGCGATATTGGCCTTGAAAGTATCATATCTAAAATAGTGGTATCGCCCATCCCTACACAAAACACCAGCACCCGGCGTTTTTCAAAAAAGCCGTCCACACATAGATTATACCCTTTATATTTACTCCACAAACTAACTCTACTAACATGGAAAACAGTGACAGATGGACCTCAACCTTTACATTAAGGAGAAAATCCAACACAACTTTGAGGGTATCAAGCGAAACATTATTATGTATTTCTGCTAAGCTAGCGACATTGGGCATCAACCACATGGCAAACGCTAATACTTTTTCATATACTGTCTACTTTCTGTGCATAACAGCTCTATCTAAAAACTAATGAAGACAGATGTGAAGAATGTGTGCTCAGGTTTTCTCAGTGCCCTCAAAATAAAGGTCTGTCACGCCGTCAAAAAGTGCGGCTTACATCACTTCAGAGTTTACCCTGGTGGCTAGATCCTAGAATTAAGTTCCTAGATCTACACAGTGCGAAAGCCACTATTGAAGCAATAGGTGATAGAGCCTTGTGTGCTGAGCATTTTCTTCATAAATGAAATGCATATTTTTATTTATGGATTTTATTCTCTGAGGACAACATAAAAGTTAATTTATGTACAGGCAATATGCATCTGAATATGAATAATGGAGAATAAGACATTGATAAATAAAACAAATGATCGCTTTCAAATTAATTTTTCTATTTTTTGTCTTGTAATTTGCTCCGTGGGCTGTACCATTAGCACAGGGGTGTGGCCATGGACTGCTATCATTTCATTGACGTAACGGATTTATTTACACTGCATGCACATTGAGGAGCAGTTTAAAAGACTGAACACAGAGGATGACCTTTTTCACCCGAAGAGCCATCTTGGACTGGCCATCAGGAGCCGGGAAAAGTGAAATTCCAGTGACCTAGCTATTTGGCACATTGCCCAGCTCAAAAAAATAGAAAATTGGTTAGATTTCATGGATTCAAATGATTGTTTCTATAGTCACAATTTAGCAAAAGTAAAATTGAAAAAAGGGAGAAATTTTAAAATATCCATTGATGATGTAACCGAAAAAACAAGAAAAATGGCCATCTGGTTTCAATTTTCCATTTTTGCATTTGCATTGTATGGTCTGAAAACTGCATGTGAACCAATCATCTTTTGGCCTGTGAGAAGTCTCGGACACACAGAGACACACTTCTTCATTAAACAGAGAGATGGCAAGAATTACAAGAAAGGAAATATAGCATGGTGTGGTGCTACTTTTTAACTGCAGAAAAAAATACAGCAAGATATCCATCTATGATGCATCATATTTTATTTTATTCATATTTATTACTTTATTATTATTATTTAATCAAATGCTTTGTACAATGTGAGAATAACTATGTGCACATTTGCTTTTGTGATCAAATTTGGTCTGTTTAATGGCCACTGTGTCATGTAAAATGTAATTATCCTTTTTTTGACAAATTACATTAATGGAAGTAGTTTTTGTTGATTAGATAAAGTAGAAATAGTCCTTTACATTGAATGTTTTTGTTGTCAGTTTTGATCCATTTATCTCTAGTTTATAATCTACAGCATGTTCAGTTGTGATGTTTGTGATGGTCAGAGATCCAGTTTGCTTGTCCAGCTTCAGTCTGTCTCTGAATCTCCCATCAGGAAATTCATCAGATGTGGAGAAGATTCCAGCAGCTCTACTGATTTGAGCTATTAGAGTCTTTCCAGCTCCATATTTCCACAGTATGTCTTCTTCCTCATGTATTTCAGAAGCATCCGTGTTTAGAGTGACAGAATCTCCCTCCATCACTGACACCGACTCACCAAACACACCTGGAGAACATGAACAGATGTTACACATATTAAGGTTCCTGTTGTTTATAAAGCCTGAAATAAGCTGAAGTTTGTAATGTTTAAATGTGAATAGAAAAACAGAGGCAGGCACAAATTAAAATAATTCATGAACAAACCGATGGGTGAACATTTAATTAATCTATGATTTATCTGCTTGTAGTGTAAATCAGTATGTGAAGTTATACATGCTAATTACAGCTTGAATGTACTTTTATAAATAATTATAATTTTGAATCTGAATCAACATGTACCGATGCTAAATTTTCAATATATACTAATCATTAATTCATTACTTCAATGAGCTCATTGTTTCTGCCTGGATTAGTTCACTTCAAAATGAAAATGTCCTGCTAATTTACTCACCCCCATCTCATCCAAGATGTTCATGTCTTTCTTTCTTCAGTCGAAAAGAAATTAAGTTTTTTGAGGAAAACATTCCATGATTTTTCTCCACACAATGCACATCTATGGCAACCAATAGTTGAAAACAGTCCAAATCAATTTAGTTTCAAAGGAAGAGCTTCAGAGGCTCTGCATCCCAGACGAGGAATCGGAATCTAGCAAAACCATCGTCCATTTTAAAGAAAGAAAGAAAAAACATTTATATACTTTTTATGTTCTGCTTTTTCATCATCACGTCGGAAAGGTCACACCTGTGATGTAGGTGGAAGTACCAACTCAGTGTTAAAACGAACGTGCAAAGACTAAATCATACACAAAAATAAAGGTAAAACAACGATGTTGGACGGTTTTAAAGTTGGGGGAGAACATTAGATGGAGTTTTTCGGCACTGGGTCAGCACTTACTCCTAAGTCACGGACATAACCTTTCTGACGTGATGGCGTCATACGTTGTGAAGATTCACAACACCGAAGTCAAGCATATGAGGTTAAAATTATTAATTATTTTTTTAAAGTATACTTTTTTTTTCTTGAAAATGGCCGATGGTTTCGCTAGATAAGACCCTATTCCTCTGGGATCGTGCAGAGCCTCTAAAGCCCTTTCTTTGAAACTGCATTGATCTGGACCTTCAACTCTTGGTTGTCATAGATGTGCATTATGTGGAGAAAAATCCTGGAATGTTTTCCTCTAAAAACTAATTTGATTTCGACTGAAGAAAGAAAGACATATCTTGGATGAGATGAGGGTGAGTAAAATATCAGGACATTTTCAACTAATCCTTTCAGTTAATACATTTTTTAATTCATAGCGGAGGGTATCTCTTCTATAGCACCCTTCTCCAAGAGAGACACAATTTCTTGTCTCAAAACCGGAGCTTCCCAAGGACACACTGTTGTGGGAAGAACACAGCTGGAAAGAGGTGGGCCTTTGTGGAATTGGATGGTGTAGCTGTGGCGAATAGTACGTAACACCCATTGCGAGATCTCGGGCAGGTGTTGCCACGCGGCCTAGTGCTCCGCTAGGGGCGTTAACCGCTGCTCTGTCTTTGGTGCCTGTTGAGATGTGGGCACGTCTGCAGAAACAGGAAGCATATGTGGAGCTGAATCGTTCTCTATCATAGAGAGGTCTGCTTGTATAGAGCTCTGAAGCACGAGAGTGGTGGAGGCGTCTAATAAAGGGAATCGTCCAACTGACTGGTCGGGCTGACCCCCCCATCCCAGCGCTGGAGGGTTCGGATGTTGTCACAAACGGGCCACACACATGTGACCCGAAGGATTTTTCCTGAAATCCAAAGGTTAGAGCGTGCAGAGTGTCTGGAATGGTCCCCGTCGATGGGGCCCGGCCTAAAGCTGCCCAAGGCACATTGAGCGGCGGAACAGTAAAGGCCAGAGCCAGGAGGCCACAATGAGAAAGGCAAATACACTTGCGTGGTTCGTCCAAACTGTCCAATGGAGGGCCTAGCCTCCAGGGACAAGCGAATGGTTCAGGAACTGATTTTGGGGACCTGAGAACGAGAGGCTTTGGCCATCGAAGTCAGGTCATTTCGTCTACGTTGTCGAAGTCATGCCTTCTCCCTCATCTAGCTCTTTTAATAGGTCGGCTTGATAGGCTTGAAGCACAGCCATAGAGTGAAGGGTAGCTGCTGCTTGCCCAGCTGCCATGTAGGATTTTCCAACCAAGGAAGAAGTAATCCTGCACGGTTTGAAAGGCAGCAGGGAGTGTGATTTCCAGGAAGGAGCCGAAGTCAGCGCTAGATGGGCCAAGAGAGTCTCTTCGATGGCCGGCATCATCGCATAGCCATGATCCGGCATTCTAGAAATGGTCGCAAAATCTGCGGCCGCGGCATTGGTGATGCGCGCTGAAAATGGCTGCTTCCAAGACTTCAAAAACCTCGTGGTGGAGGTCTTGGAAGAAGGGAAAAGACCTACGGGGCTGGGTTGGCGCGCAACTCATGAAAAATTGATCGTCCAACTTAAATAAAGCCTGGTCTTGCACGGAGTTTATCTACAGTGCGGGTGACTACTTCCAATAGCTCGCTGTATGTCGGGGAAGCGTGTTTCTCCTGTCCACTTGGGGGAGAGACCTACAGAATTCGCCAACGAGCCCTTTGTAATCAGAATCTGATGGCTAGACTTTACTGATGTTTCAGGAGTTTATTGAAACCGTTTATCTCCAAAAATCACCGTAAGAGCGAGTTCACTGTTCTGTTTTCTCTGTTTTAGCTCTTGTAGCTCTGACGCCATTGAGCAGAACAGCAGCAGCAGCCGCAGCAGCCACGCCCATCAGTGACGACCAATCAGAGCACAGCCACAAACTCAAGATTAAAATAAAACAAAATAAAAAAAGATATCTGCAAAATAACTCAGTGGCCCACAGAAGAAAACAAACCAAACCTGTTTAGAAAGACATGAGTAAATGATGACAGAAGCTCATTCATCATGTCAGGCATCTCAAGTTATCAGTCTCGATAAAATCAACACATTAATTCAGTGAATAAGTGCAATATCATCACTGCTGTACCTGCACATGTGTGACAGAGTTGAGTGATGTCCAGATGTTGAGTCTGGTTGCTGATGGGATTGTTGAGCACACAGCTGTAGGTGTTGTTATCCTGATATTCCACCTCCAGAGGTAGAGAGAGACTGATGCTGAGATCAGACACACTGATGCTGGACAATAAACTGTTTCCTTTGTACCAGGAGAGAGTCACATGACTCACATTCACCACTGAACACACCAGTGAACAATTTGATGATGATGATGAAGAACATTGTGAAGAGTTACTGATGATGACAGGACCAGGCAGACGAGCTGGAAAACATCAGAGAATAAACAAATCTGGATAAATCTAATCAACAATCTTATTTTCCATTCAATGTTGAGTGAGTGTGTGATCACAGTGAGTGTTTCTATGATCTAAAACAAAAAAATGTCAGTATGTAAAAAATTAAATAAGAATATCTGAAGGACGAGACAAATGATCTCTACTCAGAAACACTGATTGTTTTTGTTGTCAGTTTCACTCCAGTTATCTGTAGTTGATAATCTCCAGCATGTTCAGTTGTGATGTTTGTGATGGTCAGAGATCCAGTTTGATGATCCAGCTTCAGTCTGTCTCTGAATCTCCCATCAGGAAATTCATCAGATGTGGAGAAGATTCCAGCAGCTCTACTGATTTCAGCTATGAGAGACTTTTTAGCTCCATATCTCCACAGTATGTCGTCGTTTTCCTGTATTTCAGTATCATCAGTGTTTAGAGTGACAGAATCTCCCTCCATCACTGACACTGAATCACCAAACACACCTGGAGAACAAACAGAAACAGATAAAAAAAAAAAAAAAACAGATTTAGGTTTATGTTGTATTTTTTTGTATTTGCGAGAACAGGTTTGACTTTAAGCAGCACTTGAAGGCGTCGGGGATGATCTAACTGCAAAAGGCCAGTTATTCCATAATCCATAATCTGGCCAGCGACAGTGAAAGCGCGGTCACCCGTAGATATAAGACGTGCTCTTGGGATCATTAATAATAGTTTATTTGAAGATCTCAGCATTAAATTTGACTTAAATGGCTTGATATATGTTGTTTATAAATCCTGAAATCTTTAGATGTGAATTGAAGAACAGCAGCAGAAACAAAAAAAATTGTCAAGAGTCTCTACTGATGCAGGAACAGATGAGCTGGAAAACATGAGAGAAATAATGATCTGAGAGGAATAAAGTGTTCAGTGTTCAGCATCTGTCAGTCGGTGTGGTCAGTGGTCAACGCTGATACTGACAGTCCTGATGTTCTAAAACATTTTGTGTAAAGGGTTTTTGGGCTGTCATCACACGTTCACCACACAGAGGAAGGAGGAGTTTGGTGGAGGAAGAACATTTTCACTACAAGTTCAACAAAACTTAAGTTCATCTACAGTGACTGGACAGTAGATTCTGTTTGTGTGTAGCGACAAAATTGCTTAGTTGGCATCACCGAGCGCGGCCAGTATAGTCTAGCCTGGTCCTACCAGACTCTCATACATTTCATTTGTACATAGAGTCTGGCCACTCTCCATTGACAAGCGTTTACTTCCTTGAAGGCGGGTACTCTGTTGAAGTTTAAAACTATTGGATCTGCCAAGAGTCACTCTGGATCTGCCATAACCAATCGCTAACGTTTGGTCGTGACGTATGTCACACGCCATTCGTCTTTGATTCTCACCAAGGGGGTAATCCATCCCCCGGAAACCGTCCCTTCCATAGGCGCGGCCATTGCTAACCAAGCCATCACCTTCTG
Source organism: Romanogobio albipinnatus (assembly GCA_023566225.1). NCBI lineage: Eukaryota > Metazoa > Chordata > Actinopteri > Cypriniformes > Gobionidae > Romanogobio > Romanogobio albipinnatus. The sequence goes on from CM042263.1 coordinate 34,070,149, forward strand.
TTAGCATCCCATTGACTCACATTCATTTTGGCCTCATTTTGACAGTGAATATCTTTACATCTGAGGCGTTTAAAGACTCCATTCGTCCATTGTTTATTTCTAAACAAACACGACAATGTATAAAAGGCTCCATTACCTTGTATCTTACACTATCGCCCCGTTGAAGCTGTTTTTGTAAAATATAGGCTAACGATTTCTTCATAACCACGCGACTGTGTCGCGCTGTTGAGCAAATTACCATATAGACCCGAGGAGAAGCTCGTAGGCAATCTTTTACTGTCTATGAGGCAATCGAGGGGACGTGGAGGCATAAACGCAGATAGAGATGTTGCAGATCCTGCTTCATTCATCAAAAGTTGCTCCTGCTCACCCTCTCTGTCTCTGCAAGATTCGGTGATTCAGATTTTACGTTGCACAACTACTAGAAGACTTGCCACTGTCGGACAGGTTGCTCACGTCACATCTACGTCGTCAAGCTCAGTCTGAGGCTGCAGTACATCAGCCATCAGGAAGTGATGCTTCTACCTGACTTCAATTCTCCCCGTCAAAGCCTATGGGGTCGCTGTGTCCATTTCTTTTACTGTCTATGATTCTCACCACCTCAGTGATAAAACCTTGTGCATTCGGATTGTGATTTATTTACGGTGGAGAGGAGAGTTTTGAGATCGGAAAGCGCTGCTCATGTGGTGCATATCTTGTGCAATCATAACAAGATTGTATATGCTGTAAATAAAATGGCATATGCTTGGTATGATAAGAATAAATACTGCCATAAATAACAGCCCAATTCGCATGTTTACGTGCTTTTCTTCTTTTATTTTTTGAGCGGTGATGAAATATTTTGCTCTTGTAAACACTTGCCAGCAGTTAAAGAAATACAAGTCCAGAAATGCATCCAAATGATTGCGCACGCAACCGCACGGTGCTCTGCAGGGGTTTTTGAAGTGATATACAGTATTCTTGAAAACTCAGATGTGGATTCGGAGAGCAATTACATTACCACACGGCCTTGGTGTTTGTCAAAAGCAGTCGATAATTCAGCCTGGGTTTTTCTCGTGGGTGGTGGGAGACAGACGGCTTCAGCAACTCCTTCACCACTAACGGAGCGAGCTGAAAAAGACTTTTCCCGGACCACAACATCATGGCCACCAACAAAACTCAGGAGTGATTGTATTAAAGGCTCATTCTTTTGGGACTTTTATTATGACACAGAAGTTGCGATAATATTCCAGTGAACAGAATAGTTAGTTGAGTTGCTGCTGTCCGCTGTGTCTGTGTGATCGGGGTGAGCTGTCAGCTGTAAAGAGGTTCCTTCCTGTTCGTTCATGGAGATTTCGGCTGATGTAACATTGTGATGTTAGTCACTGACCTCAAAGTAAACTTTCAGATTATATTTCGTATTAACAGTGCTCTGAACAGCATTATATGCGTCCGTGTTATACGTGCATGCCCAGACGTTCTGTTATTCAGATATGCAGTATTATTTCACATGTGATTTCCTTTTATGATAATGCAGATCAATGTTACAGTTTATTAATGATATCTTGATGAGGCAATCTTGATCTGTTAAACTGTTACAATACTGAACAAGTAATTTAACGTCATGTTTGTTTGAATGCTGCTCATATGCGCCAAAGGGATGTCCATATATGGTCACTGTATGTTGTTTATGACAAACGATCGCTTATGGCTTGCATTTCCTGTAAAGATCCCTTGTTTTCATTTGTGTAACTGGATATTTAGTAGAGAAATGTCACTGATGTTAATAAGGAACACTTAATTTCTATCATGTATCAGTGAATGCTTATTATTGTTATAATGTTATATGTTATTCATTATCTTTATTGTACTTATTATTTTCCAGACTATTTACATCATTGAATGTTCATCTGTAGTCCATACATCTACCTTCAATACACAGTGTTAAGCTGATCACCTGTCTCCTCGTTATTGGTGCTCTGACCGGCACCCAGGGGGGTTTATTCATCCATTAGTCAATCAGAACCTTACAGTCCAAAACCTCTCCAACAAATTAGTCCTTCGAGCCGGATTGAGTATTCCCTTCTGACATTATGGACTCTGACTCTGAGGAGTTTATTGGAGGAACTCGTCCGAAGCGCCATGTTCGTCCTCCAGCTTACCTGCAGCAGTATGAGGTACAATATACTCAAAGGAGACCTATCGCTGAGCATGTTGCTCCACGCACCTGGGAGGCACCTGTCCACCGGTCCACCGGACCTGGTATATTCGGATGATTCACAGATCAGGTCCTCAAGTTATAAGCCTCCACATCATGCTGTATTCACCCAGCCATCCTTCTCTTCACCTCAAGCAGATTTCACTACCTCTGCACACGACAGTGAGCTACAGTATCTGCGCCGTGAGCATGCACAACTAATGCAGACCCATCAGGCTTTCCAGGCGGACTTAAAGAAGTTGAGAGAAGTTCATGCAGAAGTCAGAGAATTAGTTCAATTAGTGCTTCGCAGTTATCCATTTACCCCATAAGGCAGTATGAATCCATAACTTTAGCTGAAAATGAAAACTTAGCTGAGCTTCCCCCACCGCCGTGGCCTGAACCTAACGTTGACCTGAGGGCACGGGTGGGCACCCTTGCACTATCTGACATGGGTGTCACGACTTACCAACCCGTGATGCCAGAGACTATGAAGTATCCCTTTGTTTTTGCAACTACTCAATCACGCCCTCCTCAGCCTTATGCTCCTGATGCTTTTGGCCTTCCTCCCCCTCCTACTCCTAAGGAGCTTCAAGAGTTACTAACACGCCAGGCCATGCCCTTACCTGCCAACCGCACAACAGTGCCTATCTCTCCACGATTCAGCTCGGTGCCCGCTTATCCGAGTCCTCCAGCTTTAGCCCCTAAGGCAGAACCTAATCTACGACCTTATTCTGGGTCTGAATATGTGTACAGAGGACCTGCTCCTACGATCCCTAAGTTCAGCCGACCTGATCCAGGAGAGTTTGCTCGACTCCGGATAGCTTTGGAGAACTTGCTTCCTCCAGACGGAGCTGAACTTTTCAAATACCAGATCTTAGTTGATCATCTTAAGCTTGAGGAGGCTAGAATGATAGCGGATGCTTATTTGAACTCTCCTACCCCATTCACTGATACAATGGCTGCACTTCATGAAAAATTTGGCCAAACGCACCAGCTAGCCTTAAGAAGGATTGCCATGGTCCTTGAGAGTCCTGACATCAAGCGAGGTGACATCTCTGCCTTTCAGAGTTTTTCTCTCCAGGTGCAGTCACTAGTGGGCCAACTGAGAACCTTGGGACATGACGGTGAACTAGAGTTGAGTTGTGGGTCCCATGTTGCACGCCTTCTGTGTAAGCTTCCCCCTGAGCAGCGTGCTGAGTTCAGACACCATATGTTCCGCCAACCTGGCACAACCCCTAATCTGGTTGATCTTTCGAACTGGCTCGGCTACGAAACCTGGTGTCACAGCTACGATGCTGAACCAATGTCTAAAGTCTCGCATATCAAGTCAGACTCTGGGAAGAGAACTGTGACCATCCTACATGGTGTTGGAGAATCCCGGGGTGAGACTGCCGTCTCTTGGAAAGGTGCCACAAACCAAGCCTCCTAAAGGGAAACGCTTTTGTCCTTTCTGTGACCAGACTGAGCATTACCTGAGCCAGTGTGCATCCTTTGCTAAGCTTACCTCCGACCAGGTCAGGACCTGGATTCGTAGTAACAACCGTTGTTGGCGCTGCGCCAGGGCACACCATGCCGCTCAATGTGATCTGAAGAAGCCCTGCAACCTCTGCCAAGGTACCCATCTCCGACCTCTTCATGAGGTGAATGTTAGTCCATCCCAGAGGGAGGATTCAGCTAATGTGGAGAAGAGCTGCCTGACTAATTCATCTCCAGATCGGTTCTTCCTGGATAAACCCTCTGTCGGAGGTCGAGTTATGCTCAAAGTGGTTCCTGTAAATCTGCATTATGAAGATCACACCTTGGACACATTCGCTCTTCTTGATGATGGCTCAGAGAGGACTATTCTGCTCTCTACTGCAGTTAAGGCTTTGGGCATCCGGGGTGTCCCTGAAGATCTTCCATTGCGGACAGTAAAAGATGATACTCAGGTCCTTCATGGTTCCTCCATATCCTTTCGGATCTCTCCCCTCTGTAAACCACAAACCAGTTATAAGATCCATCATGCCTTTACCTCAGACCGTCTTAACCTATCACGCCAGTCTTACCCTGTCGAACAGAAGTATAGACATCTGCGGGGTCTCCCTATCCAGACACTTGCAGAAGTCCAGCCTTTACTCCTCATCGGTTCCGATCAACCCCATCTCATAACTCCAATAGCGCCTGTTCGATGGGGCGGCCTGGGTGCGCCAGCTGCAATTCATACATGTCTAGGATGGACGCTTCAGGGCCCAATACCTACCATGGGGCGGCCTCCTGCCGCACGGCAATGTCTGTTAACCTCCATGGCTCCAATCCAGGACGAACTCTTCCAGAAAGTTCAACGACTGTGGCAGTTGGATACGGTTCCTCAGTGGGAGGGCAAAGAGGTAACCCGCTCTAAGCAGGATCAGGAGACTCTTCGACTGCTTGAAATTAAAACTCTCACCTTAGAAACAGAGGGAATCCACCGGCTGGCTACTCCCCTACTACGGCGAAAGGACATGCCTTTGTTGAATGCGCCTAAAGAGTCAGTCCTACCTACCCTTCGCAGTGTTGAGAGGCGCTTACTGAAGGACCCTGAAAAGGCTGAGGTCTATAAAGAGGAACTGAGGAAACTCATTGAGACAGGAGCAGTTCGGGAAGTGTCTGACCCTTTACCTGATTCGGCTGAATGCTGGTACATTCCTCACCACATTGTTAGCCACAATGGAAAGTTCCGTGTTGTCTTTAACTGTTCTCATCAGTACCAATAGGCCATAAGGTGAACTAGGAAAAAGGGTCTAAAAAGTGATTTTTGTTCCCACACCTGGGCACTACTTTTTAAATGAATTTTTGCATAGACAACACCCTTTTGGACTTTATGTTAAAAGTTCTCCACAAAATATCCTGCAGTTTTTTGTCACAATCCATAAATGTATAATTGTGAATTGAAAAAAAAAAACGAAAATCTTATACTGCTGGTTTTGCTTGTATCTGTATTTTTATTCATTTTAGCAACACAAAATATATCTCAAACTGACATTTATACATGTACCTTAACATTTGAGACTGACATTGGTGCATTACTATACTCAAGTGTGAATGTAGACCATGAAATATGGCAAATTTGTAGAAAATACTATTCAACTTAACAGATTGGCACCAAGCAAAATTAAACATACACATTTTAAATGTAGCAAAACTGTGATGTTTTATACATCAAAAATTTCAGTAGGTACTATGTAATCACAGAAAGTAAAAAAAAAAGCAGCACACTTTGGCCCAAGTTGGCTGAAATTACTCAAAATGCTTCCCTGCCCCCTTAATTTTGAAAAATTTCACAATAGATTCATTACAGCTCAAAATCAGCCTACAATATGACAGCATGTCTTTACTCATCAGTATCATCCCTATCACTATCATCGTCATCAGAGCCATCATCCCATGTAGCTCTTTCCTCTGTTTCCTGTGAAACATTTGAACAATTTTGGCACCGACATAAATCAGTACAAGACAGTCTTGCAGACATACAGGAACATCTTCCGGTCTCACATTTGCCTTGCTTGCAACTGAAGTGGACTACCTGCAACACACTTTCAGGGGCAGGATTTCTAGTCATCCAGGTCACTGTTAACTCCCCATCCTCAATGTGCCATCCATTGCCAACGGGTGAAGGGGCACACATTAAACCTTTCAGAGAATGTCTCATTATGGCTGCTTGGTAGTTTGCCCTTTGGCAATGTTGGTACAGGGCGTCACTTGTTGGGGACATGGATAGTTCTGGCAAAGCTGACGATGCCATGCAGAATGCTTTGTATCTTGCATCGTTCACATTTTCAGCAGATGACTGGCCATACAGGTGGCACACATATTTGCAAAGTAGTTCAAAGGTAGACTGGCCCAGGTTAAAACTGCTACCCAAATTTGTAAATGCAGCCAGGTATTCCTCTTTCTCACAAGCAACAGAAAATGTCTTTCTTTTGCCTTTGCCATAAAAGGCGCTTGTAGAGTCACAGCCTGAGAAGGTATGGATCCCAATAAGTGCCAAACACACACTGGTGCCAAGAGCGTATGCCACCTTAGCTAAATAAATGATCCTTGTTTTGTTGCCAACCCCCGTGAAAAAATACAACCTACATGGTAAGTCTGGCTGCAGAGTTAAAGCAATCACTGCCACATCAGTATCAGGGCTCTTGATGACTACAGTTCGATGTTCCTGTGCAGCATGTTGTGCATGTAAAAACACCCTAGTGTCACATTCCTCATGATCACATGTCAGATCTTCAACAGCACTGAGAGTTTGTAAACCCTCCATTACAGTCACACAGTGACACAGGTCTCCATGTGCTATGTACAAGCTTAAGTCCTTGCCCACAGCGGTAAGATCAGCATCTTTCCATGCAACATAGAGGAATTCTGCCAGTGCCTCTTTGTTTGCTCCATCTGATAGAAACTTTTTCCATTGTGTTGGTGTCTTCTGATCCAGTCCATAAATTTTCACCAGTTGTGTACCACCAGCAGCTCTACGTGACCGTTCTAGATTTTTAATACTCATTTCCGGATACTGGTCAATCACAAAGTCTATCCGTGTACAGTTGTGCTTCAGAGCAAGCTTGACTATGTACTGCAGAATGGTGTCGGCGAGCTCTCCAAAGGTACTTGGTCTGGACCGAATGGCTTGAATGACTGCCATGCCATCAAAGAGAATAGCTCCATCTGCCGGAACTTTGTCAACTAAACAGTCTCCACTTTTGGTTTCCAATAGATCCATAAGAGCTGATTTGTTTGTTTTAGCAAGTGAACCATCAGCACTAGCTAAAGGATATGACACAGTTCCCAAGGAGTAGGACAGAATTTCCCGCAGGTCTATCTTTCTACTTTGACCTATGACGAGTAGTCTGGAGAATAGCTTCTTGTCAGCACGCAGAATCACTTCATTGCCTGCTGCGGATTTCTTCTTTGTCTTTGCTTGATCACTGAAGGTCTTTAGTTTTTGTGTTTTGATGGGAGCAAATATGTCAACTGATGGTGATAACAGTCTAATGGTCCATAAACTCTTTGACAGCGTTTTCCCCCTTTTCCGAAGCTGTGAGCTAATCCCTCATGATATCTTCAGCTGCGACTGTCCCAGAGCTAAGTCACACAATGCCATCTTGGTGTGTGTCAAAAGGATTCAGCATGGAATCTAGGGTGGAAATTATTCTGGTCACATTTTTTTCATCAGCATGAATTCATGTGCTGTCAAGGTCTTTTCGTTTCCTTATATCAGAAGATTTACCTGCCATTGCCTCACATTGTCTTGCTATGGCTGCCCTTTCATGTTGCGACAATATCCAGCGATATACTGCAGCTCGATTCTGTGTAAGCCCTGTCCAACCACCCTTTGTCTTGGAATCTCTGTTGCATGTTTGCTCAATGGCCTGGTCACAAGCAATCGAGGCAAACCCATGGACACTTTGGCGTTGGACAGTCCACTGGCCTTTAACACAGAGCTCACTGTGGCAAGAAGGATGTGTGAGGGGCAAATTGACCATTTCCAGCCAGTATGAAGGTAAATACCTTGCATAATTGACACGATCGTATGCAAAAAACCATGCCATCATCAAGCGCACTGTTGACAGGTGAAGCTGCCAGTCTGATTCTCGTGTTGCTCTCACAAACAGAAGGAGTATCTGTACCATGTCAATGTATGAACTCCAGAAGGCAAATGTTGGGTTTTCTGCACTTCTTTTTTTCACAAAGTCTTCATATTTTGAACAAATTTTGTCAAATTTCTCATTTGCGCACAGAGCATCCATTGTTCTGTCCTGGAATGCACATCTGAGCTCATTGATAACATCCATACACTCATCTCTCTCCTCTGGTGGCAAAGAGTCTAAGAAGGTGAGAAGTCTGATGCGTTGCAGACTCTCATACAGAAGTTTGTGTGCCCTCATGCTGCGGTTGTAGTGATGACCACTGATCACTCCATTGATGGATCCTGGGGCAACAACTTCGGACTCAATGAGTATGTCTTGCAGTCCTGCATCTCCAAACCTTTTTCCTAGAATGCCCAGGTAGAACATGCATGTGTGAAACTCACCTAGTCTAATCACTAGACGCTGAGTAAAATCATCATCTTTCCAGCGGATTTGCTGAGCTTTGGCATATATAGCTTGGTCAAAAACTAACACTATATGATCCAGTTCTAGCTGATCAGCAATTTGGACACTTCGCTTCAGAATTGTGTTGACTGTTGACATCTCTGTAGGTGAACCCTCAATGACTGGAAGATAATATAGTGCTGACTTTTGCAGAGTGCCATCACCTTGAAGCAATGTATGGAAACCTGTCCAACTTGGGATTGTGCATCTTTCTGCATCTATGGACTTTACAAAAACATATGCCAGTTCAGTTTGTGCAGCAGACACAGTGTTCAATTTGTATGTGTCTGTCTGTAATGGAATAGTTTCATGATGGAACAAGTTCTGTGGTCCTTGTCTTTTAGACTGATGGTACTGTTCTACAGGGATGCTAGGGGGAGCTTTGAATGAGGAAACTCCCTTCTGTAATGGTTGTCTGTTTGTTGTTGACACAGTTTCAACTACAGAACTTTGCAGCATAATCCCATTTGTGTGGTGGGTAGTTCCAAGACCTGACAGTGTCTCCTCCCCAAAGTCAATATTGTCCCACACAAGTATTGTAGGAACCTTCTTTAAAAATCCCTTTGGTATTTTGTCTCTGCCCTCTACTAGTTGTAGTTGGGCAAGCCTAGTGTCTAGACTAACAACTGTGTCCCATGAAGCACAATGTCCTAGTCTATTTAGAAGTGACACAATTTGAGATGAACCTGTTAAATGGCGAACAGTTAGACCAAGACACAATGATTTAGGGGTCTGCCTCCGTCCTTTAGATGCAAGATACACAATGTCTTAACAAATAGATATTACTTTAAGGTTCAAATCATCTGGAATATCAACATAATGGGCCAGTGTTGGTTCCTCAGTTGCACTAATAATCCAGGAAATCAGATTGTACAGTTCGAGTGGCACAACAGATTTTGCTTCGCTCACATTTAAATCATCTGACGTGGGTGGCCACGGGCATGTCATACCGGGAGAGTCACATAGAAGCATCTTTAATATCAATGCCGCACTATAAAGTGTCCTTGTGTCCTCTGTAGCATTGACAGAGGCCATTGAAATTGGTCTTTGCGGACCAGCCACTGTACTTGCCGTGTTTTCACCGTCACTTTGGCTAGTTACCTCAGTTGACTCAGTTGTTTCTGTACCTGATGGATGAGGTAGCCTGTCTATTAGCTTATCTGCAGACAGTGTCTCAACAAAAACCAGCTCACTAATGTTGCGCTTGCTAGGGGCGTGAAACACCAGCTGGGGGAAATCACGGGTCAACCTCTTCTTTAATTTATCCTGCCTGAAACAAAGATACAGTGAAAAATTATCACAACGGTATAAATATAGATATATTAACACTGAAAACAAATAAGATAACATACACTGTGTCAGCTTCTACACATTATAAAATATGATTATCATTATTATACATATTAGGGCTGTGTATCGGCAAGAATATGGTGACATGAACGATACGCAGCACGATACAGGGGTTGTGATATGATAAATTGCGAGACTATAAGCAGGGCGATATATTGGAATATTTCTTATTTTAGTTATATGATACAATTTTAGGAAAGAAGCTCATGGTATTTAAATTACTTGTAGTTTGAAGCATCAAGATCTTGATGTTTTTTCACAAGATTTAAAAAGATCCTTCTTAGCTGCGTCATTGTCAGCACCTCTTGGTTTACAATTATTCTATGGCGGATGATCCTCTCACAGAAGATCTTGTAGCTGGCATCGAAGGTTGGATCATTTCTGAAAAGAAAACATTAAAAATTGAATATATATATATATATTATTTAGTGTGCCATAACTATTTCACCATGCATTATATTTAAAATATAGTAGAAATAGTAGAAAATCCAAAGCAATTGACCAAGCTAATTGAGCTAATTGAGCTTAATTTGTGTATTTTTGTGCTTCAACAGTCAGGTTATGTATTGTTTAAATGCACAATTAATGCATTACAATTTAAATAAACTCACATTTTAGGAGACTAAATCTACTGTAGAATTAGTCAACTAAAACAAAACAAAAATTCAGGTGACTAAAATAATGACTAAAACTAAATGGCATTTTAGTCAAAAGACTAATGATTAAAATTAAATAAAAATTTGCTTTCAAAATTAACACTGCAATGATGGGGCTTTACTTTTGAAATGTGCAATAATGTGAGGGAATTATTAATTGTTATTTGATAATGCAATATAACAACTCACTGTTCTTCTGAGGTCCCAGTAACGGTTGCACTAGACTTTGTCAAGAATCTGGTGTACTGTCTGTAACAGGACTTGTGGTATCGCACTTCCAGAGACACACAGTCTTTGTCTCGAATATGCACAAGAATGCTAGTGTCTTCTTTAATCTCAGCAGCTTTCAGCAATTGGCCTGTAATTAATAATAATAAAAAAAAAATTGTAAATAAAAACCATCAAATAAAAACTGTTAACACCAACAATATTAAGTGTTCTGACACTGTATGCAAAACAATGCTAATCTGACTGTACAATAAATATTAAATAAATAATTTAATTGAATTTGACAGTTAGCCATGTTAACCTGCATATTATATTAAACTTTAAAGTTCAAACGTGTGTGTTGTTGTTGTTGTTTTTTCTTACCTGCTGACAATGTTTCTGCCTGTGAAAGATGGTCCTTCTGGCGTTTGCTTGCAACAGTAATGTACTTGTCCGTTTTCTTACAAATTATACACAAGGCAGGAAGCACAGGACCTGCACAAGCTGCTGGCAGGCCCGTCCTGGACCTTAGTTTCTTGGTCGGACATTCAATTGTTGAGGTACTACTAGCCGATGACACAGACTGGCCTTGAACTTGAGCGTCAGGACGCTGCGTGACCCGTTTCTCGGCCGCATCCAACCGCTTTTTGTCAATGAAACGCCTGTAGCAAGTGGAGTGAAACCCAGCGTCTTCGGGAACATTGTCAAACTCGATTTCTAGACAATGTTTGTATGTTTCTGCTATTCTCTGATTCTCACCCTGCTAGCCAAGCCACCGTTTGACGCAGTTTCTGAACGTATCCCAACGTGTGTGTGTAAAATCCTTTGTTTGTTCTTTCTTTATGGACGTGAGATGCATATAGCATTGTTTATAACGCTTTTTACGGAGTTTAAAAGGAGGTCTGGCCGTAATTTCATCATCTTCGCTGCTCGATATTGACGACATCTTCGACTGACATTTAAACGTCGTTCCTAAAAGCAGCCACCTTATTGGTCTAGCGGGAAGCACGTGACGAATGTTCCGCGAAGCCGCATCACTCATGCTCAAAATATGATTACGCGAGGGAGGAACTATTGCCGACTTTAAACACTGATAAAAAATAAACTGCAGGATTACATATGGAGAACTTTTATTTTCTCGCTCAAAACCAATAGATCTATTTATTGGAATGAAAATAATTTAGTGCCCCATACATGGGAACAGGATTTAACAAAAAACACCTTCACCTTACGGTCTACAAGGACAAAGCCTCAATCAGTACCTGTTGCCAGGGCCCACCCTTGGGGCTTCGCTGTTGGGCGTCCTTATCCGCTTTAGAGAGCATCCTGTGGCAGTGAGTGGGGATATCAGGGCGATGTTCCACCAGGTCCGTCTTCTCCCTGAGGACCGTCCTCTACTCCGTTTCCTTTGGCGGGACCTGAAGATGGATGAGGCACCCAAGACACTCGAGTGGCAGGTATTACCTTTCGGCACGACCTCCAGTCCATGCTGTGCTACCTACGCACTGCAACGCCAGGTACGACAACACCCCCAGACAGATGAGGCGATTCGGTTTTCAGTGGAGAGATGTTTTTATGTCGATAACTGCCTGCAGAGCCTGCCCACTGCTGCCGCAGCACGAAGCTTGATTGATCGACTACGGAATATCCTTTCTGGTGCTGGATTTGATATTCGCCAGTGGGCCTGTAATGATCCTAAGGTGGTGAGTCACCTACCAACCAATGCCCGATCTGCGAGTGTGGAACTGTGGTTGACGCAGGAGAAGTCAGACATCCCTGAGTCAACGCTGGGTCGGACCTGGAACTGGCAGTCGGACACGTTGTCATACAAACATCGACCTGTGGTATATAACACTCCCACTCTGAGAAACATCTATAAGGTCCTAGCTACCCAATATGACCCACTGGGATGGCTTCTACCTTATACGACACGAGCGAAGGTCATCATTAAGCAACTGTGGCACAAACAGAGAGGGTGGGACGACCCCAACCTTCCACCCGAGCTCCTCCAGTATTGGAATGCATGGGAGGAGGATCTACGATACCTTCCTTGTATCACCTTTCCCCGGCCTTATGTACCTCCTGAAGTGATGGGGATGGAAGGAACTACTCATGAGGTACATATCTTCTCAGATGCTTCTGAGCAGGCATATGGAGCGGTTGCTTACCTCCGGACTACCGACCAGGACGGTTGGACCTACCTGTCCTTCATTATGGCACGCTCCCATGTCACTCCTAAACGAGTTCACTCTATTCCTAGACTGGAACTCTGCGGAAGTCTAGTCGCTGCACAGTTGGCTAAGTTACTGGAGAACGAGTTGACCCTGTGTATCAAGTCTGTTTCCTTGTGTTCTACCACTGTCCTTCAGTGGTTGAATTCCGAGTCCTGTCGATACAAAGTCTTCGTGGGAAACAGAATCGCAGAGATCCAGGAGCTGACAGATAAGTGTTATTGGCATTATGTAAGCTCTGCAGACAACCCTGCTGACGACCTCACAAAGGGGAAACCTCTCCAATACCTTACGGCCCCGAATCGATGGGCTCAAGGACCCTCTTTTCTCCTCCAGGATCTCAGGGAGTGGCCTGTAATAACGAAGAGTGAAACCTTACCTACCTCTTCTGGCAACACTATTGGATGGAACTACAACACCTGGCAGGAATTATTGGATGTGACGGCCCAAGAACTTACCCTTGCTCCAGGCGCTTCTCCACAGGCTGAGGACTACCGCCAGGCTGAGCTCCATATCCTCAAACGGGTGCAGCAGGAATCCTTCCCTGAGGATTACAAACAGTTAATGGCTGGAAAGTCAGTCAGGTCTGGAAATCAACTGATTACCCTAGCCCCTGAAATGGATCCGTCCAGTGGATTGATCAGGGTAGGAGGTCATTTGAGGAGGGTTGCAGGAATCGAAGACTCAGTTTAACATCCTCTGGTCCTATATCCTAGACACCCAGTCACCTGTTTAATCATTCACAATTATGACTATCAGTTACATCATTCTGGATCAGAACAACTTTTCGCGGAAATACGGCGATACTACTGGGTTCTACGTGGCCGAGAAGCTGTTCGCCGATTGCAACATAATTGCCCAGAATGTCAACGATGGAGGGCCCAGCCAACAATCCCTAAGATAGCGGATCTACCTTTTGCTCGCCTTCGACTCTACAAACCTCCCTTCCATTCCTTTGGAGTGGACTGTTTTGGAACCCTACTAGTCAAAATTGGAAGGCGCACCGAGAAGCGTTGGGGTATCCTCTTTAAATGTTTGACCACGAGAGCCATCCATTTAGACTTTCTCCCCAGCATGAGTACAGACTCCTTCCTCATGGCCCTTAGAAGGTTTGTCGCGAGGAGAGGAACACCAGCAGAGTTATGGTCGGATCGAGGTACGAACTTCCGTGGTGGTGAAAGGGAGTTACGGGAAGCTTATACCGCCTTGGTTCCTGACATACAGTGTCAACTTGCCCGCCAGAGGATCCACTTCCACTTTAATCCCCCATCGGCTCCCCACTTTGGTGGAGTTTGGGAGAGAGAGGTGAGATCCGTTAAATCAGCCCTGTACACTGTTTTGAGTTCACAGTCAGTCTCAGAGGAAGTCTTAATGACAGTCTTGCTGGAAGTAGAGGCCATCCTTAACTCAAAGCCCTTGGGATATGTGTCGACAGACGTGGCAGACCCTGACCCAGTGACGCCAAATAGTCTCCTCATGGGGCGGCCAGATGGATCTCTGCCTCAAGTAATTTACCCTGAATCAGAGATGTTGAGTCGTCGGCCCTGGAGACATTCCCAGGTCTTAGCGGACCGATTCTGGGCCAGGTTCATAAGGGACTATCTTCCTAGTCTTCAAACTCGGCAGAAATGGCAAGCCTCTCCACCTGACTTGAAGGAGAAAACATTTGTCCTGATCGTAGATCCCCAACTTCCTCTGAGTTTATGGCCTGTGGGACAAGTCATCAAGACCCACTTAAGCCTGGATGGTCAAATCCGGTCCACTGATGTGGAGATAAAGGGCCAAGTTTACACTAGACCGGTAGCCCGCCTGGTCATCCTGCCGGCCTTACCGAAAGATGGACCGTATGCCCCCAGCCCTGATTAGTTCTGTCGCCTTTCATGGAAGCAAAGATGCTCCACATCTTTGGGGGCGGCTGTATTAAAGGCTCATTCTTTTGAGACTTTTATTATGACACAGAAGTTGCGATAATATTCCAGTGAACAGAATAGTTAGTTGAGTTGCTGCTGTCCGCTGTGTCTGTGTGATCGGGGTGAGCTGTCAGCTGTAAAGAGGTTCATTCCTGTTTGTTCATGGAGACTTCGGCTGATGTAACATTGTGATGTTAGTCACTGACCTCAAAGTAAGCTTTCAGATTATATTTTGTATTAACAGTGCTCTGAACAGCGTTATATGTGTCCGTGTTATACGTGCATGCCCAGACATGTCCTGTAGTGATCGTTCTGTTATTCAGATATGCAGTATTATTTCACATGTGATTTCCTTTTATGATAATGCAGATCAATGTTGCAGTTTATTAATGATATCTTGATGAGGCAATCTTGATCTGTTAAACTGTTACAATACTGAACAAGTAATTCAACCTCATGTTTGTTTGAATGCTGCTCATATGCGCCAAAGGGATGTCCATATATGGTCACTGTATGTTGTTTATGACAAACGATCGCTTATGGCTTGCATTTCCTGTAAAGATCCCTTGTTTTCATTTGTGTAACTGGATATTTAGTAGAGAAATGTCACTGATGTTAATAAGGAATACTTAATTTCCATCATGTATCAGTGAATGCTTATTATTGTTATAATGTTATACGTTATTCATTATCTTTACTGTACTTATTATTTTCCAGACTATTTACATCATTGAATGTTCATCTGTAGTCCATACATCTACCTTCAATACACAGTGTTAAGCTGATCACCTGTCTCCTCGTTATTGGTGCTCTGACCGGCCCCTAGGGGGGTTTACTCATCCATTAGTCAATCAGAACCTTACAGACCAAAACCTCTCCAACAGTGATTGTTCTTGCTCCGTGTAACGGAGTTCGTTTGTTCAGGGAAGAAGGAGGCGGGAACCGGCGAACGTTTAACAACTTTTAATCAAATAATAAACACAAAATGAAAGTAAAAGCGGCAGCCCCTCACGGACGACTGCCGCGCACATACATAACAAAACGTAAACAAAACACAACTTCAAATCCAGGCCGGGTCCTCTCTCGTCCTTCACCGGTGTTGCCCGTCCTTATATTCCTCCGTGCTCCCTCATGAGAGGGAGCGAGCACGGAGGCACAAACAATGTTTGCCCACACACCGGTGTGTCTATCATGCACACCGATCTCGCTCGTCCACCACGCCACACTCCGGCTTTAACTTCTGGACATTAGTCAGCGGTGCCACACACTCGCATCTTTCACCGCCGCCATTACTGAATTACAACTCAAACTAGCGCACAACATCAACGTCATCGCTCTCAGCCACTCCCTCTGTTCGCTGATTGGACCTGTAAAAAATTGTTCGGGAGAAAACCTAAGCATGTACAGCAGTCCCAGACGTAGTACTGAAGGAAAATGAAAATTGAGCGGAGGTACGTAGGAGGGCGGAGCCAGGCTAAGTATAGTCAGCTTTGTGTGAAGAAAATGTACACACATCTCTCTGAGTGTGTAGCAGAAGAGTAGAGAAGCTTTGGGACGTACTATCACATCACACAATAGAGTCTTTAACGGACAGCCTCTGTCACTTAGTTACACGCATCCGGTCACTGTATGTAACGGTCACCAGCTGGAGTGCCCTTGAGAGCCGCCAGAGGGCACTCCACATAAGACTATGATCACTCACAAACTACATTTCCCATAACTCACTGCCCGGACTCATCATCACTTATCACTGATCACATTCACCTGTACCTCATTCACTGATTGCATTCACCTGTGTCTATCTATCCTGTTAGTCTCTGACTATTTATACCATGGTCATTCATTCACTCACCGCAAAGTCTTGTTATAGTGTTACACTGCGATTCTGAGCATCCACCTAGTTTTCTTGTCTTCTGGTTTTGGATATCTTGCCCTGTTCCTTGGATTACTCTCTTGCCTCTGGTCCCTGCCTGTTTTGTTTGTTTGTTTGTTTGTTTTGACGGCCTGTCTGTGTATGACCCTTGCCTGTACTTTGGATTACGCCTCTGGATTGCCCTCAAATAAAGCTGCATTTGGAACCACCTTCGAGTCTCGGAGCAGTTCGTGACACTGTAAACTGGCCTGTCAATCATCTTTCACATTTAATTTCATATCTGAGAGAAAAGAAGCAGCACATTGATCTGCCGTTGCAGGTCTTTCATGAGACTCTCCTCATATTAATGCAACGATGCATTTAAAGTTAACGGCCAAACGGATCTTTACACAAGTTCACAGTGGTGCAGATGAAATATAACGAGGAAAACATTAAATTAATATATTTTATCTGCCATGTTTGTAGTTTTGTAAACACTTTTATCCTAAAATGTTGTTGCAAGTGCGGAATCAAATTTATTTCAGCTTAATCTGTGCATCTTTCATTTAGGAACAGAGAAAGCAAATCATTTTACTGATGGGACTTACCCCATACACATATATGGTGAAGGCACGGCCCATGAAACAGGAAGTGCTCATATGTGTTTTTCTTTCTATGGGAACTTGCACAGGAATATTGTATAGAACATAACTCTGGATAATAATGACATAGAGGCATGGGAGGTGGGCTCATTTCACTCAGGCAACCAATCAGTCTCTCAGGATCATTGTGAAGCTATCAAGCCACGCCCTAGCAACCATTTAGAGCACCCTAGCAACTGATCCCATAAACTGCCATTATAAAGGCCCAGATGGATATCTTTGCAGCACAGTGTCATAGAGACATGAGCGTGGTCTCGTTTGATTCATGCTACCATTCAATCTTAATTATCTTCTTGGATACTCTGTAACAACACCCTAGCAACAAATTTCAAGCTCCCTAGCAATTACATGTGTTATATATATATATATATATATATATATATATATATATATATATATATATATATATATATATATATATATATATATATATATATATATATATATATATATATATGTTTTATTTACACACACATGGGGAAAAATTATATATACTTTTTCCCCATGTGTGCTAGGAAAAATGCTAAATATCAGCATATGGATAATGCATACTGGTATATTGCACTTTTTCTAGCACACAGAAACAATAAAATAAATACATTCTCACACACATTCTCAATATACATAAACAACTACACATAGCAACTCACCGGTATATTATTGGATCAGCTCTGTCAACAAGCATATCACCGTCATCGCTGTCTTCACTCTCCTGAATGTTTTCCACATCGCTGCTTCGAGTGAGCTCAAATAAAACATCCTCAGCAGAAAAAAAATTCTTTTGACGATCCATTGGATAATAAATTCCGTCCAGTTAGTAAGATTAGCAAACAGTTACTACAAAGAGACCGTCTGTTTACTAAGTTAGCCCGTTAGCTGTTAGCTGTCAGATGACAGGGGGTGTGTCAGACTAACTCGCAGCTTCTCGTGGGGAGAGCGCGCCAGATTCAAATGAATAAATATTTACGCCCATGTGACAAATATACACATGCCAGCTGTCGTTGGAATCGTGTGCTCATTGGCTACATTTTCTGTCAGTCATGACGATTCAATGCTTTTATTGGCTCCAGATAAACAGACAATATCATTGGATGAGCACATTTTGACATCAACTAAACAGAGTGCTATGGTTGGACACTTTTGACTAGATCCCGGCTATCTTTGCATGTTTTTGAGTTTGAGTGGATTTATTATGTTCGTAACATTCTAAGCTATAAACCCATGCCACTTTATGCTACCGGGAGACTGTTTTTGGTGCATTATTTTATTGCATAACAGTCTAGTATGATACTTCGCTCCGCAGAAATGCGATGTAAACAAAGGATTAACCATCAATATTACACCGTTATTGTTTCGTTGGATTAAAATGCTCTATGGGATGTTATTAAGTGGACCCTCACCTTTCCATTCATTCTGGAACTTTTAGCAGTGGATGCGTGTGTGGCTGGTAATTAGGACACAACTGGTATGTGCTCTGTTTTTATTTATACAATCTATGATGTGTTTTGCTTACATTCATGCAAAAATACAGCCGTTATAAGCTTTTCATTGAAAAACAGTGGTCTGTCCTCGATGCTTGAGGTTTAGACCTTTAGAATGATATATAGTTTGTCAAGATTAATGATGTTTTTTTACGTTAAATCTATTAACAAACATTACACTCGTGCTAAAAATAGCGCTTCAAACCGCGTCCTCATGCAGCTTAACGGGTTAAGTTCTGCCAGGAAGACTTAATTACTTTGTCACTTATTACCTTCAATTCTATCCAATCACGTCTTATACTCGCTGTATAAAAGTCGTACTTACACATGTTTGAGTTCGCAGATGCCTACGCGACAACAGCCTCCACCCTCCCCACCACCACCAGGATGGTTCCGTCCATACCTTCAAAGGGGGGTCGGCTATGCCCCTGCCTTCATCTTCAGGCAGGAATAGGCAGATCCGCTACCCTTGGATTACAAACTATGGACGGGGCCTATGCCAAAACTTAATTATGCTTGCTGGGCTGTCTTTTTGGTAGAACAAGCACTTCAGTGTTGCTGACTATGGGAAGCGAGCACACGAGAAGCAACCGGTTCTACACGTAGGCTATAAAACCTAGCGAACGTGTTTGGTGTTGCCCAGCCTGCAGCTCTACAAATGTCTGTCAGCGAGGTGCCACGAGCCAGCGCCCAGGAAGAAGCAACACCCCTAGTGGAGTGAGCTCTAACCCTGAACGGGCAGGGCACGTCTTGGGATTCATACGCCAAGATGATGGCATCCACTATCCAGTGGGCCATCCTCTGCTTGGAGACAGCCTTTCCCTTCTGCTGTCCTTCGTAACAGACGAAGAGCTGCTCTGAGGTCCTAAAGCTTTGCGTTCTGTCAACATAGATGCGCAGGGCGCGAACTGGACAGAGAAAAGCCAGGGCTGGGTCTGCCTCCTCCGAGGGCAGCGCTTGCAGGTTCACCACTTGGTCCCGAAAGGGAGTAGTGGGAACCTTGGGCACATATCCGGGCCAGGGTCTCAGGGTTACCTGAGAGTTACCTGGCCCGAATTCCAGGCACGATTCGTCGACCGAAAATGCCTGCAGGTCCCCTACCCTCTTAACTGAGGCCAATGCAATCAGGAGTATTGTCTTTAGAGACAAGATCTTAAAGGTCCCGTTCTTCGTGATCCCATTGTTTAAACTTTAGTTAGTGTGTAATGTTGCTGTTAGAGCATAAATAATACCTGTAAAATTATAAAGCTCAAAGTTCAATGCCAAGCGAGATATTTTATTTAACAGAAGTTCCCTTTCAAAGCCTACAGCGAACGGCTGGCTTGGACTACATCCTGGTACTTCCTTCATAAATGACGTCAGTAGAACAGTAGAACAGACTAACCTCCGCCCACAAGAATACACGAAAAAAGGGGGCGTGGTCTTGTTGCTGTCCCACGTGGAGAAGAGGACGTGTCGCGTGGAGAAAAGGAAGTGTTGTGTTTGACTGTGTTTGCCGCCATGTCGTCGAGACGCTGTTATTTTCATCCCGGAGTCAAATCACCTTTGTTTGGCTTTCCCAGGGACGCTGTAGAGATCATTAAGCGCATATATCTCCCGTTAAGAGGCGTGACCTTTCCACGTGCGCTAAGCTGCTGTCGAATCACAACACAGGAAACGTGCCACGTTTGCTAAGCTGCGGTCAAATCACAACACGGGAACCGCTGGCACAATCAGAACTCATTACGTATTTCTGAAGGAGGGACTTCATAGAATAAAGGAAGTCATCAGCCGTTTTTAGGACAGTGAAAACAGCGGTATACAGATAAGTAAATTGTGTTAAAAATACTGTTTTTTTTTTACACGCGAAACATGAACACATGTTATATTGCACACTGTAAACACAATCAAAGCGTCAAAAAAACACGAAGAACGGGACCTTTAAGCTCGGCTGACTGTAAAGGCTCGAAGGGCGCCCTCTGCAGTGCCGTCAGCACCAGAGTCAAATCCCAAGAGGGTATAGAGGGAGGGCGAGGTGGATTTAGTCTCCTCGCCCCCCTCAGAAACCTGACGATCAGATCGTGCTTGCCTAAGGACTCACCATTAACCAAGTCATGATTTGTGGCTATAGCGGCAACATACACCTTGAGGGTGGAGGGAGACAGCCTTTGCTCCAACCCGTCTTGAAGAAAAGAGAGCACAGATCTGACCGAACACTTTCAGGGGTCTTCTCGGCGAGAAGAGCACCAGTCGACGAACAGGCTCCACTTCAACGCATATAGCCGTCTCGTAGAGGGGGCTCTGGCGGAAGTGATGATGTCAACTACCGCTTGCGGTAGGTCACCTAGAACCTCCGCGTCCCATGGACCAGACATGGAGTTTCCAGAGGTCCGGACGCGGGTGCCATAGGGTGCCCCGTCTCTGAGTTAGGAGGTCCTTCCTCAGAGGAATGGGCCAAGGAGGTGCTGTCGCGAGGAGCACTAGTTCCGGGAACCAAGTCCTGTTGGGCTAATACGGAGCTACCAAGAGGAGCTGCTCCTCGTCCTCCCTGACCTTGACAGTGTCTGTGCAAGAAGGCTCACTGGGGGAAACGCATACTTGCAACAATTGCAACAATCAGCAGAGATCCAGAAGCAGAGATCAACACTATGTACAGTGAAGGTAGATCTTGATCTGTAATGGACAAAATAAGTGTAGCGTGTGTAAGGATGGAGAAAGCTTAGCCTAACCCTGGCACACAGACTTGAGAATAGCGTAACATTTTCTTACTCAAATCTACTGCAGGATCAGTTTTCTCCGTAATAACAGCATATTGGCAAAATAGTGTGCATTCTTGTGAGTGTCAAAAGCTTCTATTTACAATGTGTTTTGCAGCGTGCAGGGCCGTTTCTAGCCATTTTGACGCCCTAGGCGAAATCCTTATTGGCACGCCCCAGCCAAATCTTAAAAAGCAACATGGTATTACTGGTATTCATTTTAATCCTTATTAACAAATACATACACACACACACATTAGAACTGAATGAATCGATTCAGCTTTCAACACCAATCACGTAAAGATGCATTACATTCGACAAAGCGGTTTAATAAAGGATGTAATTAATATTGTGAATTAGCACATTTTATTATACTATTTTTACATTTACATTTAGTCAAATCGACTTACAAATGAGAGCAATAGAAGTAGCTAGAACAGTCAAGGGCAACAATATGTAACAGTATGTAAGTGCTGTAACAAGTCTCAGTTAATCTAGCACAGAACACACAGGACAGAACTTTTTTTTATTTTTATAAATTAGACAGACAGAAAATTAATAGAATGTTAAGCAAATAATGCAAATATTTTTAAATTGGCCTTTAAAGTTTTATATGGGGCAATTACATACTGATCCTTGCATTGGCATTGGCGTAAAAACGCACACCTTTTGGAGGTGCAATTAAGAGAAGAAAGCTTCATAGAGTCAAAATATAATAATATCATGAAAAGCAAAAATGAGTGTGGTTAGCCTATATCTTGCCTCTTCAATACACACCAAGCAATATTACGCTATCTGCCCATTTCACAGCGGGATTTCTCGACTGCCACAAATACGGCCCTAACAAAATACAGATTTGTGCACTTTTTATTGAATTTAGCTTTCTGTGGTTAAAAAAAGTGTCACCTTGCCAAAGCTTTGACTGAGCTTTTTGATCTAATAGTGTTGAGCGCTCCAAATGTAAACTTTACATGCAACAGGCAAGTAATTGACAGTACTCTGATCCAATATATGAATCGTCTGATTGACAGTAGGCTACTCTATCCCAATAGTGTTAGGGGAACCAGTGGGGGCGGCAATCATATTTCAGGGTGGCCGTGACACCCTTTACACACACCCCTGATATGCGTTCATTGGCGCCCCTTAAGCTGATGACGCCCTAGGCGACCGCCTAGTTCGCCTATGCCTAAAAACGGCCCTGGCAGCGTGTGTAGCCAATCACAAATATATCTGTTGATATCTTGAACACAATGGCCATAATGGTTTCTTAATCAGAAACAATAAAGTTAGAATCCAGTGCTGAGTTCTACATGCTCGCAAGTCCTCTCTTTATAAGTTATAGTGAAAGTGGAGTGACGTGTGGCCAAGTATGATGACCCATGGCTCTGCATTTAATCCATGGCTCTGCATTTAACCCATCCAAGTGCACACACACAGTAGTGAACACACACCCAGAGCAGTGGGCAGCCATATTTGCATAATTGGGGTTCGGTGCCTTGCTCAAGGGTCTCACCTCAGTGATTAGATTAGATTAGATTAAACTTTATTGTCATTACACAAGTACAAGTACAAGGCAAAGAAATGCAGTTTAGGTCTAACCAGAAGTGCAATAGCAGCAAGTGCAGGATATACAACGGTTGCATAAGTGCAGGACATGGATATGTACTGAATATATATAAATATGTATAAATAGAGAGATGGTTATTATTATAAACAGAACTGAATTTACATGTGAATATGTACAGTGAATAAATATACAGATGGGTATTACTATAAACAGAATTTTACAGATAGAGGTATAAAATAATATTTAGGCTAAGATGAGGAATATAGCAGTGGATTAAGGTAGTGCAATAAATTATGGACAGAGCTATCTGAAAAAAAAGTGTAAAAGTGCAGTGGAAAGTGGTTGCATATTACAGTTAGAAGTACGGTGCAAAATGCAAATGTAAACAGTGGTACTATAAATACAGTCGACAGTGCAAATGAGCATAATCCAATTAAGATATGGCAGTGCAAAATGCATAAGTAAACAGTTGTTACTGTAATAAACAGTCGGTAGTGCAAATAAAAAGTGAAAGCAGATGTGAGGTAGGAGAGTTAGCAGTTTATGAGGGAAGTGGATCAGTGGGGGTTAGAGTTCAGTAAAGAGACAGCTCTGGGGAAAAAACTGTTCTTTAGTCTGCTGGTCCTGGTCCGGAGGATCCTGAGACGCCTGCCGGAGGGCAGGAGAGAAAACAGTCTGTGGGCTGGGTGAGAGGAGTCCTTGAGGATGCTGCGAGCTCGATGCAGACAGCGTTTCCTCTGGATGTGCTCGATGGCAGGTAGTGGAGTCCCTGTGATGCGCTGGGCAGTTTTCACCACCCGCTGCAGTGCCTTGCGCTCCGCAACAGAGCAGCTCCCATAACATACTGCCACACAGTTGGTCAGGATGCTTTCTATTGTGCAGCGATAGAAGTTCACCAGGATAGCCGAGGAGAGCTGATTCTTCCTCAGTGTCCTCAGGAAGAAGAGGTGCTGGTGAGCCTTCTTGACCAGGCTGGAGGTGTTGGTCGTCCACGACATGTCCGCCGAGATGTGGATCCCCAGGAACTTGAAACTGGAGACACGCTCAACAGCCATTCCACTGATGTGGATGGTGTCGTGTGTGCCTATTGACTCCTTCCTGAAGTCCACGATGAG
This sequence comes from Romanogobio albipinnatus, assembly GCA_023566225.1. Classification (NCBI taxonomy): domain Eukaryota; kingdom Metazoa; phylum Chordata; class Actinopteri; order Cypriniformes; family Gobionidae; genus Romanogobio; species Romanogobio albipinnatus. The sequence goes on from CM042263.1 coordinate 34,094,195, forward strand.
CTCCGTTGTTTTGGTGGTGTTGAGGAGCAGGTTATTATCAGCGCACCATGTGGCCAGGTGCTGGATCTCCTCCCTGTAGGCAGACCAATCACCGTAGTGTCGTCCGCAAACTTGACAATGGAGTTAGATCCATACACAGGCTTGCAGTCGGAGGTGAAGAGGGAGTAGAGGAACGAACTTAGCACACAGCCCTGTGGTACACCAGTGTTGAGTGTGATGGACGTGGAGCAGGTGGATCCTGATCGAACATTCTGTGGTCTGTCAGTTAGGAAGTCCAAAATCCAGTTACACATCGAGGTGTTGATGCCCAGGTCTCCAAGTTTGGCTATTAACTTGGTTGGGATGACAGTGTTGAATGCTGAGCTGAAGTCAACAAACAGCATGCGTGCATAAGTGTTCTTATGGTCCAGATGGGTGAGCACAGAGGATGCAGTTTCCAGCCTATTGCTGCGGAAGGCAAACTGGTGTGAGTCCAATGTGGATGGTATAGAGTCTTTTAGGTGTTCCAGGACCAGCCGCTCAAAGCACTTCATAACGATGGGTGTGAGTGCTACAGGGCGGTAGTCATTAGGGCACCTCGGGCTAGAGTGTTTCGGCACTGGCACAATGGAAGTGCGTTTAACCCTTTCGCACGTACGTTCTAAATATTCCGACTGGCAGCCTGGCATGAGTTTTTTAATGCGACCGTTATTATGTAATGGCATGCGTTCTAATTTCCATGGTAACACATCAACCTTGACACGTGAGTTTTCGCAGTCACAATGGCGCCAATGGTGGATGACTGCGTGCAGGTGAGCACTCTATGAATGTTTTGCTTTATTTTTTAATTAAAAACCTCTCACATTATTGTTAGCGTGTACACACTATGGTTGACATGTTTATGTTGCTATTTTTTCCCACTGCTTTGAATTTCGCTTGCACACGGCATTTTGCATCTCCCTCACAACATCCGCGTGACAATTGGTGAGTATATTTTCGTTTTTTTCCCCCTATTTTGGAGTACATATAATTATTTACAAGCATGCAATAAATATGAATAAAGATGTTTAAAAACATCTCTTGTAAAACGAACAGTACTCAATAATGTGGACGTTCAATTGTCATGTTTGTCGTTTTGCACATTGCAAATATGCTCCGTGCATTCGGTAAAGTTATTAGGGTTCAGTTGACTTGAAACGTAAAATGAATAAATTATATATTATTTATGTTTTAGTGTTAGTATTGTTACTGAGTTTTATATTTCACTAGCAAAGCAGAGAAAAGCTATATGGTCACGCCTCGCGTACTATTAGCTTGCATCTATATATATATATATATATATATATATATATATATATATATATATATATATATATATATATATATATATATATATATATATATATATATATATATATATATATATGTATATATGTGTGTGTGTTTACATGATGTCAAATACCATGTACCTTTTCTCTGCTTTGCTAGTGAGAAATGTGTTGTATAAGTTTAGCATAATTCAAACGTGTCATTTGTTAAAAAAAATTTGCAAAATGTACACATTTCATTCATGTTTTATTAAATCTCTTCAATTTAAGCTAAATGTTTTTTTGTTTTTTTTTTAACTATTATACATATATACACTTTCTAATAAAATTACAAAACAAATTATAAATATAATTACAATGAACAACAATCAAAATATTATAAACAAAACAATAAATATACTATGGTAAAAACATCTTTAAAACAAACTATATACATATGTTTATACTAAACAAATTACAAATATAATTACAATGAATAAATGCAAATAAATAAACTCTGACTTTTTACAGGATTAATAATTCTTCAGTGTGTGGTACTCCTCAAAGCGTGGGACCGCACACAAGGAAGTGTTGCACGGCACACACATGTGCTTGGTGAGGCGCCTCTGCTTGCTCTTGCGTGTGCTGGAGAGGCAGACCTTGCAGTGCCGCCTGGTCCCGCTGCCCTGGGAAGTGGTCTGAGGGACTTCTGACAGAAAATGCCTGGCTGTAAGGCGCAGAGGAGTGTCTAGGGCAGGTCGCCCTCCTTTGGATGGACCCCGCGATGTGCTGTACTCCTCCAGCAGCCCTCTCATCAGGTTCGTCCTGAACTGCATGGAGGTGATTTCCTTTCCTACTCACAGTAGAACATATCAATAGGGCGTAAGGAAGAGGATAGAATAGTATGTGACAGTGTGGTCTGTTTATTATTGTAAATTTGTTAATAGAGGGTATGCATGTGACATCACTGTCAGCTGGAGTGAATTCAATTAAAATGTGATTAAGCTCATAATCGCATGAACACACGTACGCCAATTTTAATTGTATTAAAAAGGCATATAAACACCTTAATCGCAATATTGCCGCTCTGACCAAAGTGTGTATGTGCGCGGGCACATACATTGACATTATTCTGAAGTTTTCTCTTCTCCAAATCACTGTCAACACAACTGTTGCAAGCTGTGCAGTGTCTGCTCCTTATCCTCATCCAGACTGCGAGAACAACGTGACGACAGCATAGGCAAACCCCGCATTGCGATGTTCATCACGTGCTAAATAATATCTTGTACGGCCATAAAAATTTATTTTGAATTTGATGCGAATAGATTAAAATAATGGCCAGTAACATGCATAATGTATGCCTATCTGAGTGTGGTATAACTTATTAGCAAATAATAAAAATTGCATTAGAAGATTTTTTTTTTTTTTTTAATCTTTTAGTTATAATTGAATTAATTTAAGGACTGACACAATTTGTTCAGTAAACCACTGTTTAATTAAAAAAAAAGCTATTTTAAATTTAGTTTTCTCTCCCCTGCTGTACCGAACCGTGACTTTAAAACCGAGGTGCATACCAAACCGTCAGTTTTGTTTACCATTACACCCCTAGTATATTGTATTTATTTAAAGCATTCACAGGCAAATTTGATTTATGTATTTTACTGGCGTCAAAATCAGGCATGTATAAATGTCAGGAAATGTTCTTGTCAATCCATGGATCACTGGATCTTTGGTAAATTGTAAGGACCACTATATCGAGTCTAACCTTTAGTTTAAACTGAAACTTGTTTTCGCAGTTTCCCCTATTAAATAAAGTCACGCAGCAGCTCTTTAGCCACTCACTCAGGCTGAGAGGGGCGTGTTCCGGCAGGAGAGTGACATCCATGCATACCCTTTATAACACTTATGTTTACATTAATTGAAAATGTAATCACTTTTTATCTTGTTTATATTCTTTGGTTTATAGAAATATCTTACCAGTAATTTGCCGGTAGACAATGTGGCTGTTGAGTAAAACCGTGTCAAGTAGGTGAAAGAAGATCTTCTTGTACCACTTGGTAGACTTTCTGGTGCATTCAAGAAAACCAGTCATCATGTCAGCTTTGTCAACTGCTCCCATCTTTTTGTTGTACTCCAGCACACAGACTGGCTTCATCTTTGCTTGCCCAGTGATGTGATCCAGCTTTCCTGTGGCTGCCATACCAGTTGGATGGACTGTAGTAACGACATGGACATCTCTCTTATCATGCCATTTGACTGCCAACTGTGATCCATTTCCCTTGAATTCCACTTCTCCCTTTGTCATTTTACAGGTGAATGTTGGCATCCCTTTCCGGTTTGCACACACAGTCCCACAAGCTCCAGTGCCAAGAGACAAGAGATGCTGGAAAAGTGTGGGACTACTGTACCAGTTATCCACATAAAGGACATGACCCTTTCTGAGGTAAGGTGCATTACAACAGACCCAGAAATCCCAAGTCCTTGATAGTGTTGTATGTCACTGGTAGATCCGGAGTAAATGATCATGTCCTGCACATAACCAGTGAGCACATCACACAAAACAAAAAACTTGACCCCAAATCTGTGCCGTTTAGATGGAATGTACTGACGAAATGCTAGCCTGCCTTTCCACTTCATCAGAGACTCATCCACACACAGATCCCTGTATGGCACAAAAATGCAACGAAAGGAGGAGGTGAGAGTAGTAAAAATATTTCAGATTTTTTTCAGTGGGTCATTGAAAACTGCTCTTGCATTGTTTGCGAAGTGGAGACAGCGGAGGAGCAGAAGGAAGCGGTCCTGTGAGAACAAAGACCCGAAAAATGGTGTCAAGAGCATGGGGTCTGTGCTCCAGTAATCCCGAAGTGATGGTTTTTTGATCACCCCCATTAGGAGAACTGCCACTAAAAATGTGTACATTTCAGGGATATTTGTTGGAACCCATTTAACCATTTTCCCCCTCACTTCTTTTTCTTTCAAGTCAGACGCATAGCGGTTTGTTTCCTCCACAATTTCTCCGACAACTTCTTCAGTGAAGAACAATTTAAAACAATTGACCTCACTGGGGGATTCTGGTGGATTTTGCACACCACACTGTTGGTCGTCAAAATTGCCTGGGCCAGGAGGATTAAAAAGGTTGGTTACCTTCCAGGATGACGAGTTTACCTCAGCTGCGTCATTTGAAGGTAAAATATGTTCTAGCGTTGTGGAAGAAGTCTCGTCTTCACCCTCAATGTTGTCAAGAGCTTCAAGGTTCAGGGGAAGGTCTTCATCGCTGTCACTCTCTGCCTCACTGTCAAAATTCTCCTCATCAGAAATAAAAAAAATCTCCTCAATTTCCTCACTTGTCAGTTGTCTTCTTTTAAATAAATTGTCTGCCATTTTCTCTGAAGTAGTTTAAAAACTGGTAAAATTTTATTCAAATTGTGTCTGAAGTTGGTACCAACGCGAGTGTGAGGTAACAGTGACGTCAACCGTGGCAACTTGTCAGCGGGAAAAAATGCTTGCAATGCATGACTGTTCAAATGTTTTATTTTTATACAAAATATTTTCAAACTTGTTAACTAAATTAAATGCATGCACGTGAACTCCTTATGGTTTATATACTTATTAAAAATATATATGTTAGTTGATCGGTAAGTTATCACGAGCTGTGGGCGGGGCGCCGCCATTATGTGTTTACAACTGTACCAGGGAGCTGAAGCCTGCTGGATTTACAACACAAGATCACCCACTTCTCCTGATATATGTGACATTACGTGAGGGAACAGCCTAGACTGATCGTACGAGTCAAAGAGTAGAAAATGATTGTGTTATTTGATCGGTAATGTTAAAGCGAGCTGACGTTATGGGTGCTCGTTCCGCGATTATATGTTTACAACAGCACCAGGGAGCCGAAGCCTGCTGGATTTACAACACAAGATCACCAACTTCTCCTGATATATGTGACATTACGTGAGGGAACAGCCTAGACTGATCGTACGAGTCAAAGAGTAGAAAATGATTGTGTTATTTGATCGGTAATGTTAAAGCGAGCTGACGTTATGGGCGCTCGTTCCGCGATTATATGTTTACAACAGCACCAGGTAGCCGAAGCCTGCTGGATTTACAACACAAGATCACCAACTTCTCCTGATATATGTGACATTACGTGAGGGAACAGCCTAGACTGATCGTACGAGTCAAAGAGTAGAAAATGATTGTTATTTGATCGGTAATGTTAGCATGGGCCATTATGTTTACAACACTGATATCTTGCTATTTTATATATTAGTATGCAATTACAAACTATATTTTGTTTTTGCTGATATTTTTGTGGTTGTGTAATGTAATTTGTAGTGTATGAAACCTAAAATAAACATTAAAAGACACTGAGCTCAGTCAGTCTCTCACTCACTCACTCACTCACTCACTCACTCACTCAGTCTTTGGCTCAGCGCCAGTCAGCGCGCTAAAGCAGATTTGAAATTTTGAATTTGGCAGTTGATCACTGAGCGTTCTAATCACACCCGTCTGATCGTACGCTCCAGGGACCAGCCTAGATTTATCACACAGGTTTGATCGTACGTGTCAAAGGGTTAAAGCATGATGGTACAGCTGCTTGGGCAAGAGACAGGTTGAAAATGTCTGTAAAAACCCCAGCGAGCTGCTCCGCACATGCCCTGAGAACACGTCCAGGGATGTTGTCTGGTCCAGCAGCCTTGTGCATGCTGATCTGGCTCAGTGCCTTGCAGACATCTGTGGAGGAGAGTGTGATTGGTGGGTGGTCAGCTGAGGGTTTGAACTTGGTGGCAGTTTCTCTGTTGTCTCTTTCAAAGCGAGCATAAAAATAATTTAGCTCGTTCAGGAAGTTGACATCAGTGGCTGCGGGGGTGGAGTGGGTGGGTTTGTAGTCACTGATGGCCTGAATGCCCTGCCACATGCGTCGAGGGTCAGAGTTGGAAAAGTGTCCCTCTATCTTTAGCTTGTAGCAGTGCTTGGCCTTTTTGATGCCCCTCTTCAGGTTTGCTCTGGATGTGCTGTAGGCTTGTGCATCTCCTGATCTGAAGGCAGTGTTGCGTGACTTCAGCAGGAGTCGCACTTCCCTGTTCATCCAAGGCTTCTGATTTGGGTATGTGGTGATCTGTTTCTGGGTTGTAACACTGTCAATGGTGGTATTGATATGATCCAGTACAGAGGAGGTGTAGGAGTCAATGTCTGTGTGAATGCCACTGGTGGCTTGAGAAGCAAACACACTCCAGTCTGTGTTTAGAAACCTTTCCTGGAGTGTGGAATCTGCCCCCGCAGGCCACACCTTGATGGTCTTCACTGATGGCTTCACACGGTTGATGAGGGGTGCATATTTGGGTGTGAGAAACAAAGAAAGGTGATCTGACTGTCCCAGGTGGGGGAGGGGTGTTGCAACGTAAGCTCCAGCCATGTTTGTGTAAACATGATCTAAGGTTTTGTTTCCTCTGGTGTGGCAGGAAACATGCTGGTGAAACTTGGGTAGCACTGACTTTAAGTTTGTGTGATTAAAGTCACCTGCAACAATAAACGCAGCTTCCGGGTGATCTTTCTGTTGTTTACTGATGGCTGCGTGAAGTTCTTTCATAGCAAGCTTGGCATCAGCATCCCGGGGAATATAGGCTGCAGTGATAATGGTGAAAGCGAACTCCTGCGGTAGATAAAACGGTCTACATTTAACCATGAGAAACTCAAGGTTAGCTGAACAATGACTCCCAACAATAGCAGAGTTTGTGCACCAAGCTTTGTTAATGCAAATGCACAATCCACCACCTCTGGTCTTACCGGAGCCATCTAATGTTCTATCCGCCCGGAGTGTGTGGCGTCCCGCTAGCTCAACAGCGGTGTTCGGTATTCCGCTGTTTAACCAGGTTTCCGTGATGGTATTGAGGGTGGAAGAGAGCGCTGGTTATTCACCAACAATTCCTGCGTACCTGAGACTTGAACTTGTAACCGACTCTCTAACCATTAGGCCACGACGGCCCCTAATGAATAATTAATAGTGGTGGGCCGTTATCAGCGTTAACGTGCTGCGTTAGCGTGAGACTCTTATCAGGCGATAAAAAAAATATTGCCGTTAATCTATACTCAAAGTTGGGTTGGGAGCTGGGTCTATACAATACAATGCAAGCTATGATGACTTTCACCTTGATATTTTAGCGCGGATGTATACCTAGCCAAATTGCACTGTAGGGGCAAGAGAACGAGTCTTCGAACCTGTGTGTATGCCTACTAGTGTTGTCAAAAATATCCATATTTCGCTATGTATCGATACTGAAATATCTGAAACGCTACAATAATCATTTTCTACAGTATCGATATCAGCTGCGCTCTCCTCTCCGACCGACAGCGAGTGACACGCACCGCCTCCTCTCATTCAGTCCGTTTAATCCTCTGAACATTGCGAACGGGTGTTCTGCTGGATTTTTGTTAGTATTGGTGTGACCGGTCTGAATTGCGCGCACGGTTGCACATAACGTTAATTCTACTAATTCCAGCAGATTTCGCGCTCACATCTGAAGTGCACACACACATACCGTAATAAAGCCGCCTCTGACATACAAGTGCAGAAATGAGCTCCTTTTTCCATCTTATTAATGGTCTAATACACTCAAAAATGACTCAATGCCCACCTTGGTGAGTTTTAACGTAAACACAGTCATAACCAGCTCACAGGAACAGTGTTTGGATATGCGTGCATCAGGTCTTAAAGGGACAGAAGTTATTTATTATTCAAACTACAAAAAGACAAACGATCACTTACGAGCACACATATTCTGAATGAGCCATTTTAATCTAGATTAATATAGATAAATTTTGGAATTAATCTAGATTAAAACAATTTATCTATGCCCACCACTAATAATGAATAAACTAATGAATTAATAAACCAACTAACTAATTAATAAACCAAGTGTAGACATTATGTAAGCTAAATTAGAGATTCATTTTGCAGGCAGCTTCACTGACAGCATACCACAGCATACTACGACTGAGGTGAGACCCTTGAGCAAGGCACCAAACCCCAACTATGCAAATATGGCTGCCCACTGCTCTGGGTGTGTGTGTGTTCACTACTGTGTGTGTGCACTTGGATGGGTTAAATGCAGAGCCATAAGTCATCATACTTGGCCACACGTCACTTCACTTTCACTATAACTTATAATGAGAGCAGAACTTTGTGAGATTGCGAGTGACAGCTTTTTTAGGGATTATAAAGGGAGCACTCCTCTTTTGAGACGATATATAATCCATTCAGAATTTTAATAAAACGTTTGTTCCCTATTGATTTCGGTTCTCTCAACATTACGTCTTCTGATGCTATGAGGAAACACCTTTCACTGAGAAATACTGAAGCCTAATTGAATAATGTTGTTATTCCACAATGGCCAGGTCGGACGTGTCAACAGAGAATGTTCGCTGCCTGTGAAGATTTTGCATAAAATGGCCACTCAGTCGGGGACCTAGTGGGGATGATGACCGCTCCCACCTGGACCATCCCGCTGAGGGAGAACTTCCTCTCTTAGTCGGGGGGTTCAATCTGGCATCCCAAAGGCAAACTGTGGAATCTCATGTTTGGTCACTGAGCAGAGAGTGCCGGCATCAGTCTTGTTAACACAGTGTGTGTTAAAGACTATTATTGAAGCAAGAGCCCCTTCTACTATAGGCGTCACGCCCACCCCTCCACGCTCAAAGTATATAGCCGTTATGTGAGTCTTCCATAGCGAAACAGATAAACGCAAAGTGGGTACAAATGACTTGGTGATTACATTTCTATGTGGCGTGAGAAAGATCTTAACCCGCCGTGTCATTCTACAACCCCACAGAACTGGCTTTGGTGTTAAAAGTTTTGACAGGTTTCCTGTTTGAGCAGCTCCATTCAGCCTCATTGAAAGCGCTCTCTCTCTAAAGACAGCATTTCTGCTCGCGCTCACATCAGTCAAATGAGCGGGTGACTTGCGTGCACTGACAGTTATCGAGTCTTGCATGGAGTTTGGCACGAATGACTGTAGAGTGGTGCTCACACCAAAAAGGGGTCCTAAAGTGCTCTCGACTCGCTTTTGCTCCAAGTGAACAAGCTGTGGGAGATGCGCTCCCTTCGCTGTTATGATGTTAAATGATCTGCTAAATTGAGCAATGCTTACACTCTATTAACGTTGCTTCCCTTCTCCAAAAAGTGATGTTTAAATGTAATTCTTTTAATTTAAAAGAGCACACCCATTGTGGCCAGGCGTGCACCGCCTCCTCTTCTTGTGTGCGGTGTTTCCACTAGGTCTATCACACTTCTGATACAGCTGTGATTCAACTAGGTACATGCAAACCAATAACCCGACAACACAAGTAAACTGCGTTTACAAGACTTCATTAATAAATCAGGTTATTTCCCGGTAGTGGCGTCAAAACGTAATTTGTGTATCTGACTCCAAGTATTTAATTTGTTATGTTGGTTGTGATGTTAAATAAAGCATTAAAAACTGAAGAAGAATATGAAGTGAATATGAATATGAAGTGAAAAGAATATGAATATGAACTGAATGAAGAACCCCTGTCATTACGGTGTTCAACTAGGTCCGGTGGGGCTTATCAAGATCGGTCTTTTATATTAAAGTGATGTAACTATATGTACTGTTTGTGCAACTTAAAGGGGTCATGAACTGGCTTTTTAAAAAAATTTAATACTTTTTTTTAATACTGTTCTCTGAGGTCTGCTTATGGCTTTTGCATGGTTTTTGCATTCAAAAATATCATAATGAATAAATAATTGGCTATTTTCTACCCTGGTTTTGAGCCTAGCTTTTGAAACGCTCGGTTTATATGAGTGTGCCGCATTAGAGACTTGGAAGTAAACACCCACTGCTTGGATAACAGTTTTGCATATTATAATGAGCTTCGGCTCCCTTACACATGAGGAATTGTTTTGAAACTTCCAATGTGGAGAAACGGCAACCGGAATGATTTGCCCACACGGCTCGCAAAATGTCTTTATCAAACAAACACAATAACACACACACACACACACGTGTGCGCACCCACAAGCCAGTACGTGCATCAGCAAAACTTCAATCAGCATGTTCAAAACTTCCGCGATTGTATTTTTCTTTCAAATGATCAGTCAAGAGAGTGAACAACGCACATCAGGAGAGGAATGATATTTCACTATTTAAGATAGTGCCAGCCCTGGCCCATACATGTCCGAGTCTGATCCCGAATCGCAGCACATTGAACCAACAGCACCTCAAATACAAGGGATACTCCAGCCTGTGACAGCGTGGAAGTTATGTTTAGTTAGACACGTACATAATCAGTAGATATCAAACGTAACAATGCAATACTATCACATATAAAAAATACTTGCATAATTGTGTCGCATCATTCCTTTCAGATCCAGAAGCCACTACAGCATCGTTTTTTTAATCTCATCCTGTCTGCAAATCCAGTCTCTTGTTTACAAACGAATCCACATTGAATGTTTCAATATTTGAAACATGCCATAAGCTTTATTGTTTGGGAGTTCGATCCGGTTTGTAGGTAGAGTTGTTCCGATTCCGATACTAGTATCGGAAATATCACCGATACCACAAAAAAAATCTGGCATCGGTATCGGCGAGTACTTGAACCCATGTACCGATCCGATACCATTTTCTTAAACAAGACCTAGTTATGACCGCGAGCTTTGCCTAACCACTGTGCGGTTCTTCTTCGGTGCTCCGAATGCATTGCAAACACAGGAAGTTGTGATGTTTTGCCACAAGTAACCACTGTTTAGAGCAGCGAAGAAGAAATGAAAACGCATTAGCAGTAGGCTATGTCTGCTGTTTACTGGCTGTTTAGCAGTCTTTCGTCTCTATGTGGATGGAGGCTGCCCGCGCGCACACACACGCGCGTGACACTCGCTCGCTGTCTTTGTAATCTCTGCTGTGTGTCACTATCAAGTGGCAACCTCCCCCAGTTTCTCTACGTCCATATTCACAGTCTGTGGTCGCTATATGAGGACACGAACGCATAAACTGTCACTTCATGAGAATTTACCGTTTCATTTGGGAAAACTGTCATATAAGGAACACAGACACTGAAATATCTTCACGGCTACCCGTCATAATAAAAGTTTGGTTTAAAACATTTTAAATTGACAGAATATATTAGGCTACTGCTGTACAGTAGATTTAGCTACGTCTCTATGTAATAATAATACGTCTCTACTAATAATAATAATGCCTAGATGGTTGCTTATTTTTCACTTTTGTTGTAAAGAGATTATTTTCTGATTAATATGTATATTTTTATATTCCTACATTTATTTGTTGCACTGTTTATTATACAGTTATATTGTACAACTAAAATACCCTTTTCAGTTTGCAGTGTTAGATTTAATAAAAAATAATAATAAAAATAAATAATATTACTGTCAAATGCATGTCAGATAATAAAAATACTGTAATAAAAACAGTAGTTCACCATGTATTTGTTCGTGTTTTATTAAGGGATAAGTCTGAAGCACACCATAAAATAATTCTAACAATTCATACAGGGCTAGTAGTATATACAGCTGTATATACAGATACACACCCAGGTATCGGATCAGTACTCGGTGTCGGCGAATACCCTGAGCCCAGGTATCGGAATCGGTATCGGAAAGGGAAAAAGGGTATCGGAACATCTCTATTTGTAAGCCTATGCTATTTATCTATAACATGCCATGACATGCACGAGTCGGTGGGCGGGGCTACAGAATTAGGCATTCGTCTTGAGGCGGCGTTCGCAGATCGATCGTTTGCTGAGCCAGTCAATAAAAGTTGTCCTTTGACTAACAAGGACGTTTTCAGCTCTGAAACTTACAGGACATTCTTATATTAAGATGACCTTTTATTTATCAAAAGCTCAAGGGAAAGTTGATTTCTCAGTTCATGACCCCTTTAAATAAACGAAAACGGTTTGTGAGGCACTTCATATGGGCCATTAGCTTCGCATATGCTAAGCAACCCTTCGCAATAACATGGCAGGATTGTATACATTCCCCATAGCGTCAGAAGATGCAATGTTGAGAGAACCTAAATCAATAGCGAACTTCTCTGTTCACTAAACGTAACATCTGCTCCCTGAGATGAGAGAACGAGACATTGCGTTTCATGCCGTGTTACTATTACTCAAGATTCATTTTCAGTCGAAAGAGTCTGATGCAATGTCGCTCAGCGCCGCTTTATATAGGGAGCGTTTATGCTAGGACATAGACTTGGTAGACGACACATAACTTGAAAATATTTCATGACATTCTATTTAAAGGTGTTTTTAAGAAGGAAGTGCATCTAGCCTTACTCTGGAGTCAGTTCATGCTTTGCCTATTCTGGCAGAGTTGAGTGATGTTGGGATGTCTGGTCTGGTGGCTGATGGGATTGTTGAGCACACAGCTGTAGGTGTTTTTATCCTGATATTCCACCTCCAGAGGTAGAGAGAGACTGATGCTGAGATCAGACACACTGATGCTGGACAATAAACTGTTTCCTTTGTACCAGGAGAGAGTCACATGACTCACATTCACAGCTGAACACACCAGTGAACAATTCTGACTTGATGGCGATGAAAGATTTTGTGGATAATCTCTGATAATGACAGGAAATGAAAGCTCTAGCATAAGTTCTGCTGGGAAGACTCAATTACTACGTCACTTATTGCCTTCATTCTAACCCAATTATATTCTCCTGCTCACCGTATAAAAGCCCGGTACTTACACATGTTTGAGTTCGCAGATACTGAAGCGACGATTACGCAGATCTGAAGCGACGATTACCCCCATCCTCCCCACCACCACCAGGATGGTCCTCTCCATACCTCCCGGGGGGTCGGCTGCGCCCCTGCCCTCGTCTTCAGGCAGGAATTGCAGATCCGATACCCTCGGATTATGCCTACGGACGGGGCCTACGCCAAATTGACTTTGTATATTATTAGCTTGCTGAGCTATTATTAAATGCACTATTGTCGATATAATTCTCCCGAGTCTTTCCTGCAGAACTGGCAGACAAGCTAAAAAATATGACAAAAAAACCGCAATAAAATTTTTATTGTAGCGTGTTCTAGTGAATCGTTGTACTACATTTTGTGCTGCGTTAGTGTTTTGATGGTCATTAAGTGTTTCTGTCATATCAAACTATAATGACAGTGTGTAAAAATAAAGGAATATACAGTTGTAATAATCGGCATTATGCCACAAATGCTGTGGATTAAGCTTAATTTGTATTCAACTTGAAATATTCATTTAATTAAGAAAATCATTTTCGACTCACCATAGACAGAAACGCTGAATGTTTTTGATGACCACATAGCTCCAGTTATCTCTAGTTCATAATGTCCCTCATGTTCAGTTGTGATGTTTGTGATGGTCAGAGATCCAGTTTGATGATCCAGCTTCAGTCTGTCTCTGAATCTCCCATCAAGAACATCATCATATACAGTCATGCTGTCGTCCATTACACTGATTTCAGCTATTAAAGTGTTTTCAGTTCAAAACCTCCACACAATCAGATCTTCATCCATCATTTCAGTAACACCAGAGTTTAGAGTGACTGAATCTCCCTCCATCACTGACACTGAATCACCAAACACACCTGATGAACAAACAGATTTTACATATTTTAAAGACTTTTGTTCTGTTTTTTTTTTCAGCCTGTAACTTCACATTTATTTTGCTCTACATGCCAAGTCTCACATTAATATCATTTTTATTTGATCTGGGATTAAGAACATTAAATACAAGTGCTCTGAACAAAAGCAAACGCTTTGTTACAGTGAAATGGAAAGAAATTAAATCGCTTTTAACTTACCAGTCAGACTCCACCAGCACAAGCAGAGCAGAACAAACATGTGGAACATTTTCTTCAGTAGTTCAGTGAAAAGTCTGAACAAAACTATCTGCTGAAAACACTCAGTCTGTTCATCTGGTGTGTGTGAATCCCCCACAACAGCGTTTCACCCACCTAGTTCTCAAACACACACACACGCACACTCACACACACTCTCTTTCTCTATGAATGTGTGTTATATAATCTATAAATTTAGCACTTATTACGACTAACTGTTCAAAACATTTTCATTTTTATCATTTAACATTGATTGACATAAAACATGTCATTCTTACTGATGTGAAACACTAGCAGCTCATCTGAGTCAAACTGAAACGCCTGCGGTCGGCGTTCTTCAGAAACATGATTGATCTGTTGGATGGACATCTTTTGCATGCCAGTGGCCATTTGTTTGATCTGTGTTTAGTTTCGAGGTGAAGGGCTTCTTCCTGTCCTGCTTTTATGAACCTCACAGTCTGACTTTCCTTACAAAAAAAATAAGTTTATTCAAGTGTTCTATTAGTATACTTCTTTAAAACAAAAAATGAGAAAGTATACTTTCAGTCTACTTTTATATCCGTCTCATAAATATAGTCATAGTCACTTAAATTATGTTAAACTCACTTCAAAAAATTAGTTGTATCTTGTATAATTTATTTTAAAAAGTTGAAAATTGCTTACTTATTTTGATGAGTTAAAACAATGTAAAAACATATGTTGTGATAACTTATTGATCATATAATTTTTTACAGTGTACTCTGAACCATAAGTAGATTTACAACCGTTAGGTGGTGCCCCCCCAGCCAACATTGCCATGTGGGCCCCATGTGGGTTTTTGATGGGCTGTCACTTGGGCCCTACATGGGCAAACCAAGTGGGGCCCATAGAATTTTGTCCATCGGCTCCACATGGGCCCCATGTGTGTTCGCCCATAGGGGGACATGATGGGTCCATAGTGGGCTCTAAGTGGGGCCCATTTGTGTATTCATTATAGGGGCCAATATGGGTCCCATATGGGTTCTAATAAATGGGGCCAAAGTGGGCCACATACAGAACCCTTATGGGGCCCAAATGGGTGATACCACTGGGCCCACAAATGGCCCCTCTATGGGTTTTTTTGTGGGACCCCAGTGGGTGAGAACTGGGCCCCATTTATATTTCTTTTTATTCCTGTAAGTGAAATTAATGTGCTGATTTGCAAAATAAACTATCAAACCCTGCCA
Organism: Romanogobio albipinnatus; assembly: GCA_023566225.1. NCBI lineage: Eukaryota > Metazoa > Chordata > Actinopteri > Cypriniformes > Gobionidae > Romanogobio > Romanogobio albipinnatus. The sequence goes on from CM042263.1 coordinate 34,109,543, forward strand.
ACTTTAAGTTAATCTATGTTTTACTAAACCTGCACCTGACCTTAATAATTTAAATTACATGAAAAAAATTCTACTGTGAAAAAAATGGCTTTCAACTCAGAATTTGCAAATCACCTTTTTATTGATCATAAGAAAAAAAACAAGAAAATAAAAAAAAGTTAAGTCACACAGGACATGAGCATTGAAAATTCTTCAGTCCATCACTCCTGGGATTGGGCAGACCCATCAGTTTCATATCTAAAGAACAGTAATGAAAGAAAAGACAGAAAAGGCAATTTGTCAGGACTTCTGAAATGGAGGACCCAGATGCAGAGTGAACAAAGATAATTTATTGACAGGACAGTTCAACAAGGCACAAGAGGGTAGTGGATGAGTGAGTCCAAACAGCAGGGCCAACGGGGAACAAAGACACGACGGATGAGTGTGACTGCTGGAACCAGCTCCAAGATACAGCAGGTTGAAGAACCTCTGAGGACTGACCAGACCAGGTAGATGGTAGTGGTGAAGACAGGGCAGGACACAATGAAGCAGGGATTCGTACGTGCTGCTCACACACTCAGACCCAGTCCAGATACCAGGCAGATTGAACCAGCAGGCAGGGAATCCCAGGGAGGAGGCAGGAACTAACACAAGACAACAAAAGAAAACCAAGCAAATAAAAACTGGCTAAACTAGAACACCAGAAACAAACAAACTAAATATGACTGGAGCTAGAAAAAGGGGAAAACAAAAGAGAAACCAAAATAAAGCCTGGAGAAAACTAGAGCAAAATAAAGATAGAACCTTGACTAAAAATTCAGGAACAAAGGGAAAAAACAAAACTATGAAAATAAATAAACTCAAAGCCAGAAATATAGGAGACACTAAATCTCTAACTGACTTGGCAAGATGAACAAGCAAACACTGAATACGTACATACAACAAACCAAGGAGGGAAAGGAACTCAATATAAAAGGGAAAAGCACATGAGGATCAGGTGAGCACAATTAGTGAAATGAGGACTGGACAAGGACTAAACAAGGGGGCGTGGTAACAGGAAACAAAGAGGTGGGACAAGAGGAACACAAGGCAGACACAAACAAAGACAGAGCCATGTGCTTAGACACAACACAAACATAGAAACATTAAACAAGGACAACACAGACAAGGCTGCCAGGCAGAACCCTGACACAATTAGTTTAAAATACTATCAAAACATTAACAAGAACACTTTCTTAAAAAGCATACATGATTATGATAAAGCCATGCCTGCACGAGGCAAGTGATTTTAGATTATTTAAAAAAATAATTTTAATGAAGTGTGTGTGTGTGTGTGTGTATATATATATATATATATATATATATATATATATATATATATATATATATATATATATATATATATATATATATATAAAATAGGGTTAGGCTGTTACCCATAATTGTATAAAAAACAAAACCAACTGCAAACAATAAAACTTTACAATTCTAAATATAGCCCAAATGTGGCCCACATGGGACCCTCAAATAAACAATAATGGGCAACCTAACTGGGCTCCACAACTTTATCCAAGATGGGGCCCACATTCAACCCATCAAAGTGCCCACTCTGAGCCCATGCCCAGATGACGCCCATATAGCCCAGATAAAAACCACGTGGGGCCCACATGGACATGTTGGCTGGGCCGCTCTCTCCTACACAAACACAAACACAATATAGTAGATATAGGGCCCGTCCACAGAAGAGCAGACAAGCTTTAGGATATACCGGTACTATAACGTCAATGTGCGTCTTTGACGTGCCGCGGCGCGTGCATTGTGTCACCGTTTGAACTGCCCTGTCAATCATTTTCGTTTCATTTAATTCCCAACCATATTGGAGAGAAATGAAGAAGCAAGTTGATCTACAGCTCCAGCAGATCCTACTTTTAGGATACTCGTTTCAACATAGTAGCCTATGATTTGGGACACACTAGGCTAATTCTAATTTCAAATATTTATAATACGAATATAGTTTACAAATTGTGATGATGCATCATAGACTCTGACGAGCACAAAATATGTTCTACACTGATTCTATTAAGAGTCAAGTGTTTGGTTTCGGTTTCTGTTTAGCGACGTCAGCTCTTTTCTGTGTCCGTGAACTGAGGCAAGCGAGCCGATGCAAACATCCGTTTATTGATTTGATAATATTGGGTGTTCCTCATTTCCGAGATTGATTCCCCCAGTTCCCTCGCTCCTACGTGAAGTGATGATTGAGGGAAAATGGATGTTGTGATTTACAAATACCGCTTTGATTCCTCCATCCTCCTTTCCTCGCATTCTTGGAAGTAGCAGCAAGAGAAACCAATAACACTTCCGCTTCTGTTTCCGTATGAGAGCTGCTGTTACCGCCACACACAGCACTAGTGCAGTCAGCATCACTTCTGCCAAATCTCTTCAATGGGTGTTTTTTTGTAAAAAAAAATTAAGAAATAAACATTCATTCATGTTAATCAAATAAATAATCACGTGTTTTAAAGTGTTTGTAAATATTTCCTGTGTCTCTGTGTTTGTCCTGTAAAGACTGTCACAGTAAATATTCTCCATTGTGACTCCTGCATAAATACAGTGTCTTTTGTTTCTTTTTACTACGCAGAATGACAGAACAGTGTGTTTTCAGAGTTGGACGTGGATTTAAATTGTTCATCAATGAATGTAATCTTAATAGGAGCGTGTTTTAAAGCCAAATCAGAGAATTTGAATGAATCTTTAAATATAATGCAAAAAAAAGCCTACACTGACAAAAACAATCATTTCTGGGTTATTTAGCAACCCAGCTCTGGGTAACTATTGGACAGAACACATGCTGGGGTATTTTTATTCAAAACAATGTAATACAAATATTAATTTCATTCAGGAATTTCCCCCCAGGGAGTTTTCTCTCACACTCAAAACAGACCAAGTTGGGTTGAAAATGGACAAACCCAGCAATTGGGTTGTTTTAAGCAAACATTTAACCCAACCGGTGCAGAACAGAACCCAAAATGACTGTGAAAATTTTAGTTCTCTTACGAGAGGTTCTCTTGTATTGTGAAGTTCCTTACGCTACAGGAAAGTATTCTTTCTTCGAGATTTCTGAAAAACCCAAAATTATCCTTAATTTATAACATTGTCAACGCAGTGCGGCAGCCTGGCAGACCATAGCAGGCTATTCCAGCGTGCTATTGGCTGCTCTGCTGGCAACTGCAGCAGCCTATCGGTGAGCCCGCGTGACGTGGCGACCAATGAGGGCGCTTCGTGCCCACCTGGCTTCATTTGCCTACAGGTGGGGCGTGGCCACGTGTATATAAGCAGGGCTCACGGGCTGCATATTCGATTTTCTTTTCTTCAGCGAAGCCCTTCGCATCGCTGGATCTGGAACCCGCCGCCGTGATCGCGCAGACAAGCAAGCAGAGGACAGCGCCTGAGGAAGCCGGCAGCATCGCGCCACCTTCAGCCATCCGTGCCTGCTCTGCTATCCGGCAGCCCATATCCTTTTACGCTCAAGTGTTGTCGCCGCTGCGTCACACTTTCTCAAAAAGAGCCGAGCGTTTGATACAAAATGTCTCGTTCCACCTGCGGCTCGTGTCACGCGCAGCTCAGTTCCGGGGACCGCCACGTGATCTGCGCTCTCTGCCTGGGCCGTGATCACGCCGTCGCCGCACTTCTCGCCGGCGGATGCCCGGAGTGCCAGGAACTGACGATGTCGACCCTGCGGGCTCGACTCGTCCTGTTCGATGATGATATCCCTCCAGTCCCTGCTAAGCCGCGCAGAAAGAAGCGCCGCTCGCAGCGGACTCCGGAGTTCGCCGAGAGAAGCTCGCCGGAACCCTTCCCGCCCGCTTCACTCTCGCCTTCCCCGCCCCCACCCCAGGCCGCCATTTCTGTTGCCGCCTCCGGGGATGAGGCGGATGCGGCCGCGGAACGCGCCGACAGCTGCTCCATCATGGCTTCCGACAGCGAGGAATGGTCTTCCGCGACCTCTTCAGTCCGGGGCTCCGGACGCTCTCGAGCGGGTGAGGACGCCGAACTTTTGCGCCTTCTCACCCGGGCTGTCGAGCAGCTAGGCCTCGAATGGGCCCCGCCCAAGGTGGCAGCGCCGAACCGACTTGACGGATGCTTCCTAAACAGTCGCCGCCGTGCGCCCACCTCCAGGACTGCACCCTTTCTGCCAGAGCTTCACGAGGAGCTCACGAAGTCCTGGAACGCGGCATTCTCCGCGAGGGTCTCATCTCAGGCTTCTTCGACGCTCTCACAAGTTGACGGCGCGGCTGAGAAAGGCTACAACGCTATCCCTCCGGTGGAAGAGGCGGTCGCAGCGCACCTTTGCCCGCCTTCCGGTTGGCGCTCAAAGGCTGCCCTCCCGTCTAAGGCCTGCAGAGTGACGTCATCGCTGATCGGCCGCGCTTTCGCTGCCTCCGGTCAAGCTGCGTCTGCTCTGCACTCTATGGCCGTGCTGCAAATCCTCCAAGCTAATCTCCTCCGCGACCTGGACGAGAAAAGCTATGACGCTGAGTTGATCACGGATTTGCGAAGCGCGACGGATCTCTCCCTTCGCGCCACCAAGACCGCAGCACAGGCCCTCGGACGCTCTATGGCCTCCCTCACGGTAGCTGAGCGCCACCTCTGGCTCACGCTCGCGGACATGCGAGAAACAGAGCGCGCGGCCTTCCTAAACGCCCTGCTCTCTCCGTCTGGGCTCTTCGGACCAGCGGTCAAGGGGATCGTCGACCGTTTCTCTGAAGTGCAGAAAACGACGCAGGCCATGAACCTTTTCCTGCCTCGACGCCCCGGCGCTAGCAATAGCTCCGTTGCTCGCCGTCCTCGCGACCAGCCAGCACCGAGCTCTGCGCAGCGCCCAGCGCGGCCCCCTTCGTCTCAGCGAAGACCGAGCGGCCGCCCCAGATCGCGCTCTTCCAGCCGTGGTAAGCCGCCTCCACCTCGGGGCCCCCGGCCTAGGATCGCGCTGAAGCCCGAGCCTCCAAAGTCCTCCTAGCCAGAGGCAAGAAACGACGGTTAAGTCCCGCCGCGGCCGGACCACCGTCAAAACTCTCTTTCCTGTCAGCCCCCACCACTGTGGCTGCTGCAGATGGATTTCACGCAGCCAACGAGCCGGCAAAAATGCCTTCTCACCTGTCAATAACCGCCGTTTTTACGGCGAACCAGAGAAATCACAAAAGTTGCATTATTTCTGGTTGCACGGCTCACGCCGTATGTGTTTCAAATGCAGTAAATGTGCCCACTTTTCTGTGTTCACCCCTGCACACAAGCACTATAAACCCCGTGTCCCCCACTCACATAAAGCGGCCACCGGCCGCTCCAGTGCTAGAGTTAGGTCACGTGTCCGCTTGTTTGCGTCCACGACTAACCACCACACACGCTGTCACACAGCCACTCTTAACCGGTCATGTTCCACGCGTAAGAGTTGTGCCCGCTCAAACGCGCTCACACATTTTTGCGAACATTATGCCTCAGGCGCCACGCGCCGCGCCACACACCATTTGTTCTCCGCCCAGGGTGGCCGGAGCGATGAGTGTAGGGCCGCACACAAGCCACTCCCCGCTCGAAGCGGCAGAGATGCAGTGTGTAGGGCGGCCAGCCATCGCGAGCGATCGGCTGGCCCACAGCACAGAGAGCGCGCGCACTGCGCCCGCCCCTCCTATACAGGCCGTCAAACCCGCGAAGCGCGGCGTTTCGAGCCCGGAGGCCGTTCTATCCCGTGTGGCACACGCGAGAGCGTGGGAAGCCATTCCAGGTGTATCAGAATGGGTGCTGAAAACAGTGAAACACGGCTACACTCTGCAGTTCGCTCGCCGCCCTCCGCGCTTCTGTGCGCGTACAGAGACGAGAGTGAGCGAGGAAGTAGCACATCTACTTCGAGCAGAAATAGCCACGCTGCTGTGCAAAGGGGCTATAGAACCGGTTCCCCATTCTATGAGCGAGTCAGGCTTTTACAGACGGTATTTTCTCGTGCCAAAAAGGGATGGGTCGCTCAGACCGATTCTGGATCTGAGGCGTCTGAACAAAGCTCTTATGAGAAGATCGTTCAAGATGCTCACGACCAAGCAGATCCTCGTGCATATTCGCCCGAGAGACTGGCTAATCTCCCTAGATTTGAAAGATGCATATTTTCAAATCAAGATAACGCCGCGTCACAGGCCATTCTTACGATTCGCCTTCGACGGCCAGGCTTATCAATACACCGTCCTTCCGTTCGGCCTGTCACTAGCACCCCGTACATTTACGAAGTGCATGGACGCGGTCGAGGGATGCGAGTATTGAACTATCTGGACGATTGGCTCATCCTGGCGCAGTCAGAGGCCGAGCTCCTCGCCCACAGGGCAATGCTGCTCAGCCATCTGGACAGCCTGGGGCTCACGGTCAATTGGACCAAGAGCTCATTAGTGCCCACGCAATCAACCTCATTTCTGGGTTTGAATCTGGACACTGTGGCAATGTCAGCCCGCCTGTCACCCCAAAGCGCGCGCCAAGTTCGGCGCATGGCTGCGTACTTCCGGCCGGGCAAAATCGCACCTCTCAAGCTTTTTCAGAGGATGCTGGGACGTATGGCCTCAGCTGCAGCTGTGCTCCAGCTGGGCTTAATGCGCATGCGCCCGCTGCAATGCTGGTTAAACGCCCGAGTGCCTCACAGAGCCTGGGCGTCCGGAGGCTTCAGGATCAGAGTGACTCAGGGCTGCGTGTCAGCCCTAGAGCCCTGGCTAGTAGCCGACTGGTACCAGAGGGGAGTGACGATGGGAGCCATCTCACACCGCAAGGTCATCTCGACGGACGCCTCCACCACGGGTTGGGGCGCCGTTTTCGAGGGCAGATCAGCCTCGGGCCTCTGGTCGAGCGAGGAAAAACTCCTACACATAAACTGTTTGGAGATGATAGCGGTAGAGAACGCGCTCAGGCAGTTTCTCCCGCTTATACGAGGACACCACGTGTTAGTCCGGTCAGACAATACCACAGTGGTGTCCTACGTGAACCAGCAGGGCGGTGTCAGGTCCAGATGTCTGGGCAATCTGACAGAACGCCTGCTCGTATGGGCACACAGCTCGCTGCGCTTGCTGAGAGCTGCGCACGTGCCGGGCCACCTCAATGTAGGCCCGGACAAGCTGTCCAGGGGCCTCATTCTCCCAGGAGAATGGTCCCTGCACCCCCAGACAGTCCAGCTGGTATGGCGCCTGTTCGGCAGAGCGGAGCTCGACCTCTTTGCAACAAAAGAGAACGCCCGCTGCCCGACGTTTCTGTCCAAAAGCGAGGATGCGCTGTCCCAACCTTGGCCCAGCCTCCCGCTGTATGCTTTCCCGCCGATTTCCCTATTGCCCCAGGTCATAGCGAAAATCAGGGAGACGCGCCGCCCGGTGCTCCTTATAGCACCGCGCTGGGAGAACCAGATTTGGTACCCAGAGCTGGTGAAGCTGTCGCACTCACCCCCCTGGCCAGTTCCGCTGAGAGCAGACCTCCTCTCTCAAGCAGGAGGGTCAGTTTGGCATCCCCATCCAGAGCGATGGTCTCTGCATGTATGGGTGACCAACGGATACCCGTTGACCTGCCCGAAGGGGTTATGAACACGATTTCACACTCTAGAGCCCCCTCGACGAGGCGGTTATATAGTTCTAAGTGGTCGGTGTTCACTGAGTGGTGTGTTTCCAAGGGATTGGACCCACAGCAATGTGGGGTCCAGCGGGTGCTCTCCTTCCTCCAAGAGCTTTTGGAACTGGGCAGGTCCCCTTCCACGCTCAAAGTGTATGTGGCGGCTATAGCAGCGTTCGCTCAGACGATGCTAGGTAGCACGCTAGGAAGGAACGAGCTCATCATCCGTTTCCTCAGAGGAGCCAGACAGATGAACCCTCCGCGGCCCCCGTCGGTTCCTATATGGGATCTGGCCTTGGTCCTAGAGGCCCTGAAGGCTCATCCCTTTGAACCGCTCGAGACTGTGGAACCAAGGTTCCTTTCGCTAAAAACCACGTTTCTGATAGCTCTGGCTTCAGTGAAACGCGTGGGGGATCTACACGCGCTCTCAGTGAGCCCGACGTGTATGGAGTTCGGTCCTAATGACTCTAAGGTCATTCTCAGACCGAGGCATGGTTATGTCCCCAAAGCGATCGGCACTCCCTTCAGGGCGCAGATTATCTCCCTCTCGGCTCTGCCAGCATCCGATGAGGGGGACGGTGGCAATATCCTCTGCCCTGTCAGGGCATTGAGGGTTTATGTCACACGCTCCGCCGCCTTCAGGCGTTCTGAGCAGCTATTTGTTTCGTTTGGTGGGCGCACTAAAGGTCTCGCCTCCTCGAAACAGACCCTGTCCAGGTGGATAGTGGACGCGATTGCAACTGCATACGCTTCCAAACACCTGCAGTGCCCGCTAGGTGTCAGAGCACACTCCACCAGAGGCATGGCCTCTTCGTGGGCTTGGGCCAGAGGGATTTCCATCCACGATATCTGTATGGCGGCAGGCTGGGCCTCCCCGTCTACGTTCGTGAGATTTTACAATCTGGAAGTTCCTGCCTTACAGGCGAAAGTGTTATCAGTTCAATAGGGCTGTTGATTCTGCCCAGTGATTCTGCGCAGACATAGCTCACATACTGGTAGTAAGTTCGGTACTAGGCTCATGTGAATTTGAAGGAGACCGGCGGTGCCGTTCCCTCATTTACGAGACGAGCTGTTGTGAGTTTGAAGGTGACCGGCGGTGCCGTTACCTCACTCATATAACAAGATATTGTGAATTTGAAGGCGACCGGCGTTGCCGTTCCCTCATTCATGAGACAAGGTGTGGTGAATTTGAAGGAGACCGGCAGGTGCCGTTCCCTCATTCATGGGACAGGGTGTTGTAACCACCCGTTGTAACCACCCGTCAGTTCGAATGAAGTGTCTGTAGATGTGGTGGCCCGTTTTCCTTACCGGCCACCCTGCCCGAGCAGTGTTATGGTCCCCGGTTCCCTGGGATACATATGCTGTACGCGAGGCGCGCACGGCGTTGACAATATGTTCCCGTAGCGTAAGGAACTTACGCAATACGAGAGAACCTCTCGTAAGAGAACGATACTCGGTTACTTAATGTAACCTCGGTTCTCTCTAGAAGAGGGAACGAGTATTGCGTTCCTTGCCGTGCGCCCCGCGGGCTTTTACGCTTCAGAACTACGAAAACCGAATATGCAGCCCGTGAGCCCTGCTTATATACACGTGGCCACGCCCCACCTGTAGGCAAATGAAGCCAGGTGGGCGCGAAGCGCCCTCATTGGTCGCCACGTCACGCGGGCTCACCGATAGGCTGCTGCAGTTGCCAGCAGAGCAGCCAATAGCACGCTGGAATAGCCTGCTATGGTCTGCCAGGCTGCCGCACTGCGTTGACAATGTTACAAAATTAAGGATAATTTTGGGTTTTTCAGAAATCTCGAAGAAAGAATACTTTCCCGTAGCGTAAGGAACTTACGCAATACTCGTTCCCTCTTCTAGAGAGAACCGAGGTTACGTTAAGTAACCGAGTATCGTTTTATGCAGTTTGGAGCAGACTACTCAACATTGGGTTACATTGACCCAGCACTGGGTAGGTATGTGATGACCCAGCAGTTACGGAAAAACTACCCAGCACTGGGTACAAATATTAAAAATAACCCAATAAAATGACCCAGCAGGCTGAACCCAGCATTTGGGTTAAAAAAATAACCCAGCATAGAGTGTAGGTTATATTATAGTAGCAAACTACATAAAGACCCACAGCCTGTATTTGAATGATCCACTGAATGCATGAGACACTCGAGCAGGTCAGTGTGTGTCAATGTGAAACCTCTAGTGACTTCTATACAGAGTTGTGGTTTGATCTGCTCTTCTGTGTCTTTATTTAAACGTGTGGTTTGTGTGAGTGTGATCGGCTGATGACAACATGAGAAAACACACACAAACCCTTAGTGACCGTCCTAAGACCATTCCACACTTTGGAGAAACACCAAATAAGAGCCACAGAGGTCAGTTTTATAGCTCAAGCTAAAGTGATATGCAATTTAAAAGGTACAACTTGTGTTAAAATGATAAATAATACTGTCTGCAACTAGTGACCATGTTAAGTCTTAATAGAGGAAGAAAGAACATTTACAGCCAACACCAGCTACAGCTTGTGCATGTTCAGTGAGTGGGTGTTGGTCAAATCCTGTGGGGGAGGATTCACACACTACAGTAGATCAGTTTAACACTGTCCTGCACAAGTGCACAGTTCACAATCTGTCTGTCACGGAAATATTCACTTCAAGGCCCTGTTTGAAAATGGTTCATGTGCTTGTTTTGCTCTACTTGTGGCATCTGGTTGGTGAGTTATTCCAGTCCTTTTAAGACTTTTTGCTTTAACTTTAATTTAATGCATTGCATTTACAGATATTTAATACAGAGGCATAGGAGTTACATTCTGTTACCTAGAAAAAAAGCTGCTCAAACTTGTAAGGTCACTGAAATCACTCCAAGGGTCGGTAGCGATAGCGACTCGAAGGCCGTTTGCGCGTTCGTGTTTCAGCTGGGCAAAATGGATTTAATTATAATATTCTCTATCTGACTCCATTTATCATATTTGTCGAATTTAGAAGAGAATGCCAATTGGTTGTTTTAGTAATTTATATCTAATAGTTAACCACACATTTTATCATTTTAACCCTTTAGTGCAATTATATCGTTCCGTTCTGGAAATAGTTAATAATTACAGAATAATTCAGAAAGGATCAAAATGTAACAATTTTATTAACAGTCAGGTAGATGTATAATGCCAATTACATAATCAATTCAAAGATAATAACATCAAATATTCCGAAATAGCTTAAAGAGTGAAAGATTTCTTGACCTTTTGAATATTATGTAACACAGAGCATTTTCTGTGTTACGGGCCAACCTTGTTAATAGTATTGAGCCCCGAACTCATCGCTGCATCGCTTTAAATAACTCAGACCAGATCATCAACTGTTTCAAATGGAAATGCATGTAAACAAAGGGAATTTAAATTGAGTCGAATTCCCATTTGGCTTGATTGAAAGGAAACCAAATGGCTCCAACAGCCACACCCACCATCATAAGTAGAATACCTCTAAGCTCTAAAAACTCTTATTTAACTTCTTGTGTATTTCTGTGCTTATGAGATTTTTGTACCATTCGCACAGACATTTCAAACGATACTAAACACATATAATATTGTATAGTGAGAAGTGACATTGAAATATACCCAAAATCTATTGTGATCTCCCAGGAGAGGAGATTAAGAGCTTGGGGGAAGTTTGGGACAAGGTAAATACATGCAAATGAAGCCATTCTCAGTTGATTCACTCAGTGGGACGTTGTCTCAGATGAGGGTGATAATTGTATGTGTGGATTAAGATGTTCATTCGTTTTCAGACAGTCTTTCTGAAAGTTACTCATCCAGACAATCTGGCCTGGTTCTTTATATTCTTACAGTCCGCCTTTTGATCCATTGGGTCAAACCCTGGTGGATCCCATGGGATCACAATTGGATGTTGGTTTGTAGTCTTTAAGATGTAGCTCAGAACTTGTCTTTGTACAGTTAGGCCCTGTAGGGGACAGAGACACCCAGTCTCACGAGGTGTGTGAATGTGTCCAGGTGTTCTACCTGTGGTTCAGCACAGCATGTGGGCACTGATCATAGAGTCCGTCTGGGACCTTGTGACTTGTTCAGTTGATGTGTCACTCCTTCGTGAAACTTCTGCTTCTGTGGCACCCTTCCGACGATAATCTGACCCTCTTTGTCCAATTCTCTCACCTCCAACGGTGTGGTTATTTGGGCAGATTTCAATAGGTGGAAGGCTTCTCCATAGTTACAGGCTGTTTTGCGTGGGACACCTGAAAAGCATCTTAATGGCTACTTAATGACTGAACACTGATGAACTTAATGAACTTGAAGTCATCAGGAAATGCATGAGAACATAATGCAATAAAACAAAAACATAAAGTGGGTTCATGTCAGCAAGTGCGATTGGTACAACTGGTCTCATTTAAGCATCTAATTCTTCACTATTTTGGTGGTAGTGGAATTTAAGTATTCTTGGTCTGAATTCCTCAAAGGAAATGCAGCAAAAAGTCAGTGCAATTGATATATTTAAATAGATGGTATGCATAAATAAACCATATAATAATAATAACAACAATGAAATTCAATAAGGTATATATATATATATAATAATAACCACTGTGTTTGTTCAGGAATCTTCCCATGTAATTAATGCAGATCTAAATATGATTAGTCATACAATAATGGGGATTGTGTGTTCCTGGCATCAGAGAGTGTGTGTGTGTGTGTGTGTGTGTGTGTGTGTGTGTGTGTGTGTGTGTGTGTGTGTGTGATGTATGCTGGCTAAGTCACAGTCGATGGCAAAATCAAATTTTTAATTTTGTAATTTGATTTGAAGTGCTCACACTTCAGATTTATCTGTTTTGGATAATGTTTCTGATATTAGCGATGTGTTGAGGAAGCCAGGGGCCCTCTGGTTTGCCAACCACCCCAATACCAGAAAGTTTAAACATTTGGAAGTTTAATAGCAGCAGGTCTGTCTCTGCTTGAGAATTTTGCATCATTGACTTGTGATCTGTAGCCATGCATATGTGGAAATGCAGCGTTTTCCCATGAGTTAATGGACGGTTGTAGATAACGCTATCTACAACCGTCCATTAACTCATGGGAAAACGCTGCTATGTTTCTTTGTTACAACCCCAAATCAGAAAAAGTTGGGACAGTATGGAAAACGCAAATAAAAAACAAAAGAAGTGATTTCTAAATTTACTTTGACTTGTATTTCATTGCAGACAATATGAACACAAAATATTTCATGTTTTGTCTGTTCAACTTCATGTCACTTGTAAATATGCATCCTTACCTGTCATTCAGACCTGCAACACATTTAAAAAAAAGTTGGGACAGTAAAGCATAGAGAGGGTAGTGAGAGAGGGAAAAATTTGTACAGGTTTTGGCCCTTTTGGTGTTCCATATTTTGACACCAAATCTGATTCAGCAAGAGCACACACACTATTATAGTGGGAACTCAGCCTCATCATTTCCAGCGCATAACAGCCCTCTCTCCGATGCAGCAATTGACATCTGTCCTCTGCCAGAGCCTCAAATGAAACACTAGGTCCCCTTGTTTTTTAAAAGGACCAGCAATCCCATCTGTAGGCTGCCAGCAGGCATGAGAGACAGTGAACGTGGCCGTCAAACTCGACGGCACACGGTGCGCTGAACGTTCAAGCCCTATGAAAAGGCAAGACGAACACCACACCGACGTGGTCATGTCCTCATGAGAGAACATGAACCACCCACAAACACAGTCTCAGCATGCTTGTAATGCGATAGAGGAGTGGGGGCCCACGGAGACGTACCCGGTGGGGAAGCACCACTGTAATCCTCAGGTCACCAAGGCTTATTAACCAAAGTAGTTCTTCTCTGCTTTTGCAAGAAAAAGAAACTAAATCGGGGAATAGGCAAAGGGACTCAACCCCGTTTGAGGTTTCATAGTCTCGACCGTGCATCTCTAGCGCCAAGTGACGCACTGCCGCTGTCAGCCGGCGCCCGACGGCACACGACGCGCTGAACGCTCAAGCCCTTACTGTGCGTTCACACCGCCGCAGGCGAGAGCGTCAAAGTGGCCGGAAGTCATTCATTTTCAATGGGAGCCCGGCGGCGAGCGGCGCGTCTTGGACGATTTGGGCGTCGAGGAGAGTTGGAATCAGGTCAACTTTATGGTAATGAGCTATGACGCGGTTCGGCGGCAACCAATGGGAATGTAGTAGTGCTCCGCTTGAAATGATTCCAGAGAACGCAGTGCTGTAAACTTTGGTTCCGACCACATTAGTTCCCAAGCAAAATGGAGGAGAGGTTGATCATTGCGGTAGCGGGTTTCCCTATAATATATATATATTCCGCGCAACACCTTTTATATGCAACATTTTCGCGCTAGAAAGCCTTTTTTTCAGCGGGAATGCAATTCATTTGCTCAAAACAACACCGATTTGACCAATTGCATGAATGCTGCACTTAAACCAGGACAGTTATTGTAAAGTAGGTTGCACACAAATTAATGTTAATGTTAAAGACCAACGCTAGCACCTATAAACTTGTTGAAATTAGACTAGCACTTCCAAAAACACAAAAGCCACACCACACAAATGGCTTTTAAATGGTTTATTTCATTAGCAAACATGCAACTATAAGTTAACTTTCACATTTAAATTATTTCATGATGTTATCTTATACGGGTATACCTTACTGTGGTCAGTCTGCACAAATGCCGATTTTAAAAATGCGAACATGATTGTTTGCTTTGCGGCCCCTTTAAATGCAGTTTTAAAAAAAGACCAAGCATTCGATCTACGTCAGAGCGGCAGCGCGTCCACGAATCTTTCTACAGCGTCGATGGCAGGGCGGCCAGAGCGAAGTTTGACGCTCTTGCCGGCGGCGGTGTGAACGCACAGTTACGAGAAACTAGAATCCTCTCAAGCGGAGCACTTCTATATTCCCATTGGTTGCCGCCGAACTGCGTCATAGCTCATTACCATAAAGTTGACCTGATTCCAACTCTCCTCGACGCCCAAATCGTCCAAGATGCGCCGCGCCGCTCTCGCCGGAGCTCGCCGCCGGGCTCCCATTGAAAATGAATGACTTCCGGCCACTTTGACGCTCTTGCCAGCGGCGGTGTGAACGCACAGAAAGGCTTGAGACGAACAGCGTGTCGACGTGAGAGAGCATGGATCACCCACGAACGCAATCTCACATGTTTATATGTGAGAGAGATCGTGGCCGTCAAATGAGGACAGGAAACAACCGCATCCAGAAATACGGTTTGAATGACATCTTGAAAAAGACGCAGGGTCAAACCGTGTTGCTCTTTTAGAAAGGAAACTGCTCTTTTATGTGCTGAAGCACTCAGGGAGATGACCGCGGCACCACACAGTACACTAGTGCAAGCCTGTGTGTGCACTCAAAACGGAAACGCCCAGCGAACCAACACTTTGATGTCCGTTGAAGCAGCCACTCGCTGAGACGCGCCGTCACACCCGCACTGGCAGAAGCAGTCCTCTCACGAGACTCGAACACTCTTCGTAGGAAACAGGAAACATTCACTGTTCGGCTCCGAAGTAGAAAGCAATGATCAAGCATTCCACTTCCTTATTTATACCCGCGCTGCGGGGCGGAGCGTGGAATGCGTGAATCACATGCCAATCTTCATTGGCTCGTTTTAAAACACTCGAAGTAGATTGGTCTCTGAAATCAGATCCCAATTCGTCGGTCAGTTCCGACGTACGTCGAACGTGACCGACTGAAAGGGAACGCATAGTTACCAGACATCACTGCAGATTAAACGACCACATATGAAAATTGAATATTATTCATGACGCTAAACAATAGTATCTCTTTAGATTTGAATATTATTTAACATTATACTTTAACCACGCGATAGATTTATAGTAAATTTGAGAACTATATATCACAATAACAGAGATTCTGCCAATCTCATGTTAATCTTGAGTACCTATAGAGCAGAACTGCATCCTTCATATCTCTGAAGGGTCTTGAGTTTTATCAGATTTATAAAAGACAGATACGCTGTACCGATTCACACACACACACACACAAACAAACACACACACACACACACACACACACACACACACACACACACACACACACACACACACACACACACACACACACACACACACACACACACACACTATATGATTTTTACATGTTTAATAAAACATTGTTTAGTATGTTTTTAAAGCTATTTTAAATATGAGGACATATGAAATGTCCTCATATTTCATATTTACGTCATAATACCAGTGTAATACCCGTGTCATTATAAAAAATGTTGTCCTCATAAATCACAAAAACAAACACACACACACACACACAAAATACATCATGGCATTATCCCTGGATAACTTTTGATTCACTATACGTTTGTGTTATTTATATTATATGCACTTATGCACCGATTGCCAACAAAACACACACATTCTGCCTGCGGTTTCCACTCATAAACACACTTGCAGAACTCGTCGCTGCTCCAGTAAAACAAACTGCATAAACTGTTCCCTTAACGCTGCAGAAACTGAACAAGGTCATCTTTCCCTCACAGCCAGAAACACACTTCTTCATGACATTGATGATCATGTGGTCTAAAAAAATGACAGCGCTGCCGACGGCTCCTGTAACCTGAACGGAGCTCATTGAGGATGCTCTTGCTCTCGCTCTGGTTGATGCATGTGTGTGTGTGCTCTTGCTTTGGTTAATGTGTGTGTGTGTGTGTGTGTGTGTGTGTGTGTGTGTGCGCTCTTGCTCTGGTTAATGTGTGTGTGTGTGTGTGCGCGTGCTCTCGCTCTGGTTGATGTGCACGCATTCATCCGAGAGAAGTGTGAATGACATCATACAGGGCCATACTCGGGAAAAAAAACTTTCAGAAACTTGTTCAAAGTTATCAGTAAATCAACAAAGTTACTCTGTTTGTTCTTCAGGTGTGTTTGCTGATACAGACGGACTGAAGTCAGTGTCAGTGATGGAGGGAGATTCAGTCACTCTAAACTCTGGTGTTACTGAAATGATGGATGAATATCTGATTCTGTGGAGGTTTGGAACTGAAAACACTTTAATAGCTAAAATCAATGTACTGGGCGACAGCATGACTGTATATGATGATGTTCCTGATGGGAGATTCAGAGACAGACTGAAGCTGGATCATCAAACTGGATCTCTGACCATCACAGACATCACAACTGAACATGCTGGAGATTATAAACTACAGACCAACAGTGGGAGAAAGAGTTTCAGTCTCACTGTCTATGGTGAGTTTAATGTCAGTCTCTTTTTCTTCTATTATTGCTAGCTTTAAAGTAGATGCATCATAAATATTTGAATTTTCAAATTTTCTTATAAAATTACTGAATTTAATTACAAACTCTCACTCAAAAGGTATGCCTTACTCTCATCTCTCTCAGCTCGTCTGCCTGTTCCTGTCATCAGCAGAGACTCTTCACAATGTTCTTCATCATCATGTTCACTGTTGTGTTCAGTGTTGAATGTGAGTCATGTGACTCTCTCCTGGTACAAAGGAAACAGTTTATTGTCCAGCATCAGTGTGTCTGATCTCAGCATCAGTCTCTCTCTACCTCTGGAGGTGGAATATCAGGATAAAAACACCTACAGCTGTGTGCTCAACAATCCCATCTGCAACCAGACCAGACATCCCAACATCACTCAACTCTGCCACACATGTGCAGGTACAGCAGTGATGATATGATGTATTTACTGAATTATTTTTGTTAATTTTAACTGAAGATGCCAGAAATGATGGAGCTTCAGTCATCATTTATTCATGTAGCCTATTATTATTATTATTATTATTATTTTTACGCTTCTGAGATCCGAGTTCCGAGATCCGCTTCTGTGGGTCTCCGTTTTATGAGGACAATCCTTTTTTTTGGTGTCCATGGCTGAAAGCAAAATAAAAAAGTTGTAATATACAGTATATTCACAGAAAAATGTAAATATTAAATGCAAATAGAAAATGTTAAAAACATATTCAGTTTAATTTATCGTGTTCTCAAATCCATTTTGTTCTATTTTTGTAATGTGGTTTTGTAAAACTCATAATTTTGTTATAATATAAAACTGTTTTGATATGTCTGCTATTTGCTGTAGTTATTTAGACCTACTATTGATTTTTTGCTGAATTTTTAGAACAGTTATTGTGTTTGACCTGCAAACATCCTCATAATTATTAATTATAGTGTTTGTATATGGAACCCACAAATGTTTTAAAACAAAAACATACAAAAATATATTGTCCCTGTTGTTGTTTTTTGTTCATAGATAATAACAAGTGAGATTTAAATTATATTTTTACCACTGAAATAGAAACAGTTTCTAAATCTGGTCACCTTATGGCAAGGCCTAAAATCATCTTGTTGAAAACCACACATTATGATTTATCATTGCTCATGTTGTTTTTTCAGAAGTCCACGCCCACTGTTGTGATTCTGCTGAAGCTGTGCTCCGATTGGTCGTCACTGCGCTGATGGGCGTGGCTGCTGCGGCTGCTGCTGTTCTTCTGCTCAATGACGTCAGAGCTACAAGAGCTAAAACAGAGAAAACAGAACAGATGTCATAAATATATTGTGACAGGCCTATATGTTGCAGTTTTAATCAGTAAAATAAAAATATATGAGGTCTTATTGTTTAGTGGTGTTGAAACGAAACTTTGCTTACAATGCTCCTCTGAACTGGATCATAATGTAGTGGGGCCATCTGGTGGCCATCATGCTAAAACATAACATGCTAATTTGTGCTAACAACATGCTAAAACATGTGAACCTTCAAGCTTCAAGCTTTCTGGCTAGGCTTTTTCAAGCCAACAAAGTTTTTTTAAGAATTTTACTCGTCTAGTTTAATTTTTCAGTTGTATGCAGCAACACTGTAAACTGGCTAAATGAACGTCAACATTTGTCATGCCAATAAAGCAACTTAAACTGAAGGTGTTCCGGATATCTTAGTCTAAGTTTAACTTTTCATTATGGACATAAAATTGTCTCTTTTTTTTTAGATAAAAACAACAACAACATATAAATAAATATGATCTGGGGCTTTTTACAGCTCATAATAGGCCTACATTACATGTTCATTTATTGTGTTAATGTAGGGCAGTATTTCGTTCATATTTTTACTTATAAATGACATACATACTTCCCTTACAATGCAATATTTAATCTGTTTATTTAACTGTTTTATTATAAACCGTTGATTTAAGAACAACACAGGACAGTGTAAATACTGTATACAAAAACAAAACTTATATATAGAGCGCAACGTTGACAGAGCAGTTTTTATTTTTGAAGTATTTTCCAATTCATTTTATCAAAGTTCTCAAAATCACTTACCTTTTATATGAATTACAACATTACAAACTCGGGTCTGTAGCAAAAAAGAAAGTGCACGAAAACGTTCTGTTCAGCATTCAGTATCTGCTAGGTTAAGTACATTATTATTATAGTGTGAAAAATAATATTCAGAAAACAAGTGTTTGAGTGAAAAGCTCATGAAGGCTGAGAGCAAGGTAATGGGAAAAAGCACTCAGATTCAAACAAAACTGGACACACATGCATCAAAAACCTCCAGATTTGAGACTGAAAAACCACGAGACACAAGATCGAGTGTGTGACCCAGATTGGGAGTTCAGAGATTCTAAAAGAGTTACAGATTCTTTGAAGGGCAGCAGAGATGAACATTAAAGTCCCCAAGATCCAGTAGACTATCAGCCCGAGTCACCGGATCAGAGAGAAAACCAGAAAATGGATGAATAAAATCCTTATTACATTAAGGGGGTTCTGTAAATCAGAGCACATAGCACAGGACTCTTTAAATCAATCTTCAATAACTGGACCTCTAAACTGGAAAAGGTGTCCGTAGGCACAGTCTTGCATTTCAACATTTTTTTTTAAATCGTTGCAACTCCACCGTCATGTCCAGATAACTGGAACTGGAGCAATCTCTTTTAACCAGGTCTCAGTAACAAATAAAAAGTCTAAGGAGGGAGATAAAAGATTTATTTGATATCGACCTTGCCTTCACTAAGGTCATCTTAGGGCAGACGGACTGCCGAGAGCTGAGAGGTTCGTGTTTGAGTAAACTAATGTTTCCACGATTGACCCTCCGCCTCTTTCTGACCCAAAGACTCTAATCTCTCCACGGTGTCGCTACAAATCAAAGGGTGATCGGGCCTTTTCTGTGGCTGGGCCCAAGCTTTGACATGGTCTCCCTTATCATGAGATCTGCTCCTTCATTGGACATTTTTAAATCGTATTTTTATTCTTTAACTTTTGGAAACTGGCAATTGTTGCTTTTACTGTGTAGACCTGGGGTCCGTTCTTCATACGTTGCTAACTCAGCAAATTTGATTGTTGATGATTTGGCATGATCTTGGATTGTTTGGTTCTTCGACGCTCATCCAGGGGGGTATTCCAGAAAGCAGGTTATGTACCATACCAGGCAGGGTATGTTTAAGAGTAAATAAGCGGATAACCTCAACTTTCGGTTCCAAAAACGGAGGTAACTTTCAGGGTAAGTAACCATAGCAACTCACTTTCTGAACATAACCTGCTCCAGAGCAGCTCCTGATCCAGGGTTAGTTTGCTTGAGGTATTCAGATGTGTTTTATATAATTAATATAGTTGGTAACACTTTACAATAAGGTTGTATTAGTTAACATTAGTTAATGCATTAGTTAACATCTGTTCAGCATTAGTTAATATTTTACATTAGTTCATAAAAATCCAGCTGTTTATGGTTTGTTCATGTTAGTTCACAGTGCATTAACTAATGTTAACAGATTTTAATAATGCATTAGTACATTTTGAAATGAACATTAACAAAGATAAATAAATGCTTTATAAGTGCAGTTCAATATTAGTTCATGTTAACTAATGTAGTTAACCAATGAACCTTATTGTAAAGTTGTAAAAAAGGCCACCATTAAAGTTATAATCATGTATATTAGTTTACCTTTTCTATATGCCAAAATCGCAGCATCCGTCCAGCGAGCCAATCAGCGCTCGGGGCAGAATTAGTGATGGGAAGTTCGGATAATTTTACTGACTCGGATCTTTGAATCTCATTCAGCAAAATGAACGAATCTTTTTTCAAGTCATTTCGTTCATTTCAGCAGAATCTAATTAAAACGTTACATGCTACATTTTTCAACACATTTAGTACTTTTGGAATAAAAAATAAACTATAAGCTAATGCAGCCATGGCCAAACTTTGAGAAATAAATTATTAATTAATTGCTTAAATTGCTTCAGTCTATGTATGCAGTCTGTTAGTTCACCTCACCTCCTGATCCAAATCGTGCTTTCCTTTGTCACTTCACATTTAAACACGTCTGTTCCCTGGAAAGTTTAGTTCACCTCTCGGGTATGAGCCGTTAGTTCAGTCATCATGTCTGATCTGGGCCGTGACAGCCTCATGTAATACATGCGTCCTGAAACAGAATTGATTAGTTCACCATTCTCGAGTCTTCGGGTTTGAGTCATTCGTTCATCAAGTCCCAGACCCATATCAATATGCAGTTATCGGAAACAGAAAATATTAGTTCATCTCCCGAGTCTTCTCGTTCAAGTCGTTCATTCTTTTTTCACCTGACCAATTTCCTGTTTAGTGTCTCGCAACATTCGTACATTCTATCAAGTCTTTCTGTTCTCCTGATTTGGAACTTCTCATGGTTCTCTGCCGACCATTCTGGCTACCGAGGGAATTCACAGCGGTCGTCATCACAGCTGTGTATATTCCCCCACAAGCCGACACAGACCGGGCACTAAAGGAACTGTATAGGACAGTGAGTGAGCAGGAAACTGCGCATCCTGAGGCTGCGTTTATTGTGCCCGGAGACTTTAACAAAGTCAACTTCAAACGCATTGCACCTAAATACCACCAACATGTTAGCTTCAACACGCGAGGGAACCGCGTTTTGGACCACTGTTACTCTCCCTTCCGGGATGGTTACAAATCCCTCCCGCGCCCACCATTTGGCAAATCGGATCACTCTTCCTTTCTCCTTCTGCCCGCATACAGGCAGAGACTGAAACAGGAAGCACCCGCCCTCAGAACCATCCAGTGCTGGTCGGACCAATCGGACTCTATGCTACAGGACTGTTTTGATCACGCGGACTGGGAGACGTTCCGGTCGGCCTCTGATGATGACATCGAGGTCTACGCTGATAGCGTAACGTGTTTCATCAGGAAGTGCGTAGAAGACGTTGTTCCGACCAAAACAATTCGGTTGTACCCAAACCAGAAGCCGTGGCTAAATGGGGTTGTTCGCACGGCACTCAATGCGCGGACCTCCACTTTTAACTCCGGTAATGCGGAGGAGCATAAACAAGCAAGTTATGCCCTCCGGAAAACCATCAGAGCAGCAAAACGCCAGTACAGGGACAAGATTGAAGGACAGTTCAACACCACCGACTCCCGAAGCATGTGGCGGGGAATTAACACCATCACGGACTATAAAGGGAACACAAACTCCACCGTGAACACCGCTGCCTCTCTCCCAGACGAGCTCAACACCTTTTATGCTCGCTTTGAGGGAACTCACACCGCCCTCGCGGAGAGAGAGCTCGCGGCTGAAGATGCAGAGGTTAGTTCACTCTCTGTAACTGTAGCGGATGTAACCCGATCCTTCCGGCGGGTGAACATCCGTAAAGCCGCGGGTCCAGACGGCATTCCGGGCCGCGTCATCAGAGCGTGCGCGCACCAACTGGCTGGAGTTTTCACGGACATTTTTAACCTGTCCCTCTCCCTGTCTGTGGTCCCCACATGCTTCAAAACGTCCACCATTGTGCCTGTACCGAAGCAATCAAAAAACACCTGCTTAAACGACTGGCGTCCTGTTGCTCTGACCCCCATCATCAGTAAATGCTTTGAGAGAATAATCAGAAACCACATCTGCTCTGTTCTCCCCCCCTCACTGGACCCACTGCAGTTTGCATACCGCACAAACCGCTCCACTGATGATGACATTTCATCTACAATACACACTGCTCTCTCCCACCTGGAAAAGAGGAACACATATGTGAGAATGCTGTTTGTAGACTACAGCTCAGCATTCAACACCATTGTGCCCTCCATACTTGAGGTGAAACTCCGGGCTCTAGGCTTAAACAGCTTGCTATGCAGCTGGATCCTGGACTTCCTGTCAAACAGACGCCAGGTGGTCAGAATGGGCAGCAACATCTCCTCATCACTGACTCTCAACACTGGAGCCCCTCAGGGCTGTGTTCTCAGCCCACTCCTGTACTCATTGTACACACATGACTGTGTGGCAACCCACAGCTCCAATACCATCATCAAGTTTGCTGACGATACGACGGTGGTAGGTCTCATCACTGACAATGATGAAACGGCCTACAGAGAGGAGGTGCAAACTCTGACACGATGGTGTCAGGAGCACAACCTCTCCCTCAACGTCAGCAAGACCAAGGAGCTGGTGGTCGACTTCAGGAGGAATGAGAGAGAACACCGCCCCATCACCATCAATGGAGCACCGGTGGAGAGAGTCAGCAGCTTCAAGTTCCTCGGTGTCCACATCACAGAGGAACTCTCATGGTCCGTCCACACCGAGGCCGTTGTGAAGAAGGCTCATCAGCGCCTTTTCTTCCTGCGACGGCTGAGGAGGTTTGGAATGAACCGCCACATCCTCACACGCTTCTACAGCAGCACCATCGAGAGCCTGCTGACTGGCTGCATCACCACCTGGTACGGCAACAGTACCGCCCGCAGCCGCAAAGCCCTGCAAAGGGTAGTGCGCACGGCCAGCTGCATCATCGGAGGTGAGCTTCCCTCCCTCCAGGATATTTATGCCAGGCGGTGTGTGAAGAGGGCTCAGAGGATCATCAGAGACTCTAGCCACCCGAACCATGGGCTGCTCTCACTGTTGCCATCAGGCAGGCGGTACCGCAGCATCAGAACACGCACCAGCCGACTCCAGAACAGCTTCTTCCCACAAGCAATCAGACTCCTTAACTCCTGATCCATCAGGATCATAACACACACTGGACAGAATATCACTCAGCACAACCCACTGTAGATACACACACATTATACACACATTTATTTATCATATAGCACCTATTGTACATTGGATCTCTACTGTGAATAATAATGTATACTGTACATTGTATATTATTATTATTAGAGCTTAATGTATACTGTTTAATGTATGTTTAGTGTATATTGTTTAAAGTATATGTATATTGTAAGTATGTGTATATTGTTTAAAGCTGTGAGAACTACACTCACATTGTGTAAATTATTTATTGTTTATTGTAGAGTTTACTGTGCTGTGAGTAATTGTGGGCGCATCAGATGTGTAATCTGATGCTGCTTTTAATGTTGTACATGTCATGTCATGACTGCTATGTTGCTCGGAACTGCACCTAAGAATTTCACCAACTGTTGCACTTGTGCATATGGTAGAGTGACAATAAAGTGATTTGATTTGATTTGATTTGATTTGAACATATACAATATTACAGTCGTATTATTGACTGCATGTTGTAATATATTTATTATTATAAAATCATCAGAAGATATGTGCAATAAACATTTGTTATGCCTATCCGTTCTGAACAACCCAATGTGTCCAGGCTTCATTGGAAAATCAATTAAACTAGCTAAAAAAAAACGGAACTAAACAAACATAAAAAACCCTCACTTGTTTGTGAGGAATTGTGAATTAATCGTAGACTGTAAAGGAATTAACTAATTTCTGTATCCAACACGGCTGTCACCTCATGTGACAAAAGAACGAGACTCGAGAGATGAGCTGTTTCTGCATTCAGTCTATGGGGACTTGAACGAACTATTTGAACGAGAAGACTCGAGAGATGAACTAATCTTTTCTGTTTCCGGTGACTGCATAACCTTGCCTATGGGCTGGGACTTGATGAACGAATCACTCGAGACTGGTGAACTAATGAATTCTGTTTCCTGTACAGAGCATATGGGATGTTGCGCATGCACAACCAACACAAAATGAACGAATCGCTCTCTGAGACAACCCGTTGTTCTCGAGTCATTAAAGATTCGTTCAAAATGAACGAATCGTTCGTTTTACGACACATCACTAGGCAGAACGCAATATTAACTAACTGCAGAACCGCAGAACCATATACGTCACTCACAACAGTCTGAGGACAACAGCGACACGCCACAGTCTCATGCCGGAAGTGGGCGGAGTAGCAGCCTCAGATCGGAAGTGGGCGGAGTTAACGAAAACTAAACAATCGGCATGGCGGAAGAAGAGAACACGGTAAACAGTTGTTTTGTGTTGTGGTTTTAATCTATCAAGTTTATTTGTGTTGTGTATTTGATCCATCGTTGTTGTATTAACACTTGATACAGCACGTGGCTCTAATCGTATTTTAAACGAGCTTTCCGATGTCTCTCGTGTCTGTTGATGTGGTCTTGCTTTAAGTTACATATTCATTGTTTGTGATTTTACTTTGTTGTTGGCGCTGTATTTTTTTATTTAAATACCTTTTCTGATACTGACCAATGTGTTTTATGTGGATTTTTTTCTGATTTATAGAGGCATATTACGATTTGGAGAGGCTCAGCTTTACTTCATTTTCATCAATGCAAGACATTCTGCGACAGTTTCACTGACCAGTGTTTTTAAACTGACCAGTGTTTTCACTGCCCAGTGTTTTTAACTGACCAGATGGCACTGTTGAACGCACACCTTCAAATTCACTTCAAACAGCAGCTGTCCATGAAGGTATGAATGTTTTGAGTTATTTGTTTATATACAGTGGCAAGAACTAGTATTTATTTGTTATCCGTTTGGAATTAGTTGGTTTTCTGCATGATTTGGTCAGATCTCATCTTCAAAGTTTCAAGTATATATATTTATATATAAGCACAATGTGCTTAAGCTAACAAAATACAAACAATAATGTGTTTGAATGTGTCCAATTAAAATCAAATCAAATACACAACCAAACATGTGATATGTATTGCCAAATATAGACATTGCTCATTTGGATGACGTTCTGAAAGTTTATTTTATATTGTGAATTTAAAATTTTGTTTTTGCAATGCAGTAAGTGGTCATTTTTGCTTTAGAACAATGAAACTTGGCTCTCTTGTACAAAAATTGTATTGTTACATTATTTATATATAATATATTTCTGTTTAATTTTGTTGCAGTAAATTGACAACATACTCACCCCAGGACAGGACAATGGAAGCTGATCAAAAAGAAGGTTAGTTTTAAAAGGCTCTCATAAAGACAAAAGCTACTTATACAGATAGTTGTGTTGTTATATCTGTCACATCTTTCCCAGGAATAACTTAATAATGTTCTATTGTTTTACTGTTCCACAACAGTTGGTTGGCTCTATTGACATTGGGATATTCATGTTAATGGTAAGAAGAAAAAAAAGGAAAAAAAGAGCTTCTCTTCATTAGGATGAAAAACATTAGGGCTTTTCACACTTGAAATAGTAAACCCCGGGTATACAGAATCCTGGGTTATCTTGCTTCAAGTTTCACACTGATCATCATTTACCTGAGAGGAACATTTAATCCTGGGTATTCATACACTGCCGTTCCACACTGTACTGTACTAGACCATGGGATAACATCCTTATTTGCAGTGTCAGTGTCGCTGATTGGACGAACACCGTACACAATATGTTTACATAAATGCTCAAGCTTTGCATGTCCTCGTATTACAAGTTTATCCTGAATGGACATTTCAGACTATAAAATAATTAAAATGGTCTCTTCTTCATTGCAATTGTTGCGTTTTCTGTCAGCATTTGATGTTTTTCCTCTTCAACGCTGAATTTATTATTTATATAGAATGCAGTGTTTCAGTGACTGTCCAAAGCATGCAAATATAAAAGTGTGAAATGTTACTTTACCCGGGTTAAAAGTGTGTTTAGAACGACGATAAGCTCAGTGTGAAAAGCTTGCCTTTGATTTCTGTATACATTTTGAACTGAAATTGGTAAATTAATTTGATTTGTGACAGGGTATGAATTTTTAAGAGGTTAAAAATTAAATTTCAAAACTTTATTATACATGCTACATCCTTCAACACACAATATTGTTAAAACACTTCCAACATTTCATCCCATTTTTTGTGCCCTCCTCTCATGAAGGAGCCACGGACCACAGAAGACCTCTGCACTGCAGCTGAAAGACTGTAGAACAACCAAAAGTTTTCAGAGGTTTAGCGGAAGAGCTGTGATTTCTGAAATTGAAAGAGGAAGACCAGGAAAAAGCCCTTCAACTTTCACAGGCTGAAATGGTTGACCAACAACTTGCCAAAGAGCCTTTAGTGTTTTTTAAGTGTTTAGTGTTTGGACAAAAGGAGTCTCAGAATTAACTGCATGTTTATGGAGATTTCATTTATTTTAGATTTAATTTGTCATGTACCTGCTGTGCAATAACTTTCAACCTAGTTCAATATTGATTGATTGTGTATTTCTTTTTAAAGTAAACCACAGCTAGTATATGATGCCTTTGGGGAAGTACATTTATTAAAATTAAATAATTTTTGTGTGTTGTTTTGGGATTTGATTAATCTGAATCTGCTTGAATTATGCATTCCAGTGTAAAATTGTGTAATGTGTATTATGTACTGTGGAAAAAGGTTAATTCTGAAATGCTTGAGTAAAAAATATTTTGTCATATAAATAAATGTTCACATGCTCAATCTTTGTTTTCATTTTTAGTGTTTTAAGATTTATGTTCAATTGATCTAATATAATTTTAAAAGACATATTATAAATAGCAACTTTTTACTTTAAAAATCCTTAACAAAATGTTGAAATGGGGTTATATATATATATAATAACTTACATTTTATATATATATATATATATATATATATATATATATATATATATATATATATATATATATATACAGGTCCTTCTCAATAAATTAGCATATTGTGATAAAGTTCATTATTTTCGATAATGTAATGATAAAAAATAAACTTTCATATATTTTAGATTCATTGCACACCAACTGAAATATTTCAGGTCTTTTATTGTTTTAATACTGATGATTTTGGCATACAGCTCATGAAAACCCAAAATTCCTATCTCAATAAATTAGCATATTTCATCAGACCAATAAAAGAAAAGTGTTTTTAATACAAAAAAAGTCAACCTTCAAATAATTATGTTCAGTTATGCACTCAATACTTGGTCGGGAATCCTTTTGCAGAAATGACTGCTTCAATGCGGCGTGGCATGGAGGCAATCAGCCTGTGGCACTGCTGAGGTGTTATGGAGGCCCAGGATGCTTCGATAGCGGCCTTAAGCTCATCCAGAGTGTTGGGTCTTGCGTCTCTCAACTTTCTCTTCACAATATCCCACAGATTCTCTATGGGGTTCAGGTCAGGAGAGTTGGCAGGCCAATTGAGCACAGTAATACCAGGGTCAGTAAACCATTTACCAGTGGTTTTGGCACTGTGAGCAGGTGCCAGGTCGTGCTGAAAAATGAAATCTTCATCTCCATAAAGCTTTTCAGCAGATGGAAGCATGAAGTGCTCCAAAATCTCCTGATAGCTAGCTGCATTGACCCTGCCCTTGATAAAACACAGTGGACCAATACCAGCAGCTGACATGGCACCCCAGACCATCACTGACTGTGGGTACTTGACACTGGACTTCAGGCATTTTGGCATTTCCTTCTCCCCAGTCTTCCTCCAGACTCTGACACCTTGATTTCCGAATGACATGCAAAATTTGCTTTCATCCGAAAAAAGTACTTTGGACCACTGAGCAACAGTCCAGTGCTGCTTCTCTGTAGCCCAGGTCAGGCGCTTCTGCCGCTGTTTCTGGGTCAAAAGTGGCTTGACCTGGGGAATGCGGCACCTGTAGCCCATTTCCTTCACACGCCTGTGCACGGTGGCTCTGGATGTTTCTACTCCAGACTCAATCCACTGCTTCCGCAGGTCCCCCAAGGTCTGGAATCGGTCCTTCTCCACAATCTTCCTCAGGGTCCGGTCACCTCTTCTCGTTGTGCAGCGTTTTTTTGCCACACTTTTTCCTTCCCACAGACTTCCCACTGAGGTGCCTTGATACAGCACTCTGGGAACAGCCTATTCGTTCAGAAATTTCTTTCTGTGTCTTACCCTCTTGCTTGAGGGTGTCAATGATGGCCTTCTGGACAGCAGTCAGGTCGGCAGTCTTACCCATGATTGCGGTTTTGAGTAATGAACCAGGCTGGGAGTTTTTAAAAGCCTCAGGAATCTTTTGCAGGTGTAATTTTGATTCAGATGATTAGGGTAATAGCTCGTTTAGAGAACCTTTTCATGATATGCTAATTTATTGAGAATTTTGGGTTTTCATGAGCTGTATGCCAAAATCATCAGTATTAAAACAATAAAAGACCTGAAATATTTCAGTTGGTGTGCAATGAATCTAAAATATATGAAAGTTTAATTTTTATCATTACATTATGGAAAATAATGAACTTTATCACAATATGCTGATTTATTGAGAAGGACCTGTATATATATATATTTTTTTTTTTCAAAGTGTAATGTGTGTATTTTTATGATTTAACAATGTACTAATGAAAAGTGAGTATATCTATCTTTCTATCTGTATCTCTCTTCAATTAGAACGTATTAATAAAATACTTGACATTATTAACATGGTTTTAAACTTGAGTTTGAAACTCCAAATGGAGCAATATATAGGAAGATAAATCAGCTCCGCCCACTTCCGGCATGAGACCGTGGTGTGGCGCTGTTGTCCTCAGACTGTTGTGAGTGGTCACGTGACATGGGTGTTTCGAATCACAGTTCAATGGCAGCGAAGGATACAAATATGCTGCCTTCAAAAATCGATCAGATGAAGGTCTCTCAGGAGACAGGAAGTGAAGCTAACATTAGATTCGGACGTGCCATGGTGCCTTCCTGCCTTGAAATGTGTCCTCCGAAGGCAGCATTTTCCAGGTTTCGGACGCAGCCAACGACTGTAAACAACTCCCAGGACGCCGCCATGTTCGCGTGACGTCATGCACTACGTTATAGGCTGGACTTCCACGTGAGTTTTAGCTCTGCTTGGACCCGAGCCATATCTGGAGAACACAGTATCAGAGACTCGAGGGGGAACTTCTAGACAACCACATAAACACCTCAGAACACCTTAAGCACATCAAGGTAGGCTACTCATTGCAAACCAGTATTTGCTAGTTGTATTAATTTCTCAAATTAAGTTTAAAAAAAATTCACATAGAGACAGAGTGCATTTTTGGTTCTTTCTTTTTTTTTTTTTTTTTTTTGTTGTTGCTTGTTTGCTGTACACCTTGTCACATAGTAGCTTTTTTTTTGGAGACATAAACAAAAATGTATTTTTAGGGTTAATTTGCTTGGGCAACGTGAGAGCGTGCGGCAGAGCCTGAAAGTATGAATGCCAGTATGAATATCAATATGATGTAATAAAAGAATAATCTACACATATATATGAATTGCATATGGCAAATATTTTATTTTCCTGAAATAATTTGTATTCTTCACATTACTTGTATGACTGGATATTTAAAAATTTAATTAAATAAGTCTGAATGAAAACTTAAGGGTTCGAACATTACGACACGCAAAATTAATTGTGCACGTGATACAGAAAGTGAGGCTTTGTTTGTCATTGGTCACAAGATTTCTACGTTGGCAACTAGGGATGCACCGATACCACTTTTTTTCAGACCAAGTACAAGTACTTACATTTGGGTACTTGCCGATACGAGTACTTAATAATACCATTACAGTTCTTATAACAATGTTTTATTTTCATCAGATGTTTTTCACTTTCTGACTGTAACAAACTAAATACACAAATTGATGCTGTTGCTGACATTTTAATATTCAACTTGGTGTTTTCCTAAACAAACATGGCACTGCTGCCCATTTCACATAAATGTAAACTGTAACATTCTTGTGGATTCCAGTACCACACAACATAGTAGCAGAACAACTGAATTAAATTATTATATGTTATCATAGCCATACAGCCCTTTTCGGAAAAGTGAGAGGCAGGTTCTTTTTGATGAAAAGAAGCTTCTCTGCATTATCAGCTATGAGCCTGTTTCTGTTTTCACCTACAATGTGTGACACTGAGTTAACTTAGGGATGTGCGAGACTAGTCGATTAAACGTTAGTGCTGCAAGACGACTTGGAAAATACTAGTCATTTACATTTTTTTTTGGCACATTTAAGGTTTTGCTTTAAATATATACTTTTTATGTTTAAACTACTGTCGCGTTAATGTTATATCTTGAAATTAATATATTATTTTGAAAAGTGTATATCTGCAGCAAAACAAAATCATTTAATTTTACCTCAGGCTTTGCATGCGTTGGTTTTCTCTGGCTCTCGTGGAGGCTTCAGATAAATCTCCACTCGGGTGAAGGAGGATTTTGAAACCTTACACAAAACTTTTCCATTTTCTCCCATGTCATGTCAAACTAGTATAACAATTAAGCTTGCTTAGGCTTGTTATACTACCGGGGTTAGGCTAATCATTGCGCACATCCCTACTAAACAGCCCTTCACTTTCAGCACTCACTACCGAGAGCTATCTGCCTCACGAGCGGTTAAGCTTGGTTCCCTTTCGAGAGGTCTCTCGTATTGCGTTATGGGAAAACTCATTTTCTCGAGAATATGAAGCAAAAACTTTATTATATAAAGTGTCTTATGTAAAACGCAGTGCAGCCGCACAGCCGATAGAACAGCGCGGGCTGCGCGCTGATTGACTGTGCCGCGGCAACTGCAGGAGCCTATTGTGAGGCGGCTGTGAGAGCGAAACCAATAGGGGGCGCTATAATTCCCACCGAACAAGGTCACCTGAATTTGCATATTCGAGGCTATATAGGACCGTGTTTCGCCATAGGAATCAGATTTAATCTCCTTCAGCGATACCTTCGTTGACCTTCGGAATTGAAGCCCCGCCGTCGAAAAGCACCAAGCGGAACTACCTGCAGCCCTGAGGACGCCGGATTCCCCACCTGGTCTCCGCCTTCAGCCACCTGCCGTTCCAGCTTCGCCATCCGGCGTTATATCCTTTATTCTGTGTCTGTGTTTTAGCGCGTGCGTTGCCGCTGCAACCCCGCTTTCATAAAAGAGCAGCGAGGCGTTGTTGCAAATGCCTCGCCCTTCCTGTGCTTCGTGCAGAGCACCTCTCCCCGGCGGGGACCACCACATCCTCTGCGTGGCATACCTCGGACGGGACCATTCTCCACGTGCCTCGCTCTCGCCGGTGAGGTTCACCCAGGAGGAACAGTGCCCTTCGCTTGCAGCGGCCTGTTCAGTTTCCTTCGGGGGACCAGCAGCGGAAAAGGAGGAAGAGGAAGAGAGCAGCCTGTCTTTGAACGTGACTGGCAGCGAATGGTCGGACTCTGTCTCGGAGCCCCCCACTTCGACGCAGACCGCCACTAGCTCTAGGACCAGCGCGGATGCAGAGCTGATCCGCGTGCTTACCGACGCTGTGGGAGACCTCGGGCTCGAGTGGTCTCTCCCCCAGGAGACAGCGCGAAGCAGATTGGACGAGTGGTTCCTACAGAGCCGCCGCCTTTCCTCCTCTCACAAAAACGCTCCCTTCTTCCCCGAAGTCCACGACGAGCTGACAAAGGCGTGGAAAGCCCCCTTCTCAGTTCGCGCCAAATCCTCATTTTCCCCAGTGCTCTCCTCCGTCGACGGCGCTAAGGAAAAAGGATACGAGGGTTTTCCTCCCCTCGAAGACGCCATTGCTGCGCACCTCTGCCCGCCCTCCTCCAGGGGATGGCAGGCCAGGGCTCAACACCCCTCCAAACCGTGTCACTCTACCTCAGCTTTCGCCAGTCGAGCATACGCCTCCGCTGGCCAAGCTGCGTCAGCGCTACACACGATGGCTGTCCTTCAAGTTTACCAGGCCAAACTCCTCCGCGCTCTGGACGAGTCTGTGCCGGATTCTGAAATCCTAAAGGACCTGCGCAGCGCAACGGACCTCGCTCTGCGCACTACCAAAGCCAACGCGCAGGCCATCGGAAGGACTATGGCCAACCTGACGGTTCTTGAACACCACTTATGGCTGAACCTCACGGAGATGAAAGACGCTGACAAAGTCTCCTTTCTGGATGCCCCCATCTCCTCCTCGGGTTTGTTCGGCCCGTCTGTGGTTGGCTTCGCTGAGCGTTTTACGGAGGCTCAGAAAGCGTTGCACGCTATGAAACACTTTCTCCCTAAACGCTCCAGCTCCTCGTCTGGCCGGCACAAAGCGGCGCCTCCTCCTCAACCGGCCAAGGCTGCACCGCCAACTTCTAGGCAGCGCTCGACGTCCAGGCAGCGACAGCGCTCACGCTTGACGAGCTGCATCAGGCAGTCTGAGTTCCGGGGACCTCGACCCAAAGCCGCGTTGAGACCCGAACCACCGAAGCCATCCTAGCCGTAAGAGGAAAGAGAAGGTGGCCAGGTCCCGCCTCGGCCGGACCCCCACCACTCTCTCTCAGTCTACCAGTTCCCTTCAACCAGGTGACTCAGTTCTCGCAGCTAATGAGCCCTTTATCAAAAGCGCTCGCCTGCACACAAACGCCGTTCTCACGGCGACCCAAATAAATCGCAAAAAGAGCATTTTCGATGTAGATGTTGTGCCCACTTCACAGTATGCACCCCTAGACTCAAACACTCCTCTCACATCTCACATGCTGTCCTGTGCCACACATGTAAGGTGCGCGCCCACTACCCAGTGCACGCCGCCAAGCATAAACACTATCCCCACAGTGTTACAAGCACAAAGCAACCGGGTCACCGGGTCCCTTTCACTAAGCGTCCCGACCCCGTTACTAAATCAGCCCCTGGGCACAGGCCTGGCAGGCCATTCCCGGTATATCAATTGGGTGTTGAACATAATAAAACGAGTTTACTCGCTACAGTTCACTCGCAGACCCCCGCGCTTTTGCGCCGTGGTCGAGACCTCAGTAAAAGGCAGCGTGAGTCACGTGCTCCGCGCCGAGGTGTCAAAACTGTTAGAGAAGGGAGCGGTCGAAACGGTGCACCCGACGCAAAGCGAGTGAGGCTTTTACAGCTGCTATTTCCTCATCCCGAAGAAGGATGGCGGCCTCAGGCCCATCCTAGATCTCAGACATCTGAACAAAGCGCTTATGACGCGCCCGTTCAAGATGCTGACAGTGAAACAAATCCTTGCTCACATTTGCCCGGGGGACTGGTTTTTCACGGTCGACCTGAAAGATGCCTACTTTCACATTCAGATAGCACCTCGTCACAGGCCATTCTTGAGATTCGCCTTCGAGGGTCAAGCTTATCAATATACAGTCATGCCATTTGGGTTATCTCTAGCGCCCCGCACGTTCACAAAGTGCATGGACGCAGCGATGAGACTGAAAGGCATGCGGGTACTCAACTACTTAGACGATTGGCTTGTCATAGCCCAATCAGAGGCACAGTTGATGATACAAGTCCTGGCTCCTCAACCATCTAGAATGTTTGGGTCTCAGGATCAATACCGCCAAGAGCTCAATGTCTCCCGCCCAGACAATATCTTTTCTGGGCACAGTCATAGACTCAATACAGATGAGGGCGCGGCTTACGTCACAGCGCGCCCTCTCTATCCAGAACATGGCGGCGTCATTCAGAGACGGTGTTTACGTTCCTCTCAAACGTTTCCAGAAGATGCTAGGTCGTATGGCCTCGGCAGTACTCAAGCTGGGTCTATTACATGGACGAGCTCCCGCGTTATGGATGAACTCCCACGTCCCGGCGCGCGCATGGCGATCGGGCTAGTTTCGCATCAAAGTGAACCACAGCTGTCTCAAAGCTCTGGCTCCTTGGAAGGCAACCACCTGGTATCAGACAGGTGTTACTATGGGTACAGTTACGAAGCGGAAAGTGGTCTCGACAGATGCATCCAACCTAGGTTGGGGTGCCCTACACGGTCTCTGGCCAATGGGCTTTGGCAGAGAAAAAGCTGCACATAAACTGTCTAGAGATGAAAGCGGTCATCCTATCGCTGAAAGCTTTCCTTCCGTACATAAAGGGGCACCACGTCCTGGTCCGAACGGACAACATGTCAGTGGTA
Source organism: Romanogobio albipinnatus (assembly GCA_023566225.1). Lineage (NCBI taxonomy): Eukaryota > Metazoa > Chordata > Actinopteri > Cypriniformes > Gobionidae > Romanogobio > Romanogobio albipinnatus. Next base: position 34,144,181 of record CM042263.1, read on the forward strand.
TCCTACATAAATCGCCAGGGCGGCCTGAAATCAGGCTCTCTACATTCCATGGCGAAACACCTCCTTATATGGGCAGTGCGCCACCTGAGCTCCCTGAGAGCAGCTCACGTGCCAGGTATCCTGAATCAGGGTCCGGATATGTTATCCAGAGGCGGCATTCCCCCCGGGAATGGTCTCTTCACCCCCATACGATTCAGTTGATTTGGAACACATTCAGCCAAGCAAAAGTAGATCTTTTCGCATCCGAAGACAATGCTCACTGCCCAATATTTTTCTCCAAGCACAGGGACGCACTGGCCCATGCCTGGCCCAGACTCCCTCTGTATGCTTTTCCCCCTATCGCGATGTTGCCACAGGCTATCAAGAAGATCAGGGAAACCGAATCCACAGTGCTCTTAATAGCCCCGTTGTGGAAGAACCAAATATGGGTCTCAGAACTGACTCTCATGTCAGACGCAGCCCCATGGCCGATTCCGCTGAGGAAAGACCTCCTCACGCAGGCGAGAGGAAAAATCTGGTGTCCCCGTCCCGAGCTGTGGGCTCTCCACGTATGGCTCATCAACGGATACCTGCGAATCTGTGCTCTATGCACAGAAATGGTCGGTTTTCTCTAACTGGTGTACAGCACGAAACCTTGACGCACTCTCGTGCGAGGTAACAGTAGTGCTTGCCTTCCTTCATGAGCTAATGGATGCGGGTCGTACCCCCTCCACGCTCAAAGTATATGTCACCGCCATAGCAGCTTATCATGCTCACATCGCGGGACAATCACTGGGGAAAAGCGACCTTATCGTACGCTTTCTTAAAGGGGCCAGAAGGCTGAACCCGCCTCGCCCCCCCTCAGTCCCGATATGGGATCTTGCTACAGTGTTGGAAGCTATAAAGGGTTTCACCTTTGAACCAGTGTTAATTTCGTTGACGAATAATTTTCGTCATAATTTTCGTCAACGACCTTTTTTTACTGACGAAAACGAGACGATAACTAAATAAAAACTAGTGTTAGATGACAAAAACTATAACGAAAATCAACTGTCATTTTCGTCAACAAATAAAAACGAGACGAAAATGTTAGGGAGGGACGATTAGGGAAGAGATCCAGTCAGAACTGATGTCCGCGCACATTTGATTTGAACGTGCTGATCTAACCACTGGAGAACATGGCGCTGTTGTGCTTCTACAGGCTCACGCAAGCATCCCCAGTACAGCGCTCCAGAGCGGCTCACAATCAATGAATAACACACATTTATGCCAGGCAATTGTTAATGAACTAATGCTGATGAATAATGACAATGTTTACTTTACGATGTTTATATAGTAATACGTTTTAGACGGTTGTAGCATATTTTATCTCCTCATCTGAAATTGAATGAGCTCCTACAACTACAACAGAGGCTCAGACATTTCAAAATAAGAGTCAATGTGTATTTCCAGCTGGTTTATAATTAAAAGTCACACATTATATATTCGTTTTTGCTTACACAATAAACTGTATTTAGTTTCATTCCCATTTAATTCATAGTCAGGAGGAAAGACCAGTATTTAACACATATTAAATAAAGTATCAGGGTTATAATAGTTAACTAAAACCATTAAAAAAAATCTTTGTTACTTAAAATTAAATAAATGTTAACTGAAATAAAAAAATAAAATAAAAAAAGTTATTTGAATCTTTAGCTTAACATGATATAGGCTACTAACTAAAACAGAAATACAAAGTGTTTCTGTTTTAGATACAAACTATATAAATGTTTTTAAAAACAAACAAAAAAGTGAATCGAGCTCTCTTTTGTGAATTTTTAATGTTAAAAACAAAATGATGTCAAAATGTCAGTTCAAGTGACAGTCGGTTATGTAATACTTAAATGCTTAATGTATTACAATTTAACTAAACTGATTAGATTTTAGGAGACTAACTATACTGTAGATTTAGTCGACTAAAATCTTATGATATTTAGTCGACTAAAATCTTATGATATTTAGTCGACTAAAACTAGACTAAAACTAAAAACAATTCAGGTGACTAAAATATGACTAAAACTAAATGGCATTTTAGTCAAAAGACTATGACTAAAACTAAATCAAAATATGCTGTCAAAATTAACACTGCTATGAACCACTTCAGTCTGTGAGCATAAAGCACCTCTCACTTAAACCGCTTTTCTGCTGGCACTGACCTCAGTCAAGCGAGTGGGTGATTTGCACGCGCTCTCCACGAAGTGCTTCCTGTCTGGAGTTTGGGCCTAACGACTCCAGAGTCGTCCTCAAACCTAGACACGGTTAGGTTCCTAAAGTGCTTTCTACTCCCTTTAGGGCACAAGTCATTTCTCTCTCGGCCTTGCCCGCGTCACTAGACGAAAAGGACGCGAATCTGCTCTGCCCAGTCAGAGCGCTGAGAATGTATTTAGAGTGTTCCGCCCCCTTCAGGCAGTCGGAACAGCTTTTTGTATGCTTCGGTGGCCGCACTAAAGGACATGCTGTCACTAAGCAGAAACTTTCTCACTGGATAGTGGACGCTATCTCTATGGCTTATAAATCTAAAAACCTCATTTGCCCGATAGGCATTAAAGCCCATTCGACTAGAGGCATGGCCTCGTCATGGGCATGGTCATGCGCGTTCTGATCCACTGCACCTGTTTTCATCACCTGTCCCTAATTCCCTGTCACGGCACTTCCTGTTATAAGCACCTCCAGTTTCACCATTCCAGTGTCAGGTCTCGTCGATACTACATCGTCATACTGACTCACTCTCCAAGCTTACCTTCTAAAAGACTTACCTGTATTCCTCCGTTTGACCATCCTTCTTCAACCAGCCAGCCTTCTTCAGATCACCTGTCTTCCACCAACTCCATCCCGGCTACCATCCTGTATCAGATAAGACTCTATCAGAACTATTCACCAGTTACCGCTCCAGTTTATCTCATCACTTCTACCTGTCTGCCGTGACCACTATATTGTGTTTCAATAAATATCATTTCAACTTACCTGTTTGTGTCATTCAGCTGCCTGACAGAAGACCTGACCAAACATGCACAAACCAACTGGTCACGGCGACGGAGAAGCTTCCACGCCGATCTTAACCACCGGATCTTCACCTGCCACTTCATCACCCGCCATCAATCCTTCTTCGTCTGCCTCTGTCAGTCTCATGGCCCGGCCAGCGCCCTTCTCAGGCGAGGAGGGGGAGTGCAGCGGATTTCTCCTGCAGTGCGAGCTGTTCATGGAGATGAACGCATCACAATTCACCTCCGAGAGATCAAAGGTAGCTTTCTTCATCTCCCTTCTCACTGGACGAGCATTGCTTTGGGCACAATCACTGTGGGAGGCAAAAGGTACTGTGACTGAGACCCTGAGCAACTTTATTAGGCACTTCCGGGTAGTGTTTTCTCCAGTCGCTAATGCCATATCTGTTCATGATCAATTATTTCGTCTACGTCAAGGCAATTCATCTATCTCTTCATATGCATTACAATTCTGTACCCTAGCAGCCTCTAGTGGATGGAACGAGCCGGCTTTAATCACCGCCTACCGGCAAGGGTTAGAGCCTGAGATCCGGTTACAGCTCACCATTCACGATGACGCCATTGGTTTGGAAAACCTCATTCAACGTTCCATCCGGGTGGATCAACGCCGCACTGCTTGCATGCTCGCTCACCCTGCACTGCCTCCTCCTCGTCCTTCCACCTCTGTCAACCCTTCAACACCAGAACCCATGGACATTAGCTCAGCACATTTATCGTCAATTGAACGCCAGAGGCGCATTACAAACAACCTGTGTTTATACTGTGGATCCGCAGGCCACCTGCTAGCCTCATGTCCAGTTCGTCCCCCACGACCGGCGGTGAGTACAGTATACATACCATCACCCATTTCTCAAATGAAATACTCTACTGTTCAGATCTCACATCGTCAGCAATCTTTTTCAGCACAAGCGCTAATCGACTCTGGGTCCGCTGGTAACTTCATCTCACGTTCTACTCTCCAAAAGTTACAAGTCCGCCGAGAAAAGTTGTGAAGTTGAAAGCATTTGTTAACTTCACAATAATAATTGGAAATGGGCTAATTTCCCATTGACTAGAGTGAGACCATAGACGTCTCTCGAGCTGTTGCAATCTTTTTTGGTGCTCTAATTTGGCGTGACATTCACAGATCACTGTAGCGTCTCAGTTCAAACAGCACATGAACTGATCACCTCCGCTCAGTGTTGCCAAGTCCGCGGGGCTACTTCAACACTATTGCCGCGGGCTGTTTTTCATGTCCGCGTGTTGAAGCGACCCCAATTATATGATATTTAGCCCCGGGAATGTCAATTTTAGTAGGCAACCATGCCAAAAAAAACACATATTTAACCCCCCAAATGCGATTTTTACTGGAGATGCCCCCCTGAAACGAGATTGGCTAGTTTTGAGTAGCAATTGGGCGGGTTTTGTTGTGAAAACCTGGCAACCCTGTCTCCGCTTTACAGCAGAAAAGTGTCATGAATGAACACAGGGCTCGACCATAGACTGTGAGGGCTCGACATTAATCTGACTGGACAAGTAGGCCTATCTTAAAACTTAATAAAATAACCAGAAACGTGAGAATGATTCTGATTTTATTACATTTCAATGTAAACAGCGATTCACAATATGATTCACAATACGGATTCACTTCAATGCAATCATTGGGTTTTAATAAAACAACTACAGTTTACAAAGCTACGATTCCCACGGGGGGGAAATATGCATATATATATGTAGGAGAAAACAAACAATATGGTACAAACAAGGAAACATGAAACTTAACGAATAAGGGAAAAAGAATGATGGAAAGAGAGAATTTTTGAGAATTTGAATACTCTTTATTACAACTTTTACCCAGACACAGGTTTACAAAATCATCTCATAAAGAAAAAATTACAAAAAATGTGTGAAAAGCAATTCATCTTCAAACACAGAACACAATGCTCCTTTGCTGCACCATTTTAGTTCAAAAGACAAAATATCATTCATAGATTTATAAAAATTAAAATCAATCAGCACTCTAGACTTTACAAGAGTTGAAAACAAAACAACTACATTACATCCAGACCTCTGCTCAATCTTATTTTTCCTACTTGAGTAGATAGCTAGTTTAGCTTGACCCAAGATAAAATTCGCTAATTGACAATCAACTCGTCTTTTCTGCACATATTTAGCACCCAAAATAAATACTTCCATAGAAAATGTTTCATTAAAAACATCAAAAAGATTTTTCAATTCGTTAAATAAGGGCTTTAACCTAGAGCACTCCATAAACGCATGAAAAACAGTTTCTCTTTTAAAACAAAAAGGACATTCAGAACTAACCTCAGGGTTTAAAACAGATATAAAAGCATTGACAGCTATTGCCCCATGGAGAACCCTCCATTGTATATCACCTACTCTCTTTGTTAACGGTGGCTTATACAAACTTCTCCATTCAGGCTTAACATTCTCATCCAGTTTTAAGACAGATCGCCATGGTGTGTCAATTTTATTATCTAAAATCTTCTTGTTAAAAACCAAAACACAAACTTTGTACAAAATTTTCCCTGTAACCGAAAAGAAATCTAAACACAAAGACTTCCCAGTTTTTAAAAGCAGACCTGTACAATCCTCTAGTTTGGGAGACAAAAGTATAGCCGGAAAAGGGTCTTTCGCATTAGGAGTCTCTACTCCTGTACAATAATCCGTTAATAAAAGTCTTTCTTCCTTTGTGAGAGCAGACTGCCACTTTGCCATCAGTTGAGCAACTAAACGGGTTGAAAACATTCCCAACTGTGAAGCTACCTTCTCAATATTCATAAAATTTGGACCAGCCAAATTTAACAATTGACTTAAAGTAGTGACCTTGGATTTGCAAAGGATGTCATTTAGTCCATGAAAAGTGTGTCCAACAGCAGAAATATCTAAACGTGTTCCATGTATTACAGGTTCATTTAACAACCAGAAGAGTGATTCCTTACATCTTGTCCTTTGTTGATTGAAAAGACCCCATACTTTAAAAAGGTTGCGATAAAAAATTGGCATATTGGACGTATCCAGTCTTAGGGGGTCTAAAAAGAAGAGAGATTTGTCCATCTGTAGGCCTCCCAGACTCCGTAAAATAGCACATGCAGCCACTCTCCAACAAAAGTCACTTGACCCCGAAAGAAGCCTTTGAATAAATTGTAAGCGGAAAGTTGCTGTTCTGCTTTGCAAGTTTATCAGTCCCTGTCCACCATCTTCTTTAGATAAAAACAAAATACTCTTGGTGATCCAGTGCATTTTATCCCAGAAAAAATCCAACAGTAAGGCTTGAACTTCATTCATCAGTTTTAAAGGTGGATCTATACATGCCAGCTTATGCCAGAGAGAGGACGCAATTAAATTGTTAATAATTAAAATACGCCCTTTATAAGACATGTTTGGGGCTAGCCATTTCCATTTGGCTAAACAACCTTTAACTTTCTCAATAAACCCTTCCCAATTTTTCAAAACAGTCGTCTCGTCTCCTAAAAAGACCCCCAAATATTTAAAACCCCCTTTACTCCAAATTAAACCACCAGGAATGCTTAACTCTTGTTTCGTCCACTTTCCACATATAAAAGCTTCACTTTTATTCCAGTTTATTTTAGCAGAAGATATATCTTTAAAATCTTCAAGTATTTTCATTAAAATCTCTATATCTTTTTGACTACTGACCATTACAATCACATCATCAGCATAAGCTGATAAATGAATATTACTACTAGAGCCAGGTATTTGTAACCCATTCAAATGTACTCTTATCTGCTGCAATAATGGTTCTATGGCTAAAGAATAAAGCATTCCTGACAATGCACATCCTTGCCGTACACCTCTACCAACTTTGAAAGGAGTGCATAAGCCACCGTTCACTTTCAGCAAACTCTCAACATCAGTATACAGCATCTTAATCATATCCACAAACTCTTGGCAGAAACCAAAAGCTGTTAAAGTTTTCCAGAGGTACTTATGTTCAACCCTATCAAATGCCTTCTCTTGATCCAGAGAAAGCAAAGCACAATCTAAATTAAACAACTTGGAGACCTCTAGAATATCCCACACTAAGGAAATATTATCGAAAATTGACCTACCAGGTATGCAATAGCTCTGGTCCGGATGAATAACTTGCTCCATTACTTCTGCCATTCTATTTGCCAAAGTTTTTGAGAGCAGTTTGTAATCTGTACAAAGCAGCGACACAGGGCGCCAGTTCTTAATATCCGTTAGATCTCCTTTTTTTGGGAGGAGTGTAAGAACTGCTCGACGGCAGCTCAACGGCAGCCGCCCTCCAGCCAAGCTTTCGTTGAGCACCGCGAGCAAATCCTCCCCCAATACTGACCAGAAAGACTTATAAAAGTCAACTGGGAGACCATCGATGCCGGGAACCTTCCCGGATTCCATGCCCTGAAGGGCCTTGTACAACTCTTCGAGGCTCATGGCCTTACTGAGCTCCGTGTTGGCATCCTCAGACACCTGTGCCAAGCTTTCAAAAAAGACATTGTCAATGTCAGGCTCTGCAACACATTCACAGCTGTACAGCTTTTCATAAAAACAAACTGCTCTCTTTCTAATATCAATGGGGTCAGATAACAACATACCAGATTCAGAGCGCAGTGCATGAATTAATCTTTTCTGTCCGTTCTTTTTTTCTAAATTAAAGAAAAATTTAGTTGGAGCATCCATTTGGTCAATATTCTGGAAACGGGACCGAACCAGCGCTCCTTGCACCTTAACCTCTAAAAGATCGCCAAGTTTAGTTTTTTTCATTAAAAGAGTTTCCAAAACATTATTCCCCCCAGTTGAATCCGACAATTCTTGAAGTTTAACTATTGACATCTCCAAGTTTTTCATTGATTTTGATAACTGTACAGTAATATTTCGAGTATGCTGTTGACAAAACTGTTTTATTTGCACTTTACCAAAATCCCACCACTGCTTCAATGACTGGAAAGAACTGTGGCTCTAAAAGATTCCCAAAAATATTTAAAATTTTCCTTAAAATGTTTATCATTTAACAGTGAATTGTTAAAATGCCAATAAGCACTATTTGGTCTTGTAAAGTTCAAAATAAAAGAACAACACACCATACTATGGTCAGAAAAACTTACTGGAACAATAAAACATTTGCTAAAAATACCACATTGATGTTTAAAACCGTAAAATCTATCCAACCTCGCTAAAGAAAAAACATTTCCACGGGTATGAGCCCAAGTGTATTGTCTTAGACTACCATTAACATGTCTCCATATGTCACACAGTTCATGTGTTTTGATGACTTGAATAAGCTTCTTACGGGATGGCTCATGGGGCTCTATGTGATTTCTATCAATATTTTGTTCTGTACAATTAAAATCACCTCCCAGAAACAAAAACTCTTCACTATTACAATTTTGCAGGGTTGAATTGAGGGTATTTAAAAACAACATTCTTTCAACTCCTGAGGTAGGGACATAAACACAAATTAAAAAAAAAACATGGTTTTCAAATAAAGCTCAAACTTTTAAAAGTCTGCCCTTTATAATCTCTTCAACATCATAAGAAACCGGTTTAAAGTTTTTAGAAAATAAAATGGCGACTCCTCCACTGACAGCAGTGTTATGACTTAAAATAGAGATGCCATCCCATTCCCTTTCCCAATCTGCAGCGTTCTTTACATCACTGTGAGTTTCTTGAAGAAAAATAATATCTAGTTTTTTCTCTTTAGACATTTCATATAATGTTACTCTTTTTTTTACATCTCTGGCTCCATTTATATTCACTGAAGCAGCACTAACTTCACCCATAATGAATAAAAAACAAAACAGTAAAAACAAACCACTGATTATCATTAAATTAGCTTTTTTCACCACCATCATTACTAATTTCAGTATTGAGTTTTCCCACAATTTTTTTTAACCTGTAAATTTCCTTATTAGTAAAAAACCCTTCAGCCATCAGACACCTTGTCCTTTCAATGAATTGCTTAAGGTCAGGAAAATATTCATTCACTCGTACTCCTCTTCTATTTTTGGTTGCTTTAAGAAAGAGTTTAATATCTTCCACTTCATAGTTTTGACTCACGCATTCACTCTGAGAAAAAGAGAGGCTAGAATCGGATTCACAATCACTCTCTGTCTCACCCTGGTCTTCACTTTCAGATACATTTGTTTTTTTTACAGGTCTCGACTCACAATTATTCTCACTTTTCCTCCGCTTCAGCGGTACTTTAAACAGAGTGCGTTCTGTCTCTTTGTCAATGCCATCGTTCTCACTTCTGTGCTCGATCAACAGCTGTTCTTCTCCCTCGCGCTGGGAGACCTCGGACACTTTGTTTACAGCGTCACTGCCTGGGCAAGTATCCGTCAAAGTACGTCCTTCATCCAAAGACCCGGTGGACTCGGCATCATCTGCCTTTTTGTTGGACGACTTTATTACAGTAATTGCAGAATGGGGCTGATTTACCTCTTGCAGCTCTTTTGCAATCGGCTCAGGTTCAGCCCGATCTGCCGCGATCGCGTCTGACTCGTCTATGGGTTGACTTGTCGCGGGTGGAACAGTTACATCATTTATATTTTGCTCTGTTGCAGATGTTTTATCAGGGCAATCACGCACTAAATGTCCCACTTTGTTGCAACCAAAACATTTCATTTTCCCTGTTGTTGCAAACACAACATAGTCGAAATCTTCTATACGGAATTTGAACGTAAGGTCTAATTCAGCGTCATCTTTCACAATCATGTAGGCAAATCGCCTAAAAGAAACTACATGTTTCAACAACGGAGATCCGCTTCCAATTGGTATTTTTTTAATCGGAGACACCAATTTACCATAACGAGAAAGAGATTGATTTAACAACTGGTCACTGATGAACGGGGGAACATTGGATAATGTCACTTTTTTAGATGGCATTGACAAAGGGAGAACAGGTGTAAACAAACCATCAATAACAATACCACGCTCAACTAGCTCATTTGCTTTATCTACATTGTTTAAAAAAAATTACATTGGCATTATTCATTTTTGAGGCTGACAGAATGCACTCATGGCCCACAACTTCTCCTATAGCCAAACAACAGTCTTCTACACTCACCACGGACGCCACCTTCACTGCGTGGCGCCGCGTGAGTGTATTCAGACCTCGCGAAACCGGGACCGACATGCTTCCCCAAATACAGGTAGCACACGGCCCGGATTAACGCACCACAACAACTGTTACTAACAATTAAAACAAACCAAAAAAATAGAGAAAGAGAAAAAAGAAAAAGATAGAAAAATAACAGAGGGTGAAAAAAGTCTCTAGGCACAACAGCCACGAAAAATCACTCACACACACTCAAACAACGCTCAACACTCACCACGCGCTCTCCACACTCGCTCAGCAGATGCCCACGCATGCGCACGAGAGAGAGAGAGAGAGAGAGAGAGAGAGAGAGAGAGAGAGAGTGAGAGACAGCTTCGCAGCACCTTCACCAGAGCCCTCAAGAACTTCGTAGTCCCGTTGATCAGGAATAATTCAGACAACCTTTTACAAGCAGTTTAAATGTGAAATAGAGTACTTGCATTAGGCTTTCTCGTGTTAGTGTCTGAGTTCGAATCGTCTGGGAAGTTCGCTAAGGATTTGCAGGTCCCAGGAGAAGTTCTGTGAAGTTTAGGGAAGTCGCGCCAGTAGTCTGCCGGTTTCTCTCTCCGTGCGGGGAAGTCTTCTCTCAGGGTTGGGAAGACCAGGGTTGGTCTTCCCACTCCATGGCGACATGCCATGGGGTCCGTTCCTTGTGGTGGCAAGAAGGCCCAGGACTCGTCTCAATGGCGAAAATGCCATGAGGTCCTTCTGTTAGTGGCAGAATGCCACGGGCTCCTTCTCCCAATGGCGAAAATGCAAAGAGTTGTTGGTCGCTCCTGTCTTTATAGAGGGGATGGTCGACGCCCAAAGAGTTCAACGCTCCAATCTCTTGCGGCTACACGATGACGCCTCGGATCTAATCAGCGTAGATGCTTACATCAACACACAGGCCCTTTGTTTAAGTATGATTTGATTAGGAAAGTCACAAGGGCTGTGTGGAGTTCAGACTTTGGTCTACCCTGCCATTGAATGATACTGATTGAATCATTACTGTTACAGTCCCCCTTTTTGTCGGATGATGTCCTATGGTCATTATCGGACAACCCCCATCACAATGGTCGGATGGCAGGTGAATCGGGACGGTTGGATAGCAGGTGTTCGTTATGGCTGAGGAGCCAGCTCGATGAGGTTCGCATCTGCTTCTGGCGTGGTACCCTCCCTCCAGGGTTTCCATCTGAGACCTCCAGATACAGCTGTCGTGAGTTTGGCTGTAGAGGTTCTCATCTCGTTGAACTTTCTGTACAGGAGAAAGGCTATGCCCAGGGTTAGGGTATTGCCGATGATCATGGAGATACATAGCGCAGTGTCAGCTGCGGTCCAGGTTTGGACAACAGGCGAGGTATTCCGGATAGGCAATCAGGACAATGCTTGGAGGGCTGTGTCGAGGGGAGCAATGTCAATGAGCTGAGGCCCCCCTTTTTCAATCCACCGTTCTAGTTCTGGATCTAGGGTGAAGTTGTGGTCCTTGAAAAAGGTTGGGATTTCTAGCTCTGACTGATACTCTTCACTCGGAAGATGGTACAAAGCCAAATCGTCCAGGTGGAGGATGGCTCCTCGCGGTACTTGGATCCACATGCTCTGGTCAAGCAAGTTGATACGGGTGGCGGTGTCATGCTGGCCGTAGATCAGCGTAGCGGTATGCACCGGAGTGTTGACGAGCCACCTGTCACCTACGATCTCTGCCTGCGTCTCGGTGACTTGGGTACGAGGCGTGGCGTCGGTAGGGCAGTGGGTGTCGCTGATCATCGGTCGCAGTCCACAGATTCCTTCGGTGTTGTCTCTGAGGAAGGGCTTGCTAGGGCAGAGGTAGTGAATGTCTTTAGTCAGGGTACACATGTGCAGGTTCGGGGCTAAGTACAGCTGTGTATCGCTGTCGTGGTAGGCAACCACCTCGGAAGTGCGCACCTTAAGGTGTGTGTTACCCTTCCAAAAGCCTGCATTGAAAATGTCTTTGAGTCGGTAGATTCGGCTCGACTCGATGATGGGTAAGTTAAGAAGGAAGCCCATCTCCTTCTGCTCGGGGTCCACATAAAGGTGAATTGCGCTACCCAGAGAGTAGGCAGGGTGTGCTTGCAGAGGGTTGGTGGGTGCGTTGATAGCGGACGCCAGCACCCTTTGCACCAGGCTTGAGGGTATAAGGTATGGTGGGATTCTACCCATGGCTAAGCTGTCGATGGAGGAGCTTACTTCCCGTAGCATGTCAGTCATTAAGGCGGTGACCAGCTGCGTTTGAGCAAAGTCATTCTGGAAGACTGTAAACAGCTGTTTCATGGAGTTCACAGTCTGGTTCAACAGGACACTGTGGGTGTTTCGAATTACCACTGTTCCTCTCAATGTCTTGCCGACGGTTTGTAAAGCTGCACTCTGTGTGGTGAGTTGCTCTTTTAGCTGTGGAAGTTCAGTCTGAATTTCAGCCACATGCCGTCTTATCGTGGCTATGTTTATGGTGTTGACACTGGACATGCCAATGTTAAACAGAGTTCCAACGGCGGCGGCGGCTCCGAGCAACGCTCCCAGGAACCGTTTGGAGCGGCGGTTGTGTCCGCCTAACTCCGCTTGGGTGACTGTAATCTTCTCCAGTTGGTTGAGCATGTGCTTGACATCGGCCTCTGCATGGAGGAGAGAATCCTCTGTCCAACGGGCACCGGCCCAGCTGTACTGGGCTACTGCGTGGGGGTAGTGTGCTCTGTAGATGTTACGTGGGTCGAGTCGAACGTACACTTTCTGGGTGTGCGTCCGGCAATTGGTGATCAGGAGCCCCGGTTGTCCTCTTGCGGACCTGGGCAGGGGTCCCACCCAGTCGATTTGTAGGTCTGACCACGGGAACGTGATCCCTCTGCGTTGCAGTGGGGCTCTGTGGTTCGGGTTTGCTGGTTGGAACTGGCAGCAAACCAGGCACTCTCTGACATACTCTGCCACATCTTGTTGCATCCCGGGCCAATATGCCACCTGTTTCAGTGTGTCATACGTGGCTCTGGTGCCGTGGTGTCCAGCACATGGTGTGTCATGGGCGTACATTAGCATCACCCCCCCTTTGCGACTGTGGCACCACAAGCCTTGGCGCTGTGCTGTCATCGGGCGCAAACCACAGAATGTTGTCCTGTATACACAACATGTGTCTGGAGTTATGTGAATGTCTGAGGCCTGAGTCATCAGTGAGCTCAGAGTCTGCGATAGGGTGGCAGGAGGGGTCAGAGAGGTGGTCAATAATTGTCTTTATTGCAGTGTCAGAAGCTTGCATATCCGCAATGTCATTGTTGGAAGTCTGCGGAGTTAGCGATAGCGGCTGCGAGGCGGGCATTGTAGCCGGTGCCGGTCGCTTGATGCGGGTTAGCATTGCAACGTTGTGGCTGGATGTGGGGATATTCCTGGCCAGCTTGTCAAGGTCTTTATGCGCTACGTGACTTCCTGGAAAGGCTTCCCTTCCTCCGCGGCTGGCGGAGATTCTTGGAGGCTGAATGGTGGACTGTCACCCCCCTTTCTAGCTCTTGGTTCTTGGCTGAAAGGTGCGGACCAGCTGGTCGGGGGAAACTCTGTGTGGTGTGTTTCCCTTTCTCGGTCACTTTGCAGTTTATACGCATGTTTCACTTCTCTGTGAACAAGGTCTAGTTCATCTTTGAGCTCATGTCTTTGCTGGACAAGCTCATTGATCTCGGCTCGGGCAGCCTGCAAGTGTTTTTCGGAGGCTTTGGCTCTAGTATCTTTGTCTTTAAGAGCAGTGTTGGCTCTCTCTAGGAGAGCTTCGCCTCGCCGGAGTTGTTCATTGAGTTCTTCCCTGGTGTCTTTCTCCGACTGCTCTCTGCGGTCTGTGTCCAGATACAGATTTTCCAGGGTCTTTCGAAGTCTTTCTACTTCTTTCTCCTTCTTTCTCTCGTTCTGTGTCTGTTTCACCCTCTTTCTCGGTCTCTAGAAGTAGCTGATCTAGATGACGCTGGGTGAGGGCCTGGTTTCTCCGGGCCTCCTCGGCTTGGAGCTTTAGCGCTGCCGCTTCCTGTTCCAGGTCGGTGTGGCTCTTTTCTCTTAGCCGTGCCTGGGCGACAAGGTTGTGGGTGAGGCTCCCGAGGATCTTGGCCAGTTCTTTGTGAGAGTAGCTCTGCGTCGGGTCATGTGCCGTAAGCTTGTCTAGCTCTGTGTCCAGTTCCTCCTGGCTCAGCTGTTGCAGATCACTGGCGTCTTTAGACAGAACAGTGCTTGTCATCGCTTCCAGCCATACCACTAGGCGGTCCCAAGGGACAGCGGGACTGGATGAACCGGACATACTGGTTCACTGTGGACGAGAGAAACACAGCACACACACACAAAGAGGCCAATGCAAGGTTCTTCTAAGGTTAACGAGCTCTTGTACGGACTATGCCGTCGACAAGAATTTTGGCTAAATGATGTAGACAGTTAGAAAATTAGGCAATTAGGTGGGCCAAGTTTTGGATCGGCCTAAAAATAGAGACTTTGACAGGCGGTAGCCCTGTGGGTCACCTGGTGACGCCAACTGCTCGGTTGTCACTCTATTACTTAGCTTTCCTTGGGGTCTCTTGGTGAACTTGAAAGAAACAAAATTTACAACAGTCCGGACAGTGAAGGTAGGAAAGAGCACAGTGAAAACAAACACAAAAGAATTGGTCTGCACTAAAAGGAAAATAAGCGCGAACGCTGGGAGTGTTAGAGAAACACTAAAAGGACTAAACCTGCTACCCTTCGTAAGAGTTTCTGATAGGGCCTACAGCATGTGTGGCTATCGTAGTAGGAAACCTAGGAAGAGGGTGCAGCTTAGAGAGGAAAGGTGGGCCAAACGCTTAGGCTATACTCGGGGGAGTATCTAATATTCGGCTTATAACGTGGGTTTAATCACCCTTAGTTTATCCGGGGCGAATTGAGGTCGCTCAGGTGGGAAACCAGCGGCGCAGTCGGCCTTCCGGGCGTTCCCAAACACCCAACTGCCGTGTCCTCGGCCCTTCGTTACTCTGTATCGCGTTACGCCCACTCAAACAGCTTATGACTTTAAACACAACCTGACAACACCAACCCGTCAACCGCCATCCAGCACAGCAAAATCGGCACGCTCCCTAGAACCCTCCTTTTCAAGAGTGGCCCACTTTTAGGCCCCGGTTTAGGTACTGGTCCCAGAAATTGCCTTGTGTGTGTCAGCTGGACTGGTTGACTGGCTTTGGAGTGTCAAATTGCTGATGTCACCACTGCGGGCCGTAACGACGGACAGAGGTAAAAGAAACCGAGATTCACACACAGCCGGTGCTGGTCACGTCAGTCGGACAACTTTGCTCGTGGCGACCAATTTGAGACGATTCTCAATTCACCACTAGTGTTGTTTTCGTCAACGAAAAGTATGACTAAATATCTTCGTCAACAAACCTTTATAACGTGACGAAAACGAGACAAGACGCAACGTAAATGCTGGTCATGTGACGATGACGAATAAAAACGAGACTAAATGTGGTTCACAAAATAAAAACTATGCTAAAATGTCTCTTCATTTTCGTTGACGAAAATGAGACGAGACGAAAAGTCGTGTTTTTATTTTGCAGTATTTCTGTGCGTCTCATTCAGGGGCTGCATCAGGTCTCACTGCGCAGACGCAGGTGACATCACTCTCTTCAAACCCCACTCGCGCGGCGTCTCCGGTGAGTGAACGGGTCCTATGGCCGGCCAGTCGGGGTTCGTAAGCCCTATTCGGACGGTAATTGTTTGTCCTGCGGTCGTAAGGTGTCTTCATCATTTACAGGGGCTAGTCAGTGATTTTATTGTCGTCTTAATGCAGAATATCAGTGTTTTTCTCCCACCACCCGTGTAAAAATCTCCGGCCGAATTACCTAACTGAATTACTGTTTGACAAACACCAAGGTCGTGGAATCCACATCTCTGAGTTTTCAATCACTTCAGAATTCACTGTTTATATCCTTTTTGGCCACTGCAGAGCACCGTGCGGTTGTGCTTCGCTGTTATCTGGATGCATTTTAAAGATCTAGACTTGTATTACTGAAATATTGGTAAGTATTTACAAGAGCAAGATATTTCATCACCGCTCAAAAAAAGAAAGAAAGAAAAGCACGTAAACATTTGAAATGTGCCGTTATAACGGCAGCAATTATATATGTTAAAATAACCGCAGCATTATGAATACCTCATAAGCGAATAAGAGGCTATATTCACTTATTTCCACTCATTTCCATGTGGAATAAAATTACATCCTTTATTTTGAGATAAAATACAAGACAGAATTTTTTTTTAACTATAATGTGGGTCTAATTTTAAACATATTTAAATAATTAAATAATAATTTGGATATTTCCCGATTATTAAATTAAATATGCATTTATTCTTATTAAGACATTTGGAAAAACTTTTATTACATTGAAGTGGAAAATAAAACGGGTGTTGTGGAAATAGATGGGGAAAAATGTGGCCACAAAAATCACAGGAAAAAACACCACAAACCTTAAGAGACATCTCAATGTTTTTATTTATTTTATTTAAATGTATGTGTGTGTACTTTTAACATGTTTAGTTGGTAAAATAAATATGTTGTAACTTCAAATCAGAGCGTCTTCCGTGTCTGGAATGGATGTATTCTTGAGTCTAAGGTAACAATAATATAATAAGATAACCTTGTTTGAAATGGGTTTGGCTAAAAGAAGATTTTGGTTTTGTCTATAATACGTACTTATACTACATTGACTGGGTTAAATAGAATTGCATTACTAAAAAGAGACTAAAATACAATTTGCATTGACTAAAACTTGACTAAAATGTCATCAGTTTTCGTCGACTAAAACTAGACGAAAATAGTCATAGATAATTCTGACTAAAATAAGACTAAAATGCTCAGACTTTTAGTCGACTAAAACTTGACTAGACTAAAAAGAGTATGACTATGACTAAAACTAATAAAAAATAAAATGACAGCTTGACACAAAGACTAGACTAAAACTAAAATGAAAACAGGCCGCCAAAAACAACACTATTCACCACAGATGCTTGTGAGCCCTACAATAAATACACAAAAAGGGTAAACAGGTGAAATCAAAATGAATTAAGACTCTCTTGTTTACCGGATCAAGTGATTTATGGTTGCAGGCGGAGAGGAAGTGGAAAAGAGAAAGAGAGCTGTAAGCTGACTTAGCAGGGTGCAGCCACACGGTGGCGTCCTTCCTTCCAAGCGGACTGTCAGTGACTTGAAGAAATCTAATTTCACTTTAAGTTAGAGGAAATTCATTTTTCCTTTTAAACTCAAATTCAAATAAGTGTGTTTAATCAGCGAGAACGGAGACCTGGTTGCTGCCTAATGCTAATAAAATTGCATAGATGAAAAAGTTTATGACAGTAATCAATAAACAGTTCACATGCTCTATTTAGGAAGGAAATTTTGTTAAGACAAAATTAATAGCGGAGAGAACTATCCGAAATTCCCCACGCGATGGCGCAGTCGAGTCCACCCAGACTAGAGTTAGTTAGGAGGACTGCTCACCAGATGGCGCTGTTGCGCCCCGTTCGGGATAAAGTTATGGTGAAGTGTTACTCGAGAGCTGTCAGGTTGCCCTCTGGTGTTTAGCACGCGGAGTGGCAACACCTGATCGTGTGCGACCAAAAATCAAATAATGGTTGTACACATAATTAACACAAATCACAATTACTCTTCAGACCATGGTGGGGTCTCTTTGTGCTATATCGGCACAGAAGAAATGTGGATACAGGAATTCACATCTGCTCGTGTGGACCAAAAATCAAATAATGGTTGCACACATAATCAACACAAATCACAATTACTCTTCAGACCACGGCGGGTCTCTTTGTGCTCTATTGGCACAGAAAACAAATGTGGATACAGGAATTTACATCTGCTTACTTCACATTTAAAAGAACTCCCATAGACATTTATTAACTGGCTGATGGTTTTTCAGCACGTATGAGTTAAATGTTTTAGGTCTTCGATTCGGTTAGCTACGCCAATGTTCAACCAGGAGTTATCGTTTATCTTAACGATATAATATTATACTAGGCCTATTATTGAAAAGAGGAAACTCGCTCAATTTCAATCTTCCACTTGACAGAAGATTTCTTCGTTCAAATCAAGCGGGATAAACAATATTACGCGTGTACAGGCTTTACAGAGATTTCTTTATCTCTGCAGGACGCATAATATTGTTAATTTAGCATCTGTTAATATGCTTAAACTGAGCTCGGCGTTGTGCCTAGTCAGTGAGTGAGTTCGCTCTTCGCGATGTCTCACAGTTCAATCAAATAAACGGGAACGCGCCTACATAATATTAATACCCAAAATTACACATGAATATGAATATTGATATGCTCACAAAAACAAAGTTTGAAACGTGCCTAAAATGTCTCCACCAGAACTGTAACCAACAATGAGTTTCGGGGAATAATTAATTCAAATGGTATCAATATTCATGGGTATATGAATATGATTTGCTTGTTGTACAGACAATATTAACGTATAACGGAACCTTTAATCATTTAAAAGTAACTCTTATCCAAATTGATTTCTTCATCAATTATCAATCTTACAAACCTTAAGAAACATTAATCTGTTTGATCAGGACAAATAATATGTCTTATTTTTGTACAATTTGTATTACTGAAGTAGTAATACAGGAAAATCAAGCTTAAATGGGTAGCTAAAATCTTACGTCTCATTGACTTCGATATTTGTGAGCAAAACAATACGGATTCACTTCAATGCAATCATTCGGTTTTAATAAAACAACTACAGTTTACAAAGCTACGATTCCCTCGGGGGGAAATATGCATATATATGTAGGAAAAAACAAACAATATGGTACAAACAAGGAAACATGAAACTTAACGAATAAGGGAAAAAGAATGATGGAAAGAGAGAGAGAGAGAGAGAGAGAGAGAGAGAGAGAGAGAGAGAGAGAGAGAGAGAGAGAGAGAGAGAGCGAGAGAGAGCGAGAGAGAGCGAGCGAGAGAGAGCGAGAGAGAGAGAGAGAGAGAGAGAGAGAGAGAGAGAGAGAGACACAGCTTCGCAGCACCTTCACCAGAGCCCTCAAGAACTTCGTAGTCCCGTTGATCAGGAATAATTCAGACAACCTTTTACAAGCAGTTTAAATGTGAAATAGAGTACTTGCATTAGGCTTTCTCGTGTTAGTGTCTGAGTTCGAATCGTCTGGGAAGTTCGCTAAGGATTTGCAGGTCCCAGGAGAAGTTCTGTGAAGTTTAGGGAAGTCGCTCCAGAAGTCTGCCGGTTTCTCTCTCCGTGCGGGGAGGTCTTCTCTCAGGGTTGGGAAGACCAGGGTTGGTCTTCCCACTCCATGGCGACATGCCATGGGGTCCGTTCCTTGTGGTGGCAAGAAGGCCCAGGTCTCGTCTCAATGGCGAAAATGCCATGAGGTCCTTCTGTTAGTGGCAGAATGCCACGGGCTCCTTCTCCCAATGGCGAAAATGCAAAGAGTTGTTGGTCGCTCCTGTCTTTATAGAGGGGATGGCCGACGCCCAAAGAGTTCAACGCTCCAATCTCTTGCGGCTACACGATGACGCCTCGGATCTAATCAGCGTAGATGCTTACATCAACACACAGGCCCTTTGTTTAAGTATGATTTGATTAGGAAAGTCACAAGGGCTGTGTGGAGTTCAGACTTTGGTCTACCCTGCCATTGAATGATTACTGATTGAATCATTACTGTTACATTAATATTAAGTTACTTATAATTTAGACACAGACAACATTTACTTTTTTGTTCTATTTCACTGACGGAAATGGTTCCAAAGGAAAGCAACACTCAGCGTGGTGTTTTGTTACTGAATGATTCAGTGTTTGAATGAACGACTCAATGACTCACTCATTAAGACGGTCACTTGCTTCCACCTACTGGCGGTTTAGTTTCATGTTTAACATATCATTGATTGAATATACAAATAAGAAAACATACAATCTCATAACATTTTTCGTTGTAGTTGTAATTTTTCAGTGTAAATGATTTAATTTGATTGGTAACAGCCCTATAGTGTCTTATTATTATAACTGAATGTATTGATCAAATGTAAGATTTGACATGAAAGATGATGTATACATTTAATAAGGTTAAAAATAGCCTTTATAAAGTAAATAACTCCCTGGGGTAAATATCACAAATATACAGATTTAAGTATGTAGCTAAAAGCTAATATAACACTGAGGAGAATTACACCACAAAAAAATCCACACATTGTACAGTACATACAATTTGCTATGTACTGTACCCATGTTAATCAATATCAAATCAAATTTGAAATTCAAATCAAATTTGTTTCAGTGCCCAGCGCTATAGTGTAAATGTTTTTTTTTTTATTTGAAAGCAAATGTTGTCTTTTCTTTGCACCAGAATGCTTCGTTTACATGTTAAAATCACAAAAACGTTCTACTGTAGGGCAATGACCCAGACCCCGATTAAAGTATTTAATTTGGAAACATGTCACCTTTTTCACCACTTGTGAGTTTGCAGGTATGTCTACGGGAGAGGTTCGTCAATGGGGAAGTAACTGCTTTTCACGCTGTTTAGCTCAGGTTAAGAAGGTGTCTCACACTTACTCATTACCCGTCCAGAAAATTTCCATGTGTTCCACCTCCGTCGAAAGCCCATCCACTAACGACCATCACGAGATCCCTAACAGTTAACGGGCGTTCCAGGATATCTTCGATAAGCAGCTGGCCACCAAACTTCCACCACATCGGCCATGGGACTGTGCGATTGACCTGCTGCCTGGGGCAGTTCTACCGCGTGGTAAGATCTACCCACTGTCCATCCCAGAACAGAAGGCCATGGAGGAGTATATTGAGGAGGCACTTCCTCAAGGGGTACATCCGGCCTTCTACTTCTCCTGCTGCTTCAAGTTTCTTTTTCGTCGGCAAGAAGGACGGAGGCTTGCGCCCCTGTATAGATTACCGGACTCTCAATAACTCCATCGTCAAATATCGGTATCCTCTTCCTCTGGTCCCAGCCGCACTGGAACAGCTTCGTGGTGCTAAAATCTTCACAAAACTTGATCTCCGCAGCGCTTATAACTTGATTAGAATTAGAAAGGGAGACGAGTGGAAGACCGGAGTCATCACTCCTGCAGGCCACTACGAATACCGGGTCATGCCCTTCGGATTGTCCAATGCTCCAGCAGTCTTCCAGGGGTTTATGAATGAGATATTTAAAGACTATCTGAACCAGTTCGTTATAATCTACATCGATGATGTACTCATTTACTCTACCAACCTGTCCGAGCATCGCCATCATGTCAAGTCAGTTCTCCAACGTCTACGGGATCATCAGCTATACCTGAAACTAGAAAAGTGTGAGTTCCATCAAGAAACCCTCCACTTCCTAGGGTATGTGATCACTCCTCAGGGAGTCACCATGGACCAGAGGAAGGTGGATGCCGTTTCCAACTGGCCATTACCCTCCACCATCAAAGAGCTACAACGATTCCTGAGCTTCGCAAACTTCTACCGTAGATTAATTCAAGGTTACAGTCAGATCAGTGCACCCATCACTTCTCTCCTGAAAAAAGGGGCCAAGTCTCTGTCCTGGACCTCCGAAGCCACCCAGGCGTTTGAAAAGTTGAAGCACTCCTTTAGTTCCGCTCCTGCCCTTGTTCATCCCAATCCAGATCTTCCTTTCACCGTCGAAGTGGACGCGTCCAACACTGGGGTAGGAGCGGTTCTTTCACAACAGCAGGGGAAGCCTCCTCGACTCCATCCATGTGCCTTCTTCTCCAAGAAGATGTCCCCGGCGGAGCAGAACTATGATATCGGCAACCGGGAACTGCTGGCTATCAAGCTTGCTCTGGAGGAATGGAGACACTGGCTGGAGGGAGCTAAACACCCGTTTGTAGTCATCACAGATCACCGTAACCTGGAATATCTTCGAGAGGCCAAAAGACTCAACACTCGTCAAGCTCGCTGGTCACTCTTCTTTACAAGATTCAACTTCAAGGTAACTTATCGTCCAGGGGACAAAAATGTCAAGGCCGATTCTCTATCTCGAATACACCAACCAGATACCTTCACCCCAAAGCCTGAATCTGTACTCCCTCCAGCCTTGATCGTCAGTCCTATCCAGTGGGGTATAGATGACCACATAGCCGACGCCACCCGGTCTGAACCTGCTCCGCCGGGAGGTCCAGAGGGACGGACCTATGTTCCCACTCGTCTACGTCCGTCCCTCATGGACTCGGTCCACACATCGCTGGGCTCTGGACACCCAGGCAGCCAACAGACCCTCTCGCTCATTCAACAACGTTACTGGTGGCCCAATATGAGCCAGGATGTGTCCCGGTACGTGAAGGGCTGCTCAGTCTGTGCCATGGCCAAGGTCCCTCAACAGCTCCCAGAAGGTAAACTGGTACCCCTTCCTATCCCGACTAGACCGTGGTCCCATCTGGGGGTGGATTTTGTCACCGATCTTCCTTCCTCTAACTCTCTGACATGCATTCTGGTCGTCGTCGACCGTTTCTCGAAAGCCTGTAAGCTCATCCCTCTGCCAGGTCTACCCACCGCCTTCGAAACGGCTGAAGCATTGTTCAATCAAGTATTTCGTCACTTTGGGTTACCAGAAGATATTGTCTCTGATCGTGGTCCGCAGTTCATATCCAGGGTATGGAAGGCCTTCTTCAACCTTCTGGGAGTCACTGTCAGCCTGACGTCTGGTTATCACCCCCAGTCCAATGGCCAGACTGAGCACAAAATACAAGAGGTCGGACGATACCTTCGGTCTTATTGCCATGACCATCAAGACTGCTGGAGCAGGTATCTACCCTGGGCCGAGTATGCTCAAAATTCCCTTCAACAGTCCACTACAGGTCTCACGCCTTTCCAATGCATACTCGGCTTTCAGCCGCCCCTGTTTCACTGGTCAGGTGAGCCATCCGATGTTCCAGCAGTCCATCATTGGTTCCAGGAGAGCGAGAGGGTCTGGGACTCAGCTCATGTCCATCTACAAAGGGCTGTTCGGAGACACAAGAGCCAGGCTGACGCTAGAAGATCTGCGACTCCGTCGTACCAACCGGGGCAAAAGGTCTGGCTCTCCACCAGGGATATCCGTCTCCGTCAGCCCTGTCGTAAGCTGAGTCCCCGCCCCGGTACATCCGTCCATTTGCAATACAGAGGCAGATCAACGAAGTCACCTACCGGTTATCACTTCCTGCACACTACCGCATTTCACCTTCATTTCATGTTTCCCTGCTCAAACCTTATAGTGATCCTTTGTTTCCTCCCTCCTCAGGGTCTGGCGCTGATGAGGTACCTCCTCCTCCTGTGGACCCCGCTGACGAGAACACCTACCGTGTCCAGGACATTCTCGATTCCCGGCGATGGGGCAGTCAACTGGAGTACCTCGTGGACTGGGAGGGTTTTGGACCTGAGGAGAGATGCTGGGTTCACCGTGATGACATACTTGACCCTATGCTCTTACAGGACTTTCACTCATCTCATCCCAATCGTCCGGCACCGAGAGGTCGAGGTCGGCTGTCACTTTTGTGAAAAAAATCTTTTCGATTTTTGAGACATAAGTGTTCATTGAATCGATTGTAAAATAGATTTTAAATGACGTTTTCATTTTCAACGCCAAATAGGCCAATCCACGGACAACTAACGGTATTAATCATTAGGATGAAGAGGGCGCGGCTTGAGACACACAGTCAATATTTATTTTGATTTATTGGCATGAAGTTTCGTGCACAATGACAAACAGGAGTGCAACATTCTCAAAAAACATTAAGCAGAGTAGACTAAAAATTTACGCAAAAAACCTGCCTACCTTCCCAGAGTATGGGAGCGAAGCGGAGCACGAACTGCTCACCCGTGCTCAAATCCCGCTCTGACATGATATTTCTCTGTACTGTTAGCCTACTATACTTGTAGCCATTAAAACATGTATTTAGTTTTATATGTTTAAATATTATAATGTTATTTTTAACATTAGAACAGGACACATAAGATAGCCTATGTCAGAAGTCATGGGGGTTAGAAATGACCACTTTTTGACCACTTAATTTGTTCAAAGCCTTTCTTTAAAGTGAATTTCGTTTTATATAAATTGTATCTTAATTTTAATCAATTTGTTTATCAACCAATTGCCTTGATTTAATAAACAATAAGCAAATATAGCAGACAATGACACAAGCCGGCATCGCATGAACAACTGCTTAAATGAACAAATAGCCTACTTGAGAAAAACTTTAGTTGGGGGCAGCCCTATAGTCATTTTATAGGCCTATATTCGAACCAGCATACCGGTATGTCACAAAGGGCATTCTGGGTCTTATAATTCTATAATCTCTAGTGTTTCTCAACGGGGGCGTTGGAAGCAAGATTTCTGAAAGGGGGCGTTCAGGTGTTCCTGGGGGGCGTTCACGAGTTTACAACAAAAATCCAGGCAAGACAAGATTAAACATGTAGGCTAATTACTTGCAAAATAATTGTCTACAACATTATCCAATCTGCCAGTTTAATGCGACATGTAAACTATGAATCGTTTTTTTTTTGTTGCAATGACTCAAGCCTCAATCCGGTGTAGAGCTTAGATCGGGCTCAAAAAATTAAGCCCAACCCTACCCGAGCCCGACACATTAACTGTAATTATGAGCCCGAGCCAGGTTAAAACCCGACCATTTTTTAATACTTGGGCATTCTGACGAGAACGAGCATAATGAGCGAAGCGGACCGGTGTGAGACTCAGCTCAATAATCCGCTCAATGCAGGTGCGCGCTCATGAAACACTGGTAAAATGATGTTTGCTCAAATCAAGCTCAGACATGACATTTATCTGTACTGTAGCCTAATAATATATTTAAAATTGAATAATTAATATTAGGGGTGTAACGGTACACGTATTCGTATTGAACCGTTTCGGTACAGGGCTTTCGGTACGGTGCACGCGTGTACCGAACGGTTATGAATGTAATCTTAAACAGTTAACAGTCGGCTTGTTGTAAGCGCGGAACACACTTCAATCCGAGTTCCCACACGAACATAGTAAGTATTCAGTCCATTTTATCACGAAATTCAAACGATGAATGCCGTTTTAACGCTCTTTAATGTGACGTGACTGATAGACGCGTATCAGTTCAACTTAAAGCGGCGGCGCGCGAGTCAATGCGATCATCTCTTCCTAAAGAATAAACATAAATTAATATATCTTAAAGTATGTTGAGGATACATTACAACTTACTGAAATGTATCATATGTCGTGTAATCGCTCCATCTGTGTTTCAACCGCGGAAAGACAATAAAACTGCTTGTAAACAATGTCATGCAGAATCACGTTTACTCAGAAGTCATTCAGTGTCCACAGCTGTTAGCTCACTAGAGAAATCAACTCTTTCACTGAATACATGCACTATATTAGCCGTTATATTCATTATATTAGCCTATATATATTCATTATATACTACTTAGCCTGTTAGTGATGTCTTGTTTATTTAATGTACGTTTAGATAAACCTGTCATGAAAATTACAGCCACTAAATGATTATATTTCAACAACGAATAAAAATAATTAGATTTAGAAGTTAATGCAAAAACTGCCTTATGTGAAGCTTATGAGTGTTGATTATTATATCTAAAAATAAATAGCAACTGAATTTAGGCTAATAGTTTGGGATCTGTTGTTAATCTTAATAGCTATATGTAAGTAAGGGCTCCCTATATAGTTTACAGCATTATCTTTAAGAAACTTTTAGTTATAATTTAATTCATTTAAGGACAGACACAATTTTTTTCATTAAACCAATGTTGAATAAAAAATTATAAAAAGCAATTTTGTAAAACTGCTGTACCGAATCCATACCGAACCGGGACTTCAAAACCGAGGTACGTACCGTTACACCCCTAATAAATATATATATATTTATTTAAAAAATATAATGTTATTTTTTAATTTCATCCGATTATGAAAAGTGCGAAGATGCAAGTGGGTCAGAAATGATTTTGGTGATTATATTTTTTTTAATATTAAGTTTTGTTTTGTAGAAAGCCTTTTTATAAAGTGAATTTAGTTTTGTATAAATTGTATCTTAATTTTAATCAAGGTTTCGTCAGCCAATTGCCCAGATTTAATAAATAAGAATCAAATAGACTTGCAGTCATGACGAAGGCGCGGGAGCGATCACTTTCATTGCACATGAACCGGAGCGTGTCTCATAAATAAACCCAAACTCAGCTTACCTCACAAACATGATAAATATGTGTAAAGCTTGAAACTTCCACTTTTAAACGAAACAATTCAAAACGAAAAGAAATAGGCTAGTTAAGCAAAGCGCAGTGCCCATGCAAGCAGCTCATGATGGCGTCTCAGCAGTCCTGCGCTCCATCACTGCATGTGCTGTGAGTTTAACGTGCATTTTAGTCTAATCCTGACTTGTGCTTTGTACACATTTGTTTCTTAGTTGTAGTATTAGTTCTTACTTTGCTAAAAATATATATTATTCCTGATTTTGGCATAGCTTTCTGCCCACCCAATTAGTCTAATAAAGTAATGATTAAAAAAAAAATTCACAAACGCTTGATCAAGGGCCCGGCCCGACCTGGCCTGTGCGGCTGTGCACATTATACTTTCACTTTAGAATTAGTGTCAATTTGGAAGTGAATTACTTGAAAGGTGTGTTCAATATTGTTCTTAATGAAAAACACAAAAAACAAGCATGATGACAAGATCGCCTAAGCTCTTTTAGCTTTATACCAAATCTTCCGCCGTTTCAGCTCCTCACTCTTGTGATCAATTAATTCTGATTCCTGCTGCTGGTCTGTGCTCAGTTCAGTTTTTAATTGTAACGTCTGTTCTCTAACTGAAATATTTGTATTACTATACAACAATTAAACAACGGTGGGAAAGTGATGTAACCGGTGTAACACCGACTATCCCAAGAAGATAACATATAGCAGCACGCGGTAAGGAACTGTTGTTTATGATATATCATACAGCTATATCTATAACCAAAAAACATTTACAAGTCTTGACATCATATCCGGGAGATAAGTCAGTAAATACGAGTAAAATCACAGGCTTTGCTTATCCCGTGCGAATGCATCCCGTGCATAATTTCTAAATCACACACGAGGTCCCAAGATAATACTAATCCCGTGCGAATAGGGCTATAGTTCACCAAGTAATTTACTGGTCAAGCATTATTGTTAACTCGCAAGACTGTAAGAAGAAAAAGACAATTTGACTCTTAAAACATTACCTAAATGTGATTACATTCCGCCGTCACATCTGAGCTCAAAACGCTGCTTGGATGGTTTCAAGATTAAAAATAAAAGTTAAAAATAATTAATACTACAATAATAATTTAACGGTTCATGTATGTTTATTCTTGTTAGAAGCTTTTGTTTTTATTATACTGATGATGAACACGAATTAATCATGACAAACTAAATTAGTTTTAATTGTAGGCTATTAATTAGGCTATAGCCTACCATTGATGAAAACAAGCTGATACCAAGGTATTTAGGCCTATAATTATAACATTTATTCATGAAAAATCATGATTATATTATTTTTTTATCGAAAGTAAGGTTAATAATTAGAGCCCTGTGAAATCCTTTTTTTTTCCTAATTCCGTTTTTTTTCCATTTTAATTTTTCTGGAATCTGTTTTTTTGGACTCCATTTTAATGGTTAAATTATTATTATTATTATTATTATTATTATTGTAATTAAAAAGCATGTCTAATTAATTGAAATAATGAAACCAATTACAGCTTTAGGGCCCTATGAAATACGTTTTCCCCCATCCAATTCCATTTTTTTTTTTTTTTTACCAAATTCTGTTTTCAAATCAAATGAAGAAATAAAATATTACTTTAATTTAACTTTTAATCATAAGAAATTGAACAAACAGTTTTGTCAAACAACATGCTGCACTGAACTTTATTGATCAAATTAAAACATGGAAGAAAACGTGATTATTCCTTAAATTAAGTTTTAATAATATTGTATTATTAGTGTTATTATTACATTGAGACTTATCTAAATTCTAATGTACAACATATATATATATATATATATATATATATATATATATATATATATATATATATATATATATATATATATATATATATATATAGGCTATTTTTGGCTACTCCTCGCTGATTGGATGTCAAAATTGTAACCATTGCATTTCATTAACACTGGCACTGATTTATAATTTCTATCTCGGACTACTTTTTTGCTCTCTGGGATTCTAATATTCCCGCGTTCTACTGCTTTATGGGGTCCGTGCAATTTGCACATCCTTGAATGAGTGTGGATTTCTAGCGTAGGCCTATTTACTTTAATTTCTTAGGTAATATATATGGGTTGACCCATTTCAGAGGCGGCTAAAATCCAAATTCGAATGGACTGTGAATAAATCTCTCTACAAACGTTACGTGCATGCGATGCCGTGCTGACTGACATATGCGCAAGAATCAGTCACACAGTCTCACGCACAGAGAAATATTGTAAGTTACATTTTTAACACACAGAATAATACTGCATCACAATCTGCTCGTGCTAGAGCTGGAAATAACTACTGACTTTAGCACTTGTTATCTGCAGGATCACATCAGTATTAAAGGCTACTGTTCTCACCCTCTCATGGCACACGTCCAGTTTCTCATCGAAACATATTGGAGAAAATAGACAGAGCAGGTTATTTCTGATTTTAAACAAAGTCTCAGCTTTCATGATATTTTCATGAAAATCCAAACAAATCCATAAAAAACAACAGCATTGTTGGGTATTTCATAGTAAAGCTGTTCTGTGTAAAGCAGAAGTCAAACTGTGAACATGTGTGACAGAGTGGAAAAACACCCTTAAATAATGCGGTGAATAAGCTAAAATCCCCAAAAGTCGGTGTGTTCCTTTAAGGCCATGTTATGCTGACCTTTTAAAGATGGTGCGGAAAGCAAAAGCTTGTATTATAATTTCACAGTACCGTATTGTTCCAAATATAAGATGCATTTCCAATAATGTTTTTAATTGGAAATACATTTGAAAAAATGGGGTCGTCTTTTATTCTGGGTCTGAACTTTTACATGTCATTAAAGGGATAGTTCACCCAAAAATTTAAATTAACCCATAATTTACTCACCCCCAAGTCATCCTAGGTGCATATGACATTCTTCTTTCAGACTAATAAAATCAGAGTTATATTACAAAAGTCCAGGCTAATCCAAGCATTAGAACAATGATTCATAGTTGCTCTGTTTTTGAAGTCCATAAAAAGTGCATCTGTCCGTCATATAACTGCTCCACGCGGCTCCGGAGTGTTAATAAGGCCTTCTGAAGCGAATCGACGCGTTTCTGTAAGAAAAAATTTCATATTTTTAAATTTAATTTATCAAGTAAACTTTCGACCGACCGCATTCCATGGAAAAGTGTTGAATGTTGAAAGTGTTGAAACTTACAACAATTTTTCCATAAATTGAACAGGGAAGGCGGTCGGTCGAAAGTTTACTTGATAAAGTTAAAAATATGAATATTTTTCTTACACAAATGCATCGATTCGCTTCAGAGGGCCTTTATTAACACCCCAGAGCCGCGTGGAGCAGTTATTTGATGGACAGATGCACTTTTTATGGACTTCAAAAACAGAGCAACTATGAATCAAATTAAAATGCTTGGACTTTTGTAATATAACTCTGATTTTATTTGTCTGAAAGAGGAATGTCATATACACCTAGGATGACTTGAGGGTGAGTAAATTATGGGCTAATTTTCATTTTTGGGTGAACTATCCCTTTAATACATCTGCATCAATAGGGTCATTGTCAATAAATACGAGTCATCAAACGTCAATACAAGTCAAACAACTCATTAAGTAGCCAAGAAATTCAGTGTCAGAGTGTAATGTTAGAAGATAGCGAGTCCAAAAGGACTTAAAATGCTAACAGTCAAAAAAAAAGCTTACCGTGGTCCTAAAAGCGTCTGCTTTGAAAAAAGGCAAGTGTGTCAGTATGTACACTCTAAACAAAAATGGTGCTAAATAGCACTAAAAGTGGTTCATTGGCTTGTAATCAGAGGGAAACACTTTAACTGCTATATAGCCCCATCTTTAAAGGTGCTAGACAGAAGCCTTTTCTCAAATGGTGCTATGTAGAACTGCTCGGGTTATGTATATAACCCTTGTTCCCTGAGAAGGGGAACGAGCACTGCATCGGAACGACGCTTTGGGGATGCTCCCTTAGCATCAGCGAATCTGAAACCAGAATGCCAACTAGGCCAATCCGATTGGCGTGCGTGATGACGTCATCGTGACGGCATACCCGGAAGTATAAAAGGGGGGCCGGAACGTAATGGCGGTAGTAATTGCTCTGAAGCATGCGCTCCAGGCGCGCCGAGGTGTGGCGTCGGGATGCAGTGCTCGTTCCCCTTCTCAGGGAACAAGGGTTATATACATAACCCGAGCAGTTCCCTTTCGAGGGAACTCGCACTGCATCGGAACAACGCTTTGGGGAACGAGTACCCACTAGGCCACACCGAAGGGTAGCACCTGCCCTAGTGTGAAGCCGGAGACCGGGCACAGCTAGGACTGGAGCACCCTCGCACCAGGCGTCGTAGGGAGATCCAGGCTATAGAACCCGATGAAAGTGTGTGAGGTAGCCCACCCGGCCGCCTCGCAGAAATTCTGCAAGGGGACCCCAGAAAGAAGGGCCACCGAAGAGGCCATGCCTCTGGCGGAATTAGCCCTCACAGCCACAGGTGAAGGCAGACTGCGCACCTGATAGGCCATGGTAATCGCCTGGACAATCCAGTTACTGATTGTCTGATTAGACGCAGGCAATCCCTTCCTAAGTGAACCAAAACACACCAACAGTTGTGATCTCCTCCACTGTGCAGACTTCACCAATTAAACTCTGAGCGCCCATATCGGGCAGAGTAGGTGAAGTCCCCCCTCTTCCGCCGTCACATGAGGCGGAGGATGAAATGCCTGCAGAACCAAGGACCTGACCACCCTTGAAGGCACCTTAGGCACGTAGCCCGGCCTAGGGTGTAGGATGGCTATTACTCCTCCCGGGGCAAACCCCAGGCAGGTTGGCGTTACCGCCAAGGCCTGGAGATCTCCCACTCTCCTAAGAGAGGTCATGGCGAGGAGAAAAGCCACCTTAAGGGTCAGGTTCTTAGGTTCAGCCGACTCCAATGGCTCGAAGGGGGCCTCAGCCAACCTTCGAGAACCACTGCCAGGTCCCAGGTTGGAACCCTGGAATGAGCCGCAGGCCTCATCCTCCGACCCCACGGAGGAATTGTACAACCAGATGGTGCCTACCCAGGGGCCATTCACCCATAGGAGCGTGGAAAGCCCAATGGCAGCCACGTACACCTTGAGTGTGGACGGGGTAAGCTCTGCAGAGAAGCGATCTTGGAGGAACTCCAGCACTGAAGCCACTGGGCAGTTAACTGGGTCCACCTCACGCTCCCTGCACCAAGTGGAAAATACATTCCACTTGAGGCTGTACAGTCTCCTCGTAGACGGAGCCCTGGACCTGAGTAAAGTCTCTATCACCTCCGCCGATAGGCCAGCCTCTATGTACCTGGCCCCCTCAGGGGCCAGACCCATAGGTTCCAAATCTCCGGGCCGGGGTAAAATATCGTACCCGCCGCCTGAGATAGGAGATCCCTCCTCAGAGGAATCTCCCACGGCTGACCTGCTAGCAGAGCTGTGATATTCGAGAACCAAACTCGAGTCGGCCAACGGGGTGCTACCAGAAGTAGACTGACCCCCTGTTGCCGGACCCTCTCCAGGACTCCCGGGAGCAGAGCAATCGGGGGAAATGCGTACAGACGCAGCCTCGGCCACGTCTGAACCAGCGGGGCTGGATGCGTGAGGGAAAACCACAGAGGTCAGTGGGACGTCTCTTGAGACGCAAACAGATCCACTTCCACTGGGCCGAACCTCTTGCATATGGCCTCCACCACCTCTGGGTGGAGTCGCCACTCCCCAGGCCTCAGCCCCTGCCTCGACAGGATGTCTGCTCCCTGATTTTGGACCCCTGGGACATACATCGCCCTGATGGACAATAGTTTCCCCTGGGACCACAGGAGGATGTGACGCGCCAGTCTATAAAGAGAGCGCGACCTCAATCCCCCCTGGCGGTTGATGTACGCTACGACAGACGTATTGTCTGTCCGTACCAGGACATGTTGGCCGCGGAGGTCCGGGAAAAAGCTCCTGAGAGCTTTATAGACCGCCATCATCTCCAGGCAATTTATGTGCCAGGAGGAATGACGGCCCTCCCATGGGCCCCTCGCAAAGCGGCCGTCCATAACCGCGCCCCAACCAGTGAGGGAGGCATCTGTTGAAACGGATTTCCGGCAACAGGATGCTCCCAACACTGGCCCCTGGGACAGAAACCAAGGTTTCTTCCATATGACTAGGGAACGAAGGCATTTGCGCGTTACCCTGATCATACGGAAAGGATTCCCTCTGGAGGAAAACCCCTTGGTTTTCAGCCACCACTGGAGGGGTCTCATGTTCAGCAGGCCAGAAGGTATTACGCTGGATGCTGCTGCCATGTGCCCCAGCACTCTCTGAAAGTGCTTCACAGTGATGCTGTGGCCTAGCCTTATCCCTGAGACCATCGCCAGTATGGTCTCGACTCGCGCGGGAGACAATTGTGCCCGCATCGTCGTCGAATTCCATACGACCCCGAGGAACGTAGTCCTCTGGGACGGCGTCAACACGCTCTTTTTCGTGTTGAGTCTCAGCCCCAGGCACTTTATATGGTCCAGCACGATATCTCGATGCGGACCGCCACTTCGTATGACTGGGCCAATATGAGCCAGTCGTCGATGTAATTCAGTACACGGATGCCCTGAAGTCTCAATGGAGCCAGGGCAGCATCCATGCACTTCGTGAACGTGCGTGGGGAGAGGGCTAGGCCAAAGGGAAGCACTCGATATTGGTACGCTTCGCCCCCGAAAGCGAACCTCAGATACTTCCTCTGACATGGGAGGATGGAGATATGAAAGTATGCGTCCTTCAGATCTATCGTGACGAACCAGTCCTCGGACTGGATCTGACTCACGATCATGGGAATGGTGAGCATTTTGAATCTGAAGCTCCTCAGAGACAGATTCAAAACCCTCAGATCTATAATCGGACGCAACCCTCCATCCTTTTTGGGAACTATAAGTACCGGCTGTAGAACCCGGACTCCCTTTCCAGCGGAGGAACACGCTCTATGGCTTCCTTCGCTAAGAGAGTTTTTACTTCTAGCTCCATTACCCGAACCTGCTCGGGCACCACTGCTGTCCAGTATAACCCCCTGAATTGTGGAGGAGGAGAACCGAACTGCAGTCTGTAACCCTTTTCTACAGTACGCAGGACCCATGTAGAAATATTCGGAAGGCATTTCCATGCGCCGAAATAATCTACTAAGGGAACCTCTTTCCAGAGGCGGCGGGTGCAGCATGCGTTCGCGGGAAATCGATGTGGCCTGAGGCGTCATAGACGGCGGGATTACATCGACTTCCCTAGAGCGCCGTGGAGAAAACAACCTCGGTTGTTTCTCCACGGGGGGGACCGCTCTTTGAAGCCCTGCCAGAGCTAGGACTTCTTCCCAGCAGCCTTCCGCGCCTGAAGGACGTTCCTGAGATCGCCCTTAGGAGCTGAAGACTGCTGCTGAGAGCGTCGCCTCTGTTGCCAGGCTCCCGGAGGAGGGGCTCTAGATGCGACGCTCTCTTTTTGCACCTTCCGGTGCGAGGAGCTGGATGACGGCTGAGGCTGCCCACTAGGGCCAGCCTTCCCCGGCTTAGAGCGGCGAGGGAGGTACTGCTGGAAGGCTGCTGACTGTTTCTTCGCCTCCTGGTGTCTGGAAACGACGGTGTCAACCGCGTCTCCAAACAACCCAGAAGGCGAGATCGGGGAGTCCAGGAGAAAAGCTCTATCCTTCTCCTTTATCCCCGACAAATTCAGCCAGAGATGCCTCTCCACAGTCACCATAGAAGCCATGGAGCGGCCGATAGCGCGGGCCGTCTCCTTGGTGACGCGGAGAGACAAATCTGCAGCCTTCCTGAGTTCGAGGATGTCCTCCGGAGAGGGACCCTCTCCCTCGTCCAACTCTTTAAGGAGGTCGGCCTGATAGGCCTGCAACACCGAGAGAGTGTGCAGGGACCCACCAGCCCGACCAGCTGCCATATATGCCTTGCCCACCAAAGACGAGGTGTCCCGACAGGGTTTTGTGGGCAAAACCGGAGCCTTAAGGGACGATGCAGCGTCGGGTGAAAGATAACTCGCCAGAGCCTATTCCACCCGAGGCATCGCCCCATAGCCCGCTTCGCGTGCCCCCAGAATATTGGCATAATCCAACACCGGGGGATTAGAGACACGCGAAGAATAGGGCTTCTTCCAGGATCTGCACACCTTGGTGTGTAGATCTGGGAAAAAAGGCAGGCCCCGGCGAGGTGTTTGAACCCGGTGCGAGAGGAACCGGTCATCCAGCCTACTGGGTGGCTGGATTTCCGGAACCTCTTGTGGCCAACTTATATTTAATTTAGTCACAGCCCGGGTCAACACCTCGACCAGCTCCTCTTGGGCGGGTGGATGAAGCGAAGATATCGCTGCTTCATCCCCCGCCTCGGTGCCTAGTTCCTCTGGTTCCTCGGAACCAGAGAGAACGAGCACCAGACCTCCCACCCCGGGGGAAGAAGCCGCAGAGCGGGCTTCCACACGGGGAGGAAGATCCTCGGAACTGCCAGAGGAGGATCGGGAAAGTGCCGCAGCAGTCCCGAAACCCTCTAACAAGTCCCGCTGTGAGCCCCATGATCTGCGACGCCGAGCCGCCTCAGCGACTGCGGGTCCAGAACCACGGGGCTCACGAGGCTGGCCGGCCTCATTGAACACGGCCAGCCGAGAGCGGAGCACCCTGAGCGTCAGCATTTCACAATGCTCACAAGCGGCTCCCTCGAGAGCCACTTGGGCATGCTGAACGCCCAGGCAATGCACACAAAGCAGGTGTGTATCCGAGCCCGACATATAGCGAGGGCAAGGATGCACGCACTGCTTAAACTCTCTCACACTCTCACTCATCTTTTTCTTTTTCTTTCACACACTTTCACTGACAAAACAACAGTAAATAGACAGACAGTTTGACAGATAGCGCTATGCTGAAGAGCAATAACTACCGCCATTACGTTCCGGCCCCCCTTTTATACTTCCGGGTATGCCGTCACGATGACGTCATCACGCACGCCAATCGGATTGGCCTAGTTGGCATTCTGGTTTCAGATTCGCTGATGCTAAGGGAGCATCCCCAAAGCGTCGTTCCGATGCAGTGCGAGTTCCCTCGAAAGGGAACCATATATAGAACCACCCTATTCTCCTCTTTAGATTTTAGATCTGTTACTCCACTCTCATATGTTAGCTATGAATGGCAAAAGCTGTTTTGAATCACTTTTATGCTTTTCTGAGGTCAAAAAGTCTTGTCTGGCTGGGGGCCCTGAAATATTTCCTTATAGGGGGGCCTTGGCAAAATGTATTTGTAGAAATTTGTAGCAGCATTACAACTTTTAGTTAGTTACTCCCCAGAAGTGATGGGAAAAGAAAATTAATCACTGAACATTTGTATGATAATAGAAACATTAAAACAGAGAATCATGCAATGTATTTATTCTTAAAATGACTCAAACATTGATGGACCAAAAGAAAATATATATAAAAAAAAAAAAAAAAGGTGTGATATCAAGTTCTTAGAAATGACTTCAGCTGCTTGTGCTAGAGCTGGAAATAACTACTGACTTTAGCACTTGTTATCTGCAGGATCACTGAGGTTACTGTTCTCACCCTCTCATGGTACACGTCCAGTTTCTCGTGAAAACACATTGGAGAAAATATGACACCCGGCAGACCAGACAGAGCAGGTTACTTTTGATATGAAACAAAGTCAATATCAATGATATTTTCATGAAAATCCAAACAAATCCATAAAAACAACAGCATTGTTGGGTATTTCCTAGTAAAGCTTTGTAAAGCAGAAGTCAAACTGTGAACAGAGTGGAAAAAACCCCTTAAACCACACGCTATTGACGCATCAACACAAACTGTCATTAACCACAGACGTCCATATAGACTCATGCTCATGCAGAAGCTGTTTGTCCAGCAGATAAAGCCACATCTCTGTACAGAAGTAAATTATTCAGACCACAGCAAATCTTATTTTTGACTCACAAAAAGAGCTGCAGGAGCCTCAAACTGCCAGGGGCTCAAGGATGATTTTACAGAACAACAAATTACAGTATTAATCTAATATTTATTTATTTGCTTTTAAAGGTCCCGTTCTTCGTGATCCCACTGTTCAAACTTTAGTTAGTGTGTAATGTTGCTGTTAGAGCATAAATAATACCTGTAATATTATAAAGCTCAAAGTTCAATGCCAAGCGAGATATTTTATTTAACAGAAGTTCCCTTTCAAAGCCTACAGCGAACGGCTGGCTTGGACTACATCCTGGTACACAGGGCCGGCCCTGACCAATTTGCTGCCCTAGGCAAGATTTTACTTGGTGCCCTTGTATCAAGGTTTAGCACTACATGTTTTCAGTCTCAGTTGTGGAAACACTGGTACTGTTTGATTTTTGTAATGCATTGATGTTTTTTTTATTTTATTTTTATTGTTTTATATGATGTCCAGTCCATTCTACCCCATCATTATGTTCATGACATTATTATTATTAAAAAACATTTAAAGGCTGATGATAGTTAAACTATACAAAAATAGCACCTACGCCACATTACAGCCTAAACAAAAATAGCAAGAGTGCATCTGGCATTCATGCACAAACTATTGAGAACTAGCAAAAGTGTTTGTTTTCCAGTAGATGGCAGCAAACTTCCACTAAACTATGCACATTCATGTTTTCACCATGAATTAAACTGAGAAATTTAGATATTTAATGTGAAATTTACATAAAATGTTGCTATTTTAAATAAACCTGTATATAAATATCATTACTAATTTGGGCAAATACATTTTAAAATTGCCATACGTCCCCTTAAAACTGCACAACGGCAGAATAGAAACATTAGGCTATTAAAAAAGTGATATTACATGATTTTTTTTTATTTTTATAAAACCACACTGTGTGTGGCCTCTGGAGAACCCAGAACGGCTGCTTGCATATATAAAACTGGAATTAATTAGCGAACATTAGTATTTTACTACTATGCATTTAGATAAACTGGTCATTCATTAGCCTACCTCTGTCTTTACACTGCAAAAAATGCTCTTCTTATTTAGTATTTTTTTTCTTGTTTCCAAATATTAAATTCTTAAATCAAGATGTATTTACTAGTAAAATGACATTATATTTTTCCTTGTTTTCTGGGGGGAAAAAATCAAAATGAAGTGAGTTTTTGCTTAAAACAAGCAAAATTATCTGCCAAATGGGGTGAGAAGAATTATCTTATTTCTGTTTGGGATAGAAACAAGAAACAAGCTTTCAATCAGAAACAAAATTATTTTTCTCACCCCATTTGCAGATAATTTAGTTTGTTTTAAGACAAAATATAAATTTACTTTTCTAGTAAATGCATCTTGATTTAAGAATTTTTTTTGATATTTAGACTAGAAACAAGACAAACATACTAAGTAAGAAGATAATTTTTTGCAGTGTATCCCTTATCTTCCCTGCATCAGAGGGCTTCTGTCTTTTTTGACACAACAATTCGGCCATCCGTCATAAATTATCAGGCAACTTTAACCGTGTCTACACCTGGCGCGAGCGGCCAAGCACCCTAAACAATGAAAGCAATCCTGTCTATATCAGATGCGGCGAGAGGCGACGCGACACAAATTCCATAAGTTAAACTGATCGCGCGTTATATTTCTGACGCACTTCATGTAGCTCAGCGGGGGAGATTGATGAGGCGGACCGGGAAGATGCGGGGACTTAGTTAAGTTTTTTTGCGCTTTATTTGGTAATATTAATATAAAATTAATATGAATAAAATAGTATCAGTAATACATTTTGGCGCCCCTATAGATGAGTGGCGCCCCTAGCATTTGCCTATTCCGCCTATGCCACGGGCCGGCCCTGCTGGTACAGCCTGCTTTAATGACGTCAGTAGAACAGTAGAACAGACTAACCTCCGCCCACAAGAATACGCGAAAAAGGGGGCGTGGTCTTGTTGCTGTCCCACGTGGAGAAGAGGACGGTCGCGTGGAGAAAAGGAAGTGGTGCGTTTGAGTGTGTTTGTCGCCATGTCGTCGAGACGCTGTTATTTTCATCCCGGAGTCAAAATCACCTTTGTTTGGCTTTCCCAGGGACGCTGTAGAGATCATTAAGCGCATATATCTCCCGTTAAGAGGCGTGACCTTTCCACGCAAGTTACGTGCGCTAAGCTTCTGTCGAATCACAACACAGGAACTGTGCCATGTGCGCTAAGCTGCTGTCAAATCACAACACGGGAACCGCTGGCACAATCAGAACTCGTTACGTATTTCTGAAGGAGGGACTTCATAGAACAAGGAACTCATCAGCCGTTTTTAGGACAGTGAAAACAGCGATATACAGATAAGCAAATTGTGTTAAAAATACTGTGTTTTTTTACACGCGAAACATGAACACATGTTGTATTGCACACTGTAAACACAATCAAAGCTTCAAAAAAACACGAAGAACGGGACCTTTAAATGTTAATCCATCCAGCTGAACTTGTATACTATTCCATACAGGGAAAAACTAGAGCATAACTGAAAAATATCTTTAAAAGTGATCACACAGCTGGATCTTGCACTGGCTGTAGACTGAAGTTTATCTAACACCTGCATACACCACTTCATCCTCCTCTTTAACATTCTGTAAAAAACACAAGATATAACAATGAAACATTAGAAACCTGGCCATTTAATATTAAGTTTCAGTTCAGATTTGTGTTTTTAGTGACAGCGATCAGGTCCAGCTTCTTATTAATGTGAAGCAGCTTTCTTGCAAATCTTGTTGATGCACTTCATTTAGACATGCAAATATTTAAACAAATTATTTTAAAGTGGATATTAATGACAAAACAATTACAGAACTGAAGTGTTTAGAGATGGCCAGAAATCAAGTACTTATTATTATTCCACATGACAGTGATGGACAGTAAAACGTTGCCTGTCCACTTTTTCAGCACTGCTCGTTTTGGAAGTATTTTTAAAGTTTTTTCCTGTTGATTTTTTCTATAGAGATTGTAAAAAAAGAGTTATACGCCATGAAACCAACCAATCAGCTACGTGGTGAATCAAAACACTACAAGCTTTGATTTGAAGCACACACACACACACAAAAAAATGAAAATCTGACAAAAACACAAAGGTACAAGAATTGTGTACTTAACAGCTTTAGTGAGGGAAAAACTACAATCCCATGAAGCATTGCGAACAGCATAATGGAGTTAAAAATGGTTGAGAAATATAAAACTACTCATTTAAAAATTGTTGAAAAAAAAAAATCTATTTTAAGTTTATTGCAAAATATGTGTGTATAAAAACACTTGTCAGAGGTCGACTGTTTCATGAGAGTAGGCTATGTAGATATTTTGGTGCATTTCTGGTGTTTTCTGTACAGCATCATGAGTAATGTTTTCACCCAGATTCTGCTGTTACACAATTATTTTAAAACTTTGTTGGCAACTTCAACGGATGCAAATGCCATTGATTCACAAACTTGTAGCTCACAGTAGGGCGGTCTGGATTATAATCTATTGTTAAATCAGTTTTTTTAATCCTACTGTCACATATACTGTAGACATGTGTATTTTTGTCACATTCTGAAGGCTTCAGTTTAACAAGTATTTGAAAGTTGAAAAGTCTAAAGTGCTGATGGAGTTTAGAGATCCTGCAGTCTTTCAGTGTTTCTCGCATATGCATAATTTAATTGCAGGTGGGACGGGTGGAACATGTCTCCACCAATTTTTGCCAGGGTCATATTGTCCCCACCACTTTTTGAAACATCTCACAGCACGGATGTATCTAATAAAGTAACATCTCAATTTGATTAGCAATTTGTTTGTTTGTGTTAACCCTTTACGTGCAAAGATCGCCTCAGATTATTGTTGTTCAACATTCACTGCATGTTAAAACAACACAGTCTTATTTTTAATGCTATTCATTTATATGGAAAAAATTCTAACTGTCTATAATTGACAAAATATTTTACTTTGTCTTGTATATTTTTTTTATTATATCAGATAATAAAATACGATCTACCGCTAGCATGTCCCGAAGTTGACATCCAAATGTATGCAGATGACACGGTCATTCTTGCACATGGTAGAGACAGATATGAAGTGGCAACCAAATTAACAACAGCAATGGCAAAAATTGCTACCTGGCTTTCTGAGTCTTGCATGACGTTAAATGTCAGTAAAACTGCGTCTATGTATTTTTATATAAGGAAAAATGAAAATCAGCCAGATGTCATTGTAAAAGGGGAAAAAATCCAGATTGTGTCACATTTTAAATACCTGGGAGTTACTCTTGATTCGCAGTTGTCTTTTAAGAAACATATAAAGCAGGTTTGTAACACTGTTAAATTTAATTTGAGAAATTTTAGACATATTCGTAATCAGTTACCTCTAGATGCTGCCAAATTGTATATGCACTCAATGATTTTCTCACATTTTACATACTGCATCACAAGTTGGTCACAAACCGGAAAAACGATACTTGCTCCACTACAAACGCTATATAAACAAACTCTTAAAGTATTAGATAAAAAGCCATCAGGTTATCACTACTGTAATATCATCCAAAAGCACAAACTCTTGACTTTTGACAATTTTATGTGCTTTAGCAATGTTTGTTTAGTTTACAGAGTAATTAATAATCTGGCTGCGCCCCCATTAAAGGAGTTCATATTATTGCTCTCAGATAGTCGGAGAACTACCAGGGCAAACAGTAGAGGTGACTGTGTTGTACAGCACAAACGTACTGAGTTTGGCAGATCAGCCTTCTCTATCACAGCCTCTAAGTATTGGAATTCAGTACCAAATGAGATTAGAGACATCAGTTCATTTACTTGTTTTAATTATAAAATAAAATTATGGTTAAAATCAATACAATCATGTACCCATTAATCATAAAAAATAAAAAAATAAAAAAAATAAAAAAACAACAACCTCATTTTCAGTTGTATCCTAACATTGTATTGTTGTGTCTGTTAATATTGCATTTTATTTTGTTTTGTTGTTGTGTTCTATTGGGCTTTTAAGAATGTGAAACTTGTGTGA
This sequence comes from Romanogobio albipinnatus, assembly GCA_023566225.1. Taxonomy (NCBI): domain Eukaryota; kingdom Metazoa; phylum Chordata; class Actinopteri; order Cypriniformes; family Gobionidae; genus Romanogobio; species Romanogobio albipinnatus. The sequence goes on from CM042263.1 coordinate 34,185,484, forward strand.
TGATGTTTTATGGTCTATTTATATGTGATTGTTAATCGTATGTTACCTTGTCCTGCCCAGGGACTACAGATGAAATTTAGCTTGTAGCTAATTCTGGTGTGGCTGAGTGCCATACACTGTCCCTGTTAAATAAACGAATAAATAAATAAATAATATTCTAAGCTGTCATTTGGTCATGTTACAATGTACCCCACCTATGGAGCATGTTGTCACATTTCACTTCCATTCCACAGTGTAAAAAAAATGATAAACTGTATTAATGAAACAAAGCCACAGATTTGTACTAGACGTGTGTGAAATTAATGTGGAGGAAAAAATACTCTGAACTACAAGTGGATTTACACAAACTGAGAAAGTCAAAAAGTGTTAGGTCGTGTCCCGCTCTCTCCTATACGAGTCCTCTGACACTGAACAAAAGCTCAACCACCAGACCACTGGTTTCTCAGTTGCTTTAAAAATGTATTTCAGTACAAAATAACCTGACACGCTCAGTAAAACTGGGGTCATGAATATCTCATATGGTGCTGATCTGTCACACACAAGCACAAACATAAATCTGACTACTGAAATAATAAAGAGATGCGCAACATAAATTTAGATTAAATAATCTCACCGTTTTCTGTGCTTTTCTTTTGTAGAACGTTGTTTCAGCGTAAGTGATCTCTTTATCTGTGTTAACAAAAAATGACAGATGAATTAACTCAAATCAATCTTAGCTAAATCTGATTCATTACATCATGTTCTTGGAGGATGGGGGGTTAAATGTGTTAAATAATCATGATAATCATACAATACTGACCGAAATACTTATGATTAATATCTTTGCCATAATCAAGCAGCCCCACTGTAGATTGTATAATAAATCAGTCAATAGTTAATTATCGTTTAACTTAAATTATAGTTAAGTTAATTATCAAACATTTAATTTAGCTAAAATGTCTTTCTAAATGTCACCCTCAAGTTAAATACAAACATAGAGATGATCATTTGAACAGCATCAGAGGGCTGCATCTTTACACACAGACTATATGATTATGATTATGGTCATAAAGAGTTGAGAAAGCAGATTTAAATAATTTAGATTTGCATTTCTGTGTTTGTTTTTCCAGTGTGTTTTGATGCAGTTTTCAGAATTAGAGAATAGTTTTGTGTGTAAGTGAAATGAGTAAAAAGCAATGTCCAGTGTCACTATTACTACGCCCAATAACTATTTTATTTTATACTATATATATATATTAAATAAAATGCATATAACACTATATAATGTGTGTGTGTGTGTGTGTGTGTGTATATATATAGTATAACAAATATGAATATATATAATATATATTATTAATTTTTATTATTATATATATATATTTTTTAATATATACTTTTTTGTAACACTTGCCTTGTTGATCAGATTTTCTACATTTCCTGCAGATGCAGAAGATCACAGCAATAACTGCAGCAACAATCAGCAGAGATCCAGCACCAGAAGCAGAGATCAGCACTATCTGAGAGACTGGAAGAACTGAAGGAGAGGAAAAGAGAGACATTAATTGTTGTTCTTTCCATTGCATTGCAATACCATTCATGTCCACTAGGTGGCAATGTGGTGTTTGCGTGTTTATCTGATGTAAGAACTGGAGAGAAGAAAAACGAAGAGAAGTAGTGATGGGAAGTTCGGATCATTTTACTGACTCGGATCTTTGAATCTCGTTCAGCAAAATGAACAAATCTTTTTTCAAGTCATTTCGTTCATTTCAGCAGAATCTAATTAAAATGTTAAATTTTTCATTTTTAAACACATTTAGTACTTTTGGAATAAAAAATAAACTATAAGCTAATGCAGCCATGGCCAAACTTTGAGAAATAAATTATTAATTAATTGCTTAAATTGCTTCAGTCTATGTATGCAGTCTGTTAGTTCACCTCACCTCCTGATCCAAATCGTTCTTCTTTTTTTTTTTTCCAAATCGTTTTCTGTCGTGTCTTCAGGTTCGAGCCGTTAGTTCCGTCATCATGTCTGATGCTCTGATCTGGCCGTGACAGCCGTGTAATACACATGCGTCCGGAAACAGATCTGATTAGTTCATCTCGAGTCTCGGGTTTGAGTCACTTGTTCATCAAGTCCCAGTCACAAGTCCCAGTCACCGGAAACAGATTTGAACAGTTCATTTCGAGTCTTTGAGTCGTTCCTTCTAGTCCTCATAGGCTGAATGCAGAAACAGAAATGATTAGTTCATCTCGAGTCTTTGAGTCGTTCGTTCAAGTCCCCATAGGCTGAATGCAGAAACAGAAATGATTAGTTAATCTCTCGAGTCAGTCTTTGGGTCCTAGTCTCGTTCTTTTGTCACGTGACCGCTTCCCGGGTTCAGTGTCTCGCAACATATACAACATTACAGTCGTATTATTGACTGTATATTATTTTTTGTTTAGGAATTATCATACAATTATCAAAAGATATCTGCAACAAACATCTGAAAAATAACAAAGTGACATCTTGTTCCTGTCAGTCTATTTTTATTGTTAAATGTTTCTTGTGCCCCTGTGGTGTTTTTTTTAATTATTATTTAAATTATTTTTAAAAAAAATTATATATATATATATATATATATATATATATATATGATATGGCTTTGCTATTTACTGAAGATTAGAACCCACTGTAAACAAGTCTCAATCTTTGCTTTATCAAAGTGATTTCCCCATCATACCGATAAAGTTTAAAGCATTAACCAACTCTTTAATAATATAATTCTGTTATAGAAAAGAACCATCATTACAGATATTCACAAATATATAAAGTGTAAGAAATAAAAAAGGTACAATTTGAGGCCAGAACGCGCATCAAAAAAAGTTATATGTGAATTATTAACTAATTTCTGCATGCAATACGGCTGTCATGTCACGTGACAAAAGAACGAGACTAGGACCCAAAGACTGACTCGAGATGAACTAATCATTTCTGTTTCTGCATTCAGCCTATGGGGACTTGAACGAACGACTCAAAAGACTCGAGATGAACTGATCAAATCTGTTTCCGCCGGTACAGACTGCATATCCGTGCCCTAATATGGGGCTGGGACTTGATGAACGAACGACTCGAGAGATTAACTGATCATTTCTGATTCCTGTAGTAGCCTATGAGATGTTGTGCAATGCGCATGCGCGGGTCAATAAAAAATGAACGAATCGCTCTCTGAGACGACTCGTCGTTCCCGAGTCATATTAAGGATTCGTTCAAAATGAACGAATCGTTCATGAACGACACATCACTAAAGAGAAGTTGAGTAAAGAAAATGCTAAGAGACTGCTCGTGTTCTGTCTGCTTTTGATTCATTCCTCCTTCAACATAACATTAATGTAAGTGAATGTGTCTGATCTACAACAAAATACAATCAGGTAAATAAACATTATATCAGCCGTGCTGTCGTACCTGCACATGTGTGGCAGAGGTGAGTGATGTTGGGATGTCTGGTCTGGTTGCTGATGGGATTGTTGAGCACACAGCTGTAGGTGTTTTTATCCTGATATTCCACCTCCAGAGGTAGAGAGAGACTGATGCTGAGATCAGACACACTGATGCTGGACAATAAACTGTTTCCTTTGTACCAGGAGAGAGTCACATGACTCACATTCACAGCTGAACACACCAGTGAACAATTTGATGATGATGATGATGATGATGATGATGATGAAGATGAAGAACATTGTGAAGAGTTACTGATGATGACAGGAACAGGCAGACGAGCTGAGAATGATTAGAAACAGCAGAATAAATCATGTTGTGTTTATACTAGTTTGTGGTGTCATTCAGCAAGTGTTTTTAATTTCAGATTTTTTTTAAAGTTACAGTTTTAGTTTTATTCTAACATTGGAATATTTAAAATGGAGAAAACCATTAAAAAGTTTGGAAAATCAGGAAATAAATCATAAATAAATAGTTATCTCAGATTTTATATTTTCAATTTTTTTTTTTACTTTTAAAGCTTTACAAAAAAAGAAACTGATATTAAACTCACCATAGACAGTGAGATTGAAACTCTTTCTCCCACTGTTGGTCTGTAGTTGATAATCTCCAGCATGTTCAGTTGTGATGTCTGTGATGGTCAGAGATCCAGTTTGATGATCCAGCTTCAGTCTGTCTCTGAATCTCCCATCAGGAACATCATCATATACAGTCATGCTGCCGTCCATTACATCAATTTTAGCTATTAAAGTGTTTTTAGTTCCAAACCTCCACAGAATCAGATATTCATCCATCATTTCAGTAACACCAGAGTTTAGAGTGACTGAATCTCCCTCCATCACTGACACTGACTTCAGTCCGTCTGTATCAGCAAACACACCTGAAGAACACGATAAAGAGTTTCACAGATTAAAAGTTAAATAATTTTAAGGTATTTTGAACTACTTAAAAGTGAAATGAGACAACTTAATTAAATGAAAAATAGATCAATAGAGAGAAAAGCACCATTTAGAAGTTGATCTCCACAAAAATTACAACAACATAGATAAAATAATAATACTAAAAACTAAAGTATGAACTAAATAAGATCACATATCACATATCTTACCCACTAGATGCCACAAACACAAGAGGATCAAAACACGAACCATTTTCTTTGAGTGCTCAGATTATAAAAATGTAAATCTCTGAAAACAGACGGTTTTGCTGTGACAGAGCTAGCGTGTATGTGAATCCTCCCCTAACAGGAAGTGACCGTTCTTCAGTTCATGCGCATTAGCTGTGATCAGATATACATTCGCAATAGTTCGCTTTTATTAAGAGTTTCTGATCTTAAAGTCAGAAAACACTCGTTAACACATGCAGTTGTTAAAGGTTTGCTGTATATTTTATGTTAATCTTTAATGTATGTGTGTGTGTGTGTGTGTGTGTGTGTGTCCCACCCAGCACCAGACGTCTTTTGGACGTTGTTTTTTGGGCTAAATCAAGTCGGCCCGTCATAGCCTTCATTTAGCCCAAAAAAAGACGTTGAAAACTGGGCTCTGTTTGGTCCGTCAGATTTGGTCCAAATTTAGCCCAAAAAAGACGTTGAAAACCGGGCTCTGTTTGGTCCGTCAGATTTGGTCCAAATTTAGCCCAAGACGCGCGTCTGTTTCGGACCATATAGTCCTAATATAGGCTAGCCATAAACATAATTAGTCCGTCTATTAAAGCAAGTGAAGAAATAGATTGTTGTAGAAATGGTTTCAAGTTACGTGCGTGTCATCGCACAACCTGCAGATAAATGATTTGTGTATAAGCAGTACGTTCGCAAACCATATATAACGCCTACTGTATGATCTGGCATGGCAGAAATCGTACTCGGTTACTTAACGTAACCTCGGTTCCCTGAGATAAGGGAAGGAGTACTGCGTCTTAAGACGCCATGGGTAGGTTCTCCTACTCTCGAATATACTGAAGTAATTGTAAAATCACGCAGTGCTACTGCCCAGTCAAAACAGTGTCGAGACATCTCGCACGCTATTGGCTGGCCAGTGGGAACTGCATGAACCAATGGCAGAACAGCGGAATCTGAGCGAACCAAAGGGCACAAAGCCCGCGAAGCTGAGCGCAAGAGCCCGCGAAAGGGGCATATAAAATACGCTGTAACTGTCAAAAACGTCAGGTTAAATCGACTGAAGCGACGATCACCCGAGTCAGCGCCATAGCACGGCCGTCTACGCAGTACTCCTTCCCTTATCTCAGGGAACCGAGGTTACGTTAAGTAACCGAGTACGTTCCCTTTCGAACGGTCAGTTCGTACTGCGTCTTAAGACGCCATGGGAACCTGTAAAATCCCGCCGTGCTATGATAAGCGCAGTGACATGTACTCCCTCAAGTTTGAACACTTATTAGAAAGGGCTCAAGACTAGAGTTACTGACACATCATTTATATTAATAATATATATGTACACACGTCTTATACTACTGGGCTCATAGAGGCCGGTAACTATAAGGAATGTGTAAGCATTGAAGCATATGAAGGCCCCAATGGCAACTTATGACGGGGACGGGCTTACAAGGCCGTCTGATATTCGTTAGGCCGTCTTAGTATTTTTATACAGCGAGGACTTGTGCCTGCAGTGCAGGGACATCCAGACTGAAGAATCTGGTTAAAGTAGATGGTGAGGACCAACCTGCCGATCTACAAATGTCACCCATAGAAAACTCCACTAGACCACGCCCAAGAGGAGGCCATGCCTCTGGTGGAGTGAGCTTTGACACCTATGGGGCATTGGAGGCCCATAGTGTCATATGCTAACGCTATCGCGTCCACTAGCCATCTGGCTAGGTTTTGTTTGGTGACCGGAAGTTCCTTAGTTCGGTCACCAAAACTTACAAAGAGCTGCTCCGACTGTCTAAAGTGGGAGGACCGCTCAATATATGCTCTAAGCGACCTAACAGGGCCGAGCAGGTGTAACTGTCTCTCATCCTCCGAAGTGGGGAGGGCAGAGAGAGTGATTACCTGTGCTTTGAACGGTGTTGAAAGCACTTTAGGTACATAACCATGCCCTGGTTTGAGGATGACTTTAGAATCGCCTGGGCCAAATCTAAACATGATGCGTTCACAGATAACGCTTGAATGTCACTGACACGCTTAACAGATGCCAGTGCTAGTAGCAGGGCAGTTTTCAGCGAAAGTGGCTTTAATTCAGCCGTCTGCAGCGGCTCGAAGGGAGGTCTTTTTAGTGCTCTTAGGACTAATGAAGGTCCCAGGATGGCACCGTAGGAGGGAGAAGGGGGTTAAGCCTCCTGGCTCCTTTTAAGAATTTTATGACCATGGTGTGTCTGCGTACTGATTGGCCAGCTATAGGCGTATGAGATGCGGCGATAGCTGCCGTGTAGACTTTGAGTGTGGATGGAGTGTGTCCTGCATCCAACATCTCTTATAGAAAAACAAGAATTGTGATATCTCGCATGACACTGGGTTATAGTTCCTGACTGAACACCAGTCAGAGAACACTGACCATTTAAGGGCATAGAGACGTCTAGTAGACGGAGCTCTAGCTTCACTGACGGTGCTCAAGACACTCACTGGGAGGTTCTTGAGCCCCCCTTGAGTTGCCAAACATGTAACGCCCACAATTTTGGGGTGGGGGTGCCGGATTGTCCCGTTCGCCTCAGAAAGGAGATCTTTCCTTAGGGGAACTGGCCATGGGGCTGCTGATAGTAACTGAATCAACTCGGGAAACCTGATGTGGGTTCGCCAGAGTGGAGCCACTAGCAGGAATGTGTGCTCTCATTCCCTGATCCTTTTTAAAATTTGGGGAATGAGCGGTACTGGTGGAAAAGCATAAAGTATGCAGCTGGGCCATTTGTGGGCCAGCGCATCCTTGTTCTTTGAAAAATAGATTGGGCAATGACAGTTGTCTTCGGAGGCGAAGAGGTCGACCTCTGCCCTCCCAAAAACACTCCATATCATTTGAACCATTTAGGAATGGATGGCCCATTCCCCCGGGGACACAAGGCCCCTGGAGAGCATGTCTGCTCCCTGGTTCAGTCTGCCTGGCACATGCACTGCTTTTTAGTGAATGTAATTTGCCTTTTGCCCATAGGAGGAGATGTCTGACCTGTTGGTTGAGCCATCTCGACCTGAGCCCGCCTTGGCGGTTTATGTAGGAGATCACAGTCGTGTTGTCCGTGCGGACTAGAACATGGTGACCTGAGAGACGTGGTAAAAAAGTCTTGAGGGCTAGCACTACTGCCAGCATTTCTAGGCAGTTTATGTGCAACCGTGACTCCGTGCTCGACCATGAGCCGAAGGCCGGTTCGCCCTCGTACAGAGCGCCCCAAACTGAGTTGGAGGTGTCCGTGGTGACCACCACCCGTCTGGAAACTGTTTCCAAGTGACCACGGGGCCAGGGCTTTGACACAGCCGCGGCCCACTTTGATCCAAAGCTGGCCTGAATGCCACGCTTGGGAAGGAACCCGTGATTTCAGCCAGTACTGCAGGGGGCGCATGTGCTTCATACCCAGCGGAAGTACTGGAGAAGCTTTTGCCATTAGGCCTAGCATTCTCTGAAATTTTTTAGGGGTGTGTTGGTTCCCATTTTGAATGAACATGCAAGCTGCTGTGTAGTCAGAGCGCGTTCGTCCAATAGCCACGCCCTCATTTGGGCTGAGTCTAAAATCGTTCCCAGGAAGGAGGTTCTCTGCCTGGGAAGCAATAAGCTCTTGGCTGTATTTATTCTGAGACCCAGGCATTCTAGATGGCTGAGTAGCATAGATTTGTGAGATTTTATTTCTTCCTCTGACTGGGCCAGTATGAGCCAGTCGTCGAGGTAGTTCAGAATGCGCATTCCCGCTTGTCTTAAGGGGGAGAGAGCTGCATCCATGCACCTCATGAAAGTGCGGAGGGCCAGGGACAGGCCAAATGGCAGGACTGTGTACTGATAAGCCTTCCCGTCGAACGCGAATCTCAAAAGACTCGCCTTTATGGCGGTAAAATGCAGGGAACACGCATTAAGCAGACTCGTAGTTTACAATCATTGCATGAAAAAAACATTCAGAACAGTATGTTTTTCTCCCTGACCGGAACAAAAAACGGGCCGTGAGGAGACTCAGAGTCTTTTGGGAGGCGGACCGGCTTGGGCGGGACTCAAACCTCCTCTCTTCCTGATCAGCCTGTCAGGGCTGCTTTCTGTGTTCAGTTTTGTCAGCATTCTGAAAGCTATTTGATAAGGGCTCTGTTCAGATGTCCGCCGGTTGGTTTGTGTTTGTGACACTGTGCGGACAGCACTTATGTGTAGCGGAGCACACTTGTAGTGGGCGCGCGCTAAAGAGCGAAAATCTGTGAGAACAGTGCTTATGTGCAAGGTGCACGTATTTTAGTAAGGTCGTTGTTAAAACAGCATTGGTGTACAGGCGAGCATGTTTGACAACAGGCTAGTTGACTGCAATATTTACATCTCCAGTCGCCTGAACTGAGGGGATTGAGAGAATGTAAAGGAAGTCTGTGGTGGTAATCCAGCCACAGCAGGACTTTTGAGTGGTTCTATAGCGCTGAATTAACAGTGCATAGGGGTACACCCTATGTAGGGGACACACTGCCTGCAGTCATAACAGAGGAAAAAACTCTTAATTGTTTATTAGGATCGCCGTTAATACAACGTTTTGTGTACAGGCGTGCATGTTTTATAACAGGCTCGTTTACTGTAATGGTGAACCTCTCCATTCACCTGAATAGGGGACTGAGAGAAGTGGTGGAGTGCTTGGCCACCATTCACTAAATTGAGACTCACTGAGAAACCTGTGAGAGCGGGGCTCGAACCGGCAACCCTGTGTGCAAAAGTGCACCGTAACAGCAGAGGGCGTGGCTATGACGTAAGTCGCGCTCTCAACTGTGTTTGGTATGTAGGGTGTGCGTGCTTCATAACAGGCTCGTTTACTACACTGTTGAACCTCTTCAGTCGCCTGAATAGGGGACTGAGAGAAGTGGTGGCGTGCTTGGCCACCATTCACTAAATTGAGACTCAATGAGAAACCTGTGAGAGCGGGGCTCGAACCAGCAACCCTGTGTGCGAAAGTGCACGTAACAGCAGAGGGCATGGCTATGACGTAAGTCGCGCTCTCGGCGGTGTTTTGGTTTGTAGGGGGGGCGTGCTTCATAACAGGCTCGTTTACTACACTGTTGAACCTCTTCAGTCGCCTGAATAGGGGACTGAGAGAAGTGGTGGAGTGCTTGGCCGCCATTCACTTAATTGAGACTCCATGAGAAACCTGTGAGAGCTGGGCTCGAACCAGCGACCCTGTGTGCGAAAGTGCACGTAACAGCAGAGGGCGTGGCTATGATGTAAGTCGCGCTCTCGATGGTGTTTTGGTTTTGTAGTGTGGGCGTGCTTCATAACAGGCTCGTTTACTACACTGTTGAACCTCTCTAGTCGTCTGAATAGAACTGAGAGAAGTGATAGAGAGTGAAAAAGGCGCAGGGCTTGGCCGCCATTATGCGCTAGACAGCAATGACGTAAGTCACGCTCTCGATAGTGAGCGCGCGCTGAGAGAGAGAGAGGGAGCACGCGCTGCCGCTGTAGAAAGCGGAGTCTGTAACGGCCGCGCTCTCAATATCTCCAGCAGTCTGAGAGCGAGTAATGCGGGAAGCTCCGGCATTAGTTCGCTCGTCCACTCTGGCATTCTCTGTCCGCGGCGCTTCTTAGCGCGGCCCGAGTGAGAGAAGAGGAAGAGCGAGACGTTGGTAATCGTGCGGATTCGTCTTCCTCATTGCCGCCGAATGAAACCAAGCCCTCAGCGTTGAGCGGAGGGAGCAGGTCCGATCGAGGGAAAGTCACAGGGGAAACGTCTCTCTGAGGTGAAGACGAGTCACGCGGGCACTGGGCCGACGTGAACTCGCTAGCCTCGGTATACTCAGCCCTCTGGCTCCGCCGTTCTTTCCCGCCGCGGCTCGGGCGGAAAGGGGAACGGGAGAGCGCGAGGGCCGGGGTCGCGCTCTGAAAAGAGCGCTATCCGCGAACGGAGGGAGGAAATGGGCATACCCTCGCAGTGAGAGCAGCCGGACCCGGCGAGAGCAGCGTCCGCGTGGGCCTTGCCCAGACAGATCACGCACCCGTCGTGGTTATCCTCCTAGTGCAGGTAAGTACTGCACACAAGTGATATGTTTTTCTCAGTATTGTACAGAAAGGATACACCGTAGTGTTTCACCAAAGAGCGCAGGGGAAAGGCGTGACAGCTCGCGGGATCGCTGGCGATTTGAGCGCGCTGAAAAATACAGCAGGCCGCTGACTCTCGCAGGACGTCCGGGCTGGTTAGTTCGCTATTCCGCTGCAGGCTCGTCAATTCACGGTGAAGGTGGTGTAGTTCGAGTTTATCAGCGAGGACCGTAGATCGTCGCTGAAGGAGATTAATCTGACGTTTTTGACAGTTACAGCGTATTTTATATGCCCCTTTCGCGGGCTCTTGCGCTCAGCTTCGCGGGCTTTGTGCCCTTTGGTTCGCTCAGATTACGCTGTTCTGCCATTGGTTCATGCAGTTCCCACTGGCCAGCCAATAGCGTGCGAGATGTCTCGACACTGTTTTGACTGGGCAGTAGCACTGCGTGATTTTACAATTACTTCAGTATATTCGAGAGTAGGAGAACCTACCCATGGCGTCTTAAGACGCAGTACGAACTGACCGTTCGAAAGGGAACCATATCTCTTTGAAAACGCTTGTGCTGTGTCCCAGCAAACATTGGTCCGACGGCAACGTCGTGTCCCTGGCCAAAAATAGTCGCGGTAGGACGGTGCAAATCGGTAAAAGTATGTAACACAGAACATTTCTTAAAAATGCAGTCAGATACATTTGTTCATGTCTACAGTTGTCTCCGGTTGCATGTATAATAGTTACTTTGACTTTTAGCTACATGTAGTTCAATATACCCCGTTGTGAATCCGTTGTGAGAGGACGTCTCTATGGTGACGTGCTTTACACGTGCATTTATAGTCCATCATGACCCTCTGAAATCATTGAGAAATATGCAGAAGCTGCTTACACCTTGCATGGTTAATACTGCAATAATTAATTTAAGTGCCCCAAGTAGTTTTTAAGAGGTTGTGAATAGACGTCCACTGACGTCCTTTACACGTCTAGTCAAGATTGTGTGAATAAACGTCCACTGACGTCCCGTACACGTCTAGTCAAGATTGTGTGAATAAACGTCCACTGACGTCCCGTACACGTCTAGTCAAGATTGTGTGAATAAACGTCCACTGACGTCCCGTACACGTCTAGTCAAGACGCATAAAAAACTCCTTTATGAAATACAAGATTTAGCCTATATTTAATTTATTTTATTTAAATAAATTATAATCACAAAGTGCCCTGTGTGGTTAAGTGATTGTGAACCCATTGCATTTGAGTCATTATTTAAACCTGTTTTATATTTGTTGCTATTGTTTTTATGCAATGTATGCATATACATGTAAAACAGATATATAACCGGTCACCATTTATATCTGATTTGTATGTAGATTGCCAAAACTGTGCTGCCAAGATATACAAGAGTAATACATCTCGCGATATTACAAAATCCCGCGATAGGATAGATTCTCGCGATATGGTTAACGCGTTCTCCCCCCTCCCCACTCCGGCACATTGAACGTAAATTCCCGTTCCTTACTCCAGTCCAGTGGTGGTGGTAGTGCACAAGAAATAGTTGCTAACCGCCAAAAAAAAAGGCGAAGTAAGAAGGCGGCGGCAGATTGAACCATAGATTGAACGACCACGAGGAGAGGAGGAATTGAGATTATATTTACATTTTGTATTAAAAATCAACTTTTGGGTAAGTACATTTTGTATTATTAGATTAACGTGATTGAGTTTTACTTGTTTGACACGAAGTAACCGAGAGAAATGATGCCCACATTGTCAACTGAAATTGAGTTTGGCTAATATTAACTAGTAGGCTAAAAGTTACTTTGAACTTATACAACGGTATACCATAGTATAACGTATGTTTAATGATATAGTCAAGGTTATTACTGTAACTTATTAATGTAGACTTTTGAGAGTTTCTTTCAGAAAGTAAATTATCTGAAAGAGACTGAAATGTTTAGCTGGATTTGAACATGTATGTTTTCAGTAACTGCTTTAAAAATATTTTGTAATTTTAGAATTGCTAAACATGTCCTCTGAGTACCAAAAGAAGTGGAGACGACGAAGGGCAAGGGTTGATGCCTTAGTGGAACATGGTAGCAGCTCTGAATCCGAGGGGTCAGTGGAGCCAGTCTTGGCCGGGGAGGGCAGTCCACTCGCGGAGGGATCAACATATGACGAATTACATCCTATCGAGGGCTGTAGTTCTTCCATCAGTACAGTAGCAGTGTCCATTAGGGATGATACTGATGAAGAACACAACTATGATGCAGATTCTACTGAAGCAGACACCGATTCTACTGAAACAGAGTCTGAGCAGTTGGTTGAGACTTCACATTCAACAGATGAAACGCCGTCTCTCCATGTAGACTTGGCTAGTTGGGCTACTGCTACAAACCAGACCCACAAGGCACTAAATGAGCTTCTTTGTGTGCTCAGACGCCATGGCCATAGACTTCCCAAAGATGCAAGAAGCCTTCTTGATACTCCACAAGGAGTGCCAGTGCAAAACAAATGCAATGGACAGTATATTTATTACGGTATTGAGCGTTACATTCTGGAACACATTTCAAAAGAGACACTGCCAGGGCAAGTTGAACTGTGTTTTAATGTGGATGGCGTGCCATTGTTTAAATCCAGTAGAATGTGTTTCTGGCCCATTCTTGGTCAAATTCCGAACTGTCAGCCATTTATTGTAGCTCTGTATTATGGGTCCAGCAAGCCTGACCCTGTTGAGGAGTTTTTACAAGATTTCTTAGAGGAGTTGCAACCGCTCATCCAAAATGGAGTTTCATTCCAGAATTTGGTTCACACAGTTACAGTGAAGGCGATCATCTGTGATGCACAAGCCAGGTCATTTCTAAAATGTATAAAAAGTCACAATAGTCTACATGGATGTGAGCGATGTGTTGCAGTAGCACAAATGATCGAAAGGAGGGTAGTTTACTTGACGAAGGGTCCTTCTGAAGGAAGAACAGATGAGGTATTCAACCGAGCTGGATACCTTGATTATCAAAAACAAATATCACCTCTTGTTAGAGCTGGTATTTTGTGTGTGAAACAGTTCCCCCTTGACTACATGCACCTAGTATGTCTTGGAGCCACGAAAAGGCTGCTGACATACTTGTGGCGTGGGCCAGTTATTTGTCGATTGAGTAAGGCTCAGAGAGAGCAAGTACAAATGAACATTACTCAGTTGAAACGAGCTTTGCCCGCAGAGTTTTCAAGGCAGCCAAGAAGCATGGAAGACTTGGATAGGTGGAAAGCTACTGAGCTACGTCAGTTCATGCTCTACACAGGACCATTAATCTTGAAGGATGTGCTTCCTAATGACCAGTACCACCACTTTCTTTGTCTGAGTGTTGGTATGAGCATTCTTTTGGATGAATCGAATGAGAAGAGAGAGTCCTATCTAGGATATGCCCACAACATTCTGGAGCACTTTGTGGATACCTCTGTGGATTTTTATGGACTCACCTTTCCAACATACAACATTCATTCCATCAAACACTTTTCAGATGATGCTGCAAACTTCCACTGCTCTTTGAACAATATTTCATGTTTTCCGTTTGAGAACCACTTGCAGGTTATCAAAAAAATGGTGAGAAGTGGCAAACAACCGCTAGTGCAAGTCACAAAGAGACTTGCTGAAAGACAATGTCTTGATAGACATGCCAGACGGTCCAAAAGTACAACCAAGCTAACAGCAAAGATGCCTGACAACTGTGTGTTTCTAATGGATAATGCAGTGGGATTTATTCAGGAGAAACGAAGCGATGGAACACTAAGGATGGATGTGTTTAGGGAAACTGACTGTGACTGTCTCTTTGAAAAGCCATGCAACTCAAAGCTCTTCAACATTATGTTTGTCAGCAGTGACTTGACAATGGCAAAGCGAATACTGACAAACACAGAAAGCGTCTACAAAAAGGCTGTGTGTCTTCCTTACAAACAGGGTTTCGCTATATTCCCTCTGCTGCACAAACCAGAATAACTTACAAGATTTGGTAATAATTCATTTTTTTAAATTAATACTTTCACTGTTATTTCAGTAAGGTTTGAAAAGGCACCCAACACCAATTAGCGATAACATTAAATCCACCTGATGGTTTTAATCTTGTTAACGGTGGTCAGCATGATCTGACTTAGGTGTAATTCATACAACAATTAACATTATTTGTATACCATTACTAGCATGTATGATGCAAAATTATATCCAATTGCTTTTCCACTGTTGGAATAAATGGACAGAATTTAGTGTCCTGAAAGTTAAACTCTGTCCTGTTGTTTTATCTTTTAGGTAATGGACAACCAGGGCAAGGCTAAAAGAACTAGAAAGAGGAAAGTCTTCGATGACTTTGTCAATGGTACATTATTATATGGTGCTTCAAAGTGGCTTTAGATTTTCATTTGTTGATATGTTCGTTGTCTTTCCTATGTGAACCTGAAACTGTCACACAATTTTTTGTTTTATTCAATTTAGACATGGACCTTGACAACGACAGTGACGTGACTGACATTGAATTGACACAGCTTAGTCAAAGTCTCCTGCCAGTCAAAAAATGTGAGTTGCCAACTTTTATTATGTTATTGTGCGTCTTTAGCCTAATCATGAATATTCACTTTGTAGAATTGTAATTATAGCCCTTCAAAATTAAGGCTTTCAAAGGAAGTTATTTGGCATGTAATTACAATGATTCGATTGCCTTATCATTGCACATTTAAAATGTTAAATTATGTTCTTTATTAGGATCAATTAGGATTACACGCTCGTGTGATGATTTGTGTCTTAATCAGCCTTTTCAACATGTAAGTTATATACTATATATACACTCATAATAACTCGTACTCACCGCTCGGTCCATTTCAGCAAATGATGTTTTATGAAGGCTTCTCGTCTCTGTCTGTTGCTTTGATGTTGTCAACACGCGTTGCGCTTGCACCACCTACTGGTGAGGGCGACTAACAGCAGATAGATATAATGCATCGGTAGTCTATTGCTTTTCCTCCAGTCCCTGATTCAATGTCGAATTTGCCATCGAATTTGCCGTCGAATTTGAACCACTGAATTGTGGAGCGAATTTGTAAAGCGAAATAAAACGGACCGAAAATTGCCTGTTGAATATTATAGGTTGTATTTTTAAACAGTTTGAATATTTTGGAAGTGAAATATGAAAGGAGAATATGGATTATTGAATTTTTATTAATGAAAATGTGTTTGAAATGTTTTGAATTGAAATATTCACAGCTTAAATATACAACCATGTTGAATTTCAGCCCATATAAATGCAAGCCCTAAAAATACAATGCATTAAAATGCAATCATGGTTAATGCAATGCATATTTTTTTCAAGTAGTGCAATTCAACAGGCTTTTTTATTTCAAAAACATTTGGCATTATTTTACTTCCATAGATTCCCGACCAAGTATTGAGTGCATTACTGAACATAATTATTTGAAGGTTGACTTTTTTTGTATTATGTGGGGCAAAGTCCCCTTTTTAGCCTTAGTGAGCTTACAGACACACTTCCGGACAGATACACACACACACATAAGAGACGATTGCCTAGGCTAGGACGGAAAGGCCGGAAGAATGTCAAGGCATTTGAAAAACTGTTGAGCTCGACATCTCCTGTCGAGGACTAACGGTCACAAGATGTCTGGAGAACCTGGTGTCACATGATTGATGAACTCTAGTTCCTCTCTGGGAAAAACCCAGATGCTTACAACACAAAGTTGGATCAAGTATAAATATGGATGTATGATTGTTGTTCAGTGTGCATTCTTTTTGGGTTTTGATTGATGTACCATCATAGGTGAATACTATTCTCTATGATTATTTTGCTCTAACTGCTCTGCTGTATTATTTTAACTTGAATTGCTCGGACGAGAACAAATTAGTTTTTTACATCTATTGCTTTTGAACTGCATACAAGGTAACTACCTGTATACTGATCCACTCATACAGAATTGTCTGTTTGAGATGGGCTAAGCTGAAGTATTATCTGTAACCTTTTGTTATTTTGCTAATCAATTTTTGTCATTGTATAACCAGTACTTTTATCTTTTGTATAAATAAATTTTCATTTTATAAAGACAAAGTATTGTATAATAGTTTTTACTTCAGCTTGTTAAAGACAGTTCTATAAAGAATAGAAAGAGCAAGTGTGTTACATCTTACAAGGCCAAAGTCAACAAACCTTCGATGAGAGATCCTGCAGGAGGGTAAGCATCATTTTATTAAAAAGGTTATTGACTATTTATTGATTTTAAATTGTTCATTTGAGGATATTGGTTTCATATCACTAGATGGCTGGTATGATTATAACGAGCTAGGTGAGGCTTAGGCCTAATTCTGACCTGACAGCAAAAAGACTACTTATTTGCAATGGAGACATTGTATTTTAAGGGTTAATCAGGAACGGGAACGATACCGGTTTCCCAACATGGGGGCTCCGTTCGGGATGGTAGCAATTTAAATTGCCCAACCTAAATGAATCCGATTGAACAGTACAAATAAGAATCAATAAAGCGTTTCGATTCAAATGCTCCAACAGAGTCTCATATGCACAGGGAGGAACTTACTAGGAAAGTAACTTCCTCATTTAACATTTAGAAATATATCTCAGGGACGCCTGAGGAGAATATTTCTATTGTTAAACCGGTAATAATCTGGAGGACAGCGCTGTGGGACCAGAGAGTACCCAAACTAGAGCCTCAAGTGTTAAAGGATTTTTACCAAAAGTAACTTTCAGAGGAACAGATACACAGTTATGGATAAGATAGCTAATATCAATTTGCTCTCACAAGATGAATTATCTGAACGACTAAAAGATGCGGGTCTTGAAGGAAATGAAGAAATATTAACCATCGGAGATACTTTGTACACCGCTAACGTAGAAAGCTTAAGAAAATTAGTTAAAAACGTTGGGGAGTCAAGTAGAAGTAAAAAGGTTACCGTAGATATTGGATGCAGTGAAACTACAGTTCCAATTGTTAGAGGAGTTACTATAAGAGTAATTAAAAATGGTGTTCCTAATACGGAAGCATTAGTCCAGGCCGACTCCCCCACTCCTTCAGAATACACTGACAGGGAGGGAGAGGCAGGAAGTGACTATGGCCATTTTGACAAAGAAAGTAGAATGGCATCCATAGAAACAGGAACAATTCCGAAACACAATGCTTTCATTGCCGGATTCAGTCCTCTGGTTACAGGGGGAGGATCGTGGGAAATAGGAAAGAATGCGTTTAGGCCGTATCAGACATCAACTGAACGAAAAAGTAAAAATAACTACAGTTTGCGAGTGGAGGAAAATTCTGATAAAAGTTTAAGTTTAGAAAATACTTAAGATGAGGAAATAACTCGTAGGAAGAACGTTTTTAACCTGCCCCGGTCTTGTTTTCAAAATGGGAGATTCGTACCTAGCAGATGTTAAGGGACCAGGTCAGAAAATAATAAAACTAGCCTGTGGACCCACAGCAAATTAAATCCTGGATGTGCCAGGAACAAGCTCAAAAAGCTAAAATGGATATTGTAGCAGAACAATTAGATTGTATGCAAAAATCGTTGTGTTACATGCTGCTAAGATGAGAAGAGAAAAGACAGGCAGAAACCAACCATCAATGATGTTTGGAAGTTAAGAGAAGCTACCTACCGGGAGATGCAGCCCAATAAAGGCAAAAGCTCCCAGAAAACAACAAAAACCTGATAAAGGCAAACATAAGACTAAAAAAGTTATCAGTGAGAGTAGTGAAGAGGACTTTAAAAGAGAAAAATATAGTGAAGGAATAGAAGATGAAGAAGAATCATCCGAGCCTCTGTCTGAATCTGATTACTCAACTTCCGACAGAGAGTAGGAGAGCAACAAGAGAAGTTTACTTCCTCCAAAACCACAAATAGATTTGTCCCTTATGGCAGCCATCTCTAGGCAGGAAAAGGGAAGAGTAAAACTCAGAATCAGATGAGGAAGTTAGGCCTCAACAAAGACGTGGTCCAAAAAGACAGGCCAAAAACTGACAGTATCACTTCGATTCAGCTATTGCGGAATATGAAATTTCACAGAGATAAAAAAGCTAAAATGATAGCTGAATTGGGGGAAACGCTGAATGTCAAAAAAAAAAAAAAAAAAAAAAAGCCTAATTAAACAAATGATTAAATACCATACAGGGTTATCCCTAAGATTGGAAACCTTAATAGACCAACAGAGAAAGCTAGGGATAAACAAAAGTCTAACTTTCAAAAAGATAAAGTCAGATCAAATGACAGACAGAAGGTCAGGCCTAGTGGTAAAAAACCTAAAGAAACAACTTATCAAAAATCTAAACCACAGGTTAGGCCAGCGCAGGCAAGAAACACGGGTAGATCAAATGATTATATTGAGCCAGAAAAATGGGCCAAGATGTCTGACAAACAGAAAAGGGCCCACTTGAACAAAAAAGTAAAATAAGAAAACAGAACTTAAAAAAGATAAAACTCTTAAAGTCAAGTCTAATAAGACAGAAAGAGAGAGTAAACAATAGGAAAGAGAAACGCTAGGAAAAGCGACTATAATGTCTGAATTAGTAGAAGAAACGACAGATAAAGATCTTTTTATTAATTATAAAGGTGTTCGGTTCCTTTTGGACACAGGAGCAGAAGTTACAACGGTAAAACAATTGCCTACAGAGGCCATTCAATTAAATGAGAAATATAGGGTATATGGCTTTAGCGACGAAATTAAGCCTGTATCAAGAGATGAATACCTTTGGGAAGGATTACATTGAATAGTAGACGGCTCCAATTTAATGTGTCTAAAAGATGATGTGTTGATTAAAGAAATGATGGACAAGGTTCCGGATAATATTAAAAAAGTTAACTGGCTTAAAACGGTCGACCTGGGGCGAGAAATAAATAGAGTTATAAACGAGACTCTACTACCGGAAAACGAATTAAGGAAATTACTAGAAAAATATAAAGATAACTGCGCAAAAAGTAAAAATGATTGTGGAAAATTATCAGATAAATATGAGTACACTATAGGAATCCAAGCCCCACAAAAAGACAATAGTCACTGAACAAAGCTGCTTATGCAGAGATAAAACAAACCATAGGGGAACTGATTGGTAATAAAGTTATAAGCTAATGGGTTCTGGTCAGTCCCTATAGCTTAGGACAGCCGACCGCGTGCTGCTTTCACTTTTGAAGGAAAACAGCCAATTTTTCAAGGATTCTGCAAACTCTCCAAAAAATGTATTTAAGGCAACAATATTGGAAATCTTGGAGGGTTTAACAGTAACGGTGTACATTGACGATGTGGTGATTGCCACAGAAACAGTGGCAGAGCACATGAAAGTCTTAAAAGAAACTATAAGAAGATTGGTGGACGCTGGGTTTCTATTGAACCTGAGAAAACTAGAATTAGGAAAAGCAAGAGTCAATTTCCTAGGGTTCGAGATTTCAGGAACTGAAAGAGGAATTGCACAATCAACCCAAGAGAAACTAACAGAGTTAAAAGATTCAGAGATAAAAAGCTTAAAACAGTTGCAGAGTCTATTGGGTAGATTGAATTTTATACGAGATTTTATTCCAGGATATAGTGCTAAAGCTAAAATATTATATAAAGCAACTGCTGGCGACAGCTTTAACTGGGATAAAAACTTAGAAAAATTAAACGGGAACTCATAGAAATGGCTTTAAACTCAGGGAGGATTATCAGAAGAGATCATGACAAAAACCTGGTGGTTAAAGTTATTAACACTCCTGAGGAAATGGAAGTTATTTTATATAACGAAGGTAATATGAAATCACCAGTAATGTTCATTTCGCACGAAAAACCGGCGAACCAGAAAAAGCATGAAAATATGTCATCAGTGGATATCCTGGCCACAATAGCAAGAAATCTGCTCACTATTAAATCATTAGCTGCAGATAAAGTAATAATTGTGATGGCTAAAGGCGAAGGTATTGATTTATTGGTAAGAGAAGCCAAAAATCTGGTCAATGAGCAAAAGATGATACACGTTTTTACCTGGGCAAGATGGAAAAAATTACTCTTTGATAATCAAATAGAGTTTCGTAATGAAAAAACTCCAAAAAGGGAAAAACGGACCATAATAAACCCAAAACAACTGTGTTATTTTACTGATGGAAGTTCAGAAAAAGGACAAGTTTGGTGGGGATTTCTGGTCAAGTTAAATGGTAAAACTATCCACCGGGAAAAAGGTAGATTGGAAGACCATAAAAGCGTGCAGGAAGCTGAGGTAACCGCAGTGGACAAAGCAATCTCACATATGAAGAATAACAATAACAAAGATTGTATTTTGGTGACTGATAGTGAGTACGTGTATTTAGGAATTGTTCAAAACTTGGAAACATGGCAACAAAATAATTTCCATAATGCTAAAGGAAGGCCTTTAGCCCAAAAAGAATTATGGATGAATATTCAAAACAACTATAATATTGTTGAGCCTAGAGTTTTGCATCAATCTAGCCACACTGTTCAGAAAACGGAAGCTGCGAAGGGTAATAAAGAAATAGACGAATATATCCGGGTACGCGCAGTAACCAAAATGAGCGAAGGAACTCTATTAAAAGAACTGCACGATAAGCTAAAACATCATTCAACAACATATCTTGCGAAATATTGTCAACAAATGGGACTGAATGTTCAGAACCTAAAAACAAACTATCACAAGATTAAAATTTACTGTCCTGATTGTAGGAAAGTAATGACCAGTGTTTATCATGATTTTGGAAGAATCAAAACTGATAAAGAAAACTTAGAAATAAGTTGAGTCTATAAGTTTATTTCTTAGTGATAGTGGACAATTGCTAAAATTTCGTACAAATATATCCATGTCAGCAGGCTACAAGCACAGTGGTTGTGAATAGTTTGAAGGACTAGATAAAGTAACGAGGTACGCCCGAACGCGTTCGTGGGGATAATGCACATAATTTAACAGGCCTAGAAGTGGAAAACTTTTGTAATGAACAGGGTATCACGTTAATTAAAGCCGTTAAATATCAGCCAAGTTTAAATGGAATAGCTGAAAACTGGGTGAAAAGAAGTAAAAATTGGTTATTAAAAATCAAAGTCAGGGAGACTGGGACATGCTAATTCTAGAATGCATCAATTTCCTGAATTATAGGGTCTAAAAAGACAACTCAAATTACTGAACCAACTGACACAAGAAAAAATCAGTTTAAGGTAGGACAATCAGTTTATATATTGTCTAAACAAAAACAGGGACGTTTTCGGAGTAAAACGGGCACTGAAGATAAAGTAGTTGAATTAACTTCAAATACTACTGTTAGACTTGAGGCAAATGGAATTTGGTCAATTAGAAATCTTGTGGGGAGCAAAAATTAGACCTAAAATGAACAAACACAGAGTGACCTTTCAGCAGGACGTTAAGTGTCCAGCAGAGGGCGCTGTGGTGATGTTTAAAGATTTTAGTGATTCCCTGTTGGTGAAGACGTGGCATAGAGTGTGTCGAGAAGGCACTTCCTCTATTCGAAGGAAACCAACTGATAGTGTAATCTGTGGCAAACATGATGTTTGCAAAATTCCTCTGGGTAGGACCTCAAGAAATGAGGGAAGCCCCACCTGGCTGAAAGCGCAGGTGGAAAGTGTGGCAAAATGATTCTGTAGTGACAGAAGCATTGGCCAATGTGCGATAGGAGACAATGCAATCTGTGGAGCATGTAGGAAGAGAACGAAAAATTGGATCGTTTGGCAGTACGAAATAACCACAGGAGAGTGTGGTTGTAAAAACTGTGTTGATTGTAAATTAAAATACAATCTTAGGGGCCAGGAATGTAAGTGTATTCTAGTAGAGCAAGGACAACTCAAAAGTTGAGGTGTGAGAAGCTCCTGAACAAACGCTGGATGGTTGTGACGAGCCAGAAAGGAGTATGGTAAACTAGGAAAAGTGATACCAGCTTGGGGTGTTCCCTACATGATAAGATCATGAATAAATGGGAAGTGAATCCCTTAGCCTTAATCTCTGAAAGAGAAAAGGCATTTTTATGGGACAGGCTGTCTATTTGTGGAGAACAAATAGCGTTCGATTCGGACCCGTTTCAGAAAGGGGGAGTTTTGGACAAAGCTTTGTCCAGAGACACTGACCTGAATCTATGGAAAAAAGTGGTGAAAGAATCATTGCATGACGGTGATAGTCTGGTGACCTATAAAGAAAAGGGAAATAATTTTCTATAAAGAAAAGGGAAAGACAAGGAAAAAGTTTTATATGATCTAATAATGGATGTAATAAAGGAAATATTTATAAAGGAATAATTCCCTATTTATGTGCCAAGGGAGTATAGTTACTATGTCTGGGAAACGAACCTCACGATCCAAGCATGTCGTCAGAAAACGTTCACAGGATCTGAGACCGTAAAAGTCAGACTAGGAACAGAGTAGCACAGTATAGTGTGACAGGTGAAAGTCTAATTAACAACTAATTCAGATTATATGGGGATTGGAAGATCCATAGAGGGGGTTAAGGTGGAAAGATTGGTAATTCCTAAAAACTACCTCGATGAGCAAAGTAACCAATTGGTTCAGAAAGCAGGGAAAGATTAGGCTGCTATGTCTCTTTGTGTCTCTTTTTCTGTTTTGCAGTGTCAAGATGAGGAGAATAAGGGACGAAGCTGAGGAGGAAGCAGAGGATGTTAAGACTGAAATGGAGAACATTAAGTCTGTTCCTATATTCAGCATCAGTATCGTTGATAATAGCCTTTGTGATAATTTGCCTGGGCCTATCGGTGGAAACTAAAAATAGTATAAGGGGCATGGCGTCATGTACTGAAATCGAAAAAGTTGTGGGTAAAATTTGCTATAGACAAAACGTAACTCTAAATGGTGAGATAAATGGGCCAAAAATGATAAGAGAAATGTTCAAAGGATTTATTGCTAACATAGATAAATCATTTTGGAACTGTAATGGTACAAAACGTATTAGTGCCACAAAAGGGCCAATTCTTTATGGGAATAAGGTAATAAAAAACAAAACCAGGTTACAATGGACTAGCCTGAAGGCTCATAATCGAACTCATGTAAGACTAAAGGGTCTAGCCTATAACCTTACCGATGTAACCAATCTGACGTCTAGCTTACATGTTTATAAAATATGGAATAATCGTATTTTAGCCATATCAAAGACGGAAACATGGGATTGTTTGACAAAACGGGTCATTGATATAGTTCAGGAAACATGGATGGGCAAAAGTGGCATTGAAAAAGCCGTCAGTATGGACATAACGGATAGCCGCCCGAATAATAAAAAACGAGGTACTAGATCTGCTGATAAAGTTAGGATAACTAAAAACACATGGAATAACGCAGACCTTAACGATCCAGTACAAAAGAATTATTGGCCGATAGGTTTGAAGCCACATGTACTAATTTTGGGCGTGTTTAAAAATAAACCCAAATCAGCCTATGAAGAGTTGAAGTGGGTGACTTGTGAGAATATGGTTATGCCACTTAAGATGTGTGAAAATCGTAAAGATTGCCCATATTTGACAAAATATACGTTTCTGAGTAGTAAACCAGAAAACCAGGTTTGGTATAATGTGGATATACATTGTAGATCCGAATACGGTAAAACTAGGGCCTGGATTTGTTATTTGGATAGCAACTCAAACTGGGATAATGTTATAATGGAAAAATATGGCAGAGATATTATTAAATTGTGGCATAATTGGATGAGTTCTAAAGATCCGAGTAATGAAATGGTTAAAGCGGAATCTAAGCGAACCACCTGGTCAATTAATGATACCTTGTGGAAAAACGGTGTAGGGGGAAGTAGACTTCACCCGCTAACCCTGGATTATGCACCACGAGCTGGATTATCAACAGAGCTGGCAAATGCATCAGGGATAATGGATTATATTATACATAATATTTCCGATCAGCAATATCGGTCAGCAATTGTACTTTATTGCATGGCAATGGAGGGTCCACTTCGTGTGACCTTTACGAACCAAGGTAGTTGGAGCAATCACAGTGATGTAAGTAATAAAGGGACATTGAGATGGATCGGTCTTTCAAACTTTCAATATCGAGTTTGGGATGTGTTCCCTGTTGCGATGGGTTTGGATGAGATATCTAGCCGAACAATCACATGGAGATCATTTGTGGGATATGAAAGTGGAAAAATATTTCCTATAACTATTTATTATAGAGGTAATAGCTCGTCTAGAGGTCTAAAGAGGGTAGTGTTGACTCATGGGTACTGGAGTACCAAATATTATTTGCCAATGTTGAAACCCAGTGAACATCGGGGTAGCACGGGTATTGACTATAAAGTATTGATTGCTTCACCTAATTTTGATATAAAACGAACAAGCCCGTTTTCAAGGCACAGTTTAAGACCTAGTGATTATCTGAAGGATGTAAGTAAAATTAGGTCAAGCATCTGGAATTTCGGAATTGGCAAGTTCCAATTTAGGAGAGATGAGTCTGTTAAATATTTATGGTTTCCAGCTCACGAGCAGACTTGCGACAAAAAGATGTTTGACGAATGGAGCGTTAAAACTCCTGGTGATGTGTTTAGCCCCAATCGAACTTGGTTACATAAGGGGGAACATGTATTTTGTACCTTTAAAGATTTGGTAAAAATAGGACAGGAAAAGTTTGGAAGCGAAGTAGGATGGGATGATATCAGCCTAATTACGCCAGGGGCTCCTTTAATGTTGATAGCAAAAAATCAAATCTTGAAGAAATGTGCTTTTTCATCTCTGATAAAATCTCAGCAGTAACTGGGAGGATTTTTGATTTAGTAGACGATTATTTGGAAGGCTTTTCCATGGGCCCACATTTCTTGTTTGCTGCGGATTTTTCATCTCAATTGGTAAGGCCAACTAATGGGAATCTGTTCAAAGTTTACTGGAAATTACAGACCAAAGCGATTTTTTGGATTTTTGACAATGTTAAAGAATTTGCAGTCTAAGTGTGGGATTTATTAAAGGATTCATGGTTCTACATAAAGATAGGTTTGATCTGCCTTGCTGTCATCTTTATGATAACAGTATTGGTGATTGTGATTGTGAAATTCTCTGAGTTGGGAGTGGTATACAGTCAGATTTCAAAAATGGATGGTTCAGCAAAAGACCGGAAGGCACTCTTGTTGAGGACCGATATGGATTGAGTGTGGGGCGCGTGGAAGATTTTGCAGGAACTGTGAGTTGTGTAATTTTGAGGGGCCTAATCTCTATATCGGTTATAAGACAGGGTGTTTCTGTGTGGTGGAAGGTGGCGGACTCCGAATGCTGGTTGATCACTTCAAAAAAATTGCAACGGCTGTCATTTCACAAAGAAATGGCTTACTCAAATTGCTCAAACACAAGCTCGCTGTGGCCCTGCCAAGCAAACGCGAACAGAGATATAGTGAGTATAATTATTATTAACATTTGGCTAATTCTTTATTGGTTGTCTGGGCTATTTTATAATAAACGGCAACAAATTTTTTTTTATGTGTTTGAGCTTAGGCATGTACAATGTACTAAATGATTTTTCTTTAGTTTTAATCTTAGTATCTCAGCTGTTGCGTAGTGCTAGATATGTCAAAATTTTCGGCCATCGAGGCATTTTTGCAGTAATGATTTTTGCAGTCGCAATTTTCGTTTACCAGTTTGCTAAATGTTATATCGACATATTTTGGTTGAAGTATGTTGGAATAGTTATTGCTATTCTGACATATATTTTTCTGATCACACTAAGTTATCAGAGAAATTATATGCTTAGGCCTCTTGTGGTGAAGCTGGCGGTACTATACTTCCTAGTGATAGTTATGGCCGCCAGTTCTCGGCACATAGAGGAACCAAAGTTGTTTATGTTATCAATTCTTGTGGGTGTGAACGACTACAGCAGAATGTTCAAGTTTATGGACAAGTGTACATTTTGGTGTTGTTGATATGTTCGACCTGAATGGTGCGAATGATTTATCTTTTGTTTTAATTATCATTTACTTTTGGAAAAGGAACAATTTAACATTTCGTTTTCATTGTTACTTTTTATGGGACAACAATTGATTTATCTTTTGTTTTAATTGTTACTTCCTTTTTGAAAAAAAAAAAAAGAAAAGGAAAAGTTAAACATTTGGTTTTTGTTGTTATTGACCAACAATTGATTTTTCTTTTGTTTATTTGTCACTTCCTTTTGATAAAAGAAAAAAGGGCAAGGTTCAACAATTTGTTTTTTTTGTTCTTGAACAACAACTGATTTATCTTTTGTGCTTATTTTTGAAAGAGAAAAAAATAATAATGATAATGATAATTTCTAGGGATTTGTGTGTTTCATTTTTTGATGTATCTGTTGTCTGATATTGGATATGTTGGGTTTACCAACTTAGGTAAATTTAAAGACAAATTGTTATCTGTTTTTATTCTGGCCAAATAAAAACAGAAAGCAAACAGGGGAAATTATGGGTATGAATTAGGGTTCATAGCAATATTTTTTCTTTTTGATTTTGTTGTCAATTTCGAAAAGACATTAGTTTTATGACCAATGGTATAACTTATGCCAGATATAACTAGATAAGATGAAGTTATTGTGGTTTTGTGTTATAATAGGTGCCTATAGATAAACGGACATCTGGAGGAGCACCACAAAAGAGACCATGCAATGAGAGACATTGTAATGAATGTGAAAAGTATTGTTAGCCATTGAGCCTAGAAGTATATAAAAGAGAGGTTTTTATATTTAACATTTTTGTGTTTATGTATAACATTTTTTATAACGAGTGTGTAATTAAACGGGGTTATTACATGGCTGAAAAAAGAACTATAACGTTTTATAAAGCAATGGTGGATTTTACTGACCCAAAGAGCACTCATAATTTTGATTACCAGGCAATGAGCTTTATTATTGCCATGAAATGGATAATTGTAAACTTAAACGAAGCGGTTGAGCTTTTGATAGGTAGACGGGCACGTGCTGCGCCGAAGTTTAAACCTGCGAGTGGAAAGGAATGGTAGTTCCTGGGTTTTGTAGACTGAAAGACAGGCACGTGGTAACGGCCAAATTGTCTTAGTCTATGTGATCGGTCCAACAGCTCTGCTTCCAACGTCTGTCTCGGGCCCACTGGGTGCCGAAAATGGTGGACGGAGGCTTATTGGAGAGTGATGCCGAGTTGGCTTTATCTCCTTAAGTGCTGAGGATAATGGATCGAGCCCCAAAGAAGAGGAACTCATTCCGCTGGATGTCTGTGCCAGACTTGGTACCGTGAGACGGTGAAGAATTTGTCGGCGCAGTACGGGACTGTTGTGATTGGGTTCTTATGTCAAGAGTCTGAAACTAGGTGTCGATTTCATGAGTGTTGTTTGGATTATGTAATGCCCACTGTTTATGTTGTTAATGTTAAATTGGACAAATTGGATGTGATATACCCTGGCATTGATAGAAGTGTACCTGTAACCGCAAGAGGGGGTGTGGGGCAAAGTCCCCTTTTTAGCCTTAGTGAGCTTACAGACACACTTCCGGACAGATACACACACACACATAAGAGACGATTGCCTAGGCTAGGACGGAAAGGCCGGAAGAATGTCAAGGCATTTGAAAAACTGTTGAGCTCGACATCTCCTGTCGAGGACTAACGGTCACAAGATGTCTGGAGAACCTGGTGTCACATGATTGATGAACTCTAGTTCCTCTCTGGGAAAAACCCAGATGCTTACAACACAAAGTTGGATCAAGTATAAATATGGATGTATGATTGTTGTTCAGTGTGCATTCTTTTTGGGTTTTGATTGATGTACCATCATAGGTGAATACTATTCTCTATGATTATTTTGCTCTAACTGCTCTGCTGTATTATTTTAACTTGAATTGCTCGGACGAGAACAAATTAGTTTTTTACATCTATTGCTTTTGAACTGCATACAAGGTAACTACCTGTATACTGATCCACTCATACAGAATTGTCTGTTTGAGATGGGCTAAGCTGAAGTATTATCTGTAACCTTTTGTTATTTTGCTAATCAATTTTTGTCATTGTATAACCAGTACTTTTATCTTTTGTATAAATAAATTTTCATTTTATAAAGACAAAGTATTGTATAATAGTTTTTACTTCAGCTTGTTAAAGACAGTTCTATAAAGAATAGAAAGAGCAAGTGTGTTACATCTTACAAGGCCAAAGTCAACAAACCTTCGATGAGAGATCCTGCAGGAGGGTAAGCATCATTTTATTAAAAAGGTTATTGACTATTTATTGATTTTAAATTGTTCATTTGAGGATATTGGTTTCATATCACTAGATGGCTGGTATGATTATAACGAGCTAGGTGAGGCTTAGGCCTAATTCTGACCTGACAGCAAAAAGACTACTTATTTGCAATGGAGACATTGTATTTTAAGGGTTAATCAGGAACGGGAACGATACCGGTTTCCCAACAATTAAAAACACTTTTCTTTTATTGGTCGGATGAAATATGCTAATTTTTTGAATTTTGGGTTTTCATGAGCTGTATGCCAAAATCATCAGTATTAAAACAATAAAAGGCCTGAAATATTTCAGTTGGTGTGCAATGAATCTAAAATATATCAAAGTTTAATTTTTATCATTACATTATGGAAAATAATGAACTTTATCACAATATGCTAATTTTTTGAGAAGGACCTGTATATATATACAGGGAGTGCAGAATTATTAGGCAAGTTGTATTTTTGAGGATTAATTTTACAACATTAATAATTAAACAACAACCATGTTGTCAATGAACACAAAAAACTCATTAATATCAAAGCTGAATATTTTTGGAAGTGGTTTTTAGTTTTAGCTATTTTAAGGGGATATCTGTGTGTGCAGGTGACTATTACTGTGCATAATTATTAGGCAACTTAACAAAAAACAAATTTATACTCATTTCAATTATTTATTTTTACCAGTGAAACCAATATAACATGTCAACATTCACAAATATACATTTCTGACATTCAAAAACCAAACAAAAACAAATCAGTGACCAATATAGCCACCTTTCTTTGCAAGGACACTCAAAAGCCTGCCATCCATGGATTCTGTCAGTGTTTTGATCTGTTCACCATCAACATTGCGTGCAGCAGCAACCACAGCCTCCCAGACACTGTTCAGAGAGGTGTACTGTTTTCCCTCCTTGTAAATCACACATTTGATGATGGACCACAGGTTCTCAATGGGGTTCAGATCAGGTGAACAAGGAGGCCATATCATTAGATTTTCTTCTTTTATACCCTTTCTTGCCAGCCACGCTGTGGAGTACTTGGACGCGTGTGATGGAGCATTGTCCTGCATGAAAATCATGTTTTTCTTGAAGGATGCAGACTTCTTCCTGTACCACTGCTTGAAGAAGGTGTCTTCCAGAAACTGGCAGTAGGACTGGGAGTTGAGCTTGACTCCATCCTCAACCCGAAAAGGCCCCACAAGCTCATCTTTGATGATACCAGCCCAAACCAGTACTCCACCTCCACCTTGCTGGCGTCTGAGTCGGACTGGAGCTCTCTGCCCTTTACCAATTCAGCCACGGGCCCATCCATCTGGCCCATCAAGACTCACTCTCATTTCATCAGTCCATAAAACCTTAGAAAAATCAGTCTTGAGATATTTCTTGGCCCAGTCTTGACGTTTCAGCTTGTGTGTCTTGTTCAGTGGTGGTCGACTTTCTGCCTTTCTTACCTTGGCCATGTCTCTGAGTATTGCACACCTTGTGCTTTTGGGCACTCCAGTGATGTTGCAGCTCTGAAATATGGCCAAACTGGTGGCAAGTGGCATCTTGGCAGCTGCACGCTTGACTTTTCTCAGTTCACGGGCAGTTATTTTGCGCCTTCGTTTTTCCACACGCTTCTTGCGACCTTGTTGACTATTTTGAATGAAACGCTTGATTGTTCGATGATCACGCTTCAGAAGCTTGGCTATTTTAAGACTGCTGCATCCCTCTGCAATATATCTCACTATTTTTGACTTTTCTGAGCCTGTCAAGTCCTTCTTTTGACCCATTTTGCCAAAGGACAGGAAGTTGCCTAATAATTATGCACACCTGATATAGGGTGTTGATGTCATTAGACCACACCCCTTCTCATTACAGAGATGCACATCACCTAATATGCTTAATTGGTAGTAGGCTTTCCAGCCTATACAGCTTGGAGTAAGACAACATGCATAACGAGGATGATGTGGTCAAAATACTCATTTGCCTAATAATTATGCACTCCCTATATATATATATATATATATATATATATATATATATATATATATATATATATATATATATATATATGGGTCATTCCTGGGATTCGGTAATATTTCAGTCCCCTAGATTTTTGAAAGTGGTGGTTCACCAAAATGAAATGTTAAAAGCTTTTCACAATACTTTGGTATGTCCTTTATAATGAATACAAATAATTATTGCATTTAAATAATTTTTATCATTAAAAAAAAATTGTATTTCTGTCTTACAGCAAGCATTTTGTCATGTCCCTGAGGTTCTTCGCTGAATTTGTACTTAGAAAATAATTAATAAAATGCGCACAGTGTCTATAATTTTCGGCAATAATACAAGTATTTATTTGTGTTCTTTGCTTTTGAAAATAAAAAAAAATAAAAAATGCAAGATATTTGATAAAAAACAACTTATAAAGTTACGTCCCTCAGTCTGAACTCAACCCCGTCACGCCAACCATTCTCCGCCCATAATAATTTAGACTCCACCCATATGTGACATCATTCACAGGAAGTTGCATCATTCAGCTCTCTTCAACAGCATGGTGCAGAAGAAGGTGAGTGATATCACACTTTTTATTCATTTTTGTAGGTGTATTATAGTCAGGGAGGGTGCTGTCAAGCTTAACAACTCAACCCCATCACATTCAATTAAGATGGAAAATGACGACTTTTCAAAATTTTATTTTAATCCATAAAAATCTAAAATATGCTTATTTCATTGGCTGCCATGTGGCCCACTCCTTCTACACCACATTAAGAGCAGTGGCCATTTTGAGCAAAAAAACTCAACCCCATCACACTCAACCCCGTCACATATGTCATTGTTTCGGGGTTGTAAACTTTGTGACAGGGTTGAGTTATTCACTTATTTTAATCAATGATTTCAATTTGAAAATGTAATTTCAGTAAATATATTATCAAAATCATAACTCATATTTTTGTTATAGATAAAATATTTCATGCTTTTTACTACAGAAATCCACAAACGTGGATTTAAAGCTGGCACATGGAACTATTTTGAATCAAGCCATGGGAAAGGGGCCCCCGATGGTGTAGGAGGAGCATTAAAGAGAGCTGCAGACAGGTTGGTGGCTAAGGGCCATGACATCCAAGATGCACAGCAACTGTATGAAGTCCTCAGACAAACAAATACATCAGTGGAACTGTTTTTTGTGGAAAGCACTGATGTTGACCGTGCTGTAGAAATGATGCAGAGTCCTATAAAAGCAGTGCCTTCTTCAATGAGGATACATCAGGTCGTCACCCTTGCTCCAGGTGAGCTGATATGTCGTGATGCCAGCTGCTTTTGTTCAACAAAGCAAGACCTAAACTGTACATGCTTCAACACACAGCACTTCAGTTTTGGTCAGAACATACCAATGCCTGCACAGCCAGCAGACAATCAGGAAAATCCACAACCCATGGAAGTGGAGAAATTGGTTCATCCAGATGTTGGACAGTGGTGCATACTGAAATATGATGATGACCTGTACCCAGGCATTGTCCTTGACACAGACGAAACAAGTGTTCAAGTCAAGTGTATGCATCGTGTTGGACCAAACAGATTTTTTTGGCCTTCTCGTGATGACATCCACTGGTACCAATTTGATGAAGTCATTGAGATGATTCCAGCTCCACAACATGTGACATCTCGCCATGTAGAGGTTCTGAAGGAGGTTTGGGCCAGACTCTCAAGATAAAAACCTGAATAAAGTGCCTCAGCCACACACACACACACACACACACACACACACACACACACACACACACACACATATACTTGGTAGCTCAGCACTGTGGTGCTTCTATGAATAAATATGGATTAGACCTTTTTTTTTTACTTTTTTGTCAGGTATTTTAAGCAAATGTTCATGAAGTAACTATTTTAAAATGTTGGAATTGTTGAGTGCGTGCAAGAGTCCTGTTTATGTTGAGTTTGAGTTAACATGGCATTTTCCTTTGTAATGACCCACTGATTGTTACTTATGTTATTATGAACTTTTATCTGCTGCAGTTTTGTTTTATGTTATGTTATTATGAACTTTTATCTGCAGCAGTACTGTCTGCAGTAGTTTTCTTTGTTTAAATTCTCACTGCAGTTCAGATAATAAAGTAAAAACTAAAAAAAACTAAATATGACTATGTCTTTATTACATGGTTGCCTAAAATAAAATAGTGGTTTTTTTGAGTCTCAAAGAGGGATTTTCATATTAAACAAATACAAATTAAAAGTAAGCCAATGTGTCCTTTCAACCCTGTTATTCAACCCCATCACAGTATTCTCAACCCTGTCACATTAATGTTTTTGGAAAATAAAATAAGGAAGACAATTAAAAATGAAAGTATTTCTTGCTGATTACCACCCAACATGTTAAGGGCTAACACAGAAAAATTGTGGTTTTAGTGAAACATCTAAATTAAACTTTTTTTTACTAAAATAAAGAGACCACGGACAAACAATTTGGATATTTGTAACTTCCATCACATACAAATGTGAAAATTATCATAAATGTTACATTTGAAGTAATTGAATTGGTATGAGGGACACATGAGCAGTAGGTAAATGTTTGTTTTATAACAAGTTTTGTGTAAAATCCTGTTTAAACTAATTACATTTTGTCCGTTACGGGGTTGAGAATAACAGGTGTACAAATCTGAAAAAAACTGAAAATAATAAAAAGTCTTTAATGCCTGAGATGGGAAAATATGCTTTTTTGAAGGTTTGATATGTGCCTTATAATGTGGAGTATTTAGAAATGTAATCATATGTAGTTCAAAAATTAAAAAAGTCCAAGTTGATATTACCGAATGCCAGGAATGACCCATCAAGCCTGAGTCAGCATACTTTCATTTAACTTGATGTAATACGTGTAGTTTAATTTGACGGAAGAAATAACGATTCTTGTCATTTCATCTGGGTAACTAAGCTATCTCTCGTGTTTTAATTATATTTTTTTTCTAACTGAATGTCCTTTACACTGAATGACAAAATCTTCTGTGGTGAAGTGAACTCGTGCATTGAGGGCGTGGGGTTTACTCGCTGAGACCGGAAAAGAAAGAGAAACCGCCTCAGACTCCATTACAACAACAGAACTACGACTAACGGAGCAGTTCTTCAAAATCTCGTGTTCAATTTGTCAAAGTCAGTTAAATGAAGGAAAGGTAAATGATGAGAGGCTATATCGTTCTGCTTGCTCTTCTCGTTCATGGTAAGACATTTATTTGTTTCTATAGTTCCAACCCTTTACGTTTCAGAGAAGAAAAATGACAAAACTCCGCTCATCAACTGCAATTCTTGCCTTGAAATCTATTCAAGGATTTTATTTTATTCTGCGTTGTTTTAAATAATTTAATATGATATATGGATATAAGGTTTTCGCTATAGTTATGGGTAGACCGAGTACTGTTGGTACAGGGGTAACGTACATTTGAGACACCTCAAAAACTTGAGTGCTCAACGTCTGATCTGTGATATTTGCTTCGCACATGCGTATGTGATGGGAAGTTCGGTTCTTTTCCGCGAACCGGTTCTTTCGGACAGTTCGTTTCAATGAACCGGATCAAAAAACCAGTTCACCAGTTCTTTTGCGCTCAAACGTAATGACGTCATTTCGCGATGACGTAATTATGTCAAGTCTATTTTGGGTGCTGGATAAACACACTTTACACATTAAAATATATAAAGTCAGTAATCATAACATCAGTCAGATACAATATCATCATAATCTGATAGTTTATTACAAAGTTTTACATCTAAAGCATCAAACACATGCAGTGATGCAAACGATCTTTACAGTTATAAAATCAATAAACCAGTCTTCATCAGTGCAGAAACCATGATACACTTACTATGTTTTTGTAATTAAATAAATACAGTTCGCCAGATTTTCCCCTCATTCATGTCGGAGTCGTTTCAGAGTACTGCTGATCCGAAAACCGCTGCAACCGGTTGCAACCGATTCTTGACTCGAGAACGAAATTGAGATTCGAGAACCGCCAGAGCGATTCAATAGGAGTCGCTTGCTACGTCATTTTTATCTTTACAGGGAGTGCATAATTATTAGGCAAATGAGTATTTTGACCACATCATCCTCGATATGCATGTTGTCTTACTCCAAGCTGTATAGGCTGTAGGGATGCGACGGTGAGGAAATTTTCCCACAGGTTAATCGACGTGTGGCAACACCGGTAATACCGGAATCACCGGCGGGGGCTTTTAAATCACTAATTCTATCTAACCGAAAGTAAAATGCACTCGACCGCTCGGGCTTTCATAACGCAACTGAAAACGGAACTGAAAACGCGCCAGTGCGCGCACACCGTGAATGACTGCTCGTCTGTAAATGCGCGCTTTGTGAGGCCATGAATGAAATTTGTCCGTAAATGCGCGCTCTGTGAGGCCATGAATGAAATTTGTCCGTAAATGCGCGCTCTGTGAGGCCATGAATGAAATTTGTCCGTAAATGCGCGCTCTGTGAGGCCATGAATGAAATTTGTCTGTAAATGCGCGCTCTGTGAGGCCATGAATGAAATTTGTCTGTAAATAAGCGCTCTGTGAGGCCATGAATGAAATTCGTCTGTAAATAAGCGCTCTGTGAGGCCATGAATGAAATTCGTCTGTAAATGCGCGCTCTGTGAGGCCATGAATGAAATTCGTCCGTAAATTGTGTGCTCTGTGAGGCCATGAATGAAGTTAGTCCGTGAATGCGCGCTCTGTGAGGCCATGGGTGTGTCTCAATCAGTTCCCTAGTAGTCAGGGCACTGATCAGGCATTGATCGGTCTATGTTTGAGACGCACGCCATGAATAAATGTCAATTCGTCCGTGAACCCTTGTTTATACTCGACGCGTCCGCACGAGCGTGAGGGTGTGCGCGGCAAAAATGACGTCATCGCAGAGTGCCAAGCAGACGAAACGCGCGCGCAGTCAGACGAAAGTAAACAATGCGCGCTCTGTGGCGGTGCACATTTTACTTTCGGTTTTGAATTAGCGCCAATTCGGTGGTGGGTTGCTTGAATTGTGGGTTCATTAGCCTATTATTTTTTATGAAAAACACAACAACAAAACAAAAGACAAACTCCCTTAAATAGGCGCTTTTACGTTTCACTTT
The DNA here is from genome assembly GCA_023566225.1 of Romanogobio albipinnatus. Taxonomy (NCBI): domain Eukaryota; kingdom Metazoa; phylum Chordata; class Actinopteri; order Cypriniformes; family Gobionidae; genus Romanogobio; species Romanogobio albipinnatus. The sequence continues at coordinate 34,221,359 of CM042263.1, forward strand.
GAAACCAAATCTTCCTCGATCATTTCAGTCAGCTCCTCATTCTCTGATGAATGAAATCTGATGAATGACTCCTGCCGAGACTCACGGTCGGGTCATGCTTTATTAAGAAGACACGTTCAGTTTTAATTTGTATTGTCTGTTCTCTAACTGAACTAAATTATTTTATTACTATAAAAAAAAAAAAAAAAAAAACGACGGTGGGGCGGTGCCACGGTGGGCAAGTGATGTAAGCGGTGTTGAGTCTGAACACCGGTAACACCGGCAACACCGACTATCGTAGCAAGCCTAATAGGCTGGAAAGCCTACTACCAATTAAGCATATTAGGTGATGTGCATCTCTGTAATGAGAAGGGGTGTGGTCTAATGACATCAACACCCTATATCAGGTGTGCATAATTATTAGGCAACTTCCTTTCCTTTGGCAAAATGGGTCAAAAGAAGGACTTGACAGGCTCAGAAAAGTCAAAAATAGTGAGATATATTGCAGAGGGATGCAGCAGTCTTAAAAAAGCCAAGCTTCTGAAGCGTGATCATCGAACAATCAAGCGTTTCATTCAAAATAGTCAACAGGGTCGCAAGAAGCGTGTGGAAAAACCAAGGCGCAAAATAACTGCCCGTGAACTGAGAAAAGTCAAGCGTGCAGCTGCCAAGATGCCACTTGCCACCAGTTTGGCCATATTTCAGAGCTGCAACATCACTGGAGTGCCCAAAAGCACAAGGTGTGCAATACTCAGAGACATGGCCAAGGTAAGAAAGGCAGAAAGTCGACCACCACTGAACAAGACACACAAGCTGAAACGTCAAGACTGGGCCAAGAAATATCTCAAGACTGATTTTTCTAAGGTTTTATGGACTGATGAAATGAGAGTGAGTCTTGATGGGCCAGATGGATGGGCCCGTGGCTGGATTGGTAAAGGGCAGAGAGCTCCAGTCCGACTCAGACGCCAGCAAGGTGGAGGTGGAGTACTGGTTTGGGCTGGTATCATCAAAGATGAGCTTGTGGGGCCTTTTCGGGTTGAGGATGGAGTCAAGCTCAACTCCCAGTCCTACTGCCAGTTTCTGGAAGACACCTTCTTCAAGCAGTGGTACAGGAAGAAGTCTGCATCCTTCAAGAAAAACATGATTTTCATGCAGGACAATGCTCCATCACACGCGTCCAAGTACTCCACAGCGTGGCTGGCAAGAAAGGGTATAAAAGAAGAAAATCTAATGATATGGCCTCCTTGTTCACCTGATCTGAACCCCATTGAGAACCTGTGGTCCATCATCAAATGTGTGATTTACAAGGAGGGAAAACAGTACACCTCTCTGAACAGTGTCTGGGAGGCTGTGGTTGCTGCTGCACGCAATGTTGATGGTGAACAGATCAAAACACTGACAGAATCCATGGATGGCAGGCTTTTGAGTGTCCTTGCAAAGAAAGGTGGCTATATTGGTCACTGATTTGTTTTTGTTTGGTTTTTGAATGTCAGAAATGTATATTTGTGAATGTTGATATGTTATATTGGTTTCACTGGTAAAAATAAATAATTGAAATGGGTATAAATTTGTTTTTTGTTAAGTTGCCTAATAATTATGCACAGTAATAGTCACCTGCACACACAGATATCCCCCTAAAATAGCTAAAACTAAAAACCACTTCCAAAAATATTCAGCTTTGATATTAATGAGTTTTTTGTGTTCATTGACAACATGGTTGTTGTTTAATTATTAATGTTGTAAAATTAATCCTCAAAAATACAACTTGCCTAATAATTCTGCACTCCCTGTATATCACCTTGTTTACAAATTAAATACAATGGAGTACTAACAAAGTTAGGCAGATTGTTTTTCTGAATTCAAACCTATTATAAGAGACAGTCAAGCTGCATCTTAACCTCTGTTTAAAACTGCTTTTGCACCTTGTTTTTGCTAATTATTATTTAATTATTTTTGATAAAGCAACTTTTTCATTTACAAACAACAGGCAATACCTGTTAAATATAGTGTGTAAGACAATTACAGTGTGTAAGTGCACTTTTCCAGCAATTGTTCTTTTTAAAATGTGTGTATTATTTGAACACTTCAATATTTTTTTATTAAAACATTGTTTATTTAATACTAACCCAATTTGTGAATGTGTCCTCATTAACATTAATTACACGTAAACATTAATCTTTTAAATAAATAAATACTTCAATCCATGGGCGTCGGAGGCAAAAAAAATGTGAGTGGGTCCTCAGAATTACATTAAGTACAAATATACCGCTTTGCTTGCTAAACATATAGTTCGGAAAGACAAAGTTACGGAAATCGCCATATCATTGAAAGCGGCAGTAGTGTGGGGGTAAGATGCACGGCATCTAGATTTGACACAAATCGACCCGCGGTTCGAGTCCGCCTTTCGCTGAACTCAATCCTCTCCTTTTCCCATCACATATCAGATCAGAAAGGCATTTATTTTCAATAAAAATTAAGAAAATATTAGAAAAGTGGAAATAAAGCGTCTAACATGTGTTTAATAATAAGTGTTTATCGATTAGGGGTAGGTAAACAGACATGTGCTGAATGTTAGAGACAATAAAAGTGAGTGGGTCCAATATCATTGATCGTAAAAAGTGGGTGGGTCTTGTCCCACCCACAAACAATGGTTCCGACGCCCATGCTTCAATCATAAATAGTCAATCACATGCTCATACAGTGATAAGACAGTAATGAACTTGAAATGATGAAAACATATTTCCACGATGTTTTATATTATAACACGTCTCGATGTTCAACAAAACTTGCGTTTCGTTCGCTTGAAAAATCACACGCATGCTCAGTCAGTATCAGTTCATCGGTTCTCAAATCGGACATGTCCGAAATAAACAGTTCTCGATTAGTGTACTGCTGATCCGAAAGCCGCTGCAACCGATTCTTGACTCGAGAACGAGAACTGTGACAGACCGGTCCGCGTACGTTCTCGATTCAGTGTACTGGTGATCCGAAAACCTCTGCAACCGGTTGCAACCGATTCTTAACTCGAGAACGAGAACTGTGACCGGCCGTGTAGGCCATGGTGTAGTAGGCCATAGATGGTGTAGGCTACGCTCGTTCGTGTGCGCTGCACGCATGCTCAGTATCATCAGCTTCTGCTCGCTGATGTGCTCGTCATCATCAGTTCTCTCTACAGCAGGTTAAGTGTACTGTTGGAGTAACTAAATAACTCTAGGATGTTGGTTTATTTCGAGTCAGAGGGACAGTCAGACACGTCAAAATTAACTTTATACATTTGTGGATTAGTGCTTACTAGAGATGCAAACTGTTTAGAACGATTCAGTCCGATTTGGTGAACTGGTTCGACCGGTTCACTAAAAAGAACCGGTTCAAAAGAACGATTCGTTCGCGAACCGGACATCACTAGTATTAGCGCCCTCTTCGATCGTGGGAAATTTGAAGTACGTGTGTTTCTCCTGTCCGAAGATATCGGTGAAAGTGTTTTTTCTAAGGAAAGTTTTTCATTCACCACCTCCCTTCCACAGTGAATAGCTTCTCATCCTTACATGACTTTTAAAGTTAACTTACATTTTCGTAAACCTTAATCTGTGCTCTGAAAACTGGCATATTGAATGACTGTGTCATGCAATGACTGTGTGTCATGCAATGACTTTGTGTGTCATGCAAGACCATCGTCAAAACTAAAGAAATGTGCGAGGTGGTCAGGTGGGTACAGTTGAGACACAGTGTATCAATTGTATACCCGCACTAGAATCCTATTGCGGCCCATGCAGTTTAGTTGCACGATATTTACTCTTATTATGTTGAATATGTTATTTTTTTTTGCATTTGATTGTTTGCAATTGTTCAATGTGCTTTACTGTCACTTAACTCAACTGTTAGCCTAGCCTACTATTAAAATGATAAACTGAAATTAAATATTGTATCTCTGTTTACCATTACTGTTCAATGTTTTACTAATTCACTATTTTTAACTTAACAAATAATCAAATAAAATACTGAATGGAAATAAAAACGGTTAAATTCTCATTTTAAAGGTATTTTACAAATTCAATTAATTGGTTAGGCAGCTTTACAGCATTACGGATGGGTGTCTCAACCGACATGGGTACAGTTGGAACGAAAAAACTTCTTGTGTTTATTAGCTAATTGTGGTAAATATGACCTATTTATGGATGGTAATAATTATTCAAATTTTAGTAGACAAGTAAAGGAAATGAAATATGAAAAATCACTTCTTTAAAGTCCTCAGTTTTGGTGTGGTAACTGAAAAAGCAAAAAGTGTACCAACTGTACTCTGGCTACATCTACTTTATATATCGTGGATGGTAATTATTTAGTTATTTCTGTTCTGGACTCTCATGAAATGGCGGACGGAAGTGGCGCAGTTTCATCAAAATACCGCAGTGATAGCTTAATCTTATTAAACCTTCAAATATCTCTTTCATTTCTTTTTCCAGAGAATGCGGTGTAATTGTACATTTGATTGTAATTTCTCTGATCTAATGCACATTTTATGTTCATTTTTTTAATGTTTTGAATTATAGTTTTGTATACTTGTTGCATCAAAGTAATTATATATTACATGAATACGGTGTTGTGTTTTACAAAAAAAAACAATTTACTTTGTACCATTTTTACACATGAGGTTGTCTCCAAAAGAAGGTTTTAGCAGGATTTATCCTTGTGAGGGCAAGGTGATCCTTGTATTTTTTTATATATATACATTTGGTCTAGGAGTGCTCTGATCTGCCTTTTTGCTCTTTTACTAAGATAATAATAATAAACAGTGCTGAATTATGGGAGAGCGGGGCACAACCTAACACTTTTTGAACCGTCTCGGTTTGTGTAAATCCATTTGTGGTTCAGAGTATTATTTTTTTACCACATTCATTTCACACTTGTCTAGGACAAGTAACGTTAGGCTATGTGGTTCTGTTTCATTAATACAGTGTATACTTTTTTTTTTAACCCGAAGGAATTAAAGTGAAATGTGACAACATGCCCAATAGTACATTATATACAAGACAAACTAAAATATTTTGTCATTTAAAATACAATGATTTAGAAATTTAGAAATTTCATAGAAAATAATGGCTTTTTGTTTTTTAATATATAAAAAAAAATTGAGTTTGACAATAAACACACCGTAAAATACAGCTATACAGAATAATTCAAAACATAATAATAATTAAGCAATTCTGAACATTGACTCTCAGTCTTTATTCAACTTTCTCGTAGTTTCTCAATAGAATTCATAAAAGTATAGAATATAATATCATAGTTCGAATAGGGGGACATTGTAATGCAGTGTCACAACATGCCCCTCCTGTGCAAACCCGGCTCGTGTCTTCTGCTGGTTCTGCTGGGCTCAGATTGGTTAGCTGGCCCAGTGTGTTGTGATTCGCTAACCGCCTAGTGCACGTTTGTCGGAAACGTCACGCCCCTTACCTTCACCGGTAGCCTGTGCTTTGGTAGTATTAGAAACAATGGCGTCAATAAAACCATACCAATTTGAGCCCGAATCAGACCAAGACAATTTTAGTGAAGATGATCAAGCAGAACCTGTTCAGTCCTCAAGAGTAAAGACTGCGGATCTATAGTGATCGCTACTGAATGGCACCGTTACTTTTGTATTTTTAGAACGATTAGCCAAATACCTGTCGCAAGAACGAACACTAAACATTGGCTTTACTATAGTATCCAAATCAAACACAGAACCATGTTTAGCATGCCTGTAGATAAACAATACATAAAAGCTCTAATCAAAGAATAATTTACACTAATGCCAAGTTCGCTGTTGAGATTTTAAAAAAAGTTTGTAACGTTAGGTGTTTGTCGGATAACGTTAAAGGGGCTATATGCGTTTTTCTGAAATTTAAACTCGCGACTGACACCTGTGGCCAAAAAACAGAACTGCTCTTCATTTCTGCTCGCTCTCGCAGCGCGCGTTCGTACGTGCACACTTCACAAGTCATCTGCTGCAAGGAGGTCAACATTATGTTTACAGAGGTAAGAACAGTCAAATACATATATTGTTTGAGATAAGTGTTCTCTTATCAAAACGTCAAACGTGTAGCTGACAAACTACACAAAAAATTAATACATTAAATAAATAAACCCATTTCGCCATTGGCATACACGCTGATGAAGGGCGCACAGACCGAAACTTTCGTAGAATATTAAAAACACAAATCTGAGCACTGTCCTTGACGACTTATTATACACAAGTAGCTTACTATCACCAAGTATGAAAGACACATATACATAATACTATTTAGCAATATTTATTGACTACATGTCTTATGTGCAATAAAATGCATCACACTTTACATCTTCATTTACCTCTTATTTTTTGTTAAGATATAGAAACAACAAACAATATAATGTAGCTTTACATGGCTATATAATAAATAATCCATCAGTTTTATATAGCGCTTTTCTAGACACCCAAAAAGACTTTACATTACTGATGCACTATTCATATTTATGGCTCTAATGCGAATGCAAATGCTCCAAGGCTCAAATGCGAAGCCGATGTTCACTCTAGTCCTTGCAATGCGCCGGTCTCTCTCAATCTTCGACCTTTTTTGGCCACTTGTCAGGGCAGGGGTTTAACTTTTTTAGTCTTCTGTGGAGTTACTGTTGGTGTCCGAGTTGTCCTGGGTCTCTTCTGTGTATTCGTTAAATCCATTGCACTGCTTGCGAGTGTAGGCTACTCGCTGACTAGCGGTGGTGGCAGAGTGATCTGAAACGTTTAACATGAATGCGCTTGACGTCACATCCGCAGACAGCGCGGGAAAAGACGACCCGTCAGAAAATATGAAAAATAGGATACAGGCTTATAGGTGCACCCACTGTGAGCGGACAAGGTGTCAGTATGCTCATCAGGAGATGTTTGAGTCATAAATGGTAAAATAAAAAGGCTATAGTTACGTTTATTTTGGGGAAAAAGTTGCATATAGCCCCTTTAAGTATGAATGAGCATTTAACAAACTGGTTTGCAGAGCCAAATGAGTGTTGTCATCTGTGTGCTTCCTTGCTACAACGTACAATTAACAATACGAACTATTACAGGAAAACACATCGACAAAAAATAAATTATACTTACAGGTTGTGGCCCGTAAACAGCTTCTGTTTTTAAATCCATCTTTCAGGAATCCATCTTTCAGCCGTTGTGCGAATCCTGCATTGAACTCGTGAAGATTGTGGAAGCTTTCCTCCGTGAAATGTGCAGCGGGAGCCGCGCGCGCCCGTCTCACACTGGCAGTGTTTGTCTCGTGCAGCTGAACCGTGGCTCGTGTATTGCAAATACAGACGAATATTGTCCATTATGTCACATTTTCCGGTCTTCTCCTCCGACCCCTGTCTGTCTCGTGCTTTGATTTATGATGGACAGCATATATCTGCTGCAAATGTGACCTGTTCCCCTCTGTCTCATACACACATGCTATAATGTTATACGCATGTTATAATGTATGTTAAACGCACCCCCGTCCCTAGGAAGGCTGAACAAAGTGGACCTGCAATCCGGATGAAAATAACAGCGTTTCGTCGGCATTGCGGCAACAACACTCCAGCCTACTAACTAGCCTACCACAACAACTATTCCCTGCTGCGATACAAAATGGCCTTATTTCATATTCTCGGAGGAGGGGTTTATGTAAATATTGGGGCTGGTGATGTCAGAGACCCTGGAGGAATGTGTAGTAGTCGCTAGCGGCCGCCTTAGAAATTGATTTCTTTAAAAGCAAATATCTCCCTTTGCTTTAAACTTTGAACGTTGTAACTTTGCAGATGTTGTTTATGCTCAAACAGCAACATTACACACTAGCTAAAGTTAGAAAAGTGAAATCGTGGTTTACCACCCCTTTAACTATTCCAGGTTATTTATGCATAGCATAAATAATAGTTAGTATAACATATGCTATGCCACTTTCATCAAAACCTATTATAAAGTCAAGTCAAGTCAACTTTATTTATATAGCGCTTTTAACAATGCAGATTGTTGCAACGCAGATTCACAGTGTTAAACAGGAAAATAATGCAACAGAATTTTTCAGCCGTATAGCCTGGACGGAGAAAACGGTTATGTCATCAGTTCATACAAAGCTATAGCAATGTCATTAAATACGATTAAACGGTGATTCTTATCCCGTTAAAAAACATATTACAGTATGTAACCATATTCCGTCCGTTCAAAAAATAACTGTTCATTACAAGCAGCATTTGTCAGGCAGGTAAGTTAGCTAACATAAACATATTTTTGCTAGCCTACCTGCTGCAAATTTACACCATTTTTGTACAAGACAAGTAGAGCTATTTTATCCAGTGTAATTTATCACTTACCACTATCTTGTTTTTTTCTTATCCTCCTCTTCCTTTCTCTTTTTTCTTTTCTGGCTTCCTGAAGCATAATTCCGCTTCATGATTACCGCCGAGGAGGTTTTGTATTTTGCCGGCTGCAGAGATCACGTGGTTGGCTGGCTGCTGTCAGCGACTACTGAGAGGGGCCGATAACAGTGTCATTGCACTTTACTGCATTGACTATCAAAGGGGCGCTCACACAGTTTGTCATTGCATTTTATTCTTAACCTGTCATTGTCTTGAGGCCCCAGGCCAGCTCGGGGCCCCAAGCAATTGCTTGGTTTGCCTGCCTGATCATTATTTTGTCAAAGGTATGTGGCTTGACTTGAACAATATTTTCCTAACAAAATAAAGACACAAATGTAGTTCATTATTTATTAAATAATGAATAAACCAGTGCAACAACTGTAAATAAACCAATAGCTTCACTAGTAGGCATTTAAAATAGGGATGCGCCGATATGAACATTTTGGCCGATACCGATAACCGATAATTCTTTATATTTGAAAGCCGATAACTAGGGGTGTAACGGTACACGTATTCGTATTGAACCGTTTCGGTACAGGGCTTTCGGTACGGTGCACGCGTGTACCGAACGGTTATGAATGTAATCTTTAACAGTTAACAGTCGGCTTGTTGTAAGCGCGGAACACACTTCAATCCGAGTTCCCACACGAACATATTAAGTATTCAGTCCATTTTATCACGAAATTCAAACGATGAATGCCGTTTTAACGCTCTTTAATGTGATGTGACTGATAGACGTGTATCAGTTCAACTTAAAGCGGCGGCGCGCGAGTCAATGCGATCATCTCTTCCTAAAGAATAAACATAAATGAATATATCTTAAGGTATGTTGAGGATACATTACAACTTATTGAAATGTATCATTTGTCGTGTAATCGCTCCATCTGTGTTTCAACCGCGGAAAGACAATAAAACTGCTTGTAAACAATGTCATGCAGAATCACGTTTACTCAGAAGTCATTCAGTGTCCACAGCTGTGAGTTCACTAGAGAAATCAACTCTTTCACTGAATACATGCACTATATTAGCCGTTATATTCATTATATTAGCCTATATATATTCATTATATACTACTTAGCCTGTTAGTGATGTCTTGTTTATTTAATGTATGTTTAAATAAACCTGTCATGAAAATTACAGCCACTAAATGATTATATTTCAACAACCAATAAAAATAATTAGATTTAGAAGTTAATGCAAAAACTGCCTTATGTGAAGCTTATGAGTGTTGATTATTATATCTAAAAATAAATAGCAACTGAATTTAGGCTAATAGTTTGGGATCTGTTGTTAATCTTTAATAGCTATATGTAAGTAAGGGCTCCCTATATAGTTTACAGCATTATCTTTAAGAAACTTTTAGTTATAATTTAATTCATTTAAGGACAGACACAATTTTTTTCATTAAACCAATGTTGAATAAAAATTAATAAAAAGCAATTTTGTAAAACTGCTGTACCGAATCCATACCGAACCGGGACTTCAAAACCGAGGTATGTACCGTCAGTTTTGTGTACCGTTACACCCCTGCCGATAACCGATATATTGGCCGATAAATCTAAATACAAATTTTAATAAACTCTTGAGAGCCTGATTACAAAAACAAAAGGCTCACCATTAAAAGAACACTTCAACATAAATCAAACCTATCTGTTTGTTTGTGTTAGTTAATGCATTAACAAATGAGACCTTATTTGTAAAATGTTACCAAAAATGATATTGCCTAAAAGATAAAAATAATATACCAAAAAAATCCAAACAAGTTATTGAACAGCATTACTTAGGCTCAGGGACGTACTGGGACTGAAATTCAGCCCGGGACTTTAAGACGGAGAGGCCTTTTACGCGAGTGCCCTTGGTGCACGAGCAGGATTTTTTGCAGTTATTTTCATTCTAATAGTGTTTTTATGGTATAAAGACAATCAGATTACGCTGAAGACCTTCTAGAAACTTTAGGATAACACCTGCCTCATCAGGTTGTATAAGCAAGTCACCACTGCACTGAAAACAACCAGGTCAGCAAAACCTAATCTCAAACACATAAGTCACACAGTATACTGCTAACTACCATCATGTCATGCGTATAGTCAGTCGGAGTGTTAAAATAGTTACAAATACTCACACCCACTCATACTCAAAAACTACAAAGCAGTCCCATACAATAGAGATTGTGTGTGTGTGAGTGTGAGTGTGTGTGTGTGTGTGTGTGTACTCACTTTCAACTCTCCCTGCCTCAGCTTCCCCTGTGCTGGACCCTGCCTCTGCTTACTGATTGTACAGCTACATAACATATGCATGAGAAGAACACGAGTAATAAACATGGCAAAGAATAATATATTTTCTAATTAAATCTGTGCTTCAGTCAGGTTATTATCTAGTATGTGGAACTATTGGCATTTTATCCTATATGTAAATATGTAACACTGTGCTGTACTTTTCTATTTGTGTGTGTGTGTCCTTAATAAAGCTTTGATTGATTGATTGATTGATTGATATGCTTAATATGATTGCCTTCCCAGCCCTGCACACTGCCCCTCTACCTGTCTGTTTCCTGCTCTTCCTCTCTCCTCCTTTCTTCTCCTCCTCATTCTCTCTCCTCCTGCTGCTCCTCTTCCTCTCTTCTTCTTCTCTCTCCTGCTGCTCCTCCTCCTCCTCCTACTCTTCTCCTCCTTCTTTCTTCTCCTGCTCCTCCTCCTCTCTCCTCCTCTTCCTCTCTCCTGCTGCTCCTCTCTCCTCCTACTGCTCTTCTCCTCCTGACGGATCAGGCATACTAATGGGGTCCTAAGCTCGAACTCATCTCTTCAATAGGACTCATTTGTTCACCACACCGGAATGGACTATTTTCTTAGCGGTACCAATACAATCGTTTTTAAATCAATAAACTCCTTTTCAAATCAATATTTTGTGTCATTTATCACTAAGGCCGGCGACAGACTGGATGCGTGGCATGTCCGTTTTTATTCCAGCTCCCATGTTAACAGGTTAGAGCTGCGTGACACAGGGCGCGCGCGGAAAACGGGCGCATGCTAGAAATAGAACAGATGTCTATTTTTCACGTGACACGCAAGCGTGTTGGAAGCGTTTCCAAGCAAAATAGAATAGGAAAATATGTTTGTCTTTGTAGGCTTATCATGACACCTAGCAGCAGCGCCGCGTCAGACTCGTTTCTGGTGTACAAAGACATGGAAACCGCCACGCTCACGCACAGGCAGCCAGCCGCTCGCCGGCCTAATCGTGCTCCTATCATCATGTCCATGCTGCTGGGTCCTTCCTCATCTGCACCTCCTGCCACAGCACCCTTTTCAGTGCGGAAAAGGTCCGTTAATTTGGCACATTTAGCTGCCTCTTGTGCCAACATTTTTTTCTTTTTCATTCTTATTTTTTTGGCCCCACCCATTTCTTTCTCTTCTTTTCGCCATTTTTACCGTCTGTCTCTGTTGCATTCACAATCACAAACCCAAACCTAACCAAGTAAACTCCTTTGAGCCAATCGGATGTGAGGAAATACGAGGATCAGTCCAAGTTGGGAGGGGCCGCTCGTATCCCCCCTCAAGATTGGAAGTATTGATTTGGCCCGGTCTGAAACACACACACACACACACAGCTGCGTTCCGCTGTAGCTGAGCGGCCGGCCACAGGCCGGTACGGTAGCGTTACGTATCATATAAAAAAAAAAAAAAAAACGTTTTGACCAGCGGCCGGTTCGGCCTGAAATGGACCGGCCGTTCGGGATTGTTCCCGGTATTCCCGATTGCCAGTCCGCCCCTGCTTAGGCTGCATAATAAAGAATCAGAATGCAAGTGCATAAAATAACTAGGGATATACCAATACCAGTACTCGGGTGTCGGCCCGATACTGTTGTGAAGTACTCGTACTCGTAAAACGACCCCGATACAACCGCACCCGATACCACTTTATGGCAACGGAGCCGCGCGGAAAGTTACATAATTCGCCGCACACCGCGGCGCCAATGCAAAGGGGTCTCGCGCTCTAAAAGCGCACGACTGCCATAATGGCTTCAGTTTTGCCGCGTGCTAGTGCGGACGCGGCGAATATACACCAAGCTTAACCACTCGTGAGGCAGATACCTCACGGTAGTGAGTGCTGAAAGTGAAGGGCTGTTTAGTAGGGATGTGCGCAATGACTAGCCTAACCCCGGTAGTATAACAAGCTTTTATTAAGCAACTGTAGTAAGGCATTCTGAAATGATTACAGATGAGCGCATCAGTGCACAGACGGGGAAACAAATACACACGTTAACACTGGGCCAAATCAAATAGCCAATTGAAATTAAATGAACAAAGGTCTACCATAAATGGCTCAAGCTAACAGAACAAAACATTAACGTAACACAAATGCAGCTTATTGAAATGAAAATCACTCTTACCATTTTTCTCGAAAACTGTATGGCTACTAAACTGCAACATGGGTTCTCTTACGAGAGGTTCTCTCGTATTGCGTAAGTTCCTTACGCTACGGGAAAGTATTCTTTCTTCGAGATTTCTGAAAAACCCAAAATTATCCTTAATTTTGTAACATTGTCAACGCAGTGCGGCAGCCTGGCAGACCATAGCAGGCTATTCCAGCGTGCTATTGGCTGCTCTGCTGGCAACTGCAGCAGCCTATCGGTGAGCCCGCGTGACGTGGCGACCAATGAGGGCGCTTCGCGCCCACCTGGCTTCATTTGCCTACAGGTGGGGCGTGGCCACGTGTATATAAGCAGGGCTCACGGGCTGCATATTCGATTTTCTTTTCTTCAGCGAAGCCCTTCGCATCGCTGGATCTGGAACCCGCCGCCGTGACCGCGCAGACAAGCAAGCAGAGGACAGCGCCTGAGGAAGCCGGCAGCATCGCGCCACCTTCAGCCATCCGTGCCTGCTCTGCTATCCGGCAGCCCATATCCTTTACGCTCAAAAGTGTTGTCGCCGCTGCGTCACACTTTTTCACAAAAAGAGCCGAGCGTTGATACAAATGTCTCGTTCCACCTGCGGCTCGTGTCACGCGCAGCTCAGCTCCGGGGACCGCCACGTGATCTGCGCTCTCTGCCTGGGCCGTGATCACGCCGCTGCCGCACTCCTCGCCGGCGGATGCCAAGAGTGCGAAGAACTGACGATGTCGACCCTGCGGGCTCGACTCGTCCTGTTCGATGATGATATTCCTCCAGTCCCTGCCACGCCGCGCAGAAAGAAGCGCCGCTCGCAGCGGATTCCGGAGTTCGCCGAGAGAAGCTCGCCGGAACCTTTCCCGCCCGCTTCACTCTCGCCTTCCCCGCCCCCACCCCAGGCCGCCATTTCTGTTGCCGCCTCCGGGGATGAGGCGGATGCGGCCGCGGAACGCGCCGACAGCTGCTCCATCATGGCTTCCGACAGCGAGGACTGGTCTTCCGCGTCCTCTTCAGTCCGGGGCTCCGGACGCTCTCGAGCGGGTGAGGACGCCGAACTTTTGCGCCTTCTCACCCGGGCCGTCGAGCAGCTAGGCCTCGAATGGGCCCCGCCCAAGGTGGCAGCGCCGAACCGACTTGACGGATGCTTCCTAAACAGTCGCCGCCGTGCGCCCACCTCCAGGACTGCACCCTTTCTGCCGGAGCTTCACGAGGAGCTCGCAAAGTCCTGGAACGCGCCATTCTCCGCGAGGGTCTCGTCTCAGGCTTCTTCGACGCTCTCACAAGTCGACGGCGCGGCCGAGAAAGGCTACAACGCTATCCCTCCGGTGGAAGAGGCGGTCGCAGCGCACCTTTGCCCGCCTTCTGGTTGGCGCTCAAAGGCTGCCCTCCCGTCTAAGGCCTGCAGAGTGACGTCATCGCTGATCGGCCGCGCTTTCGCTGCCTCCGGTCAAGCTGCGTCCGCTCTGCACTCTATGGCCGTGCTGCAAATCCTCCAAGCTAATCTCCTCCGCGACCTGGACGAGAAATGCTGTGACGCTGAGTTAATCACGGATTTGCGAAGCGCGACGGATCTCTCCCTTCGCGCCACCAAGACCGCAGCACAGGCCCTCGGACGCTCTATGGCCTCCCTCACGGTAGCTGAGCGCCACCTCTGGCTCACGCTCGCGGACATGCGAGAAACAGAGCGCGCGGCCTTCCTAAATGCCCCGCTCTCTCCGTCTGGGCTCTTTGGACCAGCGGTCAAAGGGATCGTCGACCGTTTCTCCGAAGTGCAGAAAACGACGCAGGCCATGAACCTTTTCCTGCCTCGACGCCCCGGCGCTAGCAATAGCTCCGCTGCTCGCCGTCCTCGTGACCAGCCAGCAACGAGCTCCGCGCAGCGCCCAGCGCGGCCCCCTTCGTCTCAGCGAAGACCGAGCGGCCGCCCCAGATCGCGCTCTTCCAGCCGTGGTAAGCCGCCTCCACCTCGGGGCCCCCGGCCTAGGATCGCGCTGAAGCCCGAGCCTCCAAAGTCCTCCTAGCCAGAGGCAAGAAACGACGGTTAAGTCCCGCCGCGGCCGGACCACCGTCAAAACTCTCTTTCCTGTCAGCCCCCGCCACTGTGGCTGCTGCAGATGGATTTCACGCAGCCAACGAGCCGGCAAAAATGCCTTCTCGCCTGTCAATAACCGCCGTTTTTACGGCGAACCAGAGAAATCACAAAAGTTGCATTATTTCTGGTTGCACGGCTCACGCCGTATGTGTTTCAAATGCAGTAAATGTGCCCACTTTTCTGTGTTCACCCCTGCACACAAGCACTATAAACCCTGTGTCCCCCACTCACATAAAGCGGCCACCGGCCGCTCGAGTGCTAGAGTTAGGTCACGTGTCCGCTTGTTTGCGTCCACGACTAACCACCACACGCGCTGTCACACAGCCACTCTTAACCGGTCATGTTCCACGCGTAAGAGTTGTGCCCGCTCAAACGCGCTCACACATTTTCGCGAACATTATGCCTCAGGCGCCACGCGCCGCGCCACACACCATTTGTTTCCCGCCCAGGGTGGCCGGAGCGATGAGTGTAGGGCCGCACACAAGCCACTCCCCGCTCGAAGCGGCAGAGATGCAGTGTGTAGGGCGGCCAGCCATCGCGAGCGATCGGCTGGCCCACAGCACAGAGAGCGCGCGCACTGCGCCCGCCCCTCCTATACAGGCCGTCAAACCCGCGAAGCGCGGCGTTTCGAGCCCGGAGGCCGTTCTATCCCGTGTGGCGCACGCAAGAGCGTGGGAAGCCATTCCAGGTGTATCAGAATGGGTGCTGAAAACAGTGAAGCACGGCTACACTCTGCAGTTCGCTCGCCGCCCTCCGCGCTTCTGTGCGCGTACAGAGACGAGAGTGAGCGAGGAAGTAGCACATCTACTTCGAGCAGAAATAGCCACGCTGCTGTGCAAAGGGGCTATAGAACCGGTTCCCCATTCTATGAGCAAGTCAGGCTTTTACAGCCGGTATTTTCTCGTGCCAAAAAGGGATGGGTCGCTCAGACCGATTCTGGATCTGAGGCGTCTGAACAAAGCTCTTATGAAAAGATCGTTCAAGATGCTCACGACCAAGCAGATCCTCGCGCATATTCGCCCGAGAGACTGGCTAATCTCCCTAGATTTGAAAGATGCATATTTTCAAATCAAGATAACGCCGCGTCACAGGCCATTCTTACGATTCGCCTTCGACGGCCAGGCTTATCAATACACCGTCCTTCCGTTCGGCCTGTCACTAGCACCCCGTACATTTACGAAGTGCATGGACGCGGCCCTCGCTCCTCTGAGAAATCGAGGGATGCGAGTATTGAACTATCTGGACGATTGGCTCATCCTGGCGCAGTCGGAGGCCGAGCTCCTCGCCCACAGGGCAATGCTGCTCAGCCATCTGGACAGCCTAGGGCTCATGGTCAATTGGACCAAGAGCTCATTAGTGCCCACGCAATCAACCTCATTCCTGGGTTTGAATCTGGACACTGTGGCAATGTCAGCCCGCCTGTCACCCCATCGCGCGCGCCAAGTTCGGCGCATGGCTGCGTACTTCCGGCCGGGCAAAATCGCACCTCTAAAGCTTTTTCAGAGGATGCTGGGACGTATGGCCTCAGCTGCGGCTGTGCTCCAGCTGGGCTTAATGCGCATGCGCCCGCTGCAATGCTGGTTAAACGCCCGAGTGCCTCACAGAGCCTGGGCGTCCGGTGGCTTCAGGATCAGAGTGACTCAGGGCTGCGTGTCAGCCCTAGAGCCCTGGTTAGTAGCCGACTGGTACCAGAGGGGAGTGACGATGGGAGCCATCTCACACCGCAAGGTCATCTCGACGGACGCCTCCACCACGGGTTGGGGCGCCGTTTTCGAGGGCAGATCAGCCTCGGGCCTTTGGTCGAGCGAGGAAAAACTCCTACACATAAACTGTTTGGAGATGATAGCGGTAGAGAACGCGCTCAGGCAGTTTCTCCCGCTTATACGAGGACACCATGTGTTAGTCCGGTCGGACAACACCACAGTGGTGTCCTACGTGAACCGGCAGGGCGGTGTCAGGTCCAGAGGTCTGGGCAATCTGACAGAACGCCTGCTCGTGTGGGCACACAGCTCGCTGCGCTCGCTGAGAGCTGCGCACGTGCCGGGCCACCTCAATGTGGGCCCGGACAAGCTGTCCAGGGGCCTCATTCTCCCAGGAGAATGGTCCCTGCACCCCCAGACAGTCCAGCTGGTATGGCGCCTGTTCGGCAGAGCGGAGCTCGACCTCTTTGCAACAAAAGAGAACGCCCGCTGCCCGACGTTTCTGTCCAAAAGCGAGGATGCGCTGTCCCAAACTTGGCCCAGCCTCCCGCTGTATGCTTTCCCGCCGATCTCCCTATTGCCCCAGGTCATAGCGAAAATCAGGGAAACGCGCCGTCCGGTGCTCCTTATAGCACCGCGCTGGGAGAACCAGATTTGGTACCCAGAGCTGGTGAAGCTGTCGCACTCACCCCCCTGGCCAGTTCCGCTGAGAGCAGACCTTCTCTCTCAAGCAGGAGGGTCAGTTTGGCATCCCCATCCAGAGCGATGGTCTCTGCATGTATGGGTGACCAACGGATACCCGTTGACCTGCCCGAAGGGGTTATGAACACGATTTCACACTCTAGAGCCCCCTCGACGAGGCGGTTATATAGTTCTAAGTGGTCGGTGTTCATCGAGTGGTGTGTTTCCAAGGGATTGGACCCACAGCAATGTGGGGTCCAGCGGGTGCTCTCCTTCCTCCAAGAGCTTTTGGAACGGGGCAGGTCCCCTTCCACGCTCAAAGTGTATGTGGCGGCTATAGCAGCGTTCGCTCAGACGACGCTAGGTAGCACGCTAGGAAGGAACGAGCTCATCATCCGTTTCCTCAGAGGAGCCAGACGGATGAATCCCCCGCGGCCCCCGTCGGTTCCTATATGGGATCTGGCCTTGGTCCTAGAGGCCCTGAAGGCTCATCCCTTTGAACCGCTCGAGACTGTGGAACCAAGGTTCCTTTCGCTAAAAACCGCGTTTCTGATAGCTCTGGCTTCAGTGAAACGCGTGGGGGATCTACACGCGCTCTCAGTGAGCCCGACGTGTATGGAGTTCGGTCCTAATGACTCTAAGGTCATTCTCAGACCGAGGCATGGTTATGTCCCCAAAGCGATCGGCACTCCCTTCAGGGCGCAGATTATCTCCCTCTCGGCTCTGCCAGCATCCGATGAGGGGGACGGTGGCAATTTCCTCTGCCCTGTCAGGGCATTGAGGGTTTATGTCACACGCTCCGCTGCCTTCAGGCGTTCTGAGCAGCTATTTGTTTCGTTTGGCGGGCGCACTAAAGGTCTCGCCTCCTCGAAACAGACCCTGTCCAGGTGGATAGTGGACGCGATTACAGCTGCATACGCTTCCAAACACCTGCAGTGCCCGCTAGGTGTCAGAGCACACTCCACCAGAGGCATGGCCTCTTCGTGGGCTTGGGCCAGAGGGATTTCCATCCACGATATCTGTATGGCGGCAGGCTGGGCCTCCCCGTCTACGTTCGTGAGATTTTACAATCTGGAAGTTCCTGCCTTACAGGCGAAAGTGTTATCAGTTCAATAGGGCTGTTGGTTCTGCCCAGTGGTTCTGCGCAGACATAGCTCACATACTGGTAGTAAGTTCGGTACTAGGCTCATTGTGAATTTGAAGGAGACCGGCGGTGCCGTTCCCTCATTTACGAGACGAGCTGTTGTGAGTTTGAAGGTGACTGGCGGTGCCGTTACCTCACTCATATAACAAGATATTGTGAATTTGAAGGCGACCGGCGTTGCCGCTCCCTCATTCATGAGACAAGGTGTGGTGAATTTGAAGGAGACCGGCAGGTGCCGTTCCCTCATTCATGGGACAGGGTGTTGTAACCACCCGTCGTAACCACCCGTCAGTTCGAATGAAGTGTCTGTATATGTGGTGGCCCGTTTTCCTTACCGGCCACCCTGCCCGAGCAGTGTTATGGTCCCCGGTTCCCTGGGATACATATGCTGTATGCGAGGCGCGCACGGCGTTGACAATATGTTCCCGTAGCGTAAGGAACTTACGCAATACGAGAGAACCTCTCGTAAGAGAACGATACTCGGTTACTTAACGTAACCTCGGTTCTCTCTAGAAGAGGGAACGAGTATTGCGTTCCTTGCCGTGCGCCCCGCGGGCTTTTATGCTTCAGAACTACGAAAACCGAATATGCAGCCCGTGAGCCCTGCTTATATACACGTGGCCACGCCCCACCTGTAGGCAAATGAAGCCAGGTGGGCGCGAAGCGCCCTCATTGGTCGCCACGTCACGCGGGCTCACCGATAGGCTGCTGCAGTTGCCAGCAGAGCAGCCAATAGCACGCTGGAATAGCCTGCTATGGTCTGCCAGGCTGCCGCACTGCGTTGACAATGTTACAAAATTAAGGATAATTTTGGGTTTTTCAGAAATCTCGAAGAAAGAATACTTTCCCGTAGCGTAAGGAACTTACGCAATACTCGTTCCCTCTTCTAGAGAGAACCGAGGTTACGTTAAGTAACCGAGTATCGATCTATTTACACAATCCATCCATCAAAATATAGGCTAATCCAGGTATTTATGCAGAAAAAGGATTGCATCAACTGTGGATGGCTTCAAGGCTGTCTTCCTCTGCTCGATGGTCCTTCCAGCAGCTCTGAAGTTGCGCTGCCAGGCACATGTAGCTTAATATGCAATATGCACGAACATGTTGCGTGTTGTCACAGCTACATAAACAAATTTCCGCACTCAGGAAGATGGATGTTAGGGTAATATTTTTTATTTATTTTAATCACAAAAACATACCTTTGCATCAAATTAAACAGGCCCATTGGCTACCTACATCATAAGCTGTTTTAAATTTCAAATGTTCAATGCCTTATCGCGCTGACGTGACCGAGCCCGACCCGAACCCGAACATTATTTCTAAATATCTGTCCGAACCCGGCCCGGCCCGTCGGTTACCGACGGGTCCCATCGGGCTCGGGTCGGGTATCCATCCTCTACTGCAGATATACACTTTTCAAAATAATATATTAATTTCAAGATATAACATATATATATATAATAAGCAATGTGCCATTTGTGTCCCCTTCAAAAATTGCTCTTGAGAAATTTCATGTTTATTGTCCCCCCCAACTTTTAGATGAAATTTACGCCCCTGGTCTGCACGATCACGGCGGTGGGTTCCAGATCCAGCGATGCGAAGGGCTTCGCTAAAGAAAAGAAAATCGAATATGCAGCCCGTGAGCCCTGCTTATATACACGTGGCCACGCCCCACCTGTAGGCAAATGAGGCCAGGTGGGCGCGAAGCGCCCTCATTGGTCGCCACGTCACGCGGGCTCACCGATAGGCTGCTGCAGTTGCCAGCAGAGCAGCCAATAGCACGCTGGATTAGCCTGCTATGGTCTGCCAGGCTGCCGCACTGCGTTGACAATGTTACAAAATTAAGGATAATTTTGGGGTTTTCAGAAATCTCGAAGAAAGAATACTTTCCCGTAGCGTAAGGAACTTACGCAATACGAGAGAACCTCTCATAAGAGAACTAACATTAATGACAAAGTTCCCCTGCATCACATCTGGCAAATGACAGAACAGAAGTTCTTCATTATTTAATGAGGATGAGACGAATGAATGGATGAATAAGAAAATCACGAGCTTGACGTGTTTGATATTAAAAGGCAATAACTTAAGCCCTGAAAGAGGCCGACGCCAAACTCAATCTAACGGCACCGGGCGGCATGGCACACATACCACACAAATGACTTAATTTACTTATTACCTATTGTTTTAGACATATAAGACATGAGGAAAATAAAACTATTGGCTATCATTAGAGTAAACAAGAACACACGCATGAAACCAATGAATGCATGAACTCTTGATTCTACAAAATGTCTTTTAAACTTCATACCGGGTCATAAAGCAAAACTCTGGAGAATAAATGCAGTGCTAAATACTCACCAACGTCTTTGTGAGATGAATATCTCTATTCTCTTGGGAATGTCTGTTTCGGTCTTCAGCACCTGCTGGTTCGGCTCCGCTCGCGCTGCCGCTCCCGCGCTCCGCATTTGAAATCTCCACACAAACTGTTTTCTCAAGCGCATTTTGCGCATGCGTATACCGTTTTTCGGATGTAGGACTTGTTCAGCCAACATGGATTTTTCACTTCAACTTCATAGATTGACTGAGCACAATTAAATATGTTCAGTGAATATACAATTTTAATTTTGAGTGAAGACCTTAAGCTATGATTAGTACAATGCATCTTTTTGCATGGGGATAATTATTTGGAAGTCATTTATTGGGCCAATATGTAAGGATCATATTTCACAATTTTTCCCCCAATTTTTTTTTTTACAGTGTATCAGCGATAACTATATGTTGCCGGTATATCGTGCATCCCTAATTTAAAATAAACAGGAGTCAGGCAGATATTTCTTTTAAAGGGGTCATGAAATGGCTTTTAAAATTTTTGTAGACGGTTGTGTGAGGTCAACTTATTGCGTGGTTTTTACATTCAAAAACATCATAATGAATACGTAATAGGCTATTTTCTGCCATGGTTTTGAGCCTCTCTCAAGACACGCTTTTGATGGGCGTGCTGCACTGAAGACTTGGAAGTAAACGACCACGGCTAGGATTGGATATGATTTGCATATTTAATGAGCTTCTGCTCCCCTGTCAGTGACAGCGGGTGGCAAACGGCAACTGGAATGAATCGCCCAGCCCACAGCCAGGACTCGCAAAATTTCTTTATCAAACAAACACAATGATTCATCTCTCATCCACCCGCGATTGATTGGAATTATAAATTTTTTATTAATGTTACTTGGCCCGCCCGATCGATGAATAGAAACACACACACACACACACACACACACACACACACACACACACACACACACACACACAAATATCGAGTCAAGAGAGTGAACAACACACATCAAGACAGTAATGAACTAAGAAACCCACAAATATTCTCCAGCCTGTGAAAGTGTGCTACGGTATGTTCTGTTAGACACGTACACATAATCCATAGATATCAAATGTAACAATGCTATCACATATAAAAAAACACGTTTTACTCACATTAGTGTGTTGCTTCATTCGTTCATGTAATCTCATCCTTTCTGCGAATCTGTCTCTTGTTTACAAACGACTCCGTGGTTAAATGAACAGACGCACAATGCCTTCCCCACGTGAGCTGGATATTCATTAAAAATAAAGTTTGTCCATGCATTCATAATATTGGAATCCGAATGAAGCTTATGTGGTATGTTTACTGTTTAGAAATCCGATGCTGTTTAGCTCTATGCTGCTCTTAGCTGTCATGTTTGTGGCACGTGTCGGTGGGCGGGGCCACAGAATCAGGCATTGTTCTTCTGTTGAGGCAGTGCTTCACTACACTTATACATCATAGCCGGGCACATTCTGAGATCTCTCGTTTTCTGGGCCTGGTGTCAATAAAAGCTTTTCTTTGACTATGCTCTGAAACTTACAGGATATTCTTATATTACCATGACCTTTTATATATCAAAAGCTCAAGAGAAAGTAGATTTCTCAATTCATCACCCCTTTAAATTTTAAGCGTAGCTTTTTAATGAAGCAGCAACATGTGATAGGCTATTAATAATATTTCATTGTACAAAAGTATTGTATAGAGCTCCGGAGGTTGACGTCACGCAGCCTAAACGCCACCATTTTGGCAGGCAATCAGGGGAGCACTAGAGCGGCTGTAGCATTGGTATCTATAAAATAATTTAAAACCGGATTGTTTAAACCTTACTATTTCAACATGGACAGCTGACTACTGAACCAGGGAGCTGATTGAGACGCACCCTTCAATTCTTTACACGTATATGATAATGCTTTGTTTATCTTCGGAACACAAATTAAGATATTTGTGTCTTGGTGCTTCGTGAGTTCGCGTCAGAGGCCCAAACGGAAAACAAGTACATGTTGAATAAAGTGTTTTTTTGCGCACAAAAACTATTCTCGTCGCTTCATAAAATTATTGATTGTAGAACCACTGTAGTGAGATGGACTTTGTAACGACATCTTTAGTAGCTTTTATGGGTCTTGTGAGGGCGAATTACATTGCTGCCAATGGAGGCCTTTCTGAGCCATCGCATTTCAACAAAAATATCTTCATTTGTGTTCCGAAGTAGGGGTGTGCGATATATATCGTCTGCGATAATATCGTAATTGGTGTTTTAATGATGTGTGATCTGTCATTATCGAGTATATCCCTCACACACACCCAGAGAGTGCATGCACACTTTCACTGCATGATTTACTCTATATTACTCAACATCGGTGACATCACTTGCCCACCGTGGCACCGCCCCACCATCGTTTTTATTTTTTCATAGTAATATAATAATTTTATTTCAGTTAGAGAACAGACAATACAAATAAAAACTGAACGTGTCTGCTTAATAAAGCATGATCCAACCGTGAGTCTCGGCAGGAGTCATTCATCAGATTTCATTCATCACGAGAGTATCAGAAGCTGACTGAGATGACCATTCAAGCAACCCACCACAGAATTGGCGCTAATTCAAAACCGAAAGTAAAATGTGCATGGCCGCACAGAGCGCGCAGCCTTGTTTACTTTCGTCTGGCTCCACAGCGCGAGCCTCCGCTCCGCTAACTGCGTGCGCGCCTCGTCTGCTTGGCACTAGTGATGGGAAGTTCGGATCATTTTACTGACTCAGATCTTTGAATCTCGTTCAGCAAAATGAACGAATCTTTTTTCAAGTCATTTCCTTAATTTCAGCAGAATCTAATTAAAACGTTACATGCTACATTATTCAACACATTTAGTACTTTTGGAATAAAAAATAAACTATAAGCTAATGCAGCCATGGCCAAACTTTGAGAAATAAATGATTAATTAATTGCTTAAATTGCTTCAGTCTATGTATGCAGTCTGTTAGTTCACCTCACCTCCTGATCCAAATCGTGCTTTCCTTTGTCACTTCACATTTAAACACGTCTGTTCCCTGGAAAGTTTAGTTCACCTCTCGGGTATGAGCCGTTAGTTCAGTCATCATGTCTGATCTGGATCGTGACAGCCTCATGTAATACATGCGTCCTGAAACAGAATTGATTAGTTTACCAGTCTCGAGTCTTCGGGTTTGAGTCATTCGTTCATCAAGTCCCAGACCCTGTTGAGTGTCTCGCAACAAATACAATATTACAATCGTATTATTGACTGCAGGCACGTGCAGAGGGGGGGGGCGGAGGGTGCTTGAGCACCTGCCTCTTTGCCCCTTGATGCCCAAAGTGCCCTTTTTGTCAAGGCAAAACATTTTTTTATATATATATATATATATATATATGTCATTAAAGGCCCTTTTGTGAAGGCCTGCCCAATCTAACTATTAGTAAAATTAATGAATAATAATTTATCCGTGAATAAAATGAATCACATGATGATGACCTTTCACCCGACGACCTCATCTCTCACGCGCGCGCCAGTGCCTAGTGGACTGACAGGAGAGGATTCTTCAATACCGCGGCTGCTGGTAAGTGTTTGTTTACTTATTATTTTGTATTATTTCACAAGAACGACGTGGAGAGAGCATGGAGCTGTTGTTTATATTGCTGTTTCCTGTATGTGTAGCCTGTAGAAGTAACGTTAACATTAGTTTGCTGTGCGGGAGAAAAGTTTCACGGGCGTAGAGTTACACAGTCTTGTCTTTTTATGTTATTTTACTAAAAACTGTTTATACTTTAAACTATTAGTTTTATTCCAGTATTTATTTAAAAAACTTATTCCAACACTGGTAATATACTGATTTTTCGTCCTCTGAATTAGCCTATATCTGTTTTTATTATCATTAAAAAAATATATAAATTCAGAACAGGATTCAATCATGTTTATGTCAATAATGTTCATCACAGAGAAAAGTGTAGCTTTAATGATAATTCATCTGTATTTAGTTTATTATTTGTGCAGTTCAGAAAGGTGTTATGTTAACGTTTACGTTTTCTGTATGTCTAACAGGGAAGGCCACAGGTAAATATAACATTTATTATAATGGGATTATATAAAGATTGTTTTAAGTAGGTGCCGACAGAATGAACACACACATTTTAGTTTCTTTATTTATATTTTTGATTAGACATAATCAAAATCCAACTACATCTCAGAGTCACAATGCAATATATGAAATCATGATCACTGTCTATATAGATTTTTCTGTTTCACTCTTACCCCTGCCATGGCCCTCATCCGTTCCCCCTATTGTTTCTTTCTCAGATGCTTTTCTGAATCTGATATCTTATTTTCTCTCCACAGCTCTTGGTGTGCAGCAGCCTATATGAACATCTCCCTCTTCTTGTAGCAGTCAGCCTTGGCAGCAGTTGCAGCACAGTGAGCGAGTTACAAACACTTTCAGCAATCTTTACATCTTGTCATGGTCACATAACAATTGTTTAATCAGCTAATATATCTCATATGCTTGTTTTAATTTCTATAGTCTCAGATATACTCCAGCAGCATCAGCAGCAACAACAACAGCAAAGGCAGCAAACCCACTAAAGGATTTATTTAGGAATTTAAGATTTTAAGATTTTACCAGAAATTTTTTAGACGTTAATGTTAAAAATCTTGTATAAGATTGCTGTGATTTTTTTTTTTGTTTGTTTGCTTGGTTTTTATTTTTATTGGATAAATGTAACTCTTGTATATTTGTAATTCAGTTTTTGCCATGAAAATAGCCACAGATACTGACATGGCATTAAATAAAACTATTCTGTACTGTACGAAACGGTCCACGTTGATTTTGAATAATGACCATGTCCTACACAGTTTACTATAACAGCTGTTCTTTACTATTCTGTATAACTGAATCATAAATATAACAGTTTCTAATCCCAGAGTTATTAATAGGTGCCAATAATTTTTTTTTTTACTTTTAACCTTTAAAATGGTCTTTTTTATTCTCTTTCTTTTTCAAAACTGCATCAAAGCATTTGCTACCATATCAATACAGAAACATCCGTATCGGAACGCGTATCAGAAAGGAATGCGTAACAATATATTGCTGTATTGATATTTTGAGCACAGCCCGATTAAAAGCCTTGTTCCATGTGCCCCTTTTATACTTTGAGCACCTGCCCCTCCAACGGTCTCTGCACGGCCCTGATTGACTGCATGTTGTAATATACTTATTATTATAAAATCATCAGAAGATATGTGCAATAAACATTTGTTATGCCTATCCGTTCTGAACAACCCAATGTGTCCAGGCTTCATAGGAAAATCAATTAAACTAGCTAAAAAAAAACGGAACTAAACAAACATAAAAAACCCTCACTTGTTTGTGAGGAATTGTGAATTAATCGTAGACTGTAAAGGAATTAACTAATTTCTGTATCCAACACGGCTGTCACCTCATGTGACAAAAGAACGAGACTCGAGAGATGAGCTGTTTCTGCATTCAGTCTATGGGGACTTGAACAAACTATTTGAACGAGAAGACTCGAGAGATGAACTAATCTTTTCTGTTTCCGGTGACTGCATAACCTTGCCTATGGGCTGGGACTTGATGAACGAATGACTCGAGACTGGTGAACTAATCAATTCTGTTTCCTGTACAGAGCATATGGGATGTTGCGCATGCACAACCAACACAAAATGAACGAATCGCTCTCTGAGACAACCCGTTGTTCTCGAGTCATTAAAGATTCGTTCAAAATGAACGAATCGTTCATGAACGACACATCACTACTTTGCACTCTGCGATGACGTCATTTTTGCCACGTGCATCCTCGCGCTTGTGCGGACGCGTCAATTATAAACAAGGCATTACCTATTTTTTTACAGTCTATGGGCTTTACAGACGAACTGTCATTCATTCATGGCGTGCGTCTCAATCATAGACCGATCAATGCCTGATCAGTGCCCTGACTACTGAACTAGGGAGCTGATTGATTGAGACAGAAAAGCTTGAGCCGATTAACCGGTGGGAAAATGTCCTCACTGTCACATCCCTACTCTATATTTATATCATTTAATATAGTTAATAAATATCACACAAATAGTGCAGTTTTTCTCCAGGCATCAGCATAACACATGAGATATTGATTTTATAAATGTTTTCTAAACAAGAAGTTAATTTTAAGTAACTTACATTTTAGAAACCATATTGCCTGTTTTTGCTCTATTCTGCCAACCAAAATAGTTCAAAACAAAGCCTAAGGACTGTAATTGCATCTCTGAGCAACACACTGAGGTGTTTCCTTACTGAATGAATCAGTTGAATCAATGATTCAGTGTCTAAGACAGAGGCCGTTTCTCAATACCAAGTACGCGAACTTGTGACTTGCGTCCTTGGTAGTTAAAACTTGCCAAGTTCGATTCAGGAGAACAAACTCTCGAGTACTCTGCTAATGGAACAGCAGCGTTCTTGATAGCGTCACTCAGCTCGCTCTCACTCCGGTTATCTCTATATGCAGCTTTATTTTATGCTACAATAAAACGAAATGTCTCTGGCTCCTTTTTTTTTCATTTAAAAAACTTAAACATATTAATAGCCACACAAATGTGGTTCAGGCAACGCATATCTTGATTATCTTCAATGCATTACAAAGTTAAACCACCACACAGAATATGAATAATATCAAAAACTTTAGGAGTCAGCTGACCACGGCAATTCTAAAACTGCCAAGATACAGCACAATAACACACTTAGCAAAATATAGTCTAATTATTGTTATTGAGAAAATCCCAGAAAATATAGAGATATCCTTTTTTTGTCAATATCACACACCCCTATTCCGAAGATGAACGGAGGTCTTACGGGTGTCGAACAACATGAGGGGAAGTAATTAATGACAGAATTTTCATTTTTTGGTGAACTAACCCTTTGACATTACTAGTTTGTGAAGATGTTTGACACGTGTTGATTTTTCACACGCAGATTATAAGCGACTCAAACTCGCAGTGCTTTCAGATGGAGCAGCGTTTACTCCTGATCACAGAGCCGCTCTTCACTAACACGCTGGGCATTTATTTATTTTATTAAAATCACAGCCTTCACGCTTTCATAATTGCACATAAGCCAAATCACGATTGCGTTTCGATTTTGATTATCGTGCAGCACTAATCCAAATTTTGGTCTGGTACTGTAGGCCAGGTTTTTTATGTAGGTCTAAACTAGATTTTCAGGTAGGCTACAGTATACAAATAATAATCAAACGTAAAATATCACTTCATAGTCTTCACTGTATGAATAAAGATGAACCCTTATTAAAGTTAAATTATTATTTTGTTCCCATCTTTTATGAGAAAACGCTTCCCTGCCATTGACGAGATTCTTCACTGTTATACGCTAGGGGGTGCATTTACAAATCTCATGAACAAGTACAGAATCTCCTGATCAAAACACAGGAAAAGAAGAAACAGAAACGAGTGATCTCTTATAAGCAGATTCATATGTAAATAACGCAATAATCATCAATAAACAGCATATAAATTACAAAACTGCCTAATGTTACTGAATGAAATGTGGACCCAGCATGAGCTATAGGATTGTGAAGCTTTGGGGGTGTTGATGAACTTGATCTACTCCATCTGTGTTTTGATCATCGTTCTGAACCCCATCTGGGTGTAGTCTTTGACAAAAACTTTTGGGTTGACAAAAAACCCACATTGAAGTGCTGATTAAAAAGAACGAATGAAGCCAGAATAAAACAGAGGGTCTGTTCTTTCTGTTGATGTATTGCATGTTGAGATATTCATACTACAAGATATTGAATGGGCCATGAAACTTGTGAAAATGACCAAAAACACTGGAGGTGACTGACAAATTTCATGTTTACGTTCCCTTAAGACATAACCGATAATGTTTACAATGAAACAGACAAGACGGGCATTTTGAGATCATTTTGCACGGTGTGAGACGCGTGGGCGGGCTGTGGGCTGGGCCATCTGGCCGATACCTGATCCGGCAAAAAATGGCAGTATCGGAGCCGATGCACGATCTGAGTATTGGATCTGCACACTCCTAAATTGGTCTCCACAGATAAAACATGCACACACACACACACACTAGTAACTCTTCATTTGTGTCTTCAGGTGTGTTCAGTGCTGATCCAGAAGTAAAGCAAGTGATGGAGGGAGCTTCAGTCACTCTCAACTTCTCAACTAATGTTACCAAACAACAACATGACACTGTGCAGTGGTATTTTAATGACATTCTCATCGCTTACATCAATGGAGATCCCAAGAAGAATTGTTTATATGATGGTGAAGGCGGGAGATTCAGAGACAGACTGAAGGTGGACAATGAGAGAGGATCTCTGACCATCACAGACATCAGATCTGAACATGTTGGACCTTATGAAGCAGAGCTCATCAAAAGCAGGAGTTCAGGCAAAAGTCAAAGCTTGAACATAACCCGCCCGTGTGACAGCACAAAAATCATCAAAACAAACATAAGAATTGGCATCACAAAGACATTCAGTGTGACCTTCAGCGGTGAGTCACTCAATGTCATTTACCCTGAAGGATTTTAAAGATTGAATACTGTCAATAAATTATTTTTCATATTGGACTGTTTTAGGCAGGACCATCAGATCTGTTTACTCTCTTTCCCTTTACATATTGATGAATATCAGTGATGAGTGATGTCAGTGTTATTGATGAATATCAGTGATGAGTGATGTCAGTGTTATTGATGAATATCAGTGATGAGTGATGTCAGATTTATTGATGAATATCAGTGATGAGTGATGTCAGTGTTATTGATGAATATCAGTGATGAGTGATGTCAGTGTTATTGATGAATATCAGTGATGAGTGATGTCAGTGTTATTGATGAATATCAGTGATGAGTGATGTCAGTGTTATTGATGAATATCAGTGATGAGTGATGTCAGATTTATTGATGAATATCAGTGATGAGTGATGTCAGATTTATTGATGAATATCAGTGATGAGTGATGTCAGTGTTATTGTGATGTCAGTGATGAGTGATGTCCAGTGTTGGGGGTAACGAGTTACAAAATAACGGATTACAGTAACGATATTACTTTTTTGGGTAACGAAGTAAAGTAACGCATTACACTAAAAATATTGGTAACTACACTACTTTACTAGACTATAGGAACGCGCTTTCCTGCGTTACTCAAGCCGCCTTTGCCTGTGTGTAAAGATCTGATATGTTTAAGTGCTGCGTGCACCGTTGCCATAGAACAGTGTTTCCCAACCGAGGTGCCGTCTGACAAGAGCATGGATGCCGTGTAAAAGTCCTTCAAATTCTCTCTTTGTAAACTTTGTTCAATGCATATAGTGCTGCAGTATGTTCGAATACCAGTCATTTTCGCCGTCGTCACAAATGAGAAGTTGCGCGCGCTGTGAGAATATTTTGTCTATGTGCACTCATCCGAAAGCGCGCACACGTCTCACAGTGCGCAAATATTGAGTTTTCTTTCAAGTTTGGCTCTTGAACGGACAAACTCACACAAAACTATGTCAACATGCCCATCTTGATGAGTATCCTAGCAGACATAGTCTGTATATGCCTTAAAACGACGCATATCCGAGCATTGGGTCTTAAAGGGGCAGTATTATTAGGTCTTAAAGGGGCAGTTTTATTAGGTCTTAAAGGGGCAGTAGCCTTTACTGCTGTCTGTTTAATGTCAAACAACAAAAGACAAGGGCATCACTCACTGCTCTTGATTGAATAGATTTTGTAAATTTAATAGGATTAATGTTTAATTTATACAGTCAAATATGCAATGTTATTTTACATTTGATTTCTGTACCTGAAAACTAATGTTAGACGTACCTGAAAAACCTGAAAAGCACTGTTTATTTTATTAGTGTCTTTGCTCAATAGTATTTATTTGAGCTGCTGCTTGTATTTAAATTATTTGTTCTTATTATTTTCTTTATCTTTATTTGACAGTAGTCCTTTTTGTTTGTTTGGGGAAACACTGCCATAGAGCCATGATGTTTGTCCATATATCTACACGGTAAATTAAGAAATGGGAAAGTAAAGTAATAAGTAGTGTAGTTACTTTTCAAATACAGTAACTAGTAAAGTAATCTCATTACAATTTACAGATGTAACTAGTAACTAGTAACTAATTACTTTTTTTGAGTAACTACCCCAACACTGGTGATGTCAGTGTTATTGTGATGTCAGTGATGAGTGATGTCAGTGTTATTGTGATGTCAGTGATGAGTGATGTCAGTGTTATTGTGATGTCAGTGATGAGTGATGTCAGTGTTATTGATGAATATCAGTGATGAGTGATGTCAGATTTATTGATGAATATCAGTGATGAGTGATGTCAGATTTATTGATGAATATCAGTGATGAGTGATGTCAGTGATGAGTGATGTCAGTGTTATTGATGAATATCAGTGATGAGTGATGTCAGTGTTATTGATGAATATCAGTGATGAGTGATGTCAGTGTTATTGATGAATATCAGTGATGAGTGATGTCAGTGTTATTGATGAATATCAGTGATGAGTGATGTCAGTGTTATTGATGAATATCAGTGATGAGTGATGTCAGATTTATTGATGAATATCAGTGATGAGTGATGTCAGATTTATTGATGAATATCAGTGATGAGTGATGTCAGTGTTATTGATGAATATCAGTGATGAGTGATGTCAGTGTTATTGATGAGTATCATTGATGAATGATGTCAGTGTTATTGATGAGTATCAGTGATGAGTGATGTCAGTGTTATTGATGAATATCAGTGATGAGTGATGTCAGTGTTATTGATGAGTATCAGTGATGAGTGATGTCAGTGTTATTGATGAGTATCAGTGATGAGTGATGTCAGTGTTATTGATGAGTATCAGTGATGAGTGATGTCAGTGTTATTGATGAATATCAGTGATGAGTGATGTCAGTGTTAATGATGAATATCAGTGATGAGTGATGTCAGTGTTATTGATGAATATCAGTGATGAGTGATGTCAGTGTTATTGATGAATATCAGCGATGGGTGATGTCAGTGTTATTGATGAATATCAGCGATGGGTGATGTCAGTGTTATTGATGAATATCAGTGATGAGTGATGTCAGTGTTATTGATGAATATCAGTGATGAGTGATGTCAGTGTTATTGATG
The DNA here is from genome assembly GCA_023566225.1 of Romanogobio albipinnatus. NCBI lineage: Eukaryota > Metazoa > Chordata > Actinopteri > Cypriniformes > Gobionidae > Romanogobio > Romanogobio albipinnatus. Next base: position 34,253,242 of record CM042263.1, read on the forward strand.
AATATCAGTGATGAGTGATGTCAGTGTTATTGATGAATATCAGTGATGAGTGATGTCAGTGTTATTGATGAATATCAGTGATGAGTGATGTCAGTGTTATTGATGAATATCAGTGATGAGTGATGTCAGTGTTATTGATGAATTTCAGCGATGAGTGATGTCAGTGTTATTGATGAATATCAGTGATGAGTGATGTCAGTGTTATTGATGAATATCAGTGATGAGTGATGTCAGATTTATTGATGAATATCAGTGATTAGTGATGTCAGTGTTATTGATGAGTATCAGTGATGAGTGATGTCAGTGTTATTGATGAATATCAGTGATGAGTGATGTCAGTGTTATTGATGAATATCAGTGATGAGTGATGTCAGTGTTATTGATGAGTATCAGTGATGAGTGATGTCAGTGTTATTGATGAATATCAGTGATGAGTGATGTCAGTGTTATTGATGAGTATCAGTGATGAGTGATGTCAGTGTTATTGATGAATTTCAGCGATGAGTGATGTCAGTGTTATTGATGAATATCAGTGATGAGTGATGTCAGTGTTATTGATGAATATCAGTGATGAGTGATGTCAGTGTTATTGATGAGTATCAGTGATGAGTGATGTCAGTGTTATTGATGAATTTCAGCGATGAGTGATGTCAGTGTTATTGATGAATATCAGTGATGAGTGATGTCAGTGTTATTGATGAGTATCAGTGATGAGTGATGTCAGTGTTATTGATGAATATCAGTGATGAGTGATGTCAGTGTTATTGATGAGTATCAGTGATGAGTGATGTCAGTGTTATTGATGAATATCAGTGATGAGTGATGTCAGTGTTATTGATGAGTATCAGTGATGAGTGATGTCAGTGTTATTGATGAATTTCAGCGATGAGTGATGTCAGTGTTATTGATGAATATCAGTGATGAGTGATGTCAGTGTTATTGATGAATATCAGTGATGAGTGATGTCAGATTTATTGATGAATATCAGTGATGAGTGATGTCAGTGTAATTGATGAGTATCAGTGATGAGTGATGTCAGTGTTATTGATGAATATCAGTGATGAGTGATGTCAGTGTAATTGATGAATATCAGTGATGAGTGATGTCAGTGTTATTGATGAGTATCAGTGATGAGTGATGTCAGTGTTATTGATGAATATCAGTGATGAGTGATGTCAGTGTTATTGATGAATATCAGTGATGAGTGATGTCAGTGTAATTGATGAATATCAGTGATGAGTGATGTCAGTGTTATTGATGAATATCAGCGATGAGTGATGTCAGTGTTATTGATGAATATCAGTGATTAGTGATGTCAGTGTTATTGATGAGTATCAGTGATGAGTGATGTCAGTGTTCTTGATGAGTATCAGTGATGAGTGATGTCAGTGTTATTGATGAGTATCAGTGATGAGTGATGTCAGTGTTATTGATGAATATCAGTGATGAGTGATGTCAGTGTTATTGATCAATATCAGTGATGAGTGATGTCAGTGTTATTGATGAATATCAGTGATGAGTGATGTCAGTGTTATTGATGAGTATCAGTGATGAGTGATGTCAGTGTTATTGATGAGTATCAGTGATGAATGATGTCAGTGTTATTGATGAATATCAGTGATGAGTGATGTCAGTGTTATTGATGAATATCAGTGATGAGTGATGTCAGTGTTATTGATGAGTATCAGTGATGAATGATGTCAGTGTTATTGATGAGTATCAGTGATGAGTGATGTCAGTGTTATTGATGAATATCAGTGATGAGTGATGTCAGTGTTATTGATGAGTATCAGTGATGAGTGATGTCAGTGTTATTGATGAATATCAGTGATGAGTGATGTCAGTGTTATTGATGAGTATCAGTGATGAGTGATGTCAGTGTTATTGATGAATATCAGTGATGAGTGATGTCAGTGTTATTGATGAATATCAGTGATGAGTGATGTCAGTGTTATTGATGAGTATCAGTGATGAGTGATGTCAGTGTTATTGATGAATATCAGTGATGAGTGATGTCAGTGTTATTGATGAGTATCAGTGATGAGTGATGTCAGTGTTATTGATGAATATCAGTGATGAGTGATGTCAGTGTTATTGATGAATATCAGTGATGAGTGATGTTAGTGTTATTGATGAGTATCAGTGATGAGTGATGTCAGTGTTATTGATGAATATCAGTGATGAGTGATGTCAGTGTTATTGATGAATATCAGCGATGAGTGATGTCAGTGTTATTGATGAATATCAGTGATGAGTGATGTCAGAGTTATTGATGAATATCAGTGATGAGTGATGTCAGTGTTATTGATGAATATCAGCGATGAGTGATGTCAGTGTTATTGATGAATTTCAGCGATGAGTGATGTCAGTGTTATTGATGAATATCAGTGATGAGTGATGTCAGAGTTATTGATGAATATCAGTGATGAGTGATGTCAGTGTTATTGATGAATATCAGTGATGAGTGATGTCAGTGTTATTGATGAATATCAGTGATGAGTGATGTCAGTGTTATTGATGAATATCAGTGATGAGTGATGTCAGTGTTATTGATGAATTTCAGCGATGAGTGATGTCAGTGTTATTGATGAATATCAGTGATGAGTGATGTCAGTGTTATTGATGAATATCAGTGATGAGTGATGTCAGATTTATTGATGAATATCAGTGATAAGTGATGTCAGTGTTATTGATGAGTATCAGTGATGAGTGATGTCAGTGTTATTGATGAATATCAGTGATGAGTGATGTCAGTGTTATTGATGAATATCAGTGATGAGTAATGTCAGTGTTATTGATGAATATCAGTGATGAGTGATGTCAGTGTTATTGATGAATATCAGCGATGAGTGATGTCAGTGTTATTGATGAATATCAGTGATGAGTGATGTCAGTGTTATTGATGAATATCAGTGATGAGTGATGTCAGTGTTATTGATGAATATCAGTGATGAGTGATGTCAGTGTTATTGATGAATATCAGCGATGAGTGATGTCAGTGTTATTGATGAATTTCAGCGATGAGTGATGTCAGTGTTATTGATGAATATCAGTGATGAGTGATGTCAGAGTTATTGATGAATATCAGTGATGAGTGATGTCAGTGTTATTGATGAATATCAGTGATGAGTGATGTCAGTGTTATTGATGAATATCAGTGATGAGTGATGTCAGTGTTATTGATGAATATCAGTGATGAGTGATGTCAGTGTTATTGATGAATATCAGTGATGAGTGATGTCAGTGTTATTGATGAATATCAGTGATTAGTGATGTCAGTGTTATTGATGAGTATCAGTGATGAGTGATGTCAGTGTTATTGATGAATATCAGTGATGAGTGATGTCAGTGTTATTGATGAATATCAGTGATGAGTGATGTCAGTGTTATTGATGAATATCAGTGATTAGTGATGTCAGTGTTATTGATGAGTATCAGTGATGAGTGATGTCAGTGTTATTGATGAATATCAGTGATGAGTGATGTCAGTGTTATTGATGAATATCAGTGATGAGTGATGTCAGTGTTATTGATGAATATCAGTGATGAGTGATGTCAGTGTTATTGATGAATATCAGTGATGAGTGATGTCAGTGTTATTGATGAATATCAGTGATGAGTGATGTCAGTGTTATTGATGAATATCAGTGATTAGTGATGTCAGTGTTATTGATGAGTATCAGTGATGAGTGATGTCAGTGTTATTGATGAATATCAGTGATGAGTGATGTCAGTGTTATTGATGAATATCAGTGATTAGTGATGTCAGTGTTATTGATGAGTATCAGTGATGAGTGATGTCAGTGTTCTTGATGAGTATCAGTGATGAGTGATGTCAGTGTTATTGATGAGTATCAGTGATGAGTGATGTCAGTGTTATTGATGAATATCAGTGATGAGTGATGTCAGTGTTATTGATCAATATCAGTGATGAGTGATGTCAGTGTTATTGATGAATATCAGTGATGAGTGATGTCAGTGTTATTGATGAGTATCAGTGATGAGTGATGTCAGTGTTATTGATCAATATCAGTGATGAGTGATGTCAGTGTTATTGATGAATATCAGTGATGAGTGATGTCAGTGTTATTGATGAGTATCAGTGATGAATGATGTCAGTGTTATTGATGAGTATCAGTGATGAGTGATGTCAGTGTTATTGATGAATATCAGTGATGAGTGATGTCAGTGTTATTGATGAATATCAGTGATGAGTGATGTCAGTGTTATTGATGAATTTCAGCGATGAGTGATGTCAGTGTTATTGATGAATATCAGTGATGAGTGATGTCAGTGTTATTGATGAATATCAGTGATGAGTGATGTCAGTGTTATTGATGAGTATCAGTGATGAGTGATGTCAGTGTTATTGATGAATATCAGTTATGAGTGATGTCAGTGTTATTGATGAATATCAGTGATGAGTGATGTCAGTGTTATTGATCAATATCAGTGATGAGTGATGTCAGTGTTATTGATGAATATCAGTGATGAGTGATGTCAGTGTTATTGATGAGTATCAGTGATGAATGATGTCAGTGTTATTGATGAGTATCAGTGATGAGTGATGTCAGTGTTATTGATGAGTATCAGTGATGAGTGATGTCAGTGTTATTGATGAATATCAGTGATGAGTGATGTCAGTGTTATTGATGAATTTCAGCGATGAGTGATGTCAGTGTTATTGATGAATATCAGTGATTAGTGATGTCAGTGTTATTGATGAATATCAGTGATGAGTGATGTCAGTGTTATTGATGAGTATCAGTGATGAATGATGTCAGTGTTATTGATGAGTATCAGTGATGAGTGATGTCAGTGTTATTGATGAATATCAGTGATGAGTGATGTCAGTGTTATTGATGAATATCAGTGATGAGTGATGTCAGTGTTATTGATGAGTATCAGTGATGAGTGATGTCAGTGTTATTGATGAATATCAGTGATGAGTGATGTCAGTGTTATTGATGAATATCAGTGATGAGTGATGTCAGTGTTATTGATGAATATCAGTGATGAGTGATGTCAGTGTTATTGATGAGTATCAGTTATGAGTGATGTCAGTGTTATTGATGAATATCAGTGATGAGTGATGTCAGTGTTATTGATGAATATCAGTGATTAGTGATGTCAGTGTTATTGATGAATTTCAGCGATGAGTGATGTCAGTGTTATTGATGAATATCAGTGATGAGTGATGTCAGTGTTATTGATGAATATCAGTGATGAGTGATGTCAGATTTATTGATGAATATCAGTGATGAGTGATGTCAGTGTAATTGATGAGTATCAGTGATGAGTGATGTCAGTGTTATTGATGAATATCAGTGATGAGTGATGTCAGTGTAATTGATGAATATCAGTGATGAGTGATGTCAGTGTTATTGATGAGTATCAGTGATGAGTGATGTCAGTGTTATTGATGAATATCAGTGATGAGTGATGTCAGTGTTATTGATGAATATCAGTGATGAGTGATGTCAGTGTAATTGATGAATATCAGCGATGAGTGATGTCAGTGTTATTGATGAATATCAGCGATGAGTGATGTCAGTGTTATTGATGAATATCAGTGATGAGTGATGTCAGTGTTATTGATGAATATCAGTGATGAGTGATGTCAGTGTTATTGATGAATATCAGTGATGAGTGATGTCAGTGTTATTGATGAATATCAGTGATGAGTGATGTCAGTGTTATTGATCAATATCAGTGATGAGTGATGTCAGTGTTATTGATGAATATCAGTGATGAGTGATGTCAGTGTTATTGATGAATATCAGCGATGAGTGATGTCAGTGTTATTGATGAATATCAGTGATGAGTGATGTCAGTGTTATTGATCAATATCAGTGATGAGTGATGTCAGTGTTATTGATGAATATCAGTGATGAGTGATGTCAGTGTTATTGATGAGTATCAGTGATGAATGATGTCAGTGTTATTGATGAGTATCAGTGATGAGTGATGTCAGTGTTATTGATGAATATCAGTGATGAGTGATGTCAGTGTTATTGATGAGTATCAGTGATGAATGATGTCAGTGTTATTGATGAGTATCAGTGATGAGTGATGTCAGTGTTATTGATGAATATCAGTGATGAGTGATGTCAGTGTTATTGATGAGTATCAGTGATGAGTGATGTCAGTGTTATTGATGAATATCAGTGATGAGTGATGTCAGTGTTATTGATGAGTATCAGTGATGAGTGATGTCAGTGTTATTGATGAATATCAGTGATGAGTGATGTCAGTGTTATTGATGAGTATCAGTGATGAGTGATGTCAGTGTTATTGATGAATATCAGTGATGAGTGATGTCAGTGTTATTGATGAGTATCATTGATGAATGATGTCAGTGTTATTGATGAGTATCAGTGATGAGTGATGTCAGTGTTATTGATGAATATCAGTGATGAGTGATGTTAGTGTTATTGATGAGTATCAGTGATGAGTGATGTCAGTGTTATTGATGAATATCAGTGATGAGTGATGTTAGTGTTATTGATGAGTATCAGTGATGAGTGATGTCAGTGTTATTGATGAATATCAGTGATGAGTGATGTCAGTGTTATTGATGAATATCAGCGATGAGTGATGTCAGTGTTATTGATGAATATCAGTGATGAGTGATGTCAGAGTTATTGATGAATATCAGTGATGAGTGATGTCAGTGTTATTGATGAATATCAGCGATGAGTGATGTCAGTGTTATTGATGAATTTCAGCGATGAGTGATGTCAGTGTTATTGATGAATATCAGTGATGAGTGATGTCAGAGTTATTGATGAATATCAGTGATGAGTGATGTCAGTGTTATTGATGAATATCAGTGATGAGTGATGTCAGTGTTATTGATGAATATCAGCGATGAGTGATGTCAGTGTTATTGATGAATATCAGTGATGAGTGATGTCAGTGTTATTGATGAATATCAGTGATGAGTGATGTCAGTGTTATTGATGAATATCAGTGATGAGTGATGTCAGTGTTATTGATGAATATCAGTGATGAGTGATGTCAGTGTTATTGATGAATATCAGTGATGAGTGATGTCAGTGTTATTGATGAATATCAGTGATGAGTGATGTCAGTGTTATTGATGAATATCAGTGATGAGTGATGTCAGTGTTATTGATGAATTTCAGCGATGAGTGATGTCAGTGTTATTGATGAATATCAGTGATGAGTGATGTCAGTGTTATTGATGAATATCAGTGATGAGTGATGTCAGTGTTATTGATGAATATCAGTGATTAGTGATGTCAGTGTTATTGATGAATATCAGTGATGAGTGATGTCAGTGTTATTGATGAATATCAGTGATGAGTGATGTCAGTGTTATTGATGAATATCAGTGATTAGTGATGTCAGTGTTATTGATGAATATCAGTGATGAGTGATGTCAGTGTTATTGATGAGTATCAGTGATGAGTGATGTCAGTGTTATTGATGAATATCAGTGATGAGTGATGTCAGTGTTATTGATGAGTATCAGTGATGAGTGATGTCAGTGTTATTGATGAATATCAGTGATGAGTGATGTCAGTGTTATTGATGAGTATCAGTGATGAGTGATGTCAGTGTTATTGATGAATATCAGTGATGAGTGATGAGTGATGTCAGTGTTATTGATGAATATCAGTGATGAGTGATGAGTGATGTCAGTGTTATTGATGAATATCAGTGATGAGTGATGTCAGTGTTATTGATGAATATCAGTGATGAGTGATGTCAGTGTTATTGATGAATATCAGTGATGAGTGATGTCAGTGTTATTGATGAATATCAGCGATGAGTGATGTCAGTGTTATTGATGAATATCAGTGATGAGTGATGTCAGTGTTATTGATGAATATCAGTGATGAGTGATGTCAGTGTTATTGATGAATATCAGTGATGAGTGATGTCAGTGTTATTGATGAATATCAGCGATGAGTGATGTCAGTGTTATTGATGAATATCAGTGATGAGTGATGTCAGTGTTATTGATGAATATCAGCGATGAGTGATGTCAGTGTTATTGATGAATATCAGTGATGAGTGATGTCAGTGTTATTGATGAATATCAGCGATGAGTGATGTCAGTGTTATTGATGAATATCAGTGATGAGTGATGTCAGTGTTATTGATGAATATCAGCGATGAGTGATGTCAGTGTTATTGATGAATATCAGTGATGGGTGATGTCAGTGTTATTGATGAATATCAGTGATGAGTGATGTCAGTGTTATTGATGAATATCAGTGATGAGTGATGTCAGTGTTATTGATGAATATCAGTGATGAGTGATGTCAGTGTTATTGATGAATATCAGTGATGAGTGATGTCAGTGTTAATGATGAATATCAGTGATGAGTGATGTCAGAGTTATTGATGAATATCAGTGATGAGTGATGTCAGTGTTATTGATGAATATCAGTGATGAGTGATGTCAGTGTTAATGATGAATATCAGTGATGAGTGATGTCAGTGTTATTGATGAATATCAGTGATGAGTGATGTCAGTGTTATTGATGAATATCAGCGATGGGTGATGTCAGTGTTATTGATGAATATCAGCGATGGGTGATGTCAGTGTTATTGATGAATATCAGTGATGAGTGATGTCAGTGTTATTGATGAATATCAGTGATGAGTGATGTCAGTGTTATTGATGAATATCAGTGATGAGTGATGTCAGTGTTATTGATGAATATCAGTGATGAGTGATGTCAGTGTTATTGATGAATATCAGTGATGAGTGATGTCAGTGTTATTGATGAATATCAGTGATGAGTGATGTCAGTGTTATTGATGAATATCAGTGATGAGTGATGTCAGTGTTATTGATGAATTTCAGCGATGAGTGATGTCAGTGTTATTGATGAATATCAGTGATGAGTGATGTCAGTGTTATTGATGAATATCAGTGATGAGTGATGTCAGATTTATTGATGAATATCAGTGATTAGTGATGTCAGTGTTATTGATGAGTATCAGTGATGAGTGATGTCAGTGTTATTGATGAATATCAGTGATGAGTGATGTCAGTGTTATTGATGAATATCAGTGATGAGTGATGTCAGTGTTATTGATGAATATCAGTGATGAGTGATGTCAGTGTTATTGATGAATATCAGTGATGAGTAATGTCAGTGTTATTGATGAATATCAGCGATGAGTGATGTCAGTGTTATTGATGAATATCAGTGATGAGTGATGTCAGTGTTATTGATGAATATCAGTGATGAGTGATGTCAGTGTTATTGATGAATATCAGCGATGAGTGATGTCAGTGTTATTGATGAATTTCAGCGATGAGTGATGTCAGTGTTATTGATGAATATCAGTGATGAGTGATGTCAGAGTTATTGATGAATATCAGTGATGAGTGATGTCAGTGTTATTGATGAATATCAGTGATGAGTGATGTCAGTGTTATTGATGAATATCAGCGATGAGTGATGTCAGTGTTATTGATGAATATCAGTGATGATTGATGTCAGTGTTATTGATGAATATCAGTGATGAGTGATGTCAGTGTTATTGATGAATATCAGTGATGAGTGATGTCAGTGTTATTGATGAATATCAGTGATGAGTGATGTCAGTGTTATTGATGAATTTCAGCGATGAGTGATGTCAGTGTTATTGATGAATATCAGTGATGAGTGATGTCAGTGTTATTGATGAATATCAGTGATGAGTGATGTCAGTGTTATTGATGAGTATCAGTGATGAGTGATGTCAGTGTTATTGATGAATATCAGTGATGAGTGATGTCAGTGTTATTGATGAATATCAGTGATGAGTGATGTCAGTGTTATTGATGAATATCAGTGATGAGTGATGTCAGTGATGAGTGATGTCAGTGTTATTGATGAATATCAGTGATGAGTGATGTCAGTGTTATTGATGAATATCAGTGATGAGTGATGTCAGTGTTATTGATTAATATCAGTGATGAGTGATGTCAGTGTTATTGATGAATATCAGTGATGAGTGATGTCAGTGTTATTGATGAATATCAGTGATGAGTGATGTCAGTGTTATTGATGAATATCAGCGATGAGTGATGTCAGTGTTATTGATTAATATCAGTGATGAGTGATGTCAGTGTTATTGATGAGTATCAGTGATGAGTGATGTCAGTGTTATTGATGAATATCAGTGATGAGTGATGTCAGTGTTATTGATGAATATCAGTGATGAGTGATGTCAGTGTTATTGATGAGTATCAGTGATGAGTGATGTCAGTGTTATTGATTAATATCAGTGATGAGTGATGTCAGTGTTATTGATGAATATCAGTGATGAGTGATGTCAGTGTTATTGATGAATATCAGTGATGAGTGATGTCAGTGTTATTGATGAATATCAGTGATGAGTGATGTCAGTGATGAGTGATGTCAGTGTTATTGATGAATATCAGTGATGAGTGATGTCAGTGTTATTGATGAATATCAGCGATGAGTGATGTCAGTGTTATTGATTAATATCAGTGATGAGTGATGTCAGTGTTATTGATGAATATCAGTGATGAGTGATGTCAGTGTTATTGATGAATATCAGTGATGAGTGATGTCAGTGTTATTGATGAATATCAGTGATGAGTGATGTCAGTGTTATTGATGAATATCAGTGATGAGTGATGTCAGTGTTATTGATGAATATCAGTGATGAGTGATGTCAGTGATGAGTGATGTCAGTGTTATTGATGAATATCAGTGATGAGTGATGTCAGTGTTATTGATGAATATCAGTGATGAGTGATGTCAGTGTTATTGATTAATATCAGTGATGAGTGATGTCAGTGTTATTGATGAATTTCAGCGATGAGTGATGTCAGTGTTATTGATGAATATCAGTGATGAGTGATGTCAGTGTTATTGATGAATATCAGTGATGAGTGATGTCAGTGTTATTGATGAATATCAGTGATGAGTGATGTCAGTGTTATTGATGAATATCAGTGATGAGTGATGTCAGTGTTATTGATGAATATTAGTGATGAGTGATGTCAGTGTTATTGATGAATATCAGCGATGAGTGATGTCAGTGTTATTGATTAATATCAGTGATGAGTGATGTCAGTGTTATTGATGAATATCAACGATGAGTGATGTCAGTGTTATTGATTAATATCAGTGATGAGTGATGTCAGTGTTATTGATGAATATCAGTGATGAGTGATGTCAGTGTTATTGATGAATATCAGTGATGAGTGATGTCAGTGTTATTGATTAATATCAGTGATGAGTGATGTCAGTGTTATTGATGAATATCAGTGATGAGTGATGTCAGTGTTATTGATGAATATCAGTGATGAGTGATGTCAGTGTTATTGATCAATATCAGTGATGAGTGATGTCAGTGTTATTGATGAATATCAGTGATGTCAGTGTTATTGATGAATATCAGTGATGATTGATGTCAGTGTTATTGATGAATATCAGTGATGAGTGATGTCAGTGTTATTGATGAATATCAGTGATGAGTGATGTCAGTGTTATTGATGAATATCAGTGATGAGTGATGTCAGAGTTATTGATGAATATCAGTGATGAGTGATGTCAGTGTTATTGATGAATATCAGTGATGAGTGATGTCAGTGTTATTGATGAATATCAGCGATGAGTGATGTCAGTGTTATTGATGAATATCAGTGATGAGTGATGTCAGTGTTATTGATGAATATCAGTGATGAGTGATGTCAGTGTTATTGATGAATATCAGTGATGAGTGATGTCAGTGTTATTGATGAATATCAGTGATGAGTGATGTCAGTGTTATTGATGAATATCAGTGATGAGTGATGTCAGTGTTATTGATGAATTTCAGCGATGAGTGATGTCAGTGTTATTGATGAATATCAGTGATGAGTGATGTCAGTGTTATTGATGAATATCAGTGATGAGTGATGTCAGTGTTATTGATGAGTATCAGTGATGAGTGATGTCAGTGTTATTGATGAATATCAGTGATGAGTGATGTCAGTGTTATTGATGAATATCAGTGATGAGTGATGTCAGTGTTATTGATGAATATCAGTGATGAGTGATGTCAGTGATGAGTGATGTCAGTGTTATTGATGAATATCAGTGATGAGTGATGTCAGTGTTATTGATGAATATCAGTGATGAGTGATGTCAGTGTTATTGATTAATATCAGTGATGAGTGATGTCAGTGTTATTGATGAATATCAGTGATGAGTGATGTCAGTGTTATTGATGAATATCAGTGATGAGTGATGTCAGTGTTATTGATGAATATCAGCGATGAGTGATGTCAGTGTTATTGATTAATATCAGTGATGAGTGATGTCAGTGTTATTGATGAGTATCAGTGATGAGTGATGTCAGTGTTATTGATGAATATCAGTGATGAGTGATGTCAGTGTTATTGATGAATATCAGTGATGAGTGATGTCAGTGTTATTGATGAGTATCAGTGATGAGTGATGTCAGTGTTATTGATTAATATCAGTGATGAGTGATGTCAGTGTTATTGATGAATATCAGTGATGAGTGATGTCAGTGTTATTGATGAATATCAGTGATGAGTGATGTCAGTGTTATTGATGAATATCAGTGATGAGTGATGTCAGTGATGAGTGATGTCAGTGTTATTGATGAATATCAGTGATGAGTGATGTCAGTGTTATTGATGAATATCAGCGATGAGTGATGTCAGTGTTATTGATTAATATCAGTGATGAGTGATGTCAGTGTTATTGATGAATATCAGTGATGAGTGATGTCAGTGTTATTGATGAATATCAGTGATGAGTGATGTCAGTGTTATTGATGAATATCAGTGATGAGTGATGTCAGTGTTATTGATGAATATCAGTGATGAGTGATGTCAGTGTTATTGATGAATATCAGTGATGAGTGATGTCAGTGATGAGTGATGTCAGTGTTATTGATGAATATCAGTGATGAGTGATGTCAGTGTTATTGATGAATATCAGTGATGAGTGATGTCAGTGTTATTGATTAATATCAGTGATGAGTGATGTCAGTGTTATTGATGAATTTCAGCGATGAGTGATGTCAGTGTTATTGATGAATATCAGTGATGAGTGATGTCAGTGTTATTGATGAATATCAGTGATGAGTGATGTCAGTGTTATTGATGAATATCAGTGATGAGTGATGTCAGTGTTATTGATGAATATCAGTGATGAGTGATGTCAGTGTTATTGATGAATATTAGTGATGAGTGATGTCAGTGTTATTGATGAATATCAGCGATGAGTGATGTCAGTGTTATTGATTAATATCAGTGATGAGTGATGTCAGTGTTATTGATGAATATCAACGATGAGTGATGTCAGTGTTATTGATTAATATCAGTGATGAGTGATGTCAGTGTTATTGATGAATATCAGTGATGAGTGATGTCAGTGTTATTGATGAATATCAGTGATGAGTGATGTCAGTGTTATTGATTAATATCAGTGATGAGTGATGTCAGTGTTATTGATGAATATCAGTGATGAGTGATGTCAGTGTTATTGATGAATATCAGTGATGAGTGATGTCAGTGTTATTGATCAATATCAGTGATGAGTGATGTCAGTGTTATTGATGAATATCAGTGATGAGTGATGTCAGTGTTATTGATGAATATCAGTGATGATTGATGTCAGTGTTATTGATGAATATCAGTGATGAGTGATGTCAGTGTTATTGATGAATATCAGTGATGAGTGATGTCAGTGTTATTGATGAATATCAGTGATGAGTGATGTCAGTGTTATTGATGAATATCAGTGATGAGTGATGTCAGTGTTATTGATCAATATCAGTGATGAGTGATGTCAGTGTTATTGATGAATATCAGTGATGAGTGATGTCAGTGTTATTGATGAATATCAGTGATGAGTGATGTCAGTGTTATTGATGAATATCAGTGATGAGTGATGTCAGTGTTATTGATGAATATCAGTGATGAGTGATGTCAGTGTTATTGATGAGTATCAGTGATGAGTGATGTCAGTGTTATTGATGAATATTAGTGATGAGTGATGTCAGTGTTATTGATGAATATCAGTGATGAGTGATGTCAGTGTTATTGATGAATATCAGTGATGAGTGATGTCAGTGTTATTGATGAATATCAGTGATGAGTGATGTCAGTGTTATTGATGAATATCAGTGATGAGTGATGTCAGTGTTATTGATGAATATCAGTGATGAGTGATGTCAGTGTTATTGATGAATATCAGTGATGAGTGATGTCAGTGTTATTGATGAATATCAGTGATGAGTGATGTGATGAGTGATGTCAGTGTTATTGATGAATATCAGTGATGAGTGATGTCAGTGTTATTGATGAATATCAGTGATGATTGATGTCAGTGTTATTGATGAATATCAGTGATGAGTGATGTCAGTGTTATTGATGAATATCAGTGATGAGTTGTAACAGTAATGATTCAATCAGTAATCATTCAATGGCAGGGTAGACCAAAGTCTGAACTCCACACAGCCCTTGTGACTTTCCTAATCAAATCATACTTAAACAAAGGGCCTGTGTGTTGATGTAAGCATCTACGCTGATTAGATCTGAGGCGTCATCGTGTAGCCGCAAGAGATTGGAGCGTTGAACTCTTTGGGCGTCGGCCATCCCCTCTATAAAGACAGGAGTGACCAACAACTCTTTGTACTTTTCGCCATTGGGAGAAGGAGCCCGTGGCATTCTGCCACTAACAGAAGGACCTCATGGCATTTTCGCCATTGAGACGAGTACTGGGCATTCTTGCCACCACAAGGAACGGACCCCATGGCATGTCGCCATGGAGTGGGAAGACCAACCCTGGTCTTCCCAACCCTGAGAGAAGACCTCCCCGCACGGAGAGAGAAACCGGCAGACTTCTGGAGCGACTTCCCTAAACTTCACAGAACTTCTCCTGGGACCTGCAAATCCTTAGCGAACTTCCCCGACGATTCGAACTCAGACACTAACACGAGAAAGCCTAATGCAAGTACTCTATTTCACATTTAAACTGCTTGTAAAAGGTTGCCTGAATTATTCCTGATCAACGGGACTACGAAGTTCTTGAGGGCTCTGGTGAAGGTGCTGTGAAGCTGTCTCTCTCTCTCTGTCTCTCTCTCTCTCTCTCTCTCTCTCTCTCTCTCTCTCTCTCTCTCTCTGTCTCTCTCTCTCTCTCTCCCTTGTTAATTCTCTCTTTCCATCATTCTTTTTCCCTTATTCGTTAAGTTTCATGTTACCTTGTTTGTACCATATTGTTTGTTTTTTCCTACATATATATGCATATTTCCCCCCGAGGGAATCGTAGCTTTGTAAACTGTAGTTGTTTTATTAAAACCCAATGATTGCATTGAAGTGAATCCGTATTGTTTTGCTCACAAATATCGAAGTCAATGAGACGTAAGATTTTAGCTACCCATTTAAGCTTGATTTTCCTGTATTACTACTTCAGTAATACAAATTGTACAAACATAAGAAATATTATTTGTCCTGATCAAACAGATTAATGTTTCTTAAGGTTTGTAAGATTGACAATTGATGAAGAAATCAATTTGGATAAAGGTTACTTTTAAATGATTAAAGGTTCCGTTATACGTTAATATTGTCTGTACAACAAGCAAATCATATTCATATACCCAAGAATATTGATACCATTTTAATTAATTTTTCCCCGAAACTCATTGTTGTTACAGTTCTGGTGGAGACATTTTAGGCACGTTTCAAACTTTGTTTTTGTGAGCATATCAATATTCATATTCATGTGTAATTTTGGGTATTAATATTATGCACGCGCATTCCCGTTCATTTGATTGAACTGTGAGACATCGCGAAGAGCGAACTCACTCACTGACTAGGCACAACGCCGAGCTCAGTTTAAGCATATTAACAGATGCTAAATTAACAATATTATGCGTCCTGCAAAGATAAGGAAATCTCTGCACAGCCTGTACATGCGTAATATTGTTTATCCCGCTTAATTTGAACGAAGAAATCTTCTGTCAAGCGGAAGATTGAAATTGAGCGAGTTTCCTCTTTTCAATAATAGGCCTAGTATAATATTATATCGTTAAGATAAACGATAACTCCTGGTTGAACATTGGCGTAGCTAACCGAATCGAAGACCTAAAACATTTAACTCATACGTGCTGAAAAATCAGCCAGTTAATAAATGTCTATTGGAGTTCTTTTAAATGTGAAGTAAACAGATGTAAATTCCTGTATCCACATTTTTTTTTTCTGTGCCAGTATAGCACAAAGAGACCCCACCGTGGTCTGAAGAGTAATTGTGATTTGTGTTGATTATGTGTGCAACCATTATTTGATTTTTGGTCCACACGAGCAGATGTGAATTCCTGTATCCACATTTCTTCTGTACCGATATAGCACAAAGAGACCCCACCATGGTCTGAAGAGTAATTGTGATTTGTGTTAATTATGTGTACAACCATTATATGATTTTTGGTCACACACGAGCAGGTGTTGCAACTCTGCGTGCTAAACACCAGAGGGCAACCTGACAGCTCTCGAGTAACACTTCACCATAACTTCATCCCGAACGGGTGCAATAGCGCCATCTGGTGAGCAGTCCTCCTAACTAACTCTAGTCTGGGTGGACTCGACTGCACCATCGCGTGGGGAATTTCAGATAGTTCTCTCCGCTATTAATTTTGTCTTTACAAAATTTCCGTCCTAAATAGAGCATGTGAACTGTTTATTGATTACTGTCATAAACTTTTTCATCTATGCAATTTTATTAGCATTAGGCAGCAGCCCTCCGTTCTCGCTGATTAAACACACTTATTTGAATTTGAGTTTAAAAGGAAAAATTAATTTCCTCTAACTTAAAGTGAAATTAGATTTCTTCAAGTCACTGACAGTCCGCTTGGAAGGAAGGACGCCACCGTGTGGCTACATCCTGTTAAGTCGGCGTACAGCTCTCTTTCTCTTTTCCACTTCCTCTCCGCCTGCAACCATAAATCGCTTGATCCGGTAAACAAGAGAGTCTTAATTCATTTTTGATTTAATCTGTTTACCCTTTTGTGCATTTATTGTAGGGCGCACCAGCATCTGTGGCGAATTGAGAATCGTCTCAAATTGGTCTCCATGAGCAAGGTTGCCTGACCGACGTGACCAACACCGGCTGTGTGTGAATCTCGGTTTCTTTTACCTCTGTCCGTCGTTGCGGCCCGCAGTGGCGACATCAGCAATTTGACACTCCAAAGCCAGTCAACCAGTCCAGCTGACACACACAAGGCAATTTCTGGGACCAGTACCTAAACCGGGGCCTAAAAGGGGGCCACGCTTGAAAAAGAGGGTTCTAGGGAACGTGCCGATTTTGCTGTGCTGGCTGGCGGTTGACGGGTTGGTGTTGTCAGGTTGTGTTTAAAGTCATAAGCTGTTTGAGTGGGCGTAACGCGAGACAGAGTAACGAAGGACCGAGGACACGGCAGTTGGGTGTTTGGGAACGCCCGGAAGGCCGACTGCGCCGCTGGTTTCCCACCTGAGCGACCTCAATTCGCCCCGGATAAACTAAGGGTGATAAAACCCACATTATAAGCCGAATATTAGATACTCCCCCGAGTATAGCCTAAGCGTTTGGCCACCTTTCCTCTCTAAGCTGCACCCTCTTCCTAGGTTTCCTACTACGATAGCCTCACATGCTGTAGGCCCTATCAGAAACTCTTACGAAGGGTAGCAGGTTTAGTCCTTTTTGTGTTTCTCTAACACTCCCAGCGTTCGCGCTTATTTTCCTTTTAGTGCAGACCAATTCTTTTGTGTTTGTTTTCACTGTGCTCTTTCCTACCTTCACTGTCCGGACTGTTGTAATTTTGTTTCTTTCAGTTCACCAAGAGACCCCAAGGAAAGCTAAGTAATAGAGTGACAACCGAGCAGTTGGCGTCACCAGGTGACCCACAGGGCTACCGCCTGTCAAAGTCTCTATTTTTAGGCCAACCCAAAACTTGGCCCACCTAATTGCCTAATTTTCTAACTGTCTACATCAGTTAGCCAAAATTCTTGTTGACGGCATAGTCCATACAAGAGTGCGTTAACCTTAGAAGAAACTTGCATTGGCCTCTTTGTGTGTGTGCTGTGTTTCTCTCGCCCACAGTGAACCAGTATGTCCCGTTCATCCAGTCCCGCTGTCCCATGGGACCGCCTAGCGGTATGGCTGGAAGCGATGACGAGCACTGTTCGGTCTAAGGACGCCAGTGATCTGCAACAGCTGAGCCAGGAGGAACTGGGAACAGAGCTAGACAAGCTTACGGCACATGACCCGACGCAGAGTTACTCTCACAAAGAACTGGCCAAGATCCTCGGGAGCCTCACCCACAACCTTGTCGCCCAGGCACGGCTAAGAGAAAAGAGCCACATCGACCTGGAACAGGAAGCGGCAGCGCTAAAGCTCCAAGCCGAGGAGGCCCGGAGAAACCAGGCCCTCACCCAGCGTCATCTAGATCAGCTGCTTCTAGAGACCGAGAAAGAGGGTGAAACGGACACAGAACAAAAGAAAGAAGTAAAAAGACTTCGAAAGATCCTGGAAAATCTGCATCTGGACACAGACCGCAGAGAGCAGTCGGAGAAAGACACCAGGGAAGAACTCAACGAACCGCTCCGGCGAGGCGAAGCTCTCCTAGAGAGAGCCAACACTGCTCTTAAAGACAAAGATGCTAGAGCCAAAGCCTCCGGAAAACTGAAACACTCGTATAAACTGCAAAGTGACCGAGAAAGGGAAACGCACCACACAGAGTTTCCCCCGACCAGCTGGTCCGCACCTTTCAGCCAAGAACCAAGAGCTAGAAAGGGGGGTGAAAGTCCACCGTTCAGACTGTCACCCACTAGCCTCCAAGAATCTCCGCCAGCCGCGGAGGAAGGGAAGTCCTTCCAGGAAGTCAGGGTCAGCAGCCACGTAGCTCATAAAGACCTTGACAACCTGGCCAGGAATATCCCCACATCCAGCCACAACGTTGCAGTGCTAACCCGAAGCAAGCGACCGGCACCGGCTACAATGCCCGCCTCGCAGCCGCTATCACTAACTCCGCAGACTTCCAACAATGATATTGCGGATATGCAAGCTTCTGACACTGCAATAAAGACAATTATTGACCACCTTTCTGACCCCTCCTGCCACCCTATCGCAGACTCTGAGCTCACTGATGACTCAGGCCTCAGACATTTACATAACTCCAGACACATGTTGTGTATACAGGACAACATTCTGTGGTTTGCGCCCGATGACAGCACAGCGCCAAGGCTTGTGGTGCCACAGTTGCAAAGGGGGGTGATGCTAATGTACGCCCACGACACACCATGTGCTGGACACCACGGCACCAGAGCCACGTATGACACACTGAAACAGGTGGCATATGGGCCCGGGATGCAACAAGATGTGGCAGAGTATGTCAGAGAGTGCCTGGTTTGCTGCCAGTTCCAACCAGCAAACCCGAACCACAGAGCCCCGCTGCAACGCAGAGGGATCACGTTCCCGTGGTCAGACCTACAAATCGACTGGGTGGGACCCCTGCCCAGGTCCGCAAGAGGACAACCGGGGCTCCTGATCACCAATTGCTGGACGCACACCCAGAAAGTGTACGTTCGACTCGACCCACGTAACGTCTACAGAGCACACTACCCTCACGAAGTAGCCCAGTACAGCTGGACCGGTGCCCGTTGGACAGAGGATTCTCTCTTCCATGCAGAGGCCGATGTCAAGCACATGCTCAACCAACTGGAGAAGATGACAGTCACCCAAGCGGAGTTAGGCGGACACAACCGCCGCTCCAAACGGTTCCTGGGAGCGTTGCTCGGAGCCGCCGCCGCCATTGGAACTCTGTTTAACATTGGCATGTCCAGTGTCAACACCATAAACATAGCCACGATAAGACGGCATGTGGCTGAAATTCAGACTGAACTTCCACAGCTAAAAGAGCAACTCACCACACAGAGTGCAGCTTTACAAACCGTCGGCAAGACATTGAGAGGAACGGGGGTAATTCTAAACACCCACAGTGTCCTGTTGAACCAGACTGTGAACTCCATGAAACAGCTGTTAACAGTCTTCCAGAATGACTTTGCTCTAACGCAGCTGGTCACCGCCTTAATGACTGACATGCTACGGGAAGTAAGCTCCTCCATCGACAGCTTAGCCATGGGTAGAATCCCACCATACCTTATACCCTCAAGCCTGGTACAAAGGGTGCTGGCGTTCGCTATCAACGCACCCACCGACCCTCTGCAAATACACCTTGCCTACTCTCTGGGTAGCGCCATTCACCTTTATGTGGACCCCGAGCAGAAGGAGATAGGCTTCCTTCTTAACTTACCCATCATCGAGTCGAGCCGAATCTACCGGCTCAAAGACATTGTCAATGTGGATTGTTGAAAGGGTAACACACACCTTAAGGTGCGCACTCCCGAAGTGGTCGCCTACCCCGACAGCGATACACAGCTGTACTTAGCCCCGAACCTGCACATGTGTACCCTGACTAAAGACATTCACTACCTCTGCCCTAGCAAGCCCTTCCTCAGAGACAACACCAAAGGAATCTGCGGACTGCAACCAATGATCAGCGACACCCGCTGCCCTGCCGACGCCACGCCTCGTACCCAAGTCACTAAGACGCAGGCAGAGATCGTAGGTGACAGGTGGCTCGTCAACACTCCGGTGCATACCGCTACGCTGATCTACGACCAGCATGACACCGCCACCCATATCAACTTGCTTGACCAGAGCATGTGGATCCAAGTACTGCGAGGGTCCATCCTCCACCTGGACGATTTGGCTTTGTACCATCTTCCGAGTGAAGAGTATCAGTCAAAGCTAGAAATCTCAGCCTTTTTCAAGGACCACAACTTCACCCTAGATCCAGAACTAGAACATTGCTCCCCTCGACACAGCCCTCCAAGCAATGTCCTGATTGCCTATCCGGAATACCTCGCCTGCTGTCCAAACCTGGAACGCCGCTGACACTGCGCTATGTATCTCCATGATCATTGGCAATACCCTAACCCTGGGCATAGCCTTTCTCCTGTACAGAAAGGTCAACGAGATGAGAACCTCTACAGCCAAACTCACGACAGCTGTGTCTGGAGGTCTCAGATAGAAACCCTGGAGGGAGGGTACCCCGCTAGAAGCAGATGCGAACCTCATCGAGCTGGCTCCTCAGCCATAATGAACACCTGCTATCCAACCATCCCGATTCACCTGCCATCCGACCATTGTGATGGGGGTTGTCCGATAATGACCATAGGACATCATCCGACAAAAAGGGGGACTGTAACAGTAATGATTCAATCAGTCATGTGGCAGAGTAGACCAAAGTCTGAACTCCACACAGCCCTTGTGACTTTCCTAATCAAATCATACTTAAACAAAGCCTGTGTGTTGATGTAAGCATCTACGCTGATTAGATCTGAGGCGTCATCGTGTAGCCGCAAGAGATTGGAGCGTTGAACTCTTTGGGCGTCGGCCATCCCCTCTATAAAGACAGGAGTGACCAACAACTCTTTGTACTTTTCGCCATTGGGAGAAGGAGCCCGTGGCATTCTGCCACTAACAGAAGGACCTCATGGCATTTTCGCCATTGAGACGAGTACTGGGCATTCTTGCCACCACAAGGAACGGACCCCATGGCATGTCGCCATGGAGTGGGAAGACCAACCCTGGTCTTCCCAACCCTGAGAGAAGACCTCCCCGCACGGAGAGAGAAACCGGCAGACTTCTGGAGCGACTTCCCTAAACTTCACAGAACTTCTCCTGGGACCTGCAAATCCTTAGCGAACTTCCCCGACGATTCGAACTCAGACACTAACACGAGAAAGCCTAATGCAAGTACTCTATTTCACATTTAAACTGCTTGTAAAAGGTTGCCTGAATTATTCCTGATCAACGGGACTACGAAGTTCTTGAGGGCTCTGGTGAAGGTGCTGCGAAGCTGTCTCTCTCTCTGTCTCTCTCTCTCTCTCTCTGTCTCTCTCTCTCTCTCTCTCCCTTGTTAATTCTCTCTTTCCATCATTCTTTTTCCCTTATTCGTTAAGTTTCATGTTACCTTGTTTGTACCATATTGTTTGTTTTTTCCTACATATATATGCATATTTCCCCCCGTGTGAATCGTAGCTTTGTAAACTGTAGTTGTTTTATTAAAACCCAATGATTGCATTGAAGTGAATCCGTATTGTTTTGCTCACAAATATCGAAGTCAATGAGACGTAAGATTTTAGCTACCCATTTAAGCTTGATTTTCCTGTATTACTACTTCAGTAATACAAATTGTACAAACATAAGAAATATTATTTGTCCTGATCAAACAGATTAATGTTTCTTAAGGTTTGTAAGATTGACAATTGATGAAGAAATCAATCTGGATAAAGGTTACTTTTAAATGATTAAAGGTTCTGTTATACGTTAATATTGTCTGTACAACAAGCAAATCATATTCATAGACCCATGAATATTGATACCATTTGAATTAATTATTCCCCGAAACTCATTGTTGTTACAAGTGATGTCAGTGTTATTGATCAATATCAGTGATGAGTGATGTCAGTGTTATTGATCAATATCAGTGATGAGTGATGTCAGTGTTATTGATGAATATCAGTGATGAGTGATGTCAGTGTTATTGATGAATATCAGTGATGAGTGATGTTAGTATTATTTTTTTCTGCAGCTGCATATGAACAGAACTGCCATAATTATCCACAATTTCTTCTTGTGTTCCTTTGTATTTCTTTATTTTTATTCTCTTGTGTTTTCCTGCAGCTGATCCGGGTGCGGCAGATTCCCGAATGGACATAAAAGAGGCTGACAAGAGTATGTTTCACTTTTCTTTTTCTTTTCTTTTTTTCAATTTATAATAATATTAATTTCATACACAAGACAATTGAAAGTTTTTACGTAAAAAATATTAAAAATAGTAATAGTAAAAAATAGTAAATAATTAAAAAGGTTAATGGCTAAAAAGAAAATATTTAAGAAAGAAGATAAAAGAATAAAGGTATACTTTAAACTTGAAGGGTTAGTTCACCCAAAAATGTAAATTCTTTCATTAATTATTTGCCCTCATGTCGTTCCAAACCCGTAAGTCCTTCGTTCCTCTTCAGAACACAAATGAAGATATTTTTGATAAAATCCGAGAGCTCTCTGACCCTTGCATAGACGGTAAAACAATGACCTCTTTCGAGGCCCAGAAAGGGAAAGATATCGTTAAAATAGTCTTTAACCTTAATGTTATGAAGCGATGACAATACTTTTTGTGTACAAAAATAATGACTTTATTCAACAATGTCTTCTCTTCACGTTGTTGGGCTTTTCACACAGTGCAGCGCTTCTGGGTCTACGGCAGAATGCCGGCTCACTATTGGCCGAGCACGATCACATGATCACATGCATGCGTCGTGGTGCTTGCGTGAATCACGGAGGAGAGTGGCACAAAGGAGAAGAGATTGTTGAATGAAGTTATTTTTGTTTGTTTTTTGCACACAAAATGTATTCTTGTCTATTCATAACATTAAGTTTGAAGCACCACTGGAGTCACATGGACTATTTTAACGATGTCTTTACTTCCTTTCTGGACGTTGAAAGTGGTTGTTTTGTTGCTGTCTATGGAGGGGTCAGAGAGCTCAGATTTCATCAAAAAGATCTTCATTTGTGTTCTGAAGATCAACAAAGGTCTTATGTTTTTAGAACGACACGAGGGTGAGGAATTAATGACTGAAATTTCATTTTTGGATGAACTAAGACTTTAATAGAAGGCACAAAAATGACTTAAAATAAAACAGTTCAGTAGAAAAAGTGTTTCCTCAGGGAATGCACTGTTATCTTTCAACGGGGCACCTGTAAACGTGTCCTTAGAGAGAATATTTCCAGTGACAATGGTATAAACACAGTTGGATTCACTCACACTAATGATGGTCTGTCTTCATCTGTTCCAGGTTCAGGTCTGTCTGCAGGTGCTGTAGTAGGAACAGTTGTTGGTGCTCTGGTGTTTGCAGCAGCGGCTATTTTTTACTGAGTGTGATTTACTATCTTCACAGGATCTCTAGAAAGGGCAAGTAACACCTACAGACACTGTGTTGAGAGCTAAACATCTTTATTGTGCAAAATGAATGTTTAATTGTGTGTTTATTTTTCAAAGCAGATGGTAAGAGAAGGAAACCAGAGCTTCTGGAGAAAGTTCAAACATGAGGTAAGAGACTGCACTACTGTAGCTAGCAGGGGCGTAAATTTCATCTAAAAGTTGGGGGGGACAATAAACATGAAATTTCTCAAGAGCAATTTTTGAAGGGGACACAAATAATACAGCCAAAATCGTACTTGTAAGGATATGTGTACCACAAAAAAAAAAAAAAAAAACATTTCGTTCTTATTTGGCGTTTTGGTGTACTGAAAATTATTTAATGTCCGTTTTTCTTTTCTCTGTCATTTTATCTGACCAACAATACAAAGCGATAGTAGTTTAAATACGATTAAGGTTCACCACGCAGTCATATTATAATTATTCAATTATCTTGCGTCCTCCACATAGTATTTTATACTATGATATTCAGATATTTAGATATTCAACTGCAGCAAGCCTCTGATCTGCCACTTATTATCATATTGAGCAAAACCCTACACAGATCTGACTGAACGTTCGGTTTAGAATAAGCCAATTTTTAGAATTTGGGGGCGGGTCGCTTGAATTTTGGGTTCATTAGCCTATTATTCGTAATGAAAAACACAACAACAAAACAATACAATGACACACTCCCTTAAATAGGCGCTTTTACTCTTTGAAACCAAATCTTGGATAATCTTGTCTGTCAGCGGTTTGCTCTTTCGGCTCGTGCTGTATTGAGCAGACACGTTCAGTTTTTAATTGTTTTGTCAGTTCTCTAACTGAACTAAATTATTTTATTACTATACAGCGGAGCGGGGCGGGGCGGCGGTGGGCAAGTGATGTTAACAGTGTTTTGCCTAATCTGTATTAAAGAGAAAAGAATCACTTCATCTGACGTTTAAAGTGAATAAAATAGCCTTGACAGCTACTACTGGTGTTTCACAACTGCTGTCTGAAGAGCCTTGTTCTCTCCCCAAACTTGTGTGGTAGTTTTTCTACGGTCTATGGGTAACGTTAGTTGAGGTGCACGGTGGATCAAACCACTGTGAGGCAAGGGGGGAGGGGGGACTCAAAATGTTTCTAAACTTAAAACGCATTTTTTTGTCCCGTTTGCGTTTGTATTGTTTTACTACTTACACATTTATTTTAAGTATATATTGTTATATTTACAATACTCCGCATGGTTTATAGGGGGGGACAGCCCTCAGATTGGGGGGTCCTGTCCCCCCCCGTGATTTACGCCCCTGCTAGTGTGTCTTTATAGATCTGTGTTTGATTTCACATGCACTGACAAAATCATCTCAAATAGAATCTCATTCACTGATTGATGACAGATATGATCTGTAGTGTAAACTGTACTGTTCATTTCTCTCTTTAAACTTCTGTGATTTGTTGCTCTTAGACGGAGAAAGACGCACTGAGAGGATCGCAGCAGCTTCTGCATCATTATCCACTGAATGAAATCAGCTAAAACAAACTTCTGTGATATTCTTCTGAGTATCAATAATGGGAGAATGAGCTGAAACGTGATGAAATGCTTTGCAGGCTTCTTATTAATGATAAATCACTTACCGTTGTCTGTTGTGAAAATATGAAAACATAATGTTAACTATAATAATTAGGGCCCAAGCACCGAAGGTGCAAAGGCACCTATTGAAACCCTTCTTCTCCTTCTCCTCCTCCTTCTTCTTCTCCTTCTCCTCCTTCTTCTTCTCCTCCTCCTCTCGAGTCTATGGCAGCCCATAGAACCGTTTGCGGGAAAGTTATGAAATTTGGCACACTCATAGAGGACAGTCTGAAGTGTCAACATTGCAAATTTAGAGTCTCTAACTCAATCCCTCTAGCGCCACCACCTGTCCAAAGTTTGACTCATGATTATGCTAATAACTTTTGAACCATAAGGGCTAGAAACAAAATCCTCTGATTCCTTGGCTCAATATGATTCGATTGCACCCTATAACCTACTGTAAAAAAAAAACCTACTATAACGTCATTTTCCGTCATGAAAATTTTCTCGCCATTTTGGATTTTCCGAAAAACCTACTTTTGCGAACTTGTCCTAGACGGTTCATCCGATTTGCACGAAAAATTGAACCAGATCATCTTCAGACCATGCTGACAAAAGTTGATCGTTTTCGATAAACACGCAAACAAATTTTACGTAACGCTTGCGAAAACACACTTAAGGCAATGTCTCCACAACGCTTCATCGTATTCAAACCAAACTTGGTACATGTCATCACAAGCATGACCTGAGGCAACGTGCAGCGTTTCAGCGCAGCGCCACCTACTGGTCCGGAGATACGAAAAATTGCTGTTTTTGCTTATAACTTTTGAACCGTTTGTCCAAAAATCATAAAAGTGGTCTCGTTAGAATCAGGACGGCATTCCGAGTCGTCTGATATCCATCCATTTTTAATTATGTGCTAAAATGCTGTATTTTATGAACACATTAACGGATTGTTACAAATCTTGGTATGGGTCATCAGCATGATGCCCTGAAAGAGCCTGAGAAGTTTTGAAACAGCGCCACCTAGTGGAGAATGTATTTTTTCAAATGCTTATAACTTTGGGTCTGATTGACTTATTTTCATGGGAGTAACTTTTTTTGTCTCCTGAATCCTTGCCGAGTCCAACGATACCAGACTTGCTAGGTTTCAGCATATGGTTTGTGCAGCGTTGTAATTTAGCGCTTTAAAAATATTAGCTGATATCTTCGAAACCGCTAGTCCGATCGAGACAAAACCAGCATCAGAAGTTCGTAAACATAGGTCGATAGATATATGCTAATGCCCAAATGTCAAAATATTGATAGTAAGAGGGTGTAAAATCCAATCATAGTCATGTGTCAGTCATTTTTCATGTGTTTTTTCCATATAAATGTCTATAACTACGAATACTATAAAACGAAATGAGATAATTTCATCCAAAATTGACACAGACATGTATGGGCTCACTCCGAGGACACATAAAAAAATGGTAGGATTGTGCCACTTGGTGGCGCTATAATAGAACAAAACATGAAATTCCCATTGACTACAATGCAGTATTATGATATAAAATGCAATGGTTTACAAATGAATTGGTGTACCATTACGAAACTTGGTATGTGCCATCAGCACCATGCCTTTAAGCTACTTAAAAGGTTTCAAAACAGCACCGCCATGTGGTCCATACTTATAATGAAAAGGCCTCTTGAGGCTATATCTCTGCAATGACATATTGACACTATATTGACACCCTGCTTTGATATATTGACACCAATCTTTGCAAGTGTCATTGTTCCCTTATTCTGACCACACCATATCAATTTTGTAACTGTGCCACCTATTGGTTGAAAGTGATAAATCATTAAATCATTATTATTGACTGTATTTATCATTTTACAGCTATTTTGCCTAAAATCACCTTAATAGGTCTTTAATTGCTCATTGCTGCGGTTGATCTGACATTGCCAGCCATTTTGGGATGTCTTGTCTTCTTCTTTGCGCTTGGCCCCGGTAATGGCTGCTTGTAGCTATATTATTCATATTCAAACAGGTTTTTGCTACTAAAGCTAACTGTGTTTATTGTTGCAATGATTTCTGGTTAAAGTGCTTGCGAAAGAAGTTTGAAACAGAAAGGGTGAAGGTTATGGAAAGTGACTTTATGTTTCTCAAGGCCCAATCACAACAAGGACAATAACTATAATGATAAATATAAAAGAATAGCAGAGTTTACACCACGGCTATAACAATAACGACAGAGAAAGGATATCATTGGAATCCCTTTCAGAACGAAAGGGATTTTTTTTTCCAGCTAATGAACAATAAAAATAGCCAATCAGAATCCATCCAGCTCCAGCATTTAAAGCGACAGACGACAAACCTGCAGTGCGCTTCTAATAAACAGAACGATATCGTGCACAGGTGTGGACGCTGATGGTTATCCTTATAGTTATCTTGCACTCTTGGTGTGGATGGGTCCCTATTCATTCTGTTAAAGTGCATGAATTAATTTACAAATCACATTTAAATCACACATAACTAGTTACAGGATTCGGCCTGCATGCTAAATTTATAAAACAAATGATTTGTGATTTATTGTACCATGAGAACAAGGACACAAAATCACTGTTCAGAACATTCACTTTCTCTCAGAAGTTGACATGATCTTCTTGTCAAAAAAAGTCATATTAATATTTGTATGTTTTTGAACACCTTTGAAACTTATGGCAGCACAGATTCTGGAAGTTAAAGTCCTCTTTATTTTCTCCATAGAGAAAGGGATTTTTAATTATTCTGAATAAACCTTACCATGATGTCTGGTAGATTGATCTGCTGAAGCATTCAGTCAGTATTTAACACCAGTAACCAAATGCATTTCATTGACAAATTACACATGAGAAATTACATTATGCATAATCCTGAAGAAAAATGAATCATAGAACTGTGGCAACTGTTGAATTATTAGATTTTAGTTCATTTCTATTTAGAACAGTCTTGTTTAATTATTTTCATACACAGCTTTTGCTTCAAAGTTTGTAATGCTGTGATTCATATTGGAGGTTAGTTTGGTTAAAGACATATTCATATTTTAGTGAAATCCTTATGGAGAAAATGGATAGGAAAAAATCTTCCTGAATGAAATCTGCTGAAAATGTGTGGCCTGTCACAGTCTGTTACACTGTATATGTTATGTGTACAGTTACCCTGTTTTTTTTTTTTAAATAAACTTTTTGCTTATTATAACCAACACTGTTAAAAATTTGTTGTAATTTTACAGGAAATTCCTGGCAACTAGTTGCCGTGAATTTACAGCAAGTAAGATACAGGATTGTTACTGTTTTTTTAATACGATAAAGTACTGTATTTATACAGCAATACTACTGTGATTATTACAGTAAAATGCTGTAATGTATTATAATTTCCTGTAAATTTACTGCAACTCAGTTGCCAGGAATTTCCTGTAATTTTACAGGACAGAATTACATTGAAATATTCCTGTTATTTGTAAATATCACAATAACATACTGTAATTTTCCATCTTCCGCAATTAACAACAAAACAATGGCATCTTTTCTTTGTTTTATTAACACACTATGCAACAACACATTACACACTTATAAAAGTATCCACTTCTTTTTCCATACAAACAAAATTACAGTCTCACGAGAGAATCTATCTTAATTTCCAGATGTCCAGAGAGCCCATCATCAGGGGAACATGGGAGGTGGGGGGTTTACTGTAAAGGCTCACACCACTACTAGCCCATCAACTCAAAAGTCCAGGAGTTCTTAAGAGGGTGCAGACAGTTGTGTTGAGCCTGTGTCTCTTCTCCGCTTTGCTGCCCGCCTGGGAGAGAGTTTTCATATCTGGTGATGAATACAGTGTAACAATTCATTAAAAAAATTAAAAGTTACCTAATTCCTACTTGCTCATAGAAGAAAATGACCTTGATGTATTTAACATTAACAATTTAAATATTACCACAACTTCACATTAGAATATTTTATGTGAATTTGAACAGTTTCCAGTCAGGATTTCTTTTTCAAATGGTTAAAATGTACATTCAAAAGTTGGATGGAGACCCAGCTATTGCCGTTAAGTGTCTGTTCTATCTAGAGTTGGTATTCCCCTGCAGGACATTTATTTAAACAGAAGAGTCTGACAGACAGCAGTTTAACATCACAAAATTTGACATTAATTAATTAATGAAAGTCGAAAAGTATGGTTAAGGTATTTAGCAGACGCTTTTGTCCAAAGCGACATACAATTTACAGTAGATGCATACATACAATGACATATATTGAAGAAGAAAAAATGTAAAAGCCAATGTAATTCTAAATTTTAAGTTGTTAAAGGGATAGTTCACCCAAAAATTTAAATCCTGTCATTAATTAATTCCTCATGTCTTTCCAAACCGTTCATCTTCAGAACACAAATTAAGATATTTCTGATGTAAACCAAGAGCTCTCTGACCCCTGCTTAGACAGCAATGTAACAAACACTTTCAAGGGCCAGAAAGGAAGTAAAGACATCGTTAAAATCTTCCATGTGACTCCAGTGATTTAACCTTAATTTTATGAAGCGACGAGAATAATTTTTGTGCACAAAAAAACAAACAAAATTACTTTATTGAACAATTTCTTCTCATCTGTGTCCTAGTTCTACAGCAGAACGACTTGTGCACATGCGTCGTGGTGCTCACGTGAACAGTGTCGGCCAATGGTAAGCCAGCGTTCTGAAAACGCTACACTAAAAGTCTGACACAGGCTAGAAGAAATTGTTGAATAAAGTATTTTTTTTGTTTTGTTTTATTGCGCACAAAGTATTCAGGTTAAATCACTGGAGTCACATGGACTATTTTGACGATGTCTTTACTTCCTTTCTGGCCCTTGAAAGTGTTTGTTACATTGCTGTCTAAGCAGGGGTCAGAGAGCTCTCGGTTTTCATCAGAAATATCTTAATTTGTGTTCTGAAGATGAACGGTCTGACAGGTTTGGAACGACATGAGGAATTAATGACAGATTTACATTTTGGGTGAACTAACCCTTTAACAACTTAACATTTAGAATTACATTGGCTTGTACATTGTTTTTCTTCTATATGTCATTGTATGTATGCATCTACTGTAAATTGTATGTTGCTTTGGACAAAAGCGTCTGCTAAATACCATAACCATACTTCACCAAATTTGGCATTAATTAAATGTTAAAATATTTAAAATGTTAAAATATTCTAATGTGAATAAAAACTTTTATGTGGATTGACTCGATATTTCATTGAGATAACAGAGCTGATGGAAACGATCTCCAATTAGAATGTTTTTTTTTGTGTGTGTGTGCCAAATTTGTACGAATGCACTTAATGAGCAAATGAGTTGGATGGAAACATGTCTATTGACATCAATGTATAGAGTATATCATAGAGCCTAATAATACTAGACACAAAGGAAGTGATTAATGGGACTTTCCATATGAGAATGATGGATCTATTTTCTTTATTAGTGTGTAAACAGTTTAAACATACCTTTGGACAAATTCAAGAGTGCTTGAGGCCTCTTTAGGATACTGCAAGTTGATGTCGTTCCATGGACATCATCCATTTGTCCGCATAGTGTCTCTCCTGAAATGCATTACAATATGATAACTAAAAGAGCACTAGAAAACTGCACAACATAAACACACACAAGTGGCGATGTTGGCATGATGGGCAAAATATGTACCCAATTTAAATTTGGCTGCTACTCCCTTCAAAGTAGCAGCTGCTCCCTGGAAGCCTCGCTATTTAAGCCTATCCAGCACCATCTATCTTCTCTACTGTGTCAAAATGGTGACAGTTTTCATTTTTGAAAGCTTGCGCATTTTCCACTCGCTGTGAGCGTGTGTGTTGTCAGTGTTGGAGCACGCTGGCTTAGATACTCTTAAATAATACATGTTCCAGAGAGCATTAAAACTGAGGCAGAAGCACTGGGAGCTGTCCATCACTGGACAACGAGACTACTTCAAATGGGATAGTTGCCAAAGTTAAATCAGGTATATTTTAGCTTTTTATAGTCACAGTCTCAATACTTAGATTTTTTTTTTTCTCTGGATATCAGCAGTTGTGGAATTGGGCTAGGGAATAAAAATGTAAACATTACAAAAGGTAAATTACACAACAAATTCCAA
This sequence comes from Romanogobio albipinnatus, assembly GCA_023566225.1. Lineage (NCBI taxonomy): Eukaryota > Metazoa > Chordata > Actinopteri > Cypriniformes > Gobionidae > Romanogobio > Romanogobio albipinnatus. Next base: position 34,284,974 of record CM042263.1, read on the forward strand.
TTACTATTATTTTAATATTCCATACAGTATGCCAGGCAGCCATATATAATGTGAGACAAAGAAAATGGTCCACTCAACACGGAAGGAAAAAATGCCTAATGTTTTTAAAATACTGTATGCTACACCATCTAAAACAGTAAAAGGATGTTAGCCAGTCAACTCACTGTAGCGGTTCAGACTGTCTATATTATAATAATTTTGAATAGATAAGTCGGTGTGGAGACTATATTATCACAATGGTATTGCACAAACAATTTACCAAATAACTTGTGTGTGTGTGTGTGTGTGTGTGTGTGTGTGTGTGTGTGTGTGTGTGTGTGTGTGTGTGTGTGTGTGTGTGTGTGTGTGTGTGTGTGTGTGTGTGTGTGTGTGTGTGTGTGTGTGTGTGTGTGTGTGTGTGTGTGTGTGTGTGTGTGTGTGTGTGTGTGTGTGTGTGTGTGTGTGTGTGTGTGAGTGAGTGTGTTATTTCAATATTGCTTATTTTTTTCACACTTGTGTTGTTTGCTACTTGAACACTGGGGCATAATACAGAAAATACATCATGTGTTCAAATGCAAAGACGAGTGTGGGTAAAGGGTGCTGAAGAGTGAGGGAGCTGTTTGGCCTAAACTTTTTCTAAAACTAACAACCTGAGGTAAATATTGGTATATCATCATAGGGGGTTTAAATGGTAAAACATATGTTGAATAAAAGGATTATGTTGAATAAAATCATAAAATAGTATTGCTCAAGTCCTAACATAGTGAAAGATTGCAATAAATGAACTGTTTTCCCACCCATTTGAAGGGGTGATATTTATCAGGGCTGTAAGTGTCTGAGAACGTCTTCACTACTTTGTTTTGTATGAATGATGTTATAATTTCATTTCTGAGGTTTTACAGCTGCTTTCTTTGGGTTCCAGCACATGTTGATCCAGTCTTAAAATATATAATATCTGTACTCTTTGATTCTTTTATTACACCCTCAAATTGCCATTTAATATGATTCATAGATGTATATCAGTTCAATAACATTCAGTTCAATTCTACAGTGATTTATTGGTGTGACAATATTTTTACATTCATATCTGTGGGGATGCTGCAAACAATTATACATCAACATGAAAACAGCAACATAACATAAAATAAGAAAAATATGAAAGCAATGTAATTAACAAAGGAATGTAAAATAGATGGCATTACAGAATAAAATGAAATATTCAAGAATATTCATCGTTTTGGCCACCAGATGGCCCCAATACACCAGATTCAGGTGATGAACTTTTACAATCCAGTTCTCAGAGAGAATAGGTCAGCAAAGCTTCACAATCACTGAACAGTTAGACCACACATATTTTAAAACTGCAATATATCACAATATATTTATGACATCTGTTCTGTGTTCTCTGTTTTAGCTCTTGTAGCTCTGACGTCATTGAGCAGAAGAACAGCAGCAGCCGCAGCAGCCACGCCCATCAGCGCAGTGACGACCAATCGGAGCACAGCTTCAGCAGAATCACAACAGTGGGCGTGGACTTCTGAAAAAACAACATGAGCAATTATAAAAACATAATTGCGGTTTTCAACAAGCTGACTTCAGCTGCCACAAACTCAAAATTAAAATAAGACAAAATAAAAAATGATATCTGCAAAATCATCTTGTGCTCCACAGAAGAAAACAAACCAAACATGTTTAGAGAGACATGAGTAAATGATGACAGAAGCTCATTCATCATGTCAGGCATCTTAAGTTATAAGTCTCGATCAAATCAACACATTAATTCAGTGAATAAGTGCAATATCATCACAGCTGTACCTGCACATGTGTGGCAGAGTTGAGTGATGTTGGGATGTCTGGTCTGGTTGCTGATGGGATTGTTGAGCACACAGCTGTAGGTGTTTTTATCCTGATATTCCACCTCCAGAGGTAGAGAGAGACTGATGCTGAGATCAGACACACTGATGCTGGACAATAAACTGTTTCCTTTGTACCAGGAGAGAGTCACATGACTCACATTCACAGCTGAACACAACAGTGAACATGATGATGATGATGATGATGATGTTGAAGAACATTGTGAAGAGTTACTGATGATGACAGGAACAGGCAGACGAGCTGGAAAACATGAGAGAACAAATCTGAATAAATCTAATCAACAATCTTATTACCAATGTGTTTAGTGATCACAGTGAGTGTTTCTATGATCTGAAACTAAAAAATGTCAGTATGGAAAAAATAAAACAAGAATATCTGAGGGATGAGACAAATGACGTCTCTACTCACCAAAGACAGAAACACTGAATGATTTTGATGATCGTTTTACTCCATTTATCTCTAGTTTATAATCTCCAGCATGTTCAGTTGTGATGTTTGTGATGGTCAGAGATCCAGTTTGATTGTCCAGCTTCAGTCTGTCTCTGAATCTCCCATCAGGAACATCATCAAATGTGGAGAAGATTTGTCTCTCAATGCTGATTTCAGCTATCTGAGAGTTTTCAGCTCCATATCTCCACAGTATCTCGTCGTTTTCCTGTATTTCAGTAACATCAGTGTTTAGAGTGACAGAATCTCCCTCCATCACTGACACTGACTCACCAAACACACCTGATGAACAAACAGAAACAGATTTAGGTTGATGTTTTTTATGTGTATTGTATTTATTTATAGATCACTTTTCAGACTACACAGGAACTCCAAAGTGCTGTACATTACAAGTCAATAAAACAATGATAAATCAATCAAAATGAAAATAACAACAAACTAAAACAACAAGCAATAAAACATCTGTTAAAAGTTTAAAATGCTAGCGAGAACAGGTTTGACTTTAAGCAGCACTTGAAGGCGTCGGGGATGATCTAATCACAAAAGACCAGTTATTCCATAATCCATAATCTGGCCAGCGACAGTGAAAGCGTGGTCACCCGTAGATTTAAGACGTGCTCTTGGGATCATTAATAATAGTTTATTTGAAGATCTCAGCATTAAATTTGACTTAAATGGCTTGATATGTTGTTTATAAATCCTGAAATCTTTAGATGTGAATTGAAGAACAGCAGCAGAAACACAAAAGAACATTGTCAAGAGTCTCTACTGATGCAGGAACAGATGAGCTGGAAAACATGAGAGAAATAATGATCTGAGAGGAATAAAGTGTTCAGTGTTCAGCATCTGTCAGTCGGTGTGGTCAGTGGTCAACGCTGATACTGACAGTCCTGATGATTTGTGAATGACAGTGAAGTGATTAAGGCTGCGTTCACACTGCAGGGCTTAATGCTCAATTCCGATTTTTTGAAAAAATGCGATTTTTTTGCAAGGCCGTTCACATTTCCAATTAAATGCGACCTTTTGTGATCTCCTGTGTGAACGTGAAATGACCCAGAAGTGACCCGCATGCGCAGAAGAGTACTCAACGGTCAACGACGTCACTTGTTGTTTACGGAAGTAGCCAAATATGGGTGTCAGCATTGGAGTTCGTTTAGCTTTATTAAAGTTATTTTCACAACGGAGCCAGCACCATTACAACCTTCTCATGTTAATTCCCTTCCACTGACTGGTCTCAGCATCGTCCGCCATAGTTGTTTATTTTGTTTAATTTCCCGCCTATTCAACGTACAATGATGACGTTTGTCGCGTATCAACGACGTGCGGGTCGGATACATGTGACCTGGCAGTTCAGACTGAAGACGCATTTCAAAAGATCGGATATGTATCGGATTTGGACCACATACCCAAGTGGCCTGGGTCGCATTTGAAAAGATCTGATCTGTGTCGTTCAGACTGTCATGAAAAGATCAGATACAGGTCGCATAAGGGCCAAAAAAATCGGAATTGGGTCGTTTCAGCCTGCAGTGTGAACGCAGCCTAAGACTGACACTATAGATCACATGTTAATGACAACATGGTGGATGTAGTGCATCCAGATCACATTCATACTACACACATTCATACTATATAGAACAGTACTCTAGAAACTAAATTGCTTAGTTGGCATCACTAGTCCGCTTTTTGTGAAGAAAATGTACATGATTTTGATTAGTGCTAGAGAGTAGTCGAGCTTGGAGACATACTATCACGTCTTTAACGGTTACTCTTGTGATGGAATTTTTAATTAATCATAACTAACATTTCTCTCCTTTTTGGCAGAATTAACATTTATATTCTTTAGAAACCGAAATGTCCCCAAAACTTGAGCCGAAGTCAGTGTGTGTGTCTGGATCACATCTGAATATAACAAAAGGGGAAATGAAACTGGACAGATCTAAATATATAAAATCATGACTTTGAGGAACAAAGTGAACAAGAAATCCAGATTCATTTTGTTTACCTAGTAACAAAAGAATTTGCTGAATTATACATATGGAGAACCTATCATATTGTAGGGAAATGATGTAATGAATCATGTCACCTTTGCCATGCTCCTATAAAAACTGTTCTATTCTTTTTCTGGTGGGATTCTCTCTGAAATTGGTCTGAGATCCTCCCGGCCGTGACTAAATCATATTCAAAGGCATTGTCTGGAATCTGTCTGGTTAGTGAGACACTAGAGATCTTATTCCCAAGTCATAGAGTTCATGGGGTCAAGACGTTGACCGGCTCAGCCGACGTCGATTAGGAGACGCGCTAGAGGATGCATTTGTAAGAGTCGATCAGGAGAAGTTTAGGGGCGTCGATTAGGAGAATTACCACACTCTCTACACGAATCCTGTCACTGTAAACTGTAAAGATTTAATATCTTAAAAAAGAAATAAACTTACCAGCCATATGCCACATGTAGAACAGAATAAACAGATGAACCATCTTCAAATCACAGTGCTTGAAACATGTGAACACTCACAGTGACATGAACTAACTCAACAGTGTTAAACTGTGTTGCGTGTGAATCCTCCCCCACCGGATTTGACCACTCATCCATGTACAAACTACTCTTGCATGTGCTGGATGTGTCGGTTGTAAATGTTCTTCTTTCTCCTTTCATAACTTATACTGTTCTTAGTGGCAGACAGTATTGATTATTTTACAAGTGGTTGACACTGATGTAAATTGTACCTTTCTGTGCTTGTTGTTTGCCTAACGAAGACCCTTTGGGTCGAAACGTTAATTTTAATAAATCTTTGTGAGCAGCAGTGGCAGTGTGCCAATTCTTGTTTATTTTTAGTGATTTATTTTGATTGAGCACCTTCCAAAAGTTTTGCTTTTGTGTGCATAATTCTTCTTTGAATTCATATTTTACAAGTTGTACCATTTAAGTTCTATATCATTGTCGATTATAAAACTGACCTCTGGCCTGACTCTAGTTAGCGGTGCTTGTGGAGGAAAGCATCACTATTGTTCTCTTGTGTTTGTGCTTGCTACGGATGTGAAAAATGCAGAAAATTGAACTCGATCCAAATTTTTTTTAAGACCAAGGAAAGTTTCGGAGGCAGTGTTTGTGTAAACGTGATTGACACAACATGAGGTTGTATTTATTTTTAACACGCAAAAATTTTGGACTCGGTGTGCAAGGACCTTAACTTGCATAGGAATTTTGTATTGAACATAACTCTGGACCACAATGTCATAGAGACATGGGAGGTGGGCTCATTTCACTCAGGCAACCAATCAGTCTCTCAGGATCATTGTATCAAGCCACGCCCTTGCAACCATTTAGATCACCCTAGCAACTGATCCCATAAACTGCCATTATAAAGGCCCAGATGGATATCTTTGCAGCACAGTGTCATAGAGGCATGAGCGTGGGCTCGTTTGACTCTTCTTTTTGGACACTCTGCAACAACACCCTAGCAACAAATGTCGAGCTCCCTAGCAACAAGTTCCATAGACTTCCATTCAAAGAGATCAAAAGGGAATATCTTTGGATAGAAGAGTCATGATGGTGGGTTCGTTTTACTCAGGGCAGCCAAACATGAATCACATTCAATAATTCCTAATTATGCTCTAGCAACCATTGTTGAGCACCATAGCAACCCAAACCCTACGAGGGATATCTTCAAATCTGAATGTCAGCGGCATTGTTTTTTTTTTTTTTTATCAGTCATACTGGCAAGCAGCCTTTGGAGTATCATCATTGGCAGCCACTCCCTAACAACCAAACAGAGTACCCTAGCAACCATTTAGCAAGACCTATAGACCTTATACACCAGAGAAACAAGCACACATCCATCTTAAGAATTTTGTTTTCGAACTGTTTACTGTTTACCGCATCAAACCGCATCTCTGATCAGATGTAAATAGATCAGACCCCTGCCGGTTTCACTTTGACTCACAGACTGAGCTGCTCGAGTGTCGTCTGCATTCACTGAATCACAGACTGAACGTTTCACTCGGCATGAAGAGACACTCTGAGGCCTTCTGTGACTATTGTGCACTTTGCTAATATTATAATATATACATTTTTGCATGATAGTTAAAGATTCATTGAAAGTTGTTGCTCTAAACTTGTATACACTTCCTTGTTCTGCTGTACACAACGGAAGATATTTGCAAGAATGTTTGTAACCAAGCAGACCATGTTATTTTTTTCCTACAATGCTAGTCAATTGGGGGGTGGGGATCTACTTGGTTACAAACATTCATCCATATATCTTCCTTTGTGTTCAGCAGAACAAAGACATTTATGCAGGTTTGGAACAATTAAAGGGTGAGTAAATGATGACAGAATTTTCATTTTTGGGTGAACTTTCCCTTTAAGGTTACAATTTAAATTCACATGCAAAACACCCTGCTTTTTGCCTTTCCCCTCTGCATTAGAAAAAACAACAACAAAATAATCAATATTGTATTTACATACTGGAGTCACAGTGCAGAATATTAACAGTAACAGTCTCATGATTATTTATGTATTTATTTATTTAAACTTGAATCTAGTTGATAACAATGACTGTTTGGTTGAAATGATGGCACCTCTGACTGAAAAAAACATTTGAAGTCCACTAGTCCTGTAGTTTGTGTTATACACCATCCGTCAATAAGTACCAAAACAGAGGAAGTGTTATTGTCTACGTCTCCCTGTGTGTGTGTGCGTGTGCGTGTGCGTGTGCGTGTGCGTGTGCGTGTGCGTGCGCGCGCGTGTGTGTTTGTTTATTACATTTTGGGGACCAAATGTCCCCACAAAGATAGTAAAACCTGAGATCACCTACATTGTGGGGACATTTGGCTGGTCCCCATGAGGAAAACATCTTGTAAATCAGACTAAATGATGTTTTTTGAAAATGTAAAAAGGCAGAATGTCTCCTGTGATGGGTAGGTTTAGGGGGATAGAATGTACAGTATTTATGGTATAAAAACCATTACGTCTATGGAAAATCCCCACAAAGATAGTGAACCAGACGTGTGTGTGTGAGTGTGTAATTTTAATATTGCTTATTTTTTTCACACTTGTGTTGTTTGCTACTTGAACACTGGGGCATAATACAGAAAATACATCATGTGTTCAAATGCAAAGACGAGTGTGGGTAAAGGGTGGTGAAGAGTGAGGGAGCTGTTTGGCCTAAACTTTTTCTAAAACTAACAACCTGAGGTAAATATTGGTATCTTGTATAGCATCATAGGGGGTTTAAATGGTAAAACATATGTTGAATAAAATCATAAAATAGTAATACTCAAGTCCTAACATAGTGAAAGATTGCAATAAATGAATTGTTTTCCTCCCATTTGAAGGGGTGATATTTATCAGGGCTGTAAGTGTCTGAGAACGTCTTCACTACTTTGTTTTGTATGAATTATGTTATAGTTTCATTTCTGAGGTTTTACGGCTGCTTTCTTTGGGTTCCAGCACATGTTGATCCAGTCTTAAAATATATAATATCTGTAATTTTATGAACAACTTTGACTCTTTTATTACACCCTTAAATTGCCATTTAATATGATTCATAGATGTATATCAGTTCAATAACATTCAGTTCAATTCTACAGTGATTTATTGGTGTGACAATATTTTTACATTCATATCTGTCGGGATGCTGCATACAATTATACATCAACATGAAAACAGCAACATATCACAAATTAAGAAAAATATGAAAGCAATGTAATTAACAAAGGAATGTAAAATAGTTGGCATTACAGAATAAAATGAAATATTCAAGAATATTCATCGTTTTGGCCACCAAATGACCCCAATACACCAGATTCAGGGGATGAACTTTTACAATCCAGTTCTCAGAGAGAATAGGTCAGCAAAGCTTCACAATCACAAAACAATTAGACCACACATATTTTAAAACTGCAATATATCACAATATATTTATGACATCTGTTCTGTTTTCTCTGTTTTAGCTCTTGTAGCTCTGACGTCATTGAGCAGAAGAACAGCAGCAGCCGCAGCAGCCACGCCCATCAGCGCAGTGACGACCAATCGGAGCACAGCTTCAGCAGAATCACAACAGTGGGCGTGGACTTCTGAAAAAACTACACGAGAAATTATAAAACATAATTGTGGTTTTCAACAAGCTGCCTTTAGCTGAAACAAACTCAAAATTAAATTAAGACAAAATAAAAAATGATATCTGCAAAATCATCTTGTGCTCCACAGAAGAAAACAAACCAAACATGTTTAGAGAGACATGAGGAAATGATGACAGAAGCTCATTCATCATGTCAGGCATCTTAAGTTATCAGTCTAGATCAAATCAACAAATTAATTCAGTGAATACATAATATAATCACAGCTGTACCTGCACATGTGTGGCAGAGTTGAGTGATGTTGGGATGTCTGGTCTGGTGGCTGATGGGATTGTTGAGCACACAGCTGTAGGTGTTTTTATCCTGATATTCCACCTCCAGAGGTAGAGAGAGACTGATGCTGAGATCAGACACACTGATGCTGGACAATAAACTGTTTCCTTTGTACCAGGAGAGAGTCACATGACTCACATTCACAGCTGAACACACCAGTGAACATGATGATGATGATGATGATGATGATGATGATGATGATGATGATGATGAAGAACATTGTGAAGAGTTTCTGCTGATGACAGGAACAGGCAGAGGAACTGAGAAAACATGAGAGAACAAATCTGAATAAATCTAATCAACAATCTTATTACCAATGTGTTTAGTGATCACAGTGAGTGTTTCTATGATCTGAAACTAAAAAATGTCAGTATGGAAAAAAAAAAAGAAGAATATCTGAGGGACGAGACAAATGACGTCTCTACTCACCATAGACAGAAACACTGAATGTTTTTGTTGTCAGTTTCTCTCCATTTATCTCTAGTTGATAATCTCCAGCATGTTCAGTTGTGATGTTTGTGATGGTCAGAGATCCAGTTTGATGATCCAGCTTCAGTCTGTCTCTGAATCTCCCATCAGGAACATCATCAAATGTGGAGAAGATTCCAGCAGCTCTACTGATTTCAGCTATGAGAGAGTTTTCAGCTCCATATCTCCACAGTATGTCGTCGTCTTCCTGTATTTCAGTAAGATCAGTGTTTAGAGTGACAGAATCTCCCTCCATCACTGACACTGACTCACCAAACACACCTGATGAACATGAACAGAAACAGATTTAAAAAAAAAAAAACAGATTTAGGTTGATGTTTTTTATTTGTATTGTATTAATTCATAGATCACTTTTCAGACTACACAGTAACTCCAAAGTGCTGTACATTACAAGTCAATAAAACAATGATAAATCAATCAAAATGAAAATAACAACAAACTAAAACAACAAGCAATAAAACATCTGTTAAAAGTTTAAAATGCTAGCGAGAACAGGTTTGACTTTAAGCAGCACTTGAAGGCGTCGGGGATGATCTAACCACAAAAGGCCAGTTATTCCATAATCCATAATCTGGCCAGCGACAGTGAAAGCGCGGTCACCCGTAGATTTAAGACGTGCTCTTGGGATCATTAATAATAGTTTATTTGAAGATCTCAGCATTAAATTTGACTTAAAGGTCCTGTCCTTCGTGATCCCATTGTTCAAACTTTAGTTAGTGTGTAATGTTGCTGTTAGAGCATAAATAATACCTGTAAAATTATAAAGCTCAAAGTTCAAAGTCAAGCGAGATTTAACAGAGGTCCCCTTTCAAAGCCTACAGCGAACGGCCGATTAGGACTACATCCCTCTACTTCCTTCTTAAATAACGTCACTCGAACACTGAGCGCATGCATCTCTGGTAAGAGGCGTGACCTTACCGGGCAACGTGCGCTAAGCTGCTGTCGAATCACAACCTATGATCACAACACGGGAACCGCTGGCACAATAAGAACTCGTTACGTTTTCTGAAGGAGGGACTTCATAGAACAAGGAACTCATCAGCCGTTTTTAGGACAGTGAAAACAGCGGTATACAGATGAGTAAATTGTGTGAAAAATACTGTGTTTTTTTACACGCGAAACATGAACACGTTATATTGCACACTGTAAACACAATCAAAGCTTCAAAAAAACAGGAAAAACGGGACCTTTAAATGGCTTGATATGTTGTTTATAAATCCTGAAATCTTTAGATGTGAATTGAAGAACAGCAGCAGAAACACAAAAGAACATTGTCAAGAGTCTCTACTGATGCAGGAACAGATGAGCTGGAAAACATGAGAGAAATAATGATCTGAGAGGAATAAAGTGTTCAGTGTTCAGCATCAGTCAGTCGGTGTGGTCAGTGGTCAACGCTGATACTGACAGTCCTGATGTTCTTATTGCATGTAAAGGGTCATCACACGTTCACCACAGAGAGGAAGGAGGAGTTTGGTGGAAGAAGAAAAAGTTCAACAAAACTTCAGATCATCTACAGTGACTGGAAACTGGATTGTGTTTGTGTGTGAAGAACGTGTTGTGCTGTAGCAACAAAATTGCTTAGTTGGCATCACTGAGCGCGGCCCGTGTAGTCAGCTTTGTGTGAAGAAAAAGTACATAGGCCTACTTCCGTATCTGAGAGAAAAGAAGCAGCACATTGATCTGCAGTCGCGGGTCTTTCATGAGACTCTCCTCATATTAATGCAACGATGCATTTAAAGTTAACGGCCAAACGGATCTTTATACGAGTTCACAGTATTGCAGATGAAATTTAACGTGGAAACATTAAATAAATATTTTTTATCAGGTTAAATGTTGATCATTAGTCACTTTAACCCAGGGGTCTCAAACTCATTTTACCTGGGGGCCGCTGGAGGTCGACTCTGGGTCAGGCTGGGCTGCATCAAGTATTCCACATAAAAAGTGTTTCAAGTATTCCAAAAAAAAGTAGCACAACTGATCCAATCTTCTCAATCTTTAATATTAACAGTTCTTCAACATGAATGTTTCTTCTGAACATGAACGGTTCCTCTGAATTTGAACTAAATATAGCCTATAGAAATTAAATCATGTAATATGAAATAATGAATGATTTTAATTTTATTTTAAATAATAGACTAATTCACAGCAAGGCCGTAACAGGTCAAACAGAACAGTGAGTGAAATTCTAGGTCTTATTCTAGTTGGGAAATAATCTTTTTGGGACTATTTGTAAACAATATTTGCATTAATTTGCGTCAAATATATTATTAGTCCTGATATTCTTCGCTTGAGTGAGTGAATAAATACATAGATCCGCTAAACATCATAGTGGTCTGGTGGTAGAATTTTTGTCAACCGTGTCAAAGGTTCCGGGTTCTAATCCGCTCATATAGTTTTTCTTCATTAAAATCAAAGATGCTCATCAATGATTATATAATAAGACCATGGACACTTTTGCATTTTGTTTTGTGATTTCACCGGAAAGAATAGAGTCTCTCTCAGCAACGGCATTAAGCGATAGATTGACACGCTCGTCTGTGTGTGAAGACTGTGTGTGCAGTGTGCACGAGCCAAAAGAGAATGTAAACCCCGCCTACTTTCATTTGATTGGCCATCTCATGACATTGACGACTGCTGTTAGACCACATTCGTTTCAACTGTCTGATCAGCTTCATTCGTCTGTTGCTGTCAATCACGCGGTGTCAACCAATTATACTGCACGAGGGAGGGGCGAGCCAACTCTCTCTCTCTCTCTCTCTCTCTCTCTCTCTCTCTCTCTCACACACACACACACAAAGGAGGCAGCAAGCGTGGCAAGCGCGGCACACGCAACGACTCAGCAAAAAGGTGCTTTTCAGAGCAACGCGCGGGCCGCACTTACACTAAACTTTGATGTCAAGAAGGGGGCCACAAAATATCATCCTGCGGGCCGCGAGTTTGAGACCCCTGCTTTAACCCCTTCATCTAAACCTCTTAACCGTCAGTCTCGCACATCTGCCATGTTTGTTGTTTTTTAAACCCTTTTATTCTGTTTAAATGTCATTGAAAGTGCAGAATCAAATTTATTTCAGCTTAATCTGTGCATCTTTTATTTAGGAATAACAGAGAATGCGAATCCTTATGCTGATTAAAAAAGTAGCCAATTGCTTTGTATTAAAACTAAAGCATAATTTAATGTCTTAAAAGTAATAAACTTACCAGCCACATGCCACACGCAGCACAAAATAAACAGATGAACCATCTTCAAATAACACTTGAAATATGCGAACACTCACAGTGACAGACAGATCATGAACTAACTCAACAGTGTTGAACTGTGATATTAATATAGTGCTGCGTGTGAATCCTCCCACACCGGATTTGACCACCACCCACACACACACATGCATGTGTTGGCTGTAAAGTTCTTATACTGTTCATAGTGGCAGACAGTATTGATTATTTAACAAGTTGTACCATTTAAGTTCTATATCGTTGTCGATTATAAAACTGACCTCTGGCCTGACTCTAGTTCACTATTGTTCTCTTGTGTTTGTCGTTGACCCATGAATGAGGTGTCAAATCATGCAGCTTTTTTAAGAGAAGTGTGCTTTGACTTTTATAAGCAATCAGGCGTCCAATGTTCACCCAGTGGGCAAAAATTTACATCGATTTAACATGGGGATGATGTTTGACGGTTCATAAACATGGATTTTGCAGAAACTTAGGATAATGTATTTGAAGAGGCTGTCATGCTCTGTAGGAACATACCTCACAATGGGGTGTAAGTTGTACCTGCAAGACTAGAAAAGTCCTGGTTGAGGAACAAGGACTCTGAGAAAATAAAAGAAATTAGCATCTGAACTCACTCATACAGTTAGCGCTCCCATCCGAATCATCTGAGAACGGTTTTAATGTATATGACTTTCCTTTCACCTACTTCTTCCCCCAATCTCTCCTCCAGAATTCATCCAAGATCTTTATGGTTTAATGTCAATTCTCACCGTACAGTATTATACATGTTTGATATCGTTTGAAATGTCTCAGTGTGACTGGTGCAAAGATCTCATCCCCACAGAAGTAAACAAGAAGATAATAAAGGTTTTAAGAGTTTAGAGATATTTTTCTTATTACGTTGGGTGTGGCTTCGGCCAAATGGTTAAACCCCTGCTGTCAATACAGGTCATATGGGACAGTGATTAATGTAAATTCCCATTGTAGTAGAGTTTGCTCGTATGGGAAGAAGGAGGCGGGAACCGGCAAACATTCAAAGACGTTTAATAAGTCAACACAAAATAAAATGGTGGCGGCAGCCCCTCACGGACGACTGCCGCCTACATACAAAAACAAATAAACACAAAATGAAAGTAAAAGCGGCAGCCCCTCGCGGACGACTGCCGCGCACACACATAACAAAACGTAAATAAAACACAACGCAAAATCCCAGGCCTGGTCCTCTCTCGTCCTTCACTGTCGTCGCTCCTCCTTTATACTCCTGTCACTCCTCCGTGAGACATGAGAAACGGATGAGCGCGGCCTCGTCCCGCTCTCACGGTCCCTCAGCCTTGCTGCTCGCCACACCCATTGTTAACACGTTTCCAATTGAAAGAGTTTTCTGTCTTGGTCTGAGTACATAAGGAGATGCTTGAGAAGGGTCAGGACGCAAACTTTGACATCGTTCAGCCCATAACGCCGAGTGTCTCCTACAGATGCTCAGCGTTATGTAATTTTAAGGAGCCATGTATCCATATTTTATTCTTTACTGCAAAGTATTTGATGTTATGTATGGATTATCTTTGAATTGATTATGTAATTGGCGCTATACATTTACCTGACTGTTAATAAATTTTGATCTATTCTGACTTACTCTGGAATTATTAACTACTGTCTCTCTAGTAGATTATGAACGGCATAATCGGCATATAATTTCAACAAAGGGTTAAACAGAATAATTAAATGTGTGGTTAACTATTAAATATAAATGAGCAAATAAACAATTGGCATTCGAATCTAAATTCGAGATTATGATAAATGGAGTCAGATAAAGATGAATTGGAATAAAATCCCTTTGCCCAGCTGAAAATACCGAACGTGCAGCGACCTTCACCCATTTAGACACCCTAGCAACCATTTAGAGCACCCTAGCAACTGATCCCATAAACTGCCATTATAAAGGCCCAGATGGATATCTTTGCAGCACAGTGTCATAGAGACATGAGCGTGGACTCGTTTGATTCATGCTATCATTCAGTCTTCTTCACTCTAAAAAATGCTGGGTTAACCCATTCAACCCAAGTTGAGTTGAAAATGGACTAACCCAGCGATTGGGTTGAATGTTTGCTTAAAACAACCCAATCGCTGGGTTAAAACAACCTAACCGCTAGGTTAAAAGAACCCAATCGCTGGGTTAAAACAACCCAACCGCTGGGTTAAAACAACCCAATTGCTGGGTTAAAACAACCCAACCGCTGGGTTAAAACAACCCAATCGCTGGGTTAAAACAACCTAACCACTGGGTTAAAACAACCCAACCGCTGGGTTAGTGCATATCCAACCCAACTTGGGTTGTTTTCAACCCAGCATTTTTTAGAGTGTTCTTAGACACTCTGTAACAACACCCTAGCATCAAATTTCAAGCTCCCTAGCAACAAGTTCCATAGACTTCCATTCAAAGAGATCAAAAGGGAATATCTTTGGATAGAAGTGTCATAAGGGGGTGGGTTGGTTTGAATCAATCAGGGCAGTAAACAGCCAATCACAAATCATCTTCAACAATTCCTAGTTACGCTCTAGCAACCATTGTTGAGCACCCTAGCAACCCAAACCCAAAGGGATATCTTCAAATCTGAATGTCAGAGGCAGGTTATTTTTCATTATTCATACTGGCAAGCAGCCACTCCCTAACAACCAAACAGAGTACCCTAGCAACTGTTTAGCAAGAACTATAGACCTCATACGCCAGAGAAACAAGCGCACATCCATCTTAAGAATTTTGTGTTTGAACTACTATTTGTGCGGTAGCTCTGTATATTTCCATCTCTGTCCAAGAGTAAAGCTGGGGAAGTGGATTTACTTATGGTAGAGATAACAAAAGTTATCATGAACTTTGTAATGCTTGAAGCGGATGACATGACAAATGTCAGTAGACTGGGCAGATTATAAAGTTATCAGCTCATTCATAATGTTGAAATTCAAACCAGAAGAACACAATGAGTGCAGCGCTGAAAAGGGGCGGGGCTACAGAGGTCTATATCTCTGCATCAGAACATTGTGTAGACATGGGGGTTGGCTTTAGCAAGGACTTCCAACATGCTACACATGCTAGCAGTGAATAGCTACATGCTAATAGTGACTAATAGCTAATAGTGATGCTAATCATATTTTTTAAAATCCCAACTAATTATTAAAGCATGATAAAAAACAAGTCAAAATGTGCTAGCATCATGCTGACAACATGTTAATGCTAATGCTAGCATCTTGTTAAAAACATGCTAATCTGTTTGTCTCTTGATTAAACCACACATCCCTCTCAGAATATCATAGAGGCAATGTTTTTACTTGAGGCAGTTGCACACAGCACCATTCACATTTACTTCACACAATGGACATAGGCCTACAGGTTTTGTTGGTGTTG
Organism: Romanogobio albipinnatus; assembly: GCA_023566225.1. Lineage (NCBI taxonomy): Eukaryota > Metazoa > Chordata > Actinopteri > Cypriniformes > Gobionidae > Romanogobio > Romanogobio albipinnatus. The sequence continues at coordinate 34,300,788 of CM042263.1, forward strand.
TTGTTGTTTTCCCACACATTACTGTTGATGGATCAGGGGGTTAAGGTTTTTTGCAAGCAACTTATAAATTATAATTACTATATTTATAGCCTAAAGCAGAAGCTGTTTATCCAGCCATCAGATCAAACCGCATCTCTGTTCAGATGTAAATAGATCAGACCACTGCAGGTTTCACTTTGACTCACAGCCTGAGCTGCTCGAGTGTCGTCTGCATTCACTGAATCACAGACTGAACATGTTTCACTCGGCATGAAGAGACACTCTGAGGCCTTCTGTGACTAGTGTGCACTTTGCTAATATTATAATATGTTTTTGTATGATAGTTAAAGATTGATTTAAACTACACACTCTGTATTTACAAAACCTGCTGCTTTTAAGGTCACAGTTTAAATTCAATGCAAAACACACATTTTTTTTGCATTTCCCTTATGCATCAGAAAACTATTCTTATACTTGGTGATATACACCATCTGAAACAGGAAGTGATATTGGCTATGTCACCCCGTGTGTGTGTGTGTGTGTGTGTGTGTGTGTGTGTGTGTGTGTGTGTGTGTGTGTGTGTGTGTGTGTGTGTGTGTGTCATTTCTTTGGGCCTGCATGCCCTTGCATTCTTTGCTACTTGAACACTGGGGCATAACACCAAAAATACGTCATATGATTGGTCAAATGCAAAGACCACAAGTAAAGGGTGGTGGTGTAAAGGGTTTAAGTAAAAGGCTTATGTTGAATAAAATCATAAAATAGTATTACTCAAGTCCTAAAGTAGTGGAAGATTGCAATAAATTAATTGATTTCCACTCATTTGACGGGGTGATATTTATCAGGGCTGTAAGTGTCTGAGAACGTCTTCACTACTTGTTTGTATGAATGCACTCATATATGACATAAGCACTGAAATATATGAACTTAGACATCATGACACATGTTAGGGGTTGAGCTGCTGTGATGCTGTTTTAGCTGCTGTTCTTGAAACCACCAGATGGAGCCATTTATCAGTTTTATATATTTATTTATTAAATATACACCGATCAGGCATAACCTAATATTGTGTTGGTCCCACTTTTGCTGCCAAAACAGCCCTGACCCGTCGAGGCATGGACTCCACTAGACCCCTGAAGGTGTGCTGTGCTATCTGACACCAAGATGTTAGCAGCAGATCCTTTAAGTCCTGTAAGTTGCGAGTTGGGGCCTCCATGGATCGGACATGGTTCAGCACATCCCACAGATGCTCGATTGGATTGAGATCTGGGGAATTTGGAGACTAAGTCAACACCTCAAACTCGTTGTTTTGCTCAAATCATTCCTGAACCATTTTTGCGTTGTGGCGGCGCATTATCTGCTGAAAGAGCCACAGCCACCAGTGAATTGATCAGACCAGGCCACCTTCTTCCATTGCTTCGTGGTCCAGTTCTGATGCTCACATGCCACTGTTGGCGCTCTCAGCGGTGGACAGGGGTCAGCATGGGCACCCTGACTGGTCTGCGGCTATGCCGCCCCTAGGATGCACTGTGTATTCTGACACCTTTCTATCAGAACCAGCATTAACTTCTTGAGCAGTTTGAGCTCCAGTAGCTCGTCTGTTTGATCGGACCACACGGCCAGCCTTCACTCTCCACGTGCATCAATGAGCCTTTGCCGCCCATGACCGGTTCTCCACCGGTTCTCCACTGTTCCTTCCTTGGAGCACTTTTGAAAGATACTGACCATTGCAGACCGGGAATACCCCACAAGAGCTGCAGTTTTGGAGATGCTCTGACCCAGTCGTCTAGCCATCACAATTTGGCCCTTGTCAAACGCGCTCAAATCCTTATGCTTGCCCATTTTTCCTGCTTCTAACACATCAACTTTAAGGACAAAATGTTCACTTGCTGCCTAATATATCCCACCCACTAACAGGAGCCGTGATGAAGAGATCATCCAAGGTTGCCAACTCTCACGCATTGGGTGTGATACTCATGCTTTCAGGCTCTGTCTCACGCTCTCACGCTGCCCAACTCAATCTCACGCCAAATTGCCAAACCTGTAGCCTGACGTCGTCATACTCAATTCTAGTCAGAATTTGAGTCTGATACTGCTCCATTGGGCTGTGATTATGGGGCGTGTTTAAACCGAACCAGGAAAGACCTCAATTGGATAGACCTACAACCAATCAGAGTAACGGAGCGACGCATAACAATAGTTGTCAAATGTCAACAGAACTCAACTGCACTGTGTTGCCAAGTCCGCGGGCGACCCCAATTATGTGATATACAGACCCAGGAAAACGAAATTTAGCAGGCAGCCCTGCCAAAATAACACATATTTTACCCCCCAAATGCCATTTTTCCCGGAGAACCCACCCACCCGAAAAGCTATTGGGGCTAAGTTCGTCTGGCATCCAGGCTACCAAACCTGCTTTTGATATTAAACAAAGTCTAAGCTTTTACATTTTTTTTAAGTTTTAATGCGAAATTCAAACAATAAATAGCGTTTTGGCGCTAATATGGCATAACAGTTAAAGCCAGAGTGTTGAGAAACGGAGTTGCCATGCTCTCTCATCTCCCGGTGGCGCGCGCGGTCACATGCTTCAGCTTCGCTGTGTCAATACATTTGAATGGCTTGATACACAACAGCTCCACTTTACAGGTGTACAGCAAGTTTTGGTAAACAGTACAGCATAGTGTGCATTGATTATTATGCCAACCACAGGATTGTTTTATAATGGAGAGTGATGGAGATGCAACATTGTTAACATTAATGTTAATGTTTTTTATTGTATTTAGACATAAGGTATTCCTTACTAATCGGTCACACTCATACTCATTGATGGTCAAATGTGACCATACACCTTCACTATTTTTCAATTGAATAAATGTTCTATATTTTAGTTCAATAATATTTATTGAATATTTTGTGATATTTTGGTACTAAATACTATTTGTGCAATAATTATGGTCCATTAATGACCACTTAAAATATTTTTCTTCTAATATTTTTCTTATTTATATTACAATTAGTATAGTAATTAAGGTTAAATTAGAGAATTCTTATTCAAAGAGGCAAATTAGACTCATTTTGTGGCTCGAAAAATAATAATTTCCATTTGTAATGCCATTACCCACTGGTGCCTTTATGGCTCTTTAATCAATATACATGTATCTAATCTAGTTGCTCAAAAAAGTATTGCAGTTTTGTATTTGAATAAATATTTAGATATGATCAAACACTAGATTTCTTTAAATGTGAAATTTTAAAATGTTAATAACGTACATATCCTTATTTCCTTATAGTCTATGTACAGTAGACTATGAATTGATACTGAAATCGAAATCGATATACCGTCATATACTGCCCCCCCCCCCCCCCCCCCCCCCCCCCCAAATCTCACTCCAAACTGATCTTAAAAGTTGGCAACCCTAGATCATCAGTGTTATTCACTTCACCTGTCAGTGGTCATAATGTTATGGCTGATCAGTGTACCACTGACATACATAAATATCAGTCAAAAACATCAGTAAACTCAATTGTCAGTTCATCTCTAGTACTATGTTTATATGGGAATGTGATTTCTCCCTCTAGTGTTCAAATGATGTTTCATTTCTGAGGTTTTACAGCTGCACATGTAACAGCAGTCTCTGATCCAGTCTTAAAATATATCATATCTGTGATGTTTATGAACAACTTTACTCTTTTATTACTCCTTTAAATGATAATGTAGGCCTATGTATGATTCATAGATGTATATCAGTTCAATAACATTCAGTTCAATTCTACAGTGATTTATTGGTGTGACAATATTTTTACATTTATATCTGTGGGGATGCTGCATACAATTATACATCAACATGAAAACAGCAACATAACATAAATTAAGCAAAAAATAAAACAGTGTAATTGTAAAATAGATGGCATTGCAGAATCAAATGAAATATTCAAGAATATTCATCGTTTAGGCCACCAGATGACCCCAATACACCAGATTCAGGGGATGAACTTTTACAATCCAGTTCTCAGAGAGAATAGGTCAGCAAAGCTCCACAATCACAAAACAATTAGACAAAAAAACCACACATATTTTAAAACTGCAATAATTGTCACAATTTATGACATCTGTTCTGTTTTCTCTGTTTTAGCTCTTGTAGCTCTGACGTCATTGAGCAGAAGAACAGCAGCAGCCGCAGCAGCCACGCCCATCAGCGAAGTGACGACCAATCGGAGCACAGCTTCAGCAGAATCACAACAGTGGGCGTGAACTTCTTAAAAAACAAAACGAGAAATTATAAAACATAATTGTGGTTTTCAACAAGCTGACTTCAGCTGCCACAAACTCAAAATTAAAATAAGACAAAAAAAAATAATATCTGCAAAATCATCTTGCGCTCCACAGAACCAAACATGTTTAGAAAGACATGAGGAAATGATGACAGAAGCTCATTCATCATGTCAGGCATCTTAAGTTATCAGTCTCGATAAAATCAACAAATTAATTCAGTGAATACATAATATCATCACTGCTGTACCTGTACATGTGTGGCAGAGTTGAGTGATGTTGGGATGTCTGGTCTGGTGGCTGATGGGATTGTTGAGCACACAGCTGTAGGTGTTTTTATCCTGATATTCCACCTCCAGAGGTAGAGAGAGACTGATGCTGAGATCAGACACACTGATGCTGGACAATAAACTGTTTCCTTTGTACCAGGAGAGAGTCACATGACTCACATTCACAGCTGAACACACCAGTGAACAATTTGATGATGATGATGATGATGATGATGATGATGATGATGATGATGATGATGATGATGATGATGATGAAGGACAGTTTGAAGAGTTACTGCTGATGACAGGAACAGGCAGAGGAACTGAGAAAACATGAGAGAATAAACAAATCTGGATAAATCTAATCAACAATCTTATTTTCCATTCAATGTTGAATGAGTGTGTGATCACAGTGAGTGTTTCTATGATCTGAAACTAAAAAATGTCAGTATGGAAAAAATAAAAGAAGAATATCTGAGGGATGAGACAAATGACGTCTCTACTCACCAAAGACAGAAACACTGAATGATTTTGTTGTCCGTTTTACTCCATTTATCTCTAGTTTATAATCTCCAGCATGTTCAGTTGTGATGTTTGTGATGGTCAGAGATCCAGTTTGATGATCCAGCTTCAGTCTGTCTCTGAATCTCCCATCAGGATCATCAGATGTGGAGAAGATTTCAGCAGCTCTACTGATTTCAGCTATCTGAGAGTTTTCAGCTCCATATCTCCACACTATGTCGTCGTCTTCCTGTATTTCAGTAAGATCAGTGTTTAAAGTGACAGAATCTCCCTCCATCACTGACACTGACTCACCAAACACACCTGATGAACAAACAGAAACAGATAAAAAAAAAAAAAACAGATTTAGGTTGATGTTTTCTATTTGTATTGTATTTATTTATAGATCACTTTTCAGACTACACAGGAACTCCAAAGTGCTGTACATTACAAGTCAATAAAACAATGATAAATCAATCAAAATGAAAATAACAACAAACAAAAACAACAAGCAATAAAACGTTTAAACATAAAAAGTTTAAAATGCGAGCGAGAACAGGTTTGACTTTAAGCAGCACTTGAAGGCGTCGGGGATGATCTAACCGCAAAAGGCCAGTTATTCCATAATCCATAATCTGGCCAGCGACAGTGAAAGCGTGGTCACCCGTAGATTTAAGACGTGCTCTTGGGATCATTAATAATAGTTTATTTGAAGATTTAAGCATTAAATTTGACTTAAATGGCTTGATATGTTGTTTATAAATCCTGAAATCTTTAGATGTGAATTGAAGAACAGCAGCAGAAACACAAAAGAACATTGTCAAGAGTCTCTACTGATGCAGGAACAGATGAGCTGGAAAACATGAGAGAAATAATGATCTGAGAGGAATAAAGTGTTCAGTGTTCAGCATCAGTCAGTCGGTGTGGTCAGTGGTCAACGCTGATTCTGACAGTCCTGATGTTCTTATTGCATGTAAAGGGTCATCACACGTTCACCACACAGAGGAAGGAGGAGTTTGGTGGAAGAAGAATATTTTCACTACAAGTTCAACAAAACTTCAGATCATCTACAGTGACTGGACAGTGGATTGTGTTTGTGTGTGAAGAACGTGTTGTGCTGTAGCGACAAAATTGCTTAGTTGGCATCACTGAGCGCGGCCAGTGTAGTCAGCTTTGTGTGAAGAAAAAGTACATAGGCCTACTTCCGTATCTGAGAGAAAACAAGCAGCACATTGATCTGCAGTCGCGGGTCTTTCATGAGACTCTCCTCATATTAATGCAACGATGCATTTAAAGTTAACGGCCAAACGGATCTTTATACGAGTTCACAGTATTGCAGATGAAATTTAACGTGGAAACATTAAATCAATATTTTTTATCAGGTTAAATGTTGATCATTAGTCACTTTAACCCAGGGGTCTCAAACTCATTTTACCTGGGGGCCGCTGGAGGTCGACTCTGGGTCAGGCTGGGCCGCATCAAGTATTCCACATAAAAAGTGTTTCAAGTATTCCAAAAAAAAGTAGCACAACTGATCCAATCTTCTCAATCTTTAATATTAACAGTTCTTCAACATGAATGTTTCTTCTGAACATGAACTGTTCCTCTGAATTTGAACTAAATATAGCCTATAGAAATTAAATCATGTAATATGAAATAATGAATGATTTTAATTTTATTTTAAATAATAGACTAATTCTCAGCAAGGCCGTAACAGGTCAAACAGAACAGTGAGTGAAATTCTAGGTCTAATTCTAGTTGGGAAATAATCTTTTTGGGACTATTTGTAAACAATATTTGCATTAATTTGCGTCAAATATATTATTAGTCCTGATATTCTTCGCTTGAGTGAGTGAATAAATACATAGATCTGCTAAACATCATAGTGGTCTGGTGGTAGAATTTTTATCAACCGTGTCAAAGGTTCCAGGTTCTAATCCGCTCATATAGTATTTCTTCATTAAAATCAAAGATGTTCATCAATGATTGTATATTAATACCATGGACACTTTTGCATTTTGTTTTGTGATTTCACCGGAAAGAATAGAGTCTCTCTCAGCAACGGCATTAAGGGATAGATTGACGCTCTCGTCTGTGTGTGAAGACTGTGCAGTGTGCACGAGCCAAAAGAGAACGTAAACCCCGCCTACTTTGATTTGATTGGCCATTTCATGACATTGACGACTGCTGTTAGACCACATTCGTTTCAACTGTCTGATCAGCTTCGTTCGTCTGTTCCTGTCAATCACGCGGTGTCAACCAATTATACTGCACGAGGGAGGGGCGAACCAACTCTCTCTCTCACACACACACACACACACACACACACAGAAAGGAGGCAGCAAGCGCGGCACACGCAACGACTCAGCAAAAAGGTGCTTTTCAGAGCAACGCGCGGGCCACACTAAAGGCCCGGGTATACTTCGGCCGTCCGCGTTCGTGCACCGCCCGCATGACGTAATTTTCGTCATTCGGAGGGCGTGCGGCCGGCCGCACACCCCGTCCGCGCGCAGCCCAAATTTCGAGACCGCGCGGATGGTCCGCGTGCAACACCGCATGCGCCAGCAGTACAGAAGAGTCCACTAGGTGGCAATACGCACGTACTGCGCATGCGTCGAACGCGATCATCCGCGCGCATCCGTTGTGTAGTATACTTTGAAAGACGCGCGGACAGGGCTGCGCGCGTGACGCGTCCGGGCGCGGTAAGTGAAGTATACCCGGGCCTTTAAGGCCCGGGTATACTTCGGCCGTCCGCGTTCGTGCACCGCCCGCATGACGTAATTTTCGTCATTCGGAGGGCGTGCGGCCGGCCGCACACCCCGTCCGCGCGCAGCCCAAATTTCGAGACCGCGCGGATGGTCCGCGTGCAACAGCGCATGCGCCAGCAGTACATTAGAGTCCACTAGGTGGCAATGCGCACAGTATTGAGCACAGTGTTCAGCCGTCGAAGAAGAGTGCGCAAAGACCGGTTTAAAAACAACACACTTTGAAGAATCAAAAATTCTCTCTTTTTTTCCAGTATTTCTTCCAAACTTCTTGCAATGATGGATGCACTACAGTTCTTCTCCGATCATGCCCAGCGAATGTCCCGTTGATAACAGGACTCAGTGCTGCCCCCCAATGTCTGGTAGAGCATAGGGAAAAAATGTACTGCGCATGCGTCGCAAGCTTAATCTGTGCATCTTAAATTTAGGAATAACAGAGAATGAAAATAATTTTGCTGATTAAAAAAGTAGCCAATTGCTTTATATTAAAACTAAAGCATAATTTAATGTCTTAAAAGAAATAAACTTACCAGCCACATGCCACACGCAGCACAAAATAAACAGATGAACCATCTTCAAATAACACTTGAAATATGCGAACACTCACAGTGACAGACAGATCATGTTCTAACTCAACAGTGTTGAACTGTGATATTAATATAGTGCTGCGTGTGAATCCCCAACCACCGGATTTGACCACCACCCACTCACACACATGCATGTGTTGGCTGTAAAGTTCTTATACTGATTATTTTACAAGTACCATTTAAGTTCTTAGTTGGGCGCCATGTTATTCAGTGTATAATCTATCTAGATCCCACACACCTTCTACCTAGTTTTCGTTTATAATCTCAGGCTAGGTAAAGCAGGTCGAATCCTTAACTAGATAATAAATATATGAATGTATACTTACTCTCTAGAAGAACAGAACCCCTCCGTGTTTGGTTCAGCTCAACTCGTTTTGAAAGCAGAGACGTGGCAAACCGTTTCTTTTTTAAATCGATTATAAGTAGATTTATTTTTCCACTTACAAAAAGTTTTACATACAATCAATAATGGTTACATAAAAGAAAAGTTTTAAGTTTCAAAAAGTCGGTTCACAAGTGTCACCAGCAGATGTCAGGCTCGGATCATCAAGCAATGGAGAAGCAGCATGTTGCTCACAGCTTCTGATATTCATACAGAGATCAAGACCTTATATACCATTTAACATCACAGCTCTTCATTACATATTCATTCATATATTCATATGCACAGTTTATCCAATCCCAGATTTTGGAACATTGTCAACTCCCTAAATTCCTTCAACATCTTAGTATAAATGCCCTGTATTGTTTCATCCTTCTTCTTCTTGCTTCGTCTTGTCTGCAAGACATCATCCCGAGGTAAAACTTGCTTCTTTGTTTAATACTTTGTTACATGCTAGCATGCTAATACAGGGTACATTTCATTTGCTTGTCCTTTACATTAATGCATGACTTTCATACATATGGCTCAGTGTCTTTCTTTATCTTTTCAATAAAACATATTCAACAAAACATGTCTCAGTGTGGTCACTACGATAACCCAATAAAATATTTTTTTACCAAACAATGTCTCTTGTGTTTTTACTATAAAACCAATAAAACATTTTTTACAAAGTCTTTGTTTCTGTGTCTTTACTATAAACCAAAATAAAACATTTTTACAAAATCATGTCTGTGTTTTTACTATGAACCAAAGTAAGACATTTCTACAAAATCAGGTTTTTGTGTTTTTCCATGTTTACAAAGTCATTCATGAAAGTTGTATAAGAAAAACGTCCTTTCAGTTTTTCGGCCTTATAAACAGCTTATACATAAAAGTTGTAAAAATAAAAAACTTCTTATAAAAGGTTTTCGGCCATATAAACATCTTTTTATTTCACTTTGCTATCTCTATTCTACTTGTGGCTCTTATAAAGCCCTAATATAAAGGTTCTCTATAAAACCTCCACTACTTTTTATTTATAAGGCTCTTATAAAGGTTCTCTATAAAACAACTTCCTTATAAGAGTTGTTTTAAAACTTCCTATACATTTTTAACATAATAAAACAATACATAACATAACTGTGTGGTTAACATAAGCCTCTTTATACTTGGCATAATTCTTGGTTATATATTGGTAATACAAGAAGAAATTTCATAATTATTCTAACTATATATATATATATATATATATATATATATATATATATATATATATATATATATATATATATAAATCAATTATATATATATATATATATGTATGTGTGTGTGTATATGTATAAAGCATCTGAATCTCACTCATGGCTTCCTAGTGGTTTTTCAGGGTTTAAAACATTTTTTTTAGAGAGGGCTGGAGAGGATTTGCACTTTTATGTCATATTTAACAATCATTAATTAAATATTTTAAACCCACAAAAATAACATTTTAAAGGGACTCCGGATTTCTGAACCTCCATTACATTCACCTTAGAAGTTACTTTTACTAATGAACATTTCTATACATTTCCATGACTTTTAACAATTTAAAAAATTCCCTGATTTCTGTAAGTACATTCAAATAGAGACATCAATATTGAGACCTGAATCCAAAGTAGACTGCACAATCATGTCTGATGAAAAGAGTAGCAGTAGCAGTAGTTATTGCTCTGTAATGGAGAAAAAATTAAGCCATAAAATGCTTTTAAAACTTACCAATCAGACGGCAGCAGCACAAACAGAACAAAACAAACAAGTGAAACATTTTCTTTAAGTGTCTGAACTTGCAACACTATTGACCAAAACACTCAAACTGTTCATCTGGTGTGTGAATCCTCCCCTGACAGAGCTTGACCCTCCTATAGTGCACATGCTTTCTGAACTCGCCATATAATGTATAGTTGTATAATATATACATGTTCAATTTGATGGTAAAATTCAGCTTATTGATTTTGTAATGAGTTGATTTTCAATTGTTGTGTTTAGCAAAAAAAAAAAAAAAACTAAACTAAACTACAAAAAATGTCTACCATCTCATATTTCAAGTTTTACTGCAGTACTAGCATCTGAGTCAAACTGAAACCTGCTGTGGTCTGATTTCTTCAGAAATGTGGGTTGCTCGGTTGGGTGAAGAGCTTATTTCTGTTCCTGCTATTTATTAACCTCAGTCTGACTTCATCTCACAGAACAGCTTCACAGTGAAATAAAGTACATCAAGACTTATGTTGGAAACTAATTTTTGTTAAGATTTGCAGTTACATGAATTATAAGAAATACATCAATGGAAATAAAGTGCAATACACCGAAACCTTTTTGATTTTGAATGCCACCCTACCCACCCATGGCAAACCCACAATGCATCATTGATTAACATACACAGATACACAGGTTATCATCTCACAACCTGAGTATTGAACCTGCAACAATTTAACTTGTACACACTGGTTACACCCTGATGGGTGAAGTTAGGAGAGGACCTTCTTGCTTATTTAAAAAAAAAAAAAATGTCACATGGTTTTGTGTGATTTGATCCCTGTATTTTACAACAACAACAAAAAAACAACAAAGCTGATTGGCAGATTGCGTCAGAAAAACAGGCACAGTCCAAAACCGGCTGTGACATCAAAGGCAGCAGATGATAAGACCTTCCAAAAAGAATCAATCACTGTAAAATGTTTACTATTAATTGTTTTGGGTTTTTTTCATCAGAATACACAGATATCTTTGAATAGTCACCAAAAAGAAAGATGCTTATTGCAGCCAGTGTGTGCTGTAACACAATTTACAAGCAGGTGCTAACACGATGATGAAAACTGTAACTTATATCAGTATAAATTATACTGTCTCTGCACCCCACATATTGCACCATATGACATAAATAGAGATACATCCAAAATGCGTTGTGCTGGGGTGCTTCAGGGTCAGGGTTGGGAACCACTGACATTAAAGGATAAATTAATACATATGTAGGCTGTGTGTATGTATACCCCTCTATGGTACAGCGTTGCCATATGGCAACAATTCATTTCTACTCATTTCCTTCTTATTCAGTAAACAAAATACAATAAATTGCACTATGGGAATTTAAAGGACAGGCCTTAAGGTAATGATGTGCTGTTTTTAAGTCAAATGACGTTTGAATGTCCCTCCAAAACCCGTTCCCCCGGTCACCCTCACATGGATGACACCTGTTGAAGTGCTCCAGAAATATAACCTCATTTCTAAACATCTCTTCTCAAGGTTTTTTTAGCATTAGCAAATTAGATGATTTTATTCACAAATCAACTTTGTCTAACATAGTTTTACTGTAAATTGAGGAAATATCAATGTTGCCATATGGCAATGCTGTACCACAGTGGAATTGCAGTAATTGGGATTTTTTTATACATAGTAGCATCAACAAAATAATTGCAGTTATTTATTTATTTAAAGTATTTAGTGTAGTATAGTTGTGTTTTTTGATGTATAAGTAACAACATTATTTATTTTCAGAAAATGGATAAAACAATAGTTTACGGAAAGGGCAATAGGAAGAGTGCAGAGTTAGCTCTCCCATGTGATGAGAATGAGGATTCGCCAAATTATAGGGAACGATGGGGATTATGATAGGGAGCTACTTATTCTTAGTTTCCATGAGACCCAAGTATATTCATCTATCAATTTCTAAAAAGAAATGTGCATGTAAATAGAAAAGAAAAGCATCATTTTATAGAAAAACTACTTTTTTTGACCATTTTCCATTGTGGTACAGCGTTTCCATAATTTCCTTAAATCCTCCCCCTTCAATGCTTGAGGCTATTTCATGTAATAAAAACTTTTTTGAAACAATATGTCATGGTTGGAACATAATGCGTTCCATAGGGATGCATTTACATTCTCGACTTCCAAACATTAAAAACAACAAATGCACCAATAGCCTACAATAGATGATATTCACACGTTGTTGTTGTTGTAAGTATAGGCCTACCTACTTGACCCTCAATTTCCACCGGCTGCGTTACGGCTCCGTCACGGCAGCGGAGTCAATAGGTTTCCGTGTTCGACATCGGCTGTGGCTGGATGGAGCCGATCGGCGAGAGTAGCCGCGTGCAGGCGGGGAGGAGCTGCAAACGGAGACGTGAAGTCGGACACTTTCTGCTTCCCGCAGTGACGCTCGCGCTGTGTTTGCATACTTTATCAGCTGAAGTGAAATAAATGCAATATTTGGCAATGCACAGATGTTTCAGAGACATTATTGTCATGTAATACTTTATGTACTGCTTAATACAGCGTGTGTTTGTACAAGAATAAAGTTCAACATATAATCCTACACTATCAACGAAGTGGGGTTTACGTTTTTAATCAGTTTTATTTTGATAAACATGACAATATAACATCGCGACTACATGAAAGGAGGTTTTACTGTTATAAAAAACAGATTTGTGCGCATTAGTGGAGCTGAAGGTTTCAGAATAAACACGAAACATACGTGATCGCTGTCATGCGTTCCGCAACAAATTCGGACCTGGTGGACGACGGAACACGGAGCTGTCACGCAGCGGAGCCGTTCCGCAGCCGTAACGCAGCCGGTGGAAATGGGTTAGCTTCACTTTCGGCAATCGCTATAACGCGGAAGAGCGAGCACTTACTTCACAAGCTAAGCAATGTGCATTCAAAAATGAACCTGTTGAAAATGAAGATTTTCATGATTTTGCTGCCACTGTGGTTCTTCTCACTCGACCAAGGTAAGACATGTATTTGTTATAGTCTCTCTTCTGGTCGATAACAACGGAACGACGAACGCAGTTTCATTCTGCTCTATCTTTAAACTCGACGGAAATTCGTTATTTCTTAATTATTGTTGTTTTAAAACTATGATAAATGGAAGCTTAAGGTGTTTGGTGAAATGTTGTGGTACCTACTTAGCCTATTTTGTAAACGTTTCTGAGGATGCGTCGAAGGGCAAAGGCCTAAGTTATATGGCAAAAATATATGACAAAAGTAACTTGGTATAAAAACATAATTTTAAACTATGCCATCATATCTTGAATTGGTGATATTTCTGTGACATTCAAACTTTAAAACTGAATATAGAAACAATAGGGTCAGGGGATCTCTGGATAATCCGTAATTCGGGCTGGAGAGGATTTGCACTTTTATGTCATATTTAACAATGATTAATTAAATATTTTAAACCCACAAAAATAACATTTTAAAGGGACTCCGGATTTCTGAACCTCCATTACATTCACCTTAGAAGTTACTTTTACTAATGAACATTTCTATACATTTCCATGACTTTTAACAATTTAAAAAATTCCCTGATTTCTGTAAGTACATTCAAATAGAGACATCAATATTGAGACCTGAATCCAAAGTAGACTGCACAATCATGTCTGATGAAAAGAGTAGCAGTAGCAGTAGTTATTGCTCTGTAATGGAGAAAAAATTAAGCCATAAAATGCTTTTAAAACTTACCAATCAGACGGCAGCAGCACAAACAGAACAAAACAAACAAGTGAAACATTTTCTTTAAGTGTCTGAACTTGCAACACTATTGACCAAAACACTCAAACTGTTCATCTGGTGTGTGAATCCTCCCCTGACAGAGCTTGACCCTCCTATAGTGCACATGCTTTCTGAACACGCCATATAATGTATAGTTGTATAATATATACATGTTCAATTTGATGGTAAAATTCAGCTTATTGATTTTGTAATGAGTTGATTTTCAATTGTTGTGTTTAGCAAAAAAAAAAAATAAACTAAACTACAAAAAATGTCTACCATCTCATATTTCAAGTTTTACTGCAGTACTAGCATCTGAGTCAAACTGAAACCTGCTGTGGTCTGATTTCTTCAGAAATGTGGGTTGCTCGGTTGGGTGAAGAGCTTATTTCTGTTCCTGCTATTTATTAACCTCAGTCTGACTTCATCTCACAGAACAGCTTCACAGTGAAATAAAGTACATCAAGACTTATGTTGGAAACTAATTTTTGTTAAGATTTGCAGTTACATGTATTATAAGAAATACATCAATGGAAATAAAGTGCAATACACCGAAACCTTTTTGATTTTGAATGCCACCCTACCCACCCATGGCAAACCCACAATGCATCATTGATTAACATACACAGATACACAGGTTATCATCTCACAACCTGAGTATTGAACCTGCAACAATTTAACTTGTACACACTGGTTACACCCTGATGGGTGAAGTTAGGAGAGGACCTTCTTGCTTATTTAAAAAAAAAAAAAATGTCACATGGTTTTGTGTGATTTGATCCCTGTATTTTACAACAACAACAAAAAAACAACAAAGCTGATTGGCAGATTGCGTCAGAAAAACAGGCACAGTCCAAAACCGGCTGTGACATCAAAGGCAGCAGATGATAAGACCTTCCAAAAAGAATCAATCACTGTAAAATGTTTACTATTAATTGTTTTGGGTTTTTTTCATCAGAATACACAGATATCTTTGAATAGTCACCAAAAAGAAAGATGCTTATTGCAGCCAGTGTGTGCTGTAACACAATTTACAAGCAGGTGCTAACACGATGATGAAAACTGTAACTTATATCAGTATAAATTATACTGTCTCTGCACCCCACATATTGCACCATATGACATAAATAGAGATACATCCAAAATGCGTTGTGCTGGGGTGCTTCAGGGTCAGGGTTGGGAACCACTGACATTAAAGGATAAATTAATACATATGTAGGCTGTGTGTATGTATACCCCTCTATGGTACAGCGTTGCCATATGGCAACAATTCATTTCTACTCATTTCCTTCTTATTCAGTAAACAAAATACAATAAATTGCACTATGGGAATTTAAAGGACAGGCCTTAAGGTAATGATGTGCTGTTTTTAAGTCAAATGACGTTTGAATGTCCCTCCAAAACCCGTTCCCCCGGTCACCCTCACATGGATGACACCTGTTGAAGTGCTCCAGAAATATAACCTCATTTCTAAACATCTCTTCTCAAGGTTTTTTTAGCATTAGCAAATTAGATGATTTTATTCACAAATCAACTTTGTCTAACATAGTTTTACTGTAAATTGAGGAAATATCAATGTTGCCATATGGCAATGCTGTACCACAGTGGAATTGCAGTAATTGGGATTTTTTTATACATAGTAGCATCAACAAAATAATTGCAGTTATTTATTTATTTAAAGTATTTAGTGTAGTATAGTTGTGTTTTTTGATGTATAAGTAACAACATTATTTATTTTCAGAAAATGGATAAAACAATAGTTTACGGAAAGGGCAATAGGAAGAGTGCAGAGTTAGCTCTCCCATGTGATGAGAATGAGGATTCGCCAAATTATAGGGAACGATGGGGATTATGATAGGGAGCTACTTATTCTTAGTTTCCATGAGACCCAAGTATATTCATCTATCAATTTCTAAAAAGAAATGTGCATGTAAATAGAAAAGAAAAGCATCATTTTATAGAAAAACTACTTTTTTTGACCATTTTCCATTGTGGTACAGCGTTTCCATAATTTCCTTAAATCCTCCCCCTTCAATGCTTGAGGCTATTTCATGTAATAAAAACTTTTTTGAAACAATATGTCATGGTTGGAACATAATGCGTTCCATAGGGATGCATTTACATTCTCGACTTCCAAACATTAAAAACAACAAATGCACCAATAGCCTACAATAGATGATATTCACACGTTGTTGTTGTTGTAAGTATTTTTGTGAATAATTTTGTGAACTAAAACTGAATATAGAAACAATAGGCTATTTTGAATAAAAAAAAAAAAAATAATAAAAAAGAAACTATTATTTGAGTCCGGTTGAAAATAGCTTTTAGAATATAATAAATGTGAGGTATTTGTAATGGGTAGGCCTAGGTTACAACAGGGCTAAAGGTACGAAGTTCTTTTACGTTTGAAAGATGTTCGAAGTAACTTTTCAGCAGCAGTGTATACTTATTTACGGAGCCATGTTGCTAGGTGACTGTCTGAACCTATGATTGACAGGGCGGGCGGAGACTTGATCGGCTCGGATTGCATTTTCAATTCCACATTTTTTTTTTATTTTATTATTATTTTTTTTTATTTATTTTCAAGAAAAAACAAATTACAATAGTGCAAAAACACCTCTCTTATAAATCTATCACTTTCCAATAATATGCTTAATATACAAATAAAATAATTTTGCACAATCATAGGGTAAAAATGGAAATAAATAAAAAGAATGGAACATACAGAGAAAAAAGAGAGAGAAAAAAAATTAAAAATAAAGGCCAACCAGAAAATACTCATGTAACATGAAAGATCTCATCATATTTCTTCAAAAAAGATGTACATTTTCTATTTTCAATTATTCTTAGTGATTTGATTAAATACTCTACTTCGCATAAGAAGTCTATAAAGGTAGGAATTTTCTTAAGAAACCTTTGTTTGTGAAAATAAAAACTTTGCCACAAGGATAAGGAAGTTAACAGAAGATTCCAAAGATTTGTTTGGGTTTTCAAAAAAACAAATGACATCCTTAATGCATAGATTACAGTTCATATTAATTTTAGAAAAACAATAAGAGCTCAAATCATTCCAGAAAATTGATGATACCTTACAAGAGAAAAACAAATGACAGATGTCCTCATTTTCATTCTTACAGAAGGTGCATATATCATCTACATCACAGTATTTGGATAAAAGTGCATTACAAGGGTATATATTATGCAAAATTTTAAAATGCACTTCTCTCATTTTATTGGGTATGCAATATTTATATGGTAGTAACCATGTTTTCCTCCATTTAATGTTATCGATTATAGAACCCCAAAAAAATTTCCCCCTTGGAGTAATTACATTTTTTGATTGAGAGAGTTGACGGATAAATTTATTATTACAATCTTTACTTAAAAGGGAAACACCTCCTAAACATAACAAAGATAGTTGTTTAGAACATGACTCATGGGTTAGGGAAGCTTTCATCAGACATATTAAACCACTTGGAATAGCCTTTATAACAGAGTTAAATTCTTTAAACGGGACAGGGTATTGGTAGGTATTCATAAAACTCTCATAAGATAACAGATCACCATTACAGTTGAATAGATCAGCAATAAAAATTATGTTTTTATTAAACCATTTATCAAAAAAAATTGATCTATTTCTAATTTTAATATCTGAATTATTCCATAAGATGGTTTTGTGGGGGGAAAAGTTGTGGCTGTAAACCATTTTCCAGGCTAACAGAGCTTGCTGATGAAATTTAGCCAATTTAATGGGTAATTTACCAGTGGAGAAATTACATTTCATCAAAAAAGAGAGGTCACCTACCCTTTTAAATATATTATTAGGGATAAAATACCACATAGATTCTGACCCAAGCAAGCATCTCTTCAACCAATTAATTTTGAATGTATTGTTAGTATCATCAAAATTCAGGACTTCAAGACCCCCCTCACTCCTTTTGTTTGCTAAAATATATTTCTTTAATTTGTGAGATTTATTATTCCATATAAAATCAATAAAAATCTTATCAATATTTTTTGAGGTGTTATTATCTACTGCTAAAGACATGGAAGGGTACACAAATCTAGATAATCCATCTGTTTTGGATAAAAAGACTCTGCCTAAAATGGATAAATCTCTTTGGAGCCAACTATTAAAAATACATTTTGTTTTGGATAATCGTGGAGAAAAGTTCAGAAATTGTCTATTAATTACATTTTTCGTTATATGAATCCCCAAATATTTCACTTCATTTTTAACTGGTATATTTTCAATTTCAGTCTCTATATTGTCAAATAAGCAAATAATTTCACATTTGGATAAATTGAGTTTGAGTCCAGAAGCATTAGAGAAAGCATTAATTGTAGTTAACACTGGAGAAACTTGCTCTTTATCTTTTAAGAATAAAGTGGTGTCATCTGCTAATTGTGAGATTCGAATCTCTCTGTTAAAGACATTAAGACCAACAAAGTTATTATTGTGCAGGATATCAATAAATAATGTTTCTACAACAAATAAAAATAAAAATGGGCTTAAAGGGCAACCCTGTCTTATCCCGCGAAGAATAGGAAACCTTGGTGATGTACGTGAATTTAAAATGATACAACTATCAATATCTTTGTACAACATTTGGACAACATTAATAAAATTGGAAGGGAATCCAAAAGCCTTTAAAGAGTTTATTAGAAACTGGTGCTCTACAGTGTCGAAGGCCTTATAAAAATCAAGGAATAAGATAATTGCATCAGACTTAATTTCTTCTTTATAATCAATAAGATCCAAAACAAGACGAGTATTACAACTAATATGACGTCCTTTCATAAAGCCAGTTTGTGTTTCATTAATGATATGATGTAAATATTGTTTTAATCTCTTGGCAAATATAGCAGCAGTTAATTTATAGTCAAAATTTAGAAGTGTGATGGGGCGCCAATTATCAATTATAGTTACATCTTTGTCTGGCTTGGGAATAAGAGATATTATTCCTTGTTTCATAGTGGGAATCATTATTCCATTTTTTATACATTCTTGAAGCATTAAGAAAAAGGGTTGCTCTAAAATCTCCCAGAACTGTATAAAAAATTCTAATGTAAGGCCATCGCAGCCAGGCGACTTCCCCTTTTTCATCAACTTCATTGCATCTCTAATTTCATTTAAAGATACAGGAGCCTCGCATAATAACTTAAATTAATCACTTAATTGCGGTATAACATTTTTAATCTGATGTAGGTATGACTCGCTTTGGTTTGCCTGAAAATCAGAGGAGTATAAATTTCTATAAAAATTGGTGACAAAATTCTCTATTTCTTCAGGGTGTTTAGAGACTGAATTGTTAATTTGCAGTGCAGAGATGCTTTTCCTTTTAAAATTCCTTTTCTCAAGTGAAAAGAAGAAGCTAGTATTTTTTTCTCCTTCCTCAATCCATTTCGCTCTGGATCTAACGAAGGCACCTTTAACTATTTCTATATATAACTGGTCTAATTCTAATTGCAAGGTTTTTAAAGGGGTGGTAAACCACGATTTCACTTTTCTAACTTTAGCTAGTGTGTAATGCTGCTGTTTGAGCATAAACAACATCTGCAAAGTTACAATGTTCAAAGTTTAAAGCAAAGGGAGATATTTGCTTTTAAAGAAATCAATTTCTAAGGACTACAGCAAACGGCCAGTAGGGACTACAGACATTCCTCCAGGGTTTGCTGACATCACCAGCGCCAATATTTACATAAACCCCTCCTCCGAGAATATAAAAATAAGGGGGGGCGAGGCCATTTTGTATCGCCGCAGGGAATAGCTGTTGTGGTAGCTTATAGTTAGTAGGCTGGAGAGTGTTGTTGCCAATGCGACGAAATCAAAGCAGGAGACAGACAGGGGTCAGAGGAGAAGACCGGAAAATGTGACATAATGGACAATATTCGTCTGTATTTGCAATACAGGAGCTGTGGTTCAGATGCACGAGATAAACCAGCCAGTGTAAGCACCGCTGATCCGAAAACGCTAGATAAAAAGTACTATTAGGCACTCTTTATATAAATAAACCACATAGCTGAGCTTTAAACAACTACATTATCGACTGAAAAAGTCTTAAAACTCCGTTTTGTCACACATTAACAGTACATTTTAACAAAAAAAGACGTGAACACAGCCCATGTCAGTCATTTCTCACCGAGACGAGCCGCTGGCAGAAGCCCCTCCTATGACGCGAATTTGCGTCTCTTGTGAAGTGAATCTCACGCGCGAATGAAGCGAGTAAACTCAAAATGTTCAAGCGTCCACCTTCGCGCGAATAGCGCGATTTATTCGCGTCCGGCGTGAGCGCCGCGTGAGACGGGCGCGCGCGAATGACCGCGGCTCATCTCATAGAGCATAGCTCCCACAATCTTCACGAGCGCTATGAAAGCGGGATTCGCACAACGGCTTGTCCTGAAAGATGGATTAAAAACAGAAGCTGTTTACGTGCCACAAACTGTAAGTGTGATTTATTTTTCGTCTATGTGTTTTCCTGTAATAGTTTGTGTTGTTAATTGTAGTCTATGTTGTAGCAAGGAAGTACAGATGGCAACGCTCATTTGGCTCTGCAAACCAGTTTGTTAAATGCTCATTCATATTAACGTTATCCGACAAACACCTAACGTTACAAACTTTTTATAATCTCAACAGTGAACTTGGCAATAGTATAAATTATTCTTTGATTAGAGCTTTTATGTATTGTTTATCTACAGGCATGCTAAACATGGTTCTGTGTTTGATTTGGATACTATAGTAAAGCTAATGTTTAGTGTTCGTTCTTGCAACAGATATTTGGCAAATCGATCACTATAGATCCGCAGTCTTTACTCTTGAGGACCGAACAGGTTCTGCTCGATCATCTTCACTAAAATTGTCTGGGTCTGATGCGGGCTCAAATTGGTATGGTTTTATTGACGCCATTGTACACAAAGCACAGGCTAGTAGCCTGAGGCTACCGGTGAAGGTAAGGGGCGTGACGTTCTGATAAACGTGCTCTAGGCGGGCGGTTAGCCAATCACAACACACTGGGCCAGCTAACCAATCAGAGCCCATTGCGTAATTTTGAGGGACTGGCTTCACAGAATCCGGAAACCATCAGACCGTTTTTACAAGGAGGGACAGAGCAGTGTAGAATAAAGGTAAAATATATGAAAAATAATGCAATTTTTTAAAAACGAAGCATGAACACATGTTACAGTGCACCCCACAAACACAATCAAGCCTTCGAAAGAGTGTGCTTTACCACCCCTTTAACTGACTAATTTCTGTAACAGAGAGATTATCTTTTTTGATTAGGTTATTTATGTTACTTAATAAGTTGGCTTCTCTATCAGCATTAACCACTTTTAGGGCTTTAGCTCTATTTATTGCTAGTGATCTTGCTTTAACCCTCAGAGACCTAAGGGTATTTTTACAATTATTTTTCCGCCTGGTGTTATTTACTAAAAAAGCTTGTAAAACATCAACCCTGTTGTGCACAGACAATTGACACACCTCTTTTTTTTCAAGACAAGCTGCACTGTCAGTATATTTGTGTTGCATTGATGTCACCTGAATGTAAAATAAGTTATGGGACCATAAAGACAAATGAAAACATAAAACGGAAATTGAATCACTCAAATATTTATTGAAAACACACACAAATAAATAAAAGCTAAGCATATTTCCTCTGGAAAACAGTTTGTTCAAGTCTTTGGAGTCCTGGAACTCAGGAATAAACATGATAACTTATACAGAACCAAAACTATTTACATTTTTCAAAAAAAAGTCCAGGCGCTTTTGGCCTCTTTGGATTTTGGATATTTACTGGTGCCAAGCCTCAAAACAGTTCCTATCAGGAACTTCTCCTCAAACTTTCTCCTCAAACTTTTTCCTCAAACTTTCTCCACAAAACTACTAAAAACTGCAGCGCGTCTCTCTCTCTCTATCCTCAAAACTAGCCGTGCGTCTCTCTCTCTTCACAATAACAGAGCTGTGGTTCATGCGTAATGACGCACACCAACGTGGATGACGGATCAGCCTGTCATTGGTCAAACCCTCATCCAAAATGGCAGCTAGCATCGCGCTAGCGGCAAAAATGACGGAAAATGTATAAATTATGGACATCAAGTGGATATATCTTGGATGTAAGCATTTTGATTTATTGCTGAACAACTCCAAAAAGATGCACATGTTCCAGGCTGGATAGAAAACCTTCTGTAAAGGCTACAAAGACACCAAAGACACCCCCGTGATGGCTAGCTCGTTAGCTTTCTGCTGGAAAAAACGGTAAGAAAATCGATGAAAGTTTCATGAAATAATATAGATATTTATCGGAGGTGCCGTGTGACGTCGTGGGCGATGCCGTCGGGCTCTGAGGGTTAAATTAAAAAAATTCCCAATTAGCCCCATGTGATTTAAACTCAGTTTTTGAAAATATTTCTTTAGCTAATTCCTTTATCTGATCATTAAAAATTTTATCTTTTATCAGAGTATTGTTCAACTTCCAATACCCACGCAAGGTATTCTTCCTGTGTTTTGTCTGCAAATTTAGTTTAATAACCAAGTGGTCCGAGAATGGCGCATACTGGTGACTGACATCAAACACATACTGCAGTATCTGTTGAGAAATCAGAAAAAAGTCTATTCTAGATCTTGAGGTTAGCAACTTGTTACTCCATGTAAACTCCTTAACATCTGGGTGATAATAGCGCCATGCATCTGCAATATGAAAATGATCACACAAGGTACAAATTATGTTATTACTGAGGCCCATTTTAGGAGGAAATCTGTCAGCTGAATTATCTAACACATCATTAAAATCTCCAGCAATAACAATAAAAGACTGTTGATATTTAATTTTTAAGGCTTCAATTTTACTTTGTAATGATGAAATAAGACATTTGTTGGCGGAACTTAAATTGTGGCCATATATATTACATATTATAAAAGTAGCATTATCAAGTTTAGTGACAAGAATAACCAATCTTCCTTCCTTAGAAACCAAAGACTCCACAATATTTCCTTTAAACTTGTTAATCAAAATGAGAACACCAGCTGAGTGGTTAGAACCATGACTAAAGTAAACCTTATCACCCCACTGTGATTTCCAAAAACGAACATCATTCTCACAGGAATGAGTTTCTTGTAAGAGTATGAAGTCAGCATTTGTTCTTCTACAATATAAGAATAAGGCCTTTCTTTTAGTGAGATCTCTCAAGCCACGAGTGTTTAACGAAATAATACTCAAAGAGTTAAACTCCAAGTCTTGCATTTGAACAGAAGAAAAAAATAAATAAAAAGATAAAATAAAACACAGCAGAAAAGAGTAACTTGGATAATAAGAATAAAACCCAGAACAATAACAAGAACACACAGAAGGTTGAAGCTTACCGCTGTAAACCTGAGGTAACAGAGGTAGTTAAAGCTAACATATCCCTTGAAACTTAGACAAAAGTGCAACTGGGGAGGGCATAACTTACTTATGCTTTAGAGGAGCCACAACAGTGTACAATAAACTTTCACGTTGTTCCATAAAGTCAGACTGCAATTAGAAATTATCCATGCGCAACTCAGGAGTCAAGTTCGATTGCAGGGGTTTCATGTACTCTGTGAATAAAGAGTCTGTCCACGCACAACTTGGAAGTTAAATTTGAAGGCTGTTGCTCCTTGAAGAATGGTTGTAAACGAGAGACTGATCAAACGCAACTCATTGCTCTACGAAGGCAGTATGCAAACGTGAGAATATGGTGCTGTACATCTTAGGGGTTAAGTTCAAGTTTTTTCCCAGCAACAAAAGCATAGGGACCCTTCCATGAGACCTTCTTTCCATCCTCACGAGCCTTCTTCACAAGCGGCCACAATTTAGCTCTGGCATCAACATCTTGCTTGATCAGCGCCTCTTTGATGCGAAGCTTGTTTTCCTTTAGAAAGCGAGAATCTTTCGCAGCTCGCCATACCATATCTCTGTAGGTTTGCATGGTAAAACGCATGATGATGTTACGAGGTGCTCCATCGGATCTCCTTTGCCCCAGGCGGTGTACAACATCAATTACATCATCCAACTTGTTCTGGATACTAGGGATCATCTTTCTTAGGATGTCGATCGTCACATTTCTTGCATCTTCTCCATCGCGTTCTGGGACCCCCTGTAGCTTGAGATTCCATCTGCGCGAGTACCGTTGCATTTCATCCATGTTTTCTTTCAGACATATGTTTTCAGCTCGCAGTTCCTTATTCTCCTTTTCAAGTTGAACGATCTTGACATCATGTCTCTTGACCTCTTCGCTTATATGCGAGACTTTCTCGGATAGTTTGTCGAGTTTTTCGCAAGAAACGGCAACCTTACCGTGGGTTGCCTCCACTTTATCCGTTAGCTTCTGGATCGCATCAAGGAGTGTAGATAAAGAGACTTCGTTCCTGTCTTTTGTGATCACTAGACTCTTGGATGGAGTAGAGCAAACAGGCCTTGCAAAAACTTCTTCATTGGCACCGATTTCTGTCTCAATATTAATATTTTTATCCAAATCGGCCGATTCCATGCAGCTCTCTTCCACGAGGTGTCCAGCTAATATAGCGCTTTCTTGAAGGGATTGATTCTTTCGTTTTTTGCCCATTATCAATTCAAAAAATTAGGAATTGCCAAAAATTATCGAGAGAAAAAAAGCAAATGATCACAATCTGAACTTTACATACTCAAATCTAATCTTGTTAGCCTTAACTCCTCAAACTTACTTGGACGCTTAAAAAACGTGACCATTCACTCCGCTGCCATCTTGGCTCCCTCAATTCCACATTGAGTTTTGCTACATTCATTGCGTGACGTATAATGAAAATGCAATCGCAAGTATCTTAACTGTGAGTGTAAATGCAATTAAGAAAAATAACATTTAAATGATAATTTTGCTACAATTTTTGCTTGAACATGTTAAACATATTTCATAATTTCTGTAATACATTTTCATTTTAATTTTGCAACTAATAAAGCGTTAAAATATATTTTTAAATTATATGTTAAAACTAGTGTATGGAATAGCAAATGTAAATTATATTATTCAATTTGAATTATCATTTTGCAACAAATGCTGCACACATGATATGTAAAATGTAAATTTAAATACTGAAATGCATTGCCATTTTACATATTGCATTGCCATTTTTCATATTACATTGCAAATTGAATTCTGCTACACATAAGCTTCCATACACATGTCCTCCTCGAAATCGGATCTCTGTTAGGACCCCCAAACTGTCCCATTGACTCAAATTACTTTTAATAGGTAGTCACGTTAGCGACTGATTCGTTTGAACAATAATGACAATTAATGTCTGTATTAATTAGCTTATATACAAGCATAGCATACAGATACTAGTGATGGGCAGAGCGAGGCTTTGTGAATGTGAAACACTGACCCGGTTGAAGCAAATGTGCCGTATTCTGACGAAGCTTCAAAATAATCTGACACTAGAGATGGGCGTATCGATATGAAGTATCGATATATCGATGCTGATGTGAGCATCGAAAAGAATTGATACTCAAATAAAAATATCGAAATTAAGATGTTTTTTTTCTTGGTAATTTTGTTTATTTAAAGAGATTATTTTATGCATACAATACGAATAATCTATGTTACTGAACAGTTGTGTAGTAGGACTATTTTCCTGCTCATCTGAACCCACGCAAATGCTGCAAGACAGAACCAATCAATCACAGAGAGAGCGTTCCGTCACTGATGACACTGTATTCAAACAGAGCTGCGTTTCCCAAAACTTGCATAAGAAACCATTGATGCTTTTGGAAACGCAGCCCAGAACAATACTCATCAGAAGACAAAAAACATATGTTTGAGTTATTTCCCAATAAACAAATAGAAAATAGAAATTGTAGCCTACATTAGGGATGGCGAAAACTAAACATTTTCTTGACCGACCACCGAGCCTCATTAGCCGGTTGAAACCGGTTAACCGATTAGTAAAAAAAATATGCTGCGCTATTTGAAATAACAGCCGCAACTCGCGAGCCGCGCCTGCAATTTCGCAACTCTGTCGCATCTCTCTCTCACACACACACACACACACACACACACACACTGTCCAGGCGCCGCCGCCTGCCTCCACTCACGTCAATTTTTTAAAATCCCCTACAGCGCGAAACATGAGTCCCGCAAACGCGGCGCTGAGGAGCTTGTTTGTAATCGGAGGACAAATGGCTCCTTAGTTTCGAAATGGTTTGGGCACAAGGTGATCGCGTTGAAAATAAAGGCTATTGTCTAGCGTTAGAAGCTCATTTGAAACATTGCCGCGACTCATTTAAGATAATGACAGCTCCGAAGAGACGCCGCTTGAGTTCGAGGTAGTGCTAACAATAATAAAGAAAGATGATGATCAACACCTTATGTGTTACCACTGAAATGTAGATGTAATATATTTAGATGATGTGCTACTACTGTATTTAAGCACTGTATCACACAAGTTGCAACTTACATCTGAAGCTGAACAATGAAGCATTTGCTGACGCGTTTCATGCATTATTTATGGTGTGAGCACATTCAAGCGGTTCAGAAAATATTCATCTGTAATATCGGTTATAAATAATAAATACAAATTATAAAGACACATTTTGGCTAAGTTGTTTATTTCCGAGTGTTATGCTGCCTTCACGTGCTCTCTGAATTATTGTAAATAGGAGTTTCCTAGGTAAAAATTGCACGTGAACGCGCTCCACCCCTCGAAATATGAACGAGATGAGTTCATACTTCATAATCACGACTTTAGAAGTGGGAATTGTCAAATTTCCGATAGCACGTGAAGGCAGCATTACTTTCACTTACTTTTGTTATTTCCAAGCTGGTAAACTGAAATATTGCGCATGATTTGAGATATGTTTTCCACGCAGGTTGTAAGAGAGGCTATGACAGCTCATAACACAGCAAGCGTTCACCATTCTAATGTGTTTTTAACTGTATAATACAAGTTTTAAAGTCTACCTCCACTATTACTCATTCTCTAATGTAGTGTCTGTGTCCTAAAGTCCGCGAATGCATTGCGTTGGTGACGTCACGTTCCCATTCTCTATAAATAGCCTAATTTAGAGATCACTTTTTTTTTTTTAACCGACAACCGACAACTTTGATCGGTTAACGTTGATACGGTCAACCATCGGTCAAACGGTCATCGGTTAACATCCCTAGCCTACATAGTGCAATTACACTCTTTAAATTTAATGTTAAAAGTTGATATTGATCATGTTCTATTTTGTAACTAATTTTAATAAAAATGTTAAATTATAATTTTTTACTACAGTGACCATAGTTCAACTAGTATTTGTAAATGTCCATGGTTACAACTACAAGTAAACATTTTAACCATGTGTAAACAAAAATATGATCTAATAAGTTGCAATTAAGGCATATTGAATGTTCAAATACTTTTCAAATATGATGTTAAGTGGGTATCTTTACCCATTTCACTCTTAGTAATTCTAATAATTTAATAAATTTAATAATTCAAAAGTTTAGTTTAGAAGTATCGTATCGGTATCGATATCATTGATACTGGCCTTGAAAGTATCGGTATTGTATTGAAAACAAAATAAGTGTTATTGCCCATCCCTATCTGACACACGTCTCCACGGCGACCTCTGCTGGTCAGAACAGTGTAAATGCAACAAATGCCCAGGCCAAACATGCATAAAAACACTTTTTACAAATCTACTGAAAATGTTTTAATGATAGTAAAATCTTACAAATGCAATTACCTAATCATCTAATAACATTAAATATTAAGTGTTCTTTTATCTACACTGTAAACCCTAATAAGTTGAGACTACTCAAATGAATTGAGGAAAGTGATTCCCTCAATTCATTTGAGTAATGGGGAAACTGACAACTCAGTTTAATTGAGTTGACCTAATGTGGTCTCTTTATTGAATTAACTCAAATGTTTAAGTACAGATAACTCAAATGTTTAAGTACAGATAACTCAAATGTTTAAGTACAGATAACTCAAATGTTTAAGTACAGATAACTTAAAAGGCAAACAGACTAAACTCATGATTTGAGGAAAGGGATTCCCTCAGTTCATTTGAGTAATGGGGAATTGATCATTAAATCATTAAAACAAGTATTGTTTTTCACAACAACCACTTTATTAGGTTTATACTACATATAATTAATGGCAGCATTGCTCATAACAGTAAGCTTTTAAGTCATTGTTAAGACAAACAAAACCATAAACTCCTCATTTTTAACAGCAAGCTCATTTTCAAAAGACAAAAAAAAAAAATCATAAGCTCATTTTTAACAGTAAAAGCTCCCATTTTAAAAAGACAAAATCATAAGATCATTTTTAACAGTAAAAGCTCATTTTAAAAGACAAACAAAATCATAAGCTCATTTTTAACAGTAAAAGCTCACATTTTAAACAGTAGTCTTCTAGTTTTTAACAGTAAGCTCACATTTTAAACAGTAGTCTTCTAGTTTTTAACAGTAAGCTCACATTTTAAACAGTAGTCTTCTAGTTTTTAACAGTAAGCTCACATTTTAAACAGTAGTCTTCTAGTTTTTAACAGTAAGCTCACATTTTAAACAGTAGTCTTCTAGTTTTTAACAGTAAAAGCTCACATTTTAAACAGTAGTCTTCTAGTTTTTAACAGTAAGCTCACATTTTAAACAGTAGTCTTCTAGTTTTTAACAGTAAGCTCACATTTTAAACAGTAGTCTTCTAGTTTTTAACAGTAAAAGCTCACATTTTGCTGATCCTGTTTCTCCTTTTTAACCAAACAGCTGATTCGCCAAGGATTGTATTTTAGGCTGCAGGTCTTTCTGCCCCATGGAAAGGACAATGCGTTGAATGAATTCAAATGTGTACTTCAGCGACTTTGGGTAATTCAAGTGTAACGCATAAATTAGTCCAAACAGAAGGCACATTGATTCAGGAAGGTTGTGTAGATTGTCCATCACAACTTTTCCCTCAATTACGATCCCAAATGAGGAGGGAGACAAATGCAGAGAGTTGAGGGGCTGAAGAGTCATACCATCCTCAACTATTACAATCCCCACTGGCATGTGAAGATTCACGCAGCGAACATCGGACATCTACTGTAGATTAATAAAACTCATTAATTAATAAAACATTAATTCTCATGCATGCAAGCTAATGTACAGTACTGTGCAAAAGTCTTAGGCACGTTAGTATTTTCACCCCCAAAAATGGTTAAGCCAGTTATTTATACATTTTGTAATAGTGTGTCAGTAAGTAATATCAGTTTACATTTTCAAACATTCATTTAGCCATTATTTGTAATAATCCATTCCATTGATATTTTTGTATGCAGAAGGAGTCTGACAACAGAGCTATGATCCACACAGAGATCTGATCTCACCATCATCGAGTCCGTCTGGGATTACATGAAGAAACAGAAAAAACTGAGACTAAATCCAGAAGAACTGTGGCAGCGTCTCCAAGACGCTTGAAGAAACCTTCCTGTAAAGCTACAGTACTTAGACACTTGTGTAAAAATGCTGTAAAGTCAGGAAGCTTTCAAAAATAATGTCATAAGTAGACTGTTAATTTTTTTGATCAATTAACTAAATCAAATCAGTGTTTGTGTGACCACCCTTTGAGTTGAAAACAGCTTTTGTTTTGGGACACTTGCTCATAGTTTTTTTTAGGGAGCTTTGCAGGAAGGTTTCTTCAAGCGTCTTGGAGACGCTGCCACAGTTCTTCTGGATTTAGTCTCATTTTTTCTGTTTCTTCATGTAATCCCAGACGGACTCGATGATGGTGAGATCAGATCTCTGTGTGGATCATACCTCTGTTGTCAGACTCCTTCTGCATACAAAAATCTCACTGGAATGGATTATTACAATTAATGGCAAAATTAATGTTTGAAAATGTAAACTGATATAACCTACTGACACACTATTACAAAAGTTATAAATAACTGGCTTAAAACCATTTTTGGGGGTGAAAATACGAACGTGCCTAAGACTTTTGCACAGTACTGTACATTTCAAATGGTGCAACTTCAACTTAAGGGTTAGTTCACCCCAAAATGAGAGTTCTGTCATTTATTACTCACCCGTATGTCGTTCCACAACCACCTTTGTTCACCCAAAAATCTAAAACTGTATACATTTATTTGTATTGCAAAGGAAGATATTTAGAAAAAAAGTTTGTAACCAGGCCGCTTTGGGCCACCACTAACTTCCATAGTATTTTTTTTCCTACTATGGAAGTCAGTGGTGGCCCAAAGCGGCCTGGTTACAAACTTTTTTTCTAAATATCTTTGCATTCAGCAGTACAAAGAAATGTATACAGTATTAGATTTTTGGGTGAACTATCTGTTTAATTATGTCTTTCTTGCCTTTATGGACAAGGGAAGTGATAGTAGCGTTGGATCGATTTGGAGGGACTGAAACCTCTTGGATTTCATAAAAAATATATTTTTGTGTTCCAAAGATGAACAAAGGTCTTATGGGTGTGGAACGACATGAGGGTGAGTAATTAATGACAGAATTCTCATTTTTGGGTTAACTAACACTTTAGATTAAAATTGATACAGTGAGTGTGAATGTGTATGTGTGAGACAGTGTGAATGTCTTTTGAACATTATTTTCTACTTGGAACACTTACCAAACATGTCTTAAAGAAAGCAGGGGAGTCATCTCCAAACACGAGAGGTAGTCCTTGAAGCACTAAAGTTCGGACCTCAGTTGGCTCTGACAACTTGAGTGGAATTTATAAAAAAAAATGTATTACATCCAACCACTTGTTATTAATACATTTTGATATAATATATATATATATATATATATATATATATATATATTCCTAACAGCATTCAAATAGTTGAGCACATTTACTCAGATCAACTATGAAGTCTGAATGGCAGATTATACAGGTTTAAAGGATTAGTTCCCCCAAAAATGAAAATAATGTAATTTATTCGTCACCCTCATGCAGTTCCAAACCCGTAAGACCTCTGTTGTTCTTCGGAACACAAAAAAAAGGAAGATATATATTTAAATCAGTTCATGTGAGTACAGTGATTCAATATTAATATTATAAAGTGACGAGAATATTTTGGGTGCGTCAAAAAATAAAATAAATAACGACATATATAGTGATGGTCGATTTCAAAACACTGATTCATAACGCTCCGAAGCTTCATGAAGCAGTGTTTTGAAATCGGTTATCACTAATATGTCATTATTTATTTATTTTTTTGTTGCACCAAAAATATTCTAGTCACTTTATAATATTAATATTGAACCACTGTACTCACATGAACTGGTTTAAATATGGTTTTAGACATTTAGTACATTAATGGATCTTGAGAGAGGAAATGTCATTGCTGACTATGCAGGCCTCACTGAGCCATCGGATTTCAACACAAATATCTTAATTTTTTTGTGTTCCGAAGATGAACAGAGGACTTACGGGTGTGGAATGGCATGAGGGTGACGAATAAATGACAATTTTAAATTTTGGGTGAACTAACCCTTTGATAAATGTACTTTCTTGTAATACATTAATATATCTATGATAAATTATTGGGATTTTTTACAAACCTTTGTTTGCTTCAGAAGGTTCAAGAGCTGACCAGCAACTCCCTTTTTGGCTCTGAAAATGTCCAAGAGGCATGTACTATGTCGATCAAGGGTCTCGTAAAATTCCTTTTTCAGGTTTTTACCAGCAATCCTGTTAAACTCCATGTAGATCTGAAAAACAACAACAAAAAAACAATGTAAGAAGGGGCAGGTAATAGCATGTAGAAAAGATATGCTTGTTTATATTTCAAAATAATATTAGATTCATCCCAGTCAAAAATGTGTTGACCTAAAATGAAAATTCTCATTATATAGTCAAAGGGATAGTTTACCAAAAAATAATTTTGCTGTTGATTTACTGTCACATCACTACAGTGGTTCTACAATAACTTTATAAAGCGACAATAATAGTTTTTGTGTGTAAAAAAAACCTAAATAACGACTTATATAGTGATGACCGATTTCAAAACACGGTATCGTGAAGCTTCGAAGCGTTATGAATCAGTGAGTCGATTCATGATTCGGATCACGTGTCAAACCGCCAAACTGCTGAAATCACGTGACTTTGGCGATCCAAACCGCTGAATCGACTCAGATTCATAACGCTTCGATGCTTACATTTACGCATTTGGCAGACGCTTTTATCCAAAGCGCCTTACAGTACCCGTATTACAGGCCCACTTGGAAGAGGTGGGCCAGACTGCACAGTTTGGTTGGGCTCGAGCAACATGGAGTAAAGTGCCTTGCTCAAGGACACACTGGTGGCGACTGCTGGGATCGAACCAGCAACCTTCTGCATATCAGTTCAGTGGTTTAACCCACTAGACCACCATGCTCCATGCTTCATGATGCAGTGTGTTTTGAAATCGGTCATCACTATACAAGTCATTATTTAGGTTCTCTCATCGCTTCATAAAGTTATTGTAGAGCCACTGTAGTGAGATGGACTTTGTAACAACGTCTTTAGTGCCTTTATGGGTCTTGGGAGTGTACAGTGCATTATGCCAATGGACGCCTTTCTGAGCCATCGGATTTCAACAAAAATATCTTAATTTGTGTTCCTAAGATGAACGAAGGTCTTACAGGTGTCGAACGACATGAGGGTAGTAATTAATGACAGAATTTTCATTTTTGGGTGAACTAACCCTTTAACGTTCTTGCACTCTCTCTAAAATATTGCCTAATAGACTTAGAATTTGTGCCGCGTAGCAATTTTCACTTGCATGTATCAGAGGATTATTACGAATTATGAAGGCAGCTGACGTTAATGGAGGTATTTTGCAGCTTTATTCGCAAACTACAATTCCTGTTCTTCAATAAGGTGAGAACCCAAATACACTCAAATTAACTGTGTTAATTAATTGTACATGAATTGAAAAGAGTACTATCAAAGCAGTAATAAAGATGTTTGCCATCGTAATATTGCTCGAGCCCAACCAAACTGTGCTCTGGCCCACCTCTTCCAAGTGGGCCAGGGCCAGCTAATCGAACCGTACCCAGGCACGGAACTGCGTTTTGGGTTTTATTGTGTTTCGATTCAGTGGTTCGGAGCATTAAAGTCAAGTGATTTTAGTAAACGAGGCTTCATAACGTGGCAAGTGTTTCTAAATTTCAATGGTTCACGTGAATTTGGCAGTATAATTCATGCTCCGAATATTGTTGAATTAAGTTATTTTATTATTTTTGATAAACAAAAAGTATTCTCTTTGCTTTATAATATTCAGGTTGAACCACCATAGTCACAGTAAACATGTCTTTAGTAGCTTTTTGGGCAATGTAAGTGTTAATTATCTTGCTGGAGATGCAGGCCTCACTGAGCCATTGGATTTTATGAAAAATATCTTAATTTGTGTTCCGAAGATGAACAAAAGGTCTTATGGGTGTGAAACAATCCCATATAATAATTAAAGACACTGGGAAAGTGCCCTAAAAAAACACCTTTTTAACATATTTATAGGTTTATAAAAATACATTAAGCACTTTCTGTACATTCTTGGATGTGTATTACTATTCTAAGGTACTAATATACACTATTTAGGTGAGGATATAGTGCAAAGGTTTTCCATTCCAGGGTACTGCCCCAAATATGTTACCCTACAGTGAAAATCATATAAATATAAAAGTCTACAAATCGCTCACAGGGACATACACACAGCTCTGATAATGTTAAGTTTTTTATTTTATTTCAAAAAGTAGAAAAATCCACAGATACGATTGAATACATTTATCAAATCAAATCAAATCACTTTATTGTCACACAGCTATATGCAAAAGTGCAACAGCAGGTGAAATTCTT
Source organism: Romanogobio albipinnatus (assembly GCA_023566225.1). Taxonomy (NCBI): domain Eukaryota; kingdom Metazoa; phylum Chordata; class Actinopteri; order Cypriniformes; family Gobionidae; genus Romanogobio; species Romanogobio albipinnatus. The sequence goes on from CM042263.1 coordinate 34,334,856, forward strand.
GGAACATAAAATCTATTTAAAAAAACACCTAATGTTATGCACCAGGGACACATTACATCAACTAATACTTAAAAATATAGGCTTATTTCTGTAAATGTGTCACAATTTCGTTAATTTTAGCCTCGCATTGTTCCCCTCTTTAGGCGGGAAATGGTCTGCAGTTTAGTCAACATGACTGGCCAAATTATTTAAAAGATAACGTCAGTAATCACGCAGCAACCCAATTTTTTCACCAAAAGATTTCACAAAATTACGTATACAAGGGGAAATTTCAGTGAGCCTGGGAGTAAATTAACTCGAATTTAGAGCCACAATAGTATGTTTATTGTAAATTAACAACGTCTGTGAAACATTGGCTTAGTTTGCCGGTTGGCCGACTGCTCCGAAGTTATCACAGAAACTTGATATTAACTTATAAACGCATTTATACCTTTTCCATCCGTATAAAATATGTAAAGATGTACAGGCGTGTTACACATTAACTTACCAGCGTAATCCACTGGCCTTTATCATCGACTCTCTCTCTCTCTCCCAGTCTCCCTCCTCTCCTGCTTCATGTCCCGTCTTGCCTGCTAGTGCCGCTGGAGGAAAACAAAACATACAGCGGGAAATTCAAACGTTCGTATAGAAAGTTAGAAACTCAAGCGTGTTTATAACTAGAAATACTCTACAAAAAATAACATTAAACATTTTAAAGGCTACCAAGCAAAATGTACACGTATATTTTACCATTAACCTACCTACCAGCGTAACGTTGCGAGTCACTACGAATCTCTTCCCGCCTGTTTTACAGCCAATGTACGTTACTTGTGTCGCTGTCGGAGTAAAACGGGGAAATAACATTCGAATAAAACGTGTAAAGCCAATAAGACAAACTTATATGATAGTTTAAAATTTAAATATCTACTTACCAATTTAACTTTAGTCTTTCTTCACTCAATCTCAAGATGGTTCTGACACTCTGGCCTGCTGCTGTGTGTCAGCAATTCAGCAGCACGGAAAAACTTAAATCGACCAATCAGCGCGGTTGTCAAGGCAGAATTTCAAGAACGACCAATCATTTTAAACAGATAGATAGTGAATAATTTAAATAAATTAAAGTTGTGCACTCATAGCACTTAAACTATTAATTAAACAGATTTTTGCTGCCAAATGAGTAAGTTAAACACACCTGTTTAAGTTTGGATGCCAAAACTTGGTATATTAAGTATTGTCAAGTTATAGTAACTTGATATCTTTATTAATGACAACATCTGGGTTTACAGTGTATTGTCAGGGCTTGTTTTGTTTGTTCCATGGATGGCTCAGATAAACAGGCCAATAAGAGACTATTAACTACTATTATTCCTTTTAATTATACTAATGTCTAATTGAAACGTCTACAAATGTATACAACTGATCAGAGATTTGGGGTTCTTCTCCTCGTTTCCTTTCCTCGTGTCTTAGCTCCACCCCTTCAGGATGCGATAGAAGGACGCAAGGAAAAGAAGCGAGGGCAGAGGAATAATATATCAAGTGAAATTATATATCCTCGCTCCTCACTTCAAAGCGTCGTCAATTAATGATGGTCTACACTGCTGGATTTATTTTGCACGTCAGGATTATTGAACATTAGAGATAATTATTTATATTGTAATAGTGTTATAGTTGTAATAAAACCTCCACATTTGTTTATATTACCGCCGGTTATTATTAACAATGATTTATTGCCAGTTATTAACTGCTGTTTATTTGTTGTATAGTATTACAGTTTATTTAATTTTCTTTATTTTTTGTGCTTTGATCATTTTAATTTTGAATTATGCAACGGCGCTACTACAGTTGTTGTAATTATAATAATAATTAATAAACTGTGGCGAGATGTGAAGGGGGAGGAGAATTTATACGTGTGTCACGTTTAGTGGATAAAACACTTCCACAAAGGATAGACAGTAAAAATAAAAACAGAAAATGTACTGGTAATTTTCTGCCAGGACATTATCCAGTAATTTTACAGAGATTTTTGTTAACCCTTAAAAACCAAACTAATGCAATGTGTAATTTAAAATAGGGGTAAAACACCTGTAAAAAAAAAAAAACAATATGCAAAATTCCTTCATATTTATACAGTACATTGTGTCCTATTTTTACAGACTTTTTTTTACAGTGTACACCTGTGTATCCTCGCTCATGACTCCTCAAGGTGCAATTAGACAGTTGAGATGTCAAGATGGATGAGCTCCATCTGTTTCTGGGTCATAGGATGTCATTGCTTACGTTGCATGAGTGCCACTACTGACTGAACCTTTGCAATGAACTGAACTGGAACGTCCTTGATCACTTGGAATCCACTATGGAGTTGATTTATTATTATTTTTTTTTCCTTTACGAAATTGTTTAATGCAGTATGCTATATGTTTATAGGTATAGAGTTGTTTGTGGTGGGGTAAATTAAACACGATATGCTGTGACGTCACAGTCGTGTTGCATTGTGATATATGAAGCTGCCTGAAGTGTACATATGAAGTAGACTGGGTCTGAAGGGTCTGTCCATTTAAACTTCCCTCATCCACTTCACGAAGTGGAACTCACTTCAAAATGGCGGCAGGGATTCCCCCGAGGGTAAATGCTTAGGGAAGTTAACAAGTGTGTGTTTAAAAGTGGAGTGGAACACAGCATAGGTAAAAACCACAGACACTTCAGTGGTTCACAGAGATCATCGCCCCCTAGCGGTGAACCATTGACATTTCAATGTGTTTTTTTTCGAAAATTAACAAAGCCTCGTTTACTGAAATCACGTGACTTTGGCAGTTTGATACACATGCTGCGAAACAGAAGACTGGGTAAGCCCAGCCCGATCTGCCAACGATTTGATTTCGCCCTGCAGCTCAGTCTGGAAACCTGTACATATTTGCAGGCCCGTCGCGACAAGGCAGGCAAACCAAGCAATTGCTTGGGGCCCCGACCTGGCCTGGGGCCCCAAGACAACGACAGGTTAAGAATAAAATGAAACGACAAACTGTGTGAGCGCCCCTTTGATAGTCAATGCAGTAAAGTGCAATGACACCGTTATCGGGATCCCCCTCAAGGGGGCCCCTCTCAGTAGTCGCTGACTGCAGCCAGCCAACCACGCGATCTCTGCTGCCGGCAAAATACAAAACCTCCTCGGCAGTCATCATGAAGCGGAATTATGCTTCAGGAAGCCAGAAAAGAAAAAAGAGAAAGGAAGAGGAGGATAAGCAAAAAACAAGATAGTGGTAAGTGATAAATTACACTGGATAAAATAGCTCTACTTGTCTTGTACAAAAATGGTGTAAGTTTGCAGCAGGAAGGCTAGCAAAAATATGTTTATGTTAGCTATTGTTACCTGCCTGACGGCAAATGCTGCTTGTAACGAACAGTAAGTGCAACTTTTTTTTCTCGAACGGATGGAATATGGTTACATAATATGTTTTTTAACGGGATAAGGAAGAGCAGATCAGTTCCAAAATCACTGTTTATCATATTTAATGACATGACATTGCTATAGCTTTGTAATAGGTTTTGATGAAAGTGGCATAGCATGCTATACTAAGTATTATTTATGCTATGCATAAATAACCTGGAATAGTTCATATATCATGCTATATTAACTATTATTATAAACATTATTTAACCAGAAAGAGGCAGAGGAACATGATTTTGTTTATAGCTTATCTTAATGTGCAAGTGTCGGGATATACGGTAGTGACAGTTTGCAAATATGACATTATTTATTCATATCATTAGTTACCAATGAATCTACAGTATCAGGACAACCCACATGTTTTACTGGTACTATTTATTAACTATTTAACAAAGTATTATTAGTAATCTGTTGCAACTTTATAATAACCATCCAGATAATGTTTATAGACAGTTTACAAACCAACTAGTAACCCTTAAGTATTCCCAAAAGTGTTAGTAATATCTGGTCCGTCTATCTATGTAATGTTTATAGATGTTTTAAAAATGGTTTCTTAAAAGTTTACAAACATATTTAATGGTACAGTGGTGTTTTTTGCAATTGTTCAATTGTTGAAAATGTTCAAATTTTATGCACAGTATATGCAACAACAGTATTTGCTCTGTAAACCTTTTTTATTTATATAAAGTGTGGGTGAACTTAAACTGTATGGCTATGCTGTGGTTCCTGTAGGCTTTGCGTGCATGCGGGTGGGGGGGGGGGGGGGGGTCTCCATGTCCATTTTGCTTGGGGCCCCCAAATTTCTTTAAACGGCCCTGCATATTTGTATCCTGCTTCTGTGACAATTTTGCGGGGACAAATTACAAACCGGCTTATCCACCTGGCGTGCTATTGGTGGGTTTAACACAATAACGGATAGAGAAGTAATGGATCGTTGGTCTGATTGGTTGAAGGACTATCCAATTCCGTACAGAGTCATTTGAACTATGCCCGTTGATCACGCCTCTTGTGCAGTAGAAAATACAGAGCAGACTCCCCAGAACAATGTTCAATCTTAAAAGACTGAGCTTGGTCTAGTGATAGCCAGACAAGCGGAACAGAAGAATTGTAAAGCTTTGAATATTCATGAAGCAGTGTTTTGAAATTGCCATCACTAACAGATACCCGATTAGTTTTCTCCATCATCTTTAATATAATTACATTTAAATTAAGTGTAAACGTTCAAATATTTAAGTGTTTTTTTTTTATTTTATGTAATGTTCAATAATTCACTTAATAGGCTATTATGATTATTATCATTATTATGAATAACAGTTTTTCAAGCAAGTAAATGAAACGTTCAATTTGTTTTATTATGCATTATATAGTAACCTATACATATTTTAGTTGTAACAACAAATATTTTATTATGATTCATATTAATACTATTTTTAATATGATGGTTTCATTATTGACCATCTGAAAATGAATCTCAGCCAGCTGCTTATGATCATGTTAATTATTGTACCTTTCGACACAACAGCAGTGGCACTTTTTTACCCCAAGTACCTTACTTTTACATATCCTTCCATTAAAAACTGTTTCTTAAAATACTCTCAACAAACAAGAAAATCATTAACAAGACAAAATATACAGCAAAATCCTTAAATTTCATCTAAGGCTGTGGCTGAAGTCAGCTGTAGTTTCTCTTTCCTTCAGTGATTCGACTCATTATCATCAGGTGTTTTCAATAATCAAATAATCATCACTCAATTAATCACTTAAGTATCTACTTAACTCTAACATTACTTCAGCTTTAACACAATGCTGCTGGTTCCCATATAAACACAGAGCGGCGGTGTTGATTTGACCCAGGGGATTTTGCTGTTTCTCATTTGCTACATAAATCCATAAATCCATAAAAAAAAAAAAAATAAATAAAAAAAAAAATATATATATATTAGTGGTGGGCATAGATTCATTTTTTAATCTAGATTAAAATGGCTCATTTGAATTCTGCCAAAGGCATTCAGAATATGTGTGCTCGTAAGTGATCATTTGTCTTTTTGTAGTTTGAATAATAAATAATTTCTGTCCCTTTAAGACCTGACTCTCGCATATCCAAACACTGTTCCTGTGAGCTGGTTTACGGAACTCACCAAGATGGGCATTGAGACATTTTTGAGTGTATTTGACCATTAATAAGCTGAAAAAGGAGCTCATTTTTGCACTTGTATGTCAGAGGCGGCTTTATTACGGTATGTGTGCGAGTGCGAAATCTGCGGGAATTAGTAGAATTAACGTTATGTGCAATCCCGCACGAAATTCAGACCGGTCACACTAACATTACTAACAAAAGTCCAGCAGAACACCCGTTCACAATGTTCAGAGGATTAAACTGAATGAGAGGAGGCGGGTGTGTGTCACTCGCTGTGGGTCGGAGAGGAGAGAAGAGCGCAGCTGATATCGATACTGTAGAAAATGAGTATCGTATCATTTCAGATATTTCAGTATCGATACATATCGAAATATGGATATCTTTGACAACACTAGTAGGCATACACACAGGTTCGAAGACTCGTTCTCTCACCCCCTACAGTGCAATTCGGCTAGGTGTACATCCGCGCTAAAATATCAAGGTGAAAGTCATCATAGCTTGCGTAGTATAGACCCAGCTCCCAACCCAACTTTGAGAATAGTTTAATGGCGATATTTTTTTTTATCGCCCGATAAGAGTCTCGCGTTAATGCAGCACTTTAACGCCGATAACGGCCCACCACTAATATATAAATATATATTAGTTCAAATTAGTGTAGAATCAACTTTGCATTGCTGTCTGCAATCACATCAAAGATCAGCCAAATGTCCATGTGAAAAGTGACATGCGGATGTTTAGGAAAGTGCTGCAGTAAGTTTTTGTTGCGTCAACACTCTAAAAAAAATGGTTCTTTGTCGTAGTCCTAGGGGAACCACTTTTGGTGTCATATAGCACCATATCTTAACATGTTCTGTATATGATAGCGGTGCTATATAGCACCTCAGACAACAAACCGGTGAAGAACCACTGAAGCACCAAGATTGGTGATATACAGCACTTAAAGAGGTTCCCCTATGATTATGAGCCAAGAACCATTTTTAGTGCCATATAGCACCATTTTTTAGAGTGTAGTGGTTTAACCCTTAAATGTGTGAATGTTTCGCCAGTCATTCTTACATATTCAGGTCTTTAGTGACCCGGATCTAGGTCTAACACGTATGGATCTCTCCCTGTTGCGATAATATAAAACTCTCCTGATATTAGAGTAACACTTACAGAATAATAAAATAATTAGTGACCCTATACAATTTTTACAAAAATGAATGGGAAAACATGCATTCTTTTATAATTGTATTATTTTTCTAGGAATACTAAGAAGGTTGATGTTTAACTTTAAAAATAGAATGAGGAGGAGGGTAGTGAATGACATCCATGTGTTTAAGGGTTAAAGGAGAAGAAAATGGAAAGGTCCTTTTACTCCGGTGTGCCTTCAGTTTTGTTGTGCCCTAATGTTAACAATGAGCTTTCATTGTAAGTCTCGGAAAATACATCGCTGTATGAATGCAGAAACATATGCATAGGGAAAGGAGGCATTAAGAATCAGGATGTGGGTTGTGTGTTTGTCTGATATGTGATTGTGTAAATCAGTGATGTTCTTATGCTGGTTGTTTGCATGTGTCATGTATTATATTTAGAATTTTCCCCGTAATCTTTATGATCTGTAGAAAAACATTCACAGCACTTTTTTCTGTTGTATATTTCCCCTTAGATTAACTGTCCTTTTCTTCTTCAGGTGTTTCTGGTGATGCTGCAGATGAAGTGTCAGTGATGGAGGGAGATTCAGTCACTCTACACACTGATGTTGAAAGAAACCCACAGGACAGTATTAGATGGTATTGTAATGACACACTCGTCGCTCAAATAAATGGAGATCCGAGCAAAACCTGTACAGATGTTCAGTGTAGTGAAGGTAATGAGAGATTCAGAGACAGACTGAAGCTGGATAATCAGACTGGATCTCTGACCATCACAAACACCACAAACACAGACTCTAGAGAATATCAACTTAAGATCTTCATCAGCGGCAACAACAGTGCAAAGATCTTCAGTGTTTCTGTCACTGGTGAGTGTCATTTAATGAATGTTTAAAAGCAGGTTAAACGAGGAACTGCTGGGCTGGCATTGACTAGCCTCCTATGGCCTAGTCCTCATGGGAGTAATTCCCACCTTAAGACTTTTAATAATTTAATAAAAAGAACTGTTTTGAAGCTATCCATTGAGTTCTGACTTCTTTGTGTGGATACGGTTTGCTCCTCAGAGTAGTATAGAAACGAGTGGTGACAGGCCACAATTGTACATTAAATAGCATTGAATTAAAAAAACAGTTATTTCATTGAACTAACATCTGTTAAAGAATGATTACTCAAAATAACAAATTGCTCTCATTTGTTTTTCTTTAGTTAAACTGAACATTCGAAGTAGACGAAATTACATGCAATAAACTGTAAAAAAAAAAAAATTATCTGTAAAATATTAATCAAAGTTTTATGTAAAATTACACATTTATTCTGTAAAAATACAGAAAATGTCCTCTTAAACACAGAAATGTGATGTAAGTAATACCAAAATACAAGCAATTCCCTGTAAATTTAATAGTCGAAATTTAAATTACAGCAAATGTTTGTAAAACAACAGGCCTTTCATTGTATAATGACAAAACGTGAAAATTCTGTTAAAAAAACACAGACTATTACCTGTAATATACATTTTTTTACAGCGTATATGATAATAAACTTATATGGCTTTTACACACTTGTCCAGTTTCATTTCGAATGCATCTCAAACCTCCTCCTGAAGAGGGGGTCCATGCACATAAAGTGTTTTATAAAGAATAAACTTTATAAAAAAATATGTGTGTGCACCGCACGGACACTCTAGACCGTGCATACGCACTCTATTGCTGACCTGCGTGAGCAAAGTGATGAAGTAAACAGAATGATTTTAAACTCTGTTTTCCATTTTAATCATTTTCATTTCCACATTTAAATTAAATATGCCACTCTCATTAATGGAGTTGAGCACTCAAAATTACATTAAATACAGTAACTGTACAACTGCTGCACGCTGTTGATGTCATGTGCAGACAGACAGTAGCCTAATGATAACCCCTTTCATGCTCTTCCCAATATTATGAAAAATATCAATTGTATTTGAAGGGTAGAATTTGGAAGAAACAGTAAGATATGCACATTTTATTTTTAAAAGGTTTTGTCAGTGACGTGCCGAGTGTAATTAATCTCACTGCAAAAATAAGGCCTATCTGGTTCCATTAAAAATATATAAACGTCCTAAAATATACAACAACAATTATTTTTTCCCAGGACAGTCCCTAGATGAGAAATGCCAATTGGACAGATAGCCTGGGACAGGTTTAAAAAAATAACAAAAAAAACCTTTTTCAAAAAATCATCAAAAGTGATAAAATGGTCTTGTTGCAGAAAAATAGATCACATGATCATTTCTCTGTTCATATGTAGGATATGATAGATTCCAATGCAATTCCTTTTTTTTTTCTTCTTCTTCTAGTTACAAGCAAAAAAGTGCATTCTTTTATTACTGTGCTGTCTTTGGTGCTTCTAAAAAAATTCAACATTTCAACAGAGTCAAAAAATATGTTTAATATGCCAAGTATTTCTATAGTCCTTTTTTTTGTTATGGAGTTTCTTTCTCCCAAAAGATCCTCCATCATCTGTTGGTTTGTGTTTCAGGTGTTTCTGCTGCTGAACGAGATGAAATGAAGAGAAAGTCAGCGAAGGAGGGAGAATCTGTCACTTTAGATCCTAGTGTAACAAAAAAAAAGTATTATTTGATGAGGTGGTATTTTACTGACACTCTCATCGCTGAAATCACTGGAGATCAGAGTCAGATCTGTGCAGATGATCAGTGTAAAGAGAGATTCAGAGACAGACTGAAGCTGGATCCTCAGACTGGATCTCTGACCATCACAAACACCACAAACACAGACTCTGGACTCTATAAACTACTGATCATCAGCAGCAGATTCAGCATCATCAAGAGCTTCAGTGTTTCTGTCACTGGTGAGTGTCATTTAGTCATTCAGTGCATTTGGCAGTGTAAACACCCTTACCGTGGAAATCTCTTTGTTTAGTATCTTGATGACTTGAGGGATGCTAATGATTAATTGATGATTGTTTAATTGTCATTAATAATGTAATCAAAAAAACTGGTCGATCAATGGTCGATTAAGCTGTAGGCCATTAGAGTGCATAGGGTGCTTCCTCGTTCCTCCTCCAGCCTGTGACCTGGAAACTGATCGAGTTCAGCCATGCTGAAGGACATTTCAGTTCTCTTATAGAGGGTATGCACGTGACGTCACCTCCAGCTGGAGTGATTGCGGTTACGCCACATTGAGTGGCAAAACGACTGAGAGGCAGCGTTGGTTTACAGCGTGAATGCGGCGAAAAACACACAAAACAAGGCCCGACGCCAGAGGGGGTGGGGAGGGGGGGGGCTTGGCCACGGACCCCATGGACATCCCTGTTCCCCCTCCGGACCGAGGGAGATGGACTTGATAATAGCCTGTAATTTTCGCACTCAAACCAGTGCACTGGCATTCAGGATTTACTGCTTCGGCTTATTGCTTTTAGAGGGAAAAGCTGCCCAACACTGCTGATCTAGGATCTGTAATCCACTGTAAGAAATTGTAATAATAGCATCTTATTAGCGAAAAAGATTTGGCAAAAGAGCCGGTACGTTTCTGTATTTGCACTCGTCAAATGATTACATTTCCAATATGTTTCCTCTTCGGTGAGTAATGTAGCCAATCACAGACATGTTTATTGATTTCTAAAAACGCAATGGCCAATCACAGGTGTTGAAGTTAGAATTCACTCATCGCTCGAGTTGTTGTCCAGTTCTGCACACATGCTAATCCTCTCTAATAAAGTGTAGACATGTAAATAAGAGATTAACTGTGCCATCCGCTTCACTGATTAATATGACGGAACTTTGTGAGATCGCGTTCATTGAATGAGTGACAGCTTTTAGTGATTATAAAAGGAGCAGCACTATTTGCGCGCTGTCTAGGCGATATAAAAAAATATTAAAGGTCCCATTCTTCGTGTTTTTTTGAAGCTTTGATTGTGTTTACAGTGTGCAATATAACATGTGTTCATGTTTCGCGTGTAAAAAAACACAGTATTTTTCACACAATTTACTTATCTGTACACCGCTGTTTTCACTGTCCTAAAAACTGCTGATGAGTTCCTTGTTCTATGAAGTCCCTCCTTCAGAAATACGTAACGAGTTCTGATTGTGCCAGCAGTTCCCGTGTTGTGATTTGACCGCAGCTTAGCGCACGTTGCACGGTTCCTGTGTTGTGATTCGACAGCAGCTTAGCGCACGTTGCACGGTTCCTGTGTTGTGATTTGACCGCAGCTTAGCGCACGTTGCACGGTTCCTGTGTTGTGATTCGACAGCAGCTTAGCGCACGTTGCACGGTTCCTGTGTTGTGATTCGACAGCAGCTTAGCGCACGTTGCACGGTTCCTGTGTTGTGATTCGACAGCAGCTTAGCGCACGTTGCAAGGTTCTTGTGTTGTGATTTGACCGCAGCTTAGTGCACGTTGCACGGTTCCTGTGTTGTGATTCGACAGCAGCTTAGCGCACGTTGCACGGAAAGGTCACGCCTCTTAACGGGAGATGTATGCGCTCAATGATCTCTAAGTTCAGCGTCCCTGGGAAAGCCAAACAAAGGTGATTTGACTCCGGGATGAAAATAACAGCATCTCGACGACATGGCGACAAACATACTCAAACGCAACACTTCCTTTTCTCCACGCAACACTTCCTCTTCTCCACGTTGGAGAGCAACAAGACCACGCCCCCTTTTTCGCGTTTTCTTGTGGGCGGAGGTTAGTCTGTTCTACTGTTCTACTGACGTAGTTAAAGCAGGCTGTACCAGGATGTAGTCCAAGCCGGCCGTTCGCTGTAGGCTTTGAAAGGGAACTTCTGTTAAATAAAATATCTCGCTTGGCATTGAACTTTGAGCTTTATAATTGTACAGGTATTATTTATGCTCTAACAGCAACATTACACACTAACTAAAGTTTGAATAATGGGATCACGAAGAACGGGACCTTTAATAGGCCTATAATATATTCAGAATTTGAATAAAACTTTTGTTTTCCATTCTTGACAAGCGGCCACATACACACTTTAATACATAGACCCATCTGCATATACATGCGGGATTCACTCTCGAAATTGTGATGACTGACAGTGATATTTATGCATTGAAATCAGGCTCATATAAATGTCAGGAAAACACGATTCCTGGCTGCATGTCAATATTCATGGATCACTGAATCTTTGCCAAGTTGTAAAGAACACTATATCGAGTCCAACCTTTAGTTTAAACTGATAACTGTTTGTTTTACTCGCGGTTTCCCCTATTAACTCCAGTCATGCAGCAGCTCTTCTGCCACTCAGTCCCGGCTGAGGGGGCGTGTTCCGGCGGGAAAGTGACGTCGATGCATACCCTCTATTACACAATGAGGAGGCTTCCCGCCAGAGGAGCAATGAGCGAGGATGCACAGGTGTATCCTATCAGGGCTGCCAACAGCCATGTCCATTTTCTCATGCAGTGAAAAAAACATCCCGGAGCAAAGAGGACACTTACAATCAGAGCAGGTTACTTTTGATATGAAACAAAATCTCAGCTTTTAAATTATGTCCATTGTTTTATAAAATTCAAACAGTAAATACTGTGGCCACACTTTATATTAGGTGTCCTTAACTACTATGTACTTACATCAAAAAATAAGTACAATGTACTTACTGTGTTCAAATTGTATTGCAAAACACTTTTGCTGATATTGAGGTGGGATACGGGTAGGGTTAGGGACAGGTGTGGTGGTATGGGTAAGTTTAAGGGTAGGGTTAGGTGTAAGGGAAGTGTCAACTGTGTAATTACAAATGTAACTACAGAAATTAATTACAGATGTAATTACATGCAGGTATTTTTTTTAATGTAAGTACAATGTAAAAACATGTATGTACACAATAAGTGCATTGTATCAAATGATTAATTAAAATGTTAGTACATAGTAGTTAAGGCCACCTAATATAAAGTGGGTCCAAAACTGTTTTGGTCGTCTTTAATGTGGCCTGATGGATTGCTGGAGCTCCAGATGAAACGCGGCAGAGCAAAGCGCATGTAAACGATCATCTCTTCCTCTTTACTACTTGTTACAGCACTAAATAAACATGAATAAACATCAAAAGGTATGTTGAAAGATAAAGTACAACTTACTGAAATGAATCATGTCTTATGTAATCACTCAATCAGTCTTTGTCAAAAAAGCAACTTGAGATCAATGGCACGTTACATTATATTTAGGCTTCCTAAGGAAAGCCATTCAGTGACAACAGCATGTTAGTTAGATAGAAACATTAAATATAGGGAGGTGAAATTTGCTAAATATATTCACTATATTACATATGATTTATATTTTTAATCTGATACCAAAATAAATATAAATAGGCTATTTTAAGAACTAATCGGAAGATCATTTGTAAATGAAGAAAAATGTATTAATGTGTTTAAGCAATGCAATGTGCTGGGTTAGAACTGCTGTTTTTATGTGGATGGCTGTATGCCACTACAGTAGATGCTTCTTGCAGTAGCCTATTGAGGTTAACTATTATTCACTTACTTGATCATTCGTTTAAATTACGATCGATCATGGGATTTTGTGTAAATTGTCATTCCTTCTTGGTACTGAAGCAATGCTACTTTTGATATCACTGTATTAAACACTATACTTTAAACTGGATCAGATTTATATTTGTATATTTTTGTATATTTGTATATTTTATAGATTGTATATTTGTTCCAGGTTCAGGTCTGTCTGCAGGTGCTGTAGCAGGAATATGTGTTGGTGTTGTTGCTGTTCTGCTGGTGGTGATTCTTGCTGGTGTGATTTACTCCCGTCAACACAGGAGCTACAGAAAGGCAAGTATTATCAACATGCAGTGTATTATATTGAGAGGGAAAAAAAGTACATTTAATTGTGTTTTTTTTTGTTTTTTTTTAGGCTTTAGAAAACGATCCCAGCAAGATTCCTATTTGACATGAATCAGCAAAAATGTGATTCAGCTTCTCCTGCTTTGGAAAAATGGGTAAAAAAAGTTGCTTTTCCACCTTAAATGTGAAATTAAAACCAACACAATTCATGTTACTTAAAATACCTGGTTGCACAAGTGTGCCACACACCAGGGCTGGACTGGGGATAAAATTCGGCCCTGGCAAACCCAGCCCATCCGGCCCATGAGATCCTCGTGAATGTTTTTGCTGGGGTTAGGGCCTTACATTGGAGTAAATAAATAAAACTAGGACAGGGACAAATAATGATGGATATTATTGAATTTATTGCAAATGCAGATATCAAACTTGATATTGCACTTTTGTCACACAGAAATGCACTTGACAGTAAAGCACTGATTTTGAGCTAGGATGCAATAAAGTAAATTTACTGCTTTTAAATTCTGTTGTGTAAAGTTGTTCCAAACCGAAATGACGTTGTCTCTTTTAACCGAGTTTAACTGTTGGCCAATTTTGGCCAAACCATGCTCCTCATTACCATGGGTATATGGTTTCTAAAATAAATAAATAAATAATAAACTATTGAATTTGTAATAAAAAAAAAATATTGTAAACACGTAGAAAATACAAAAACAGCCTCTATAAAAGTGATTTATATTGCGCAATATTTAATGTAGCCTATAATAATAGCAACATTTTTAATAAATACATTTGTGCCAATACACCATATTTCTTCACTGTTAGTAGCTGCAAGGTAAATTGTGGTTGTGCTAGGGTGAGAAGTTTGTAGTATGTATTGCCATTTTCCAATTTACCTCGTTGTGTATGTACATGCTCACGGCTGTTTTCAGCTGATTCACCAAAGAACCGTTATGTTACCATATCACACGATTGTATAAAACAAAATTCAGAGTCAAAGTGCCATTCATCACTTAATAGAGCAGCAGAAACGCAGAGCATGTTCGTCAGCGGCAGCGCTGTGCGGATATTCGCCTTTTGCAGTTTCATGCGCCCGAATAAAAAACACAATAAAAAAACAGCGCCTAATATGGACACAGTCTATGAATATGGAAGAAGGAAGGTCTCTCTTGCTGTGGCCTGTCAACTCAGAAGACAAACCAATGGGCCGCTGTCTCTGGATGATGGGCCAGTCCGTGGCAAAAAAACCTAAATAAATAAATAAATAAATAACCTTGTATCGGCCCCAAAGTGCGTCGGCCCACCGGGAAAATGCCCGGTATGCCAGATTACCAGTCCAGCCCTGCCACACACTCAACTAACTTGATCAGGCCTCATCAGGGGTTCCTCGGGGCTAACGGCCAGGGGGGTTTCTCCCACCGAATACCTTGGTCCGAAGCGGGCCAACTGGGACTTAAGGAGTGGTCATGAACAGAGGCGGAGTTTTGAGTCAGGAGACGGTCAGAGATTTAATTTAATCTCAATGGGACCTTCCTGGAAAAATAAAGTATAAATAAATAAGCTCAAAACTCACTTTCAGACACCAGCGAGTGTTTGAAAAAGCCTCTGATTAATATTAGATGTTAGCCGAGAAATCTAGACGCACCCTAGTGGCAGAAAATGTATTTTGCCGCGAGTGCAGTCTAGCAACTCTCGGTAGACCTGAGAGCTGGAAAAACCAAACTCTGGTCAGACCAATCACAGCGTGTGTAGAGTCGGTGGGCGGGCTTAACATAATGACGGCACGTCATGGCAGAGTTGCGGAGGTTCTGCGTGCTACTCGTAAACACAGAAGCTGATGAACAGCGGTCTTTTGAATCGGCTTTGGCCGCGACTCTGGAAGACTTGGAGTTAAGCTTTTCTTTGAGAAAAGAACAAAGAACGGCACTGAAGTCATTCTTAAGAAAAGAAGATGTGTTCGAAGTTTTGCCGACTGGATACGGCGAAAGTCTATCAACTAACGTTAGCTCCATTAGCTCGGCTTCACCTTCTTCTTTGCTCTGGTTGGTTGTGGTGCTCATGGCGCTATCCAATTGCCTGCAGAGGGAATCTGAAAGACAACCGTTTATCCCGCCCCCTCGGATTGAGCCCTGCCAATGGTGAGTTTCCAGACCAAACATCTTGATGTGGGTCTGGCTTGTCAGGCTAATTGGCTTTATGCACAGCTGCACTACTTCCTGAACTTCAGCCAGCTCCTTTGTTTCCTGTCTGCCATTATTGGATAAACTGATTAATCCAGGTGTGTCTGATTATTGTTGTTGTGACTACAGAGGTCAGGCACACCTGGATTAATCGGTTTGTCCAATAATGGCAGACAGGAACCGAAGGAGCTGGCTGAAGTTCAGGAAGTAGTGCAGCTGTGCATAAAGCCAATTAGATGAAGGATTCTGATCACAATATGAGGCAGAAATATATTTGGCTACGTGCTAACCATTGCCTCAATGTTGGGGAAAGTTCATTTTAAAAGTAATACATTACAGTATTGAGTAATTGCGTTTAAAAAAAAGTAAATAACTGCTTTACCAAGTTACTTTTTATGGAAAGTAATGCGTTGTTACTCTTGCATTACTTTTCATAACTTGGGCTGCCATTGTTTGTTTGTTTTTTTACAACAAAAAAGTTGTATGTAAAGGCCCTTTCACACTAAAAGTGAAATGAAAAAGCCTCAGGCTGAAGGAAATGCACATTTACAGTAGAGGGTGCAGCAATAAAAAAAATTTAAACAAATGTGATGTTTAACTAAAGTCGTTTTTGCTGGTTGAATTGGATCATCGAAGGTCAGCAGCAAAAACATTGGTTAATAAAGTCAGATTAAAAACATAAAGAACATTTCTATTTGTAACCCAGAACTACTGGGTTTGTTCATATGGGAAGAAGGAGGCGGGAACCGGCGAACATTCAAACAAGTTTAATTAAAAATAAATCAACACAAAATGGTGTACACAAAATTCTACATACAGAACAAACATAAATAAAACGAAGCAAAATCCCAGGCCTGGTCCTCTCTCGTCCTTCACTGTCGTCGCTCCTCCTTTATACTCCCGTCACGTGAGACACGAGACCGCTGCGGAGCCCATCCACACTGATGAGCACGGCCTCGTCCCGCTCTCACGGTCCCTCAGCCTCGCTGCTCGCCACAGTATTATTTAATATATTTAATTATTGCAGGTTTGCGTAATATTCTGAGTTTGAATTTCACTTGAATTTCGCTCAGTGGTTCATGTAGGTTGTCTATAAGCCGGAAGGTTGGTGGTTCAATCCCCGGTTCCACCTGACCAAGTGTTGAGGTGTCCATGAGCAAGACACCTAACCCCAGCTGCTCCCGATGAGCTGGATGGCGCCTTGCATTGTCAGTGTATGAATGGGTGAATGTGAGGCGCTTTGAATGGCCATGGGTCTGTTAAAAGCGCTATATAAATGCAGTCCATTTACCATTCATTTTGAGGAATACTGAATCTTGTGCAAGTGAGATGTGTAAATACATGCTCACATTAAGTCTAGAACCAGACCGTTTGACACCCCTGGTCTAGAACTACAACATGTTTAGTCGGCGCACTCAACGCCTCTGTACTTACTCCTGATTTCTTTCAACATAGGGATAGGAGCTCTCAGTCAATACATGGAAAACAAAGTAACTTGGTTTTCCATGAAGTAACAAAGTTACACACATTCTTCAAAATATCCTCTTTTGTGTTCAGCAGAACAAAGAAACTCACAACTTGAGTAAATGATGACACAATTTACATTTTTGTGAACTATCCCTTTAAATGATGAATGGAGGATTATAATTACTTTTCAGTAAGAGTTTGAATGTGATTGGTGAATTCCAATTATAAAACGGTGCACACTTATGCAATCAGTTGGTTTTAGTATTACATTAGAGGTGGGAAAAGCTCTAACATGAAAAATAATTGTATTCATTTTTACAAAACCATAAAGAATACTATAATGATTCAAGATGATCTCCAGTTAAATGCTCATTTTAAGTTGTGTTTCAGAAATAGGCAACTATGGCACATTGTAAATGCCAGAACCAGAAACTAGCAAGCTATTTTGTTTATTATGAAGTGCAGGTAATTGTCTAATTGTAAATAATCATGGATAATCACAGTTTTTGTTTTTTTATCCAATTTTTACTGTTATTTCAAATATTGTAGCCTATATATTGATATTGCTGTGTCTTCAGCTGTTTATTGAAAGTTATGATGGTTTCTGTAGATCTGATATAGAGACTGATAGACCAATTCAGAGCTGCCAACTTTTCAAAAAAGCTTAGAGTGAGATTTGGTGGGGCCAACCAAAATTTTGCCGCGTACAAAGCAAAAATTGAAGACAAAAAAAAAAAATATATATATATATATATATATATATATATGTATGTATCTATATATGTATGTATATATATGTGTATGTGTATATATATGTGTATGTATGTATATATGTATGTATATAATCTCAATAAATTAGCATATTTCATCAGACCAATAAAAGAAAAGTGTTTTTAATACAAAAAAAGTCAACCTTCAAATAATTATGTTCAGTTATGCACTCAATACTTGGTCGGGAATCCTTTTGCAGAAATGACTGCTTCAATGCGGCGTGGCATGGAGGCGATCAGCCTGTGGCACTGCTGATGTGTTATGGAGGCCCAGGATGCTTCGATAGCGGCCTTAAGCTCATCCAGAGTGTTGGGTCTTGCGTCTCTCAACTTTCTCTTCACAATATCCCACAGATTCTCTATGGGGTTCAGGTCAGGAGAGTTGGCCAATTGAGCACAGTAATACCATGGTCAGTAAACCATTTAACAGTGGTTTTGGCACTGTGAGCAGGTGCCAGGTCGTGCTGAAAAATGAAATCTTCATCTCCATAAAGCTTTTCAGCAGATAGAAGCATGAAATGCTCCAAAATCTCCTGATAGCTAGCCTCATTGACCCTGCCCTTAATAAAACACAGTGGACCAACACCAGCAGCTGACATGGCACCCCAGACCATCACTGACTGTGGGTACTTGACACTGGACTTCAGGCATTTTGGCATTTCCTTCTCCCCAGTCTTCCTCCAGACTCTGACACCTTGATTTCCGAATGACATGCAAAATTTGCTTTCATCCGAAAAAAGTACTTTGGACCACTGAGCAACAGTCCAGTGCTGCTTCTCTGTAGCCCAGGTCAGGCGCTTCTGCCGCTGTTTCTGGGTCAAAAGTGGCTTGACCTGGGGAATGCGGCACCTGTAGCCCATTTCCTTGCACGGTGGCTCTGGATGTTTCTACTCCAGACTCAGTCCACTGCTTCCGCAGGTCCCCCAAGGTCTGGAATCGGTCCTTCTCCACAATCTTCCTCAGGGTCCGGTCACCTCTTCTCGTTGTGCAGCATTTTTTGCCACACTTTTTCCTTCCCACAGACTTCCCACTGAGGTGCCTTGATACAGCACTCTGGGAACAGCCTATTCGTTCAGAAATGTCTTTCTGTGTCTTACCCTCTTGCTTGAGGGTGTCAATGATGGCCTTCTGGACAGCAGTCAGGTCGGCAGTCTTACCCATGATTGCGGTTTTGAGTAATGAACCAGGCTGGGAGTTTTTAAAAGCCTCAGGAATCTTTTGCAGGTGTAATTTTGATTCAGATGATTAGGTTAATAGCTCGTTTAGAGAACCTTTTCATGATATGATAATTTATTGAGATAGGAATTTTGGGTTTTCATGAGCTGTATGCCAAAATCATCAGTATTAAAACAATAAAAGACCTGAAATATTTCAGTTGGTGTGCAATGAATCTAAAATATATGAAAGTTTAATTTTTATCATTACATTATGGAAAATAATGAACTTTATCACAATATGCTATATATATATATATATATATATATATATATATATATATATATATATATATATATATGTGTGTGTGTATATATATAATGTCTAAATAGAACAAATTGATTATACATCAACCTACAGGGTTGAAACTTTTACAGGGAAGAAAAAGGAAAAAAAACTGTCTGTCCTGTCTGTTGCTCTTCTGTCTGTTGTGTGGTTCTTGTTTTGCTGTGGCTGATCTAAAAAAACTGTGTTGTAGTAAAAACTACTTTGAGTAGTTAAGTTACATTCAAGCTACCCTTTTGAAAAAGTAGCTACACTACAAGTTACTATCAAAAAGTAGCTGGCTACATTGAAACCACTTTTTTCTTTTTCTTTTACAATGAGATTGTTACAAATAACTGAATAATTGTTAATGAAGAATGTTATAATATTTGGGGTTTTAAGCTTCATAGTGCAATGTAATTATGATTTCAAAGAGTATAGGGTGAATTCAGGGTTATTGGGACACTTTTCCCCAGTCATTTCTATGGAAAAAAACTGTCAGAATCATTACACACAATACTCAAATATAGACTATATCTCAAACTGGCTGCCGAAGTGCAAAATGGCTACACGTTTAACATCAGTGCAAGAACAAAATGTATGCAAATCAACTTTGCGATGCTGTCTGCGTACGTTCGTTTGAACTATGGTTTCGGGAAACACGACTCGTTAAACTATGCTTATAATGACGGAACTTGTGACCATAGTTAGCGAACAACGCTTTCGGGAAACGCACCCCTGAGCGTCACAGCGCTCCACTTCGCTCATTACAGGCTCGTTCTCGTCAGAACCCAAAACGGAATGTAGCTTTAGGTCGCGCAACAACACAGTATTTATTTGCCCATTTATCTTGAACCCCCTCACCGAGAGCATAACTAATCAATCAACATGATCGGCTCAACATGTAGATCTATAGATAAACTCATCTTTCAGGCATTTGACTGACCGGGTTGACACTTCAGCGTGAGAAATCGGGTGTGTATGGAAGGCCAACAGGGCCAAAACGTGTTGAAAATGACGTGTAAACACGTAATACGTGTTAACGCGTCATTTACGGGTAATCACGTAATTACGTGTTAACACGTTATTACGTGTTGTCACGTGAAAGACGCGTTTACACGTTATTATTGGACCGTGGAGCTTTAGCACCACCTACTGGTGTAAAACAGAGCCAACAGAAAAACATTGAACAATGCCTTTTCAGAGCATAAAAAAACATTTTTTACCACAATATAAAACAGGCAATAGAAGACAGAATAAGCGTGCATGTATAGAAAACAACTCTGTTCATGCATTCCCTCAACCTCAACAGGCACACTCATACTCGGTCACTGTTCATTATTTGGTTATCCAAATCAGCATCTGTCATGCTTGTGAACGCTGAAAACTTTTTCTTTGCTTTCTTTTCTTAGTTTAGGATTAGTTTGAAACCGTTTAGTAAGACTCTTTTGATTATATTATTTTCGTTTCTTTGGCACAATCCAGTTTTCCCATTGTTCTCCCCAGATCCTATTTTTATGTATATTTGTTTTTCTTTGTATTCATTATGAGTTTATTCATGTGTGGCTAATTATTAGGTTCCATATGTATTAAATAATTGTTTAATCGCCGTTATTTGTGTGGTCTTGTTTTTCTCATCTCACTCACTGTTGTCTTTACTGGTGGTAATCAGAACTGGGTTTAAAATGTTCCCCTTCTTAATCCCAAAGTGTTAACAGCCAAAGTAGGGTCGTAACAATATGCAAAAAGAAAGAAAGAAAGAAAGAAAAAAGTAATCACCAGTGGCTTGAATTAGTTGTAATTGAAATCAGACAATGTCTTCCTTACAATTACATTTTTGTAAAATCATACAAGGAATATACCCACAAGGAAATAATATATATATATTAAAAATAAAGAAGAGATTATGCCATATTTTCCCTCGCCAATATTTTTGAAATATTTGCTATTACATTCCAGATCTATCTATTCAGTTTCCTGCTAAAGTGGCTCTTCCCGTGTGCATTACCCTTCCGTCAATGTCTTTGGTTTATGATGGCTGATGAAGTAAGCTCAGCGTAGTGCTTGGGTCACTATTTCATGAATAATTCAAATGAAACAAATGTGTTGTGTCACCTTGACACTGCCTGTCGTAACTGTTTGTAATCATTCTCATGACTATTAATGTGGTGATGGGCACCTTCGTTTTATTTAATTTATTCATGAGATTGTGAACGAGTGCTTACCGAATGGTTACGATGATCCTACGTCATCTACCGTCAATCTGAAGACTAGGTGCGCGCGGCGCGCCTGTGATGTGCTTCATTCACGGGAATCCAAATCCTCCACATCAGCGTTTCTGCATCTTTTCCAAAAGATATTACACTTCACAAATTTTCTCAACGGGGCACAATATATACATTTACTACTCTATTATTATTATTATTATTATTATTATTATTATTATTATTATAATAATTATTATTATTATTATTATTATTATTATAATTATTATTATTATTATTATTATTATACCGTACCCCATTTCCATCCTACACTTACGACTACTGATTATTAGCCTACACAAAAGCTTTTATTTTATTTTTTCTATTTAAAACGAATGGGGGAAAAAAAATAGTTTTCATTTTGTCAAAATAAAAAATAAACGCATAAATCTGAAAATTTCCACACGTAAATGAAAGCCAGGTAGAGCACAAATGCAATGTTGAACGAACATGAACTATATAATTTTGAAATGATTGTGCCTATGCCATTTATATTATCATTATATATTTTGATATATATATTTTGATAGTCTTCATTTACTTCACAAGCAGGGTTGGTGTAAATCACTAATTGATGTTATTGGATAACCTCCGTAGGGTTTGTCTTGACAAAGTCGGACCAACCAGGGCTGCATTTCCCGATAACATTGTCTCTTAGCGCGCTACGAAGACTCTAAAGGTCTAACTTAACTACTATACCTTAGAAGGTTGCTTAAGGTATAAGTGCGACGTTAGCAGGTGCTGTCCGTTACGGCGGCGGTGCTGAATTAGTTTATCAATGGCTCAAAAATCGATTATTCACTCTATGCATGGGTTGTTTAACTGCATTATGTGAGAAAGCAGTGTTCTTTATAATAGAAGCACTTCAGAAATAGTTGAAATTGCATTTATCAGGACTCGTGAGAAATTTTAACCCTTGTGTGGTGTTCATATTTCTGTTATTCAGCCAGTGTTCGTGGGTCTGGTGGACCCGTTGCATTTTTGGGTTTTTAATTCAACACAATCAAAAATGTTATGTTAAAATACTCAACAGATGTTTACTTCATCCCAATTACAACCAATATAATCAGCATATATGGTTAATATTTTCTCTTTACCTTTGTTAGATCACATTTAAGAATTGCAACCTCGTGTGGGAACGGCAGGGGTAGAAACAAAACTCACTCTTGCACTCTCTCACACTTACACACAGATTAATTAAAAGATTACACAAAAAAAAATAATTAAAGATTTGTTGTAAGATTTTGTTGATACTGATTTCGTTTAATTCTTATAACAGCCATGTATCGTGGTAAATAGTGTAATTTAGTTAATTACCATTGCCCTAGTCACCGCGTATAGGCCGGGAGAGGATGTCACGCAGGTGGTGGAGTAATAACTTATTTTAATGGATCTGTTAAAGGTTGAATTACCTAATGCTAGATGTATAAATTATGAACGTCATCTGAGGAGTAATTAAAACATTTTTGAGTTATTTAACTTTTTTCCAGATTCAATCATTGTCTCGCGTCTCACTGTATCATTACGTGATCCTTTTGTATAATTTTTGTAATGTTTTAGTCTGGTCGCTATCCACTGAAGGAAGGAGCGCGTGCAGGACTATTTGTAAAATTTCTGCTTTTGAGGTCCGAAAAAGATAGGACACAGGGCATTGGAACAACAGCAGGGTGAGTTGGCTAAAATAGGACTTTATTTTTTATTTCAGGGTGAACTATCCCTTAAAGAAATGGTTGAAATGGCATTTATGACTCGTGAGAAATATAAACCAAATTGCAAGCTAAATCCAATCGTGGATATTTTATATAATATGGCTAAATATACACTAAATGGCTCAGCAGGTGGTGCACGCCATAGGCTATTTGATTTAGCAAAACTATTCGCTGTATCCCTGTCATAGTTTGACAAAACTCCCCTCCACAATCTTTCCCTTTAAATAGACTCCATTATGGCTTGCCAGCTGACGTGCTACCAGTGAAAAGACAGAAGACTCCAGACACAAGGAAATTAAAACCACCTTTAGACATAAGGACATTTAAAATAATGCAGCACCGGAGTGATTTTCAAAATATATAGGCCTATATATATTTATGTTCATTCCTTATAAGAAAATGAACCATGGTTTCATTATTTTTTTTGGCAAATTGATTGCCATTTATAACCACAAATACCATAGTTAAAGTAGCAAAGCCATGGTTTATTTGTGTTTACCATGGTTTAACTATAATAACCATGTTTTTTTTTTCCATTAAAACCATTTCGTAAAAACCATGGTTCATTTTCATAAGGGATTGTATCCTATTTTTTTTTTTAGATTAAATCCTGCAATTTACAATAGTCTGTTTGTTCTTTGTTCTGTTGTATGCCACACCAGCAGGGGGTGGTAAAGTTCCAATGTGCCAGCACAAAATAACGTGTAAACGCGTCTTTCACGTGACAACAAGTTATAACGTGTTAACACGTTATAACGTGTTAACACGTAATTACGTGATTACCCGTAAATGACGCGTTAACACGTATTACGTGTTTACACGTCATTTTCAACACGTTTTGGCCCTGTTGGCCTTCCATAGGTGTGTGGCGTGTGAG
This sequence comes from Romanogobio albipinnatus, assembly GCA_023566225.1. Taxonomy (NCBI): domain Eukaryota; kingdom Metazoa; phylum Chordata; class Actinopteri; order Cypriniformes; family Gobionidae; genus Romanogobio; species Romanogobio albipinnatus. The sequence goes on from CM042263.1 coordinate 34,359,086, forward strand.
CGTGTGAAACCAATCAAATGCGTGTGTCTCACGGCCAATGCGTGAGAGTTGGCAGCTCTGCCAATTTACACATACAAAGACTCATTTCAGCTCACCGATGCAGATGAATGAATACAGTGTTGAATCATCGTAACAAGGACACAAAGTCACTCAGAACTTTCACTTTCATCGTGCTTCTGTACTTGCTCACTTTGAAACATGTATTGCAGCTGTTACGTCCCCAGGGACGTTTGGAGTATTTTGGGTTTTGTTTTTTTCCCTGCTTTCTGTGAGGTTCCTTTCTGTCTCTTGCACTGTCACTTTAACAGGTGGCGTGCTGATTGGCTGTCTGACCTGTCAATCACTCCCGATGACGTGATTGGCTGTGTTAGCTTGAAGGCGTTCTCCTCTGACGATCAACACCTGTGGAATGCGCTTCTTAAGGGACGTGCTGTCGCACAGCGAAGGACTGCTTTTTGTTCTGATTCTGTTGTTACATTTGTTTCTGTTCTCTCTGTTTGAACTTAGTTTGCGTGTTGCCATTTTGCTCTTTGTCATGTTGAGTGCTTTAAGTTACCCTTAAAACTTCTCATGTGAGAGATTTGAAGTTTGGCATTTAAAGCGAAGCCAATCTGGATGGAGAAAAGGGGTTAGGTAAGATGTCACGTGACATACATGGGCACACTCAGGAACGTTGATTGTTTAGACACACTAGGTTAGTGGGTCTGTGCCACACTCTGTATTTTTGTGTTTGATAGGTAGTGTAGGGAAGTATAAGGCGTCACAGACGCTGAAGACTTTTTTTTTTCTCTTTCTTTTCTTAGCTTAGGATTAGTTTGAAACTGTTTAGCAAGATTATTTTGATTATATTATTTTCATTTCTTTGGCACAATTCAGTTGTCCCTTTGTTCTCCCCAGATCTTATTTTATGTATATCTGTTTTTCTTTATCATTATGAGTTCATTCATTGGTGGTTAATTATTGGTTTCTATAATTATTAAATATTTGTTTATCGCCGTTATTTGTGTGGTCTCGTTTTTCTCATCACGCACACAGTGGTCATTACTGGTGGTATTCAGAACTTGGTTAAAAATGTTCCCCTTCTCAATCCCTAGATTGTTAACATCTAAAGGAGGGTCGTAACACAGCACTTATATTGTTACTGTCTCTGAATTTGAATCTGGAATTTACAATTCTATTCATTTTCTCTATAAAGATAAAGATGTTTAACAATTTTATATATACCTTTAAAACAACCACACAACCTATCAGACCTATAAGTAACTAAATGTATTGGTTTAATAAATTCCACATACCGATTTGCACTACCCACACTGTAAAATCTAATTAGTTAGGCTTACTTAAAAAAGCATGCAAACTGATTGCCTTAAAAAAAAAACAAGTAAAGTGAAATAGGAATAGTATGTTGTGCTAACAAATGCTTAGTTAGTATAGTTCACTTACACAAGAGTTCTAGTGACTAAAAAAGAAATGTAGAGAGTACTTGATCTTTTACTTTAGATTTACTCTCGTGTCACGGGGTGACAAAAACCAAACGGGACTAATGCTGCGTTCCAGGCAGGTTTTTGAGCCTGTAAGTTACGACTTCAAACCACGACTCACGACTTTGTAGCATTCCAGGCAAAGTCACACCAAACTGCCTGAGCGGTAGCTATATGTAAACAAAGAATGGCGAACCTTACGGGGATTATGCTCATTTACAATAATTTCTATCGCCAAAGGTGCTTACACCATGCTTATTTGAGGGAAACGGAGAAAAAACTGTGCATAAGGCAAGAGAAGCTGTTATACCTTTTATTTTACGTTATTTGCATATTTGGAAATGTATTTGGTATTCATTTATTCTTGCACTCCATGGCCTGAAAACTAGCTAACACTAGAAGAGCTGCTGATAATGCATAACATTTGCGGATAAATAACATTAGAGCAATACCTTATATTTGTTTTTTAATGTACGACTTTCATAAACACCGCGTCCATAAGGGCTGCCATTGTTGCTTCGCGGGCTATGTGACATCAGATCTCGTAACTGGGAGTACATCGATCTAGTACGAGTTCACGGGTGGGAAGTCACGGGTTTGACTGCCGTTCCAGTCCACTTTCACGGGTAGAAGGTTGGAAAAACACGGGTTACGGGTTGCCTGGAACGCGGCATATGATCCTGGTGAATGCAGTTATTCAGGATTTTCTAGTGAACGTCCGTTCTATGCCCTGCGAATCTGTTGCCATGGCAGCGGGGCTGATTGCCTGAGTGACAGCAGGTGTGGGGCAATTACAGAGGACGCTGTGAGAGGGACACCTATTCAGATGAGGCTTTAAAAACAGAGAGAAAACAGACTGTGGTGTGGATCTCCTCCCGTGTGATGCTGTGTTTGCCAGCGGGTTGTTCTTTTTATTGAGGCTGGGCTGTGGAGTGGGGAAGATTGAAGCCGTGGAGGAGGAAGGAAGGAGTGAAATATTTGTCAGCGAAGACTTGAGGAATATCGTCAGTAGTGAGAAAGACGCAAGTGATGAGTATTTGATCCGTTGTTTATATGCACTAACACTGAAGTGGTGTGGAGAGTTTGGAAAATGTTTGGCACGAGTGAACTATGACACCGAGTGAATTAATGATCTGTCTCCAACTTCTGTCCTCTCCTTGCCGAATGTGATGATCGCTGCATCGTTCTTCTGCTTTACCGGAGCGAAGTCAAGCCCTGATCGAGGACTAGATCCGATCTGGTGGGAGAAAAGACCGGTGGTCTTCCACCCGCTGTCTCTAACGAAGGGGTTTGATAAAGCAACAGCCCAACTTCCTGCTTTGAAAAGACCCGGCCCCGTTAATGCTGAGTGCTTCATATATCATGTACTATTGAAACTGTGCTGTGTCCGTTCTAGTGCTCAGCCGAAGTGAGCGTCCCGCTCAAAGTGTCCTTCCCGCCTGGTGGTCTCCACACGCCCCTATTGGAAGCCTTTACCCTGTTCAGAAGAAGAGAAGGTATATCAGTTGCAAAGCTTCATGTACTGTTGAACCGTTGAAACTGTGCTGTGTCTGTCCCAGTGTTCAGCCGACGTGAGCGCCCCGCTCAAAGTGTCCTCCCCGCCTGGTGGTCTCCACACGCCCTTATTGGAAGCCTTGATCCTGTTCAAAGGAGAGAAGGTATATCAGTTGAGAAGCTTCACATACTGTTGAACCGTTGAGACCTTGCTGTACTGTTCCAGTGCTCAGCTGAAGTGGAGCGTTCCGCCCAAAGTGTCCTCCCCGCCTGGTGGTCTCCACACGCCCCTATTGGAAGCCTTTACCCTGTTCAAAAGGAGAGAAGGTATATCAGTTGAAAAGCTTCACATACTGTTGAACCATTGAGACCTTGCTGTACTGTTCCAGTGCTCAGCTGAAGTGGAGCGTGCCGCCCAAAGTGTCCTCCCCGCCTGGTGGTCTCCACACGCCCCTATTGGAAGCCTTGACCCTGTTCAAAAGGAGAGAAGGTATATCAGTTGAAAAGCTTCACTTACTGTTGAACCGTTGAGACCTTGCTGTACTGTTCCAGTGCTCAGCTGAAGTGGAGCGTTCCGCCCAAAGTGTCCTCCCCGCCTGGTGGTCTCCACACGCCCCTATTGGAAGCCTTGACCCTGTTCAAAAGGAGAGAAGGTATATCAGTTGAAAAGCTTCACATACTGTTGAACCGTCGAAACTGTGCTGTGTCTGTCCCAGTGTTCAGCTGACGTGGGAGCCCCGCTCCAAGTGTCCTCCCCGCCTGGTGGTCCCCACACGCCCTTATTGGAAGCCTTTTACCCTGCTCAGAAGAAGAGAGGTAATCCAGTCGAATGTCCCACATATTGTTGGACAGTTAAACCTTGCTGTAACGTTCCAGTGGCTCGCTTGCCCCCACCTCTGAGTACCTCCCTCCGGAGTAACCCCAGTGACTCGCTTCGCCCCCGCATCTGCATACTTACCTGGTTCCAGTCTGAATGGGGTTCGTATGACCACGGCCTCCCCTCTTGAGTCCCGTGGAGGAGTACTTACCCAGTGACCTACCTGGACGGCGCGGGGATTCCCCCCTGATTCCCCTCCGACGAGCCTCCGGTCCGTCACGATCGTCCCTCCCCTCCCGTCCCGGGAGGTCTAGAGACACTTGAACTGTCCTGGCGGCAAGAAGAAGATTTTAATTAGGACCTATCCAATTCATTGATCTTTTAATATAATAAATAAACTGTATTTTATTCCCTTGTCTGTCTGGTCCTTGACACGTTCCTCGAGGTGGTTCCCGGGTTTTTCAGGGGTGGGTGCAGTCTGGTTTGGCCCACCCCGACCTGTGACACTCGTCTTAGTATAGCTACCATTGTTGTGTTTTGTATGCCGAATGCTGAAGTGTGTGTGTGTGTGTGTGAAGCATGATCAACTACAAGATATTGTTACAAAACTAGAGGGACTATATCAACCCAAATGAACGTTTCACATGTGTTTATGACGAAAGTGTAAGCAGTAAAATTGTAAACAATCATTAGGGAAATATTACATAGGTTAATTTTAAAAGATTACCTTAATTTTTGACAATCAAAAAACTTTTAAAAGCAACCTATTTATTACTTATCTTCCTTTTAAACCAAATAACTGTGATTTAGTGTTGCATCACTGCATCCAGAAAGAGTTATATTAATATGAATGTTTGAAATGCTCAACCAAAGTGAACACTGATCACCATGATGTTTTGATGGCAAACCATACAGTCACACATCTGTATGAACCATAGACCGTAAAAAAATATGGACGACGCGACTTCATTGGCTTCCGCTGACCAGAGTTGAAGCTTTCGGAGGCCGCACACGGCGCTGACATCTTGGGACCGAGTCTGCGGAGTAGAGAGCAGGAAGTAGAGGCTCGGTTATCAAAAGCCCGCCCACACTCTCACAGATGCAGAACAATTCATTATGATGGTGTGAAATAAACAGTTATGGAAATGTAGAAATGAAAGCTAAAGCTCCAATCTCCTCCCAAAAATCCCGATAAAAGCCTGTTAGTGCCTCAGTGACAACTTCACTCAGAGAAGCCGTCAATCTCAGCTGTCAATCATGACGTCACACCCCCCGTTTTTATAGTATCAAATAGCTCACTAAAGCTAAACTTATTTAAAAAAACAAACACTTTAAATGAAATCGTGATAAAAACTGCATAAAATGACAGAAACCATCTTTAGGAAACAATTATTTGAAGTGTAATTTAATTGTTTAGTGTGTCTCGCGTCCATTCTAATACATGGAGAGGTGGAGTTTATGAGCTTAAGCTTTAATTTCTACATTTCCAACTGTTTATTTCACGCTATCATAATGAATTGTTCTGCATCTGTGAGAGTGTGGGCGGCCTTTTGATAATCGCGCCTCTACTTCCTGCTCTCTACTGCGCAACTCCGGTCCCGAGATCGCTACTGCGCAGACTCGGTCCCAAGATGTCAGCGCCGTTTGCGGGCCTCTGGAAGCTTCAACTCTGGTCAGCGGAAGTCAATGAAGTTGCGTCGTCCATATTTTTTTACGGTCTTTGGTATGAACCTAATGCTGCATTCCTGCGTTCCTTGCTTACTCCTTGCTTATTTGAGGGAAACGGAGGAGAAAAACGGCGCATAAGGCAAGAGAAGCCGTTATACCTTTTACTTTACGTTATTTGTATATTTGAAAATGTATTGGTATTCATTTATTCTTGCACTCAATGGCCTGAAAACTAGCTAACACTAGAAAAGCTGCTGATAATGCATAACATTTGTGGATAAATAACGTTAGAGCAATATCTTACATTTGGTTTTTAATGTATGACTTTCATAAACACCGCGTCCATAGGGGCTGCCATTGTTGCTTCGCGAGCTATGTGACGTCAGAGCTCGTAACGGAGTACATCGATCTAGTACGAGGTCACGGGTTTGACTGCCGTTCCAGGGCACTTTCACGGGTAGAAGGTTGGAAAAACACAGGTTGCCTGGAACGCAGCATAACTCTCCACAGTTTAAAAGTGAAGTTAATCCATCTTCACCTCCTGAGTTTTTGTGAGAGGAGAGAGATTTTGTGATAGCAGTGCTTTTCCCTCATTTGTATGCAAGTTACTTGCTAAAGAATATTTGTGCATGCCAGCAATGACCAAAAAAACCTAGTTATTCACATTGAGGAGGCTGCAGGTTAAAAAACCAAGATCATGTAGTTGTCAGACAGATGTTAAAGGTCCCGTTCTTCGTGATCCCATTGTTCAAACTTTAGTTAGTGTGTAATGTTGCTATTAGAGCATAAATAATACCTGTAAAATTATAAAGCTCAAAGTTCAATGCCAAGCGAGATATTTTATTTAACAGAAGTTCCCTTTTAAAGCCTACTGGCTTGGACTACATCCTGGTACTTCCTTCTTTAATTACGTCAGTACAACCGTAGAACAGACTAACCTCCGCCCACAAGAATACTCGAAAAAGGGGGCGTGGTATTCAGCCTAAATATAGGGATATGACTTTTGGTCCACATCGCAGTAGTATCGCCAAGACGCAGTATATGTAAACAAACTTAAGGTCCTTCATCGCCAGACTGATGACTGTGTCCCTGGAAGCGGCAGTGCACAAACATCACTATAAGCAAAAGTACTACGTTTCAGCGTGATAATCCCCTATTGTTGATCAAGTCGAAGACAAATTTGTGATAGACAAAGTTTTGCTTATCTTAAAACGACTACTTTACATACCCCGCAATCACATCCAAAGGTATTGAAGTTAGCTGTTAGACAGAAACATTGAATAAAATGATCAAACTTGCAATATAAACTGTTCAAAATATCACCCCATGGAGGCTTCAATTAATTTGGATTAGTAATTTGGAATGAGCAGCATACGGAGTCATCTCACCTAAAAAGCACCGCATGCATGCGCACATCCTTATCAATTTGTTCTGAGTCTCCAGATGTATATGATCTCCGCTGGTGTTGAACATCTGACAGCGCTTCTGTAGTCATATAGATTCAAATGGTTTTAAAAGGTGACTAGCTTATAGCCTATTTTATTTAAAATAACCTGCAGGGACATGCAGAAAGTTCCTAAGGGGCAAGGCTCAAATGTAAGAAAGGGGCAATATCTAAAAAAAAATAAAAAATACTGGAAAAATTTGGATACTATTTTATGTTTTTGCAAAAAGTCTCATGCTTATCAAGCCTGCATTTATTTAATTAAAAATACCGGAAAAAACAGTAGCCTAATATTGTGAAATATTATTACATTATGTTTTTTTTTACCTTACGTTTTTATTAATCGAATATATATATATATATATATATATATATATATATATATATATATATATATATATATATATATATATATATATATATATATATATATATATATATATATATATATAAATAATTGTTGTTTTGATTCACATTATGGCTCAATCGTCACCAGGTTTATTAGATGCTGCCCCTTTAAGACGCAGATCTAAAATCATTCTCCCCTTTACGCCCATTTAAGCTAAACTGTGTTTAAGTGAATACTCTCCAAGCCTGTCATTTTGAGATATAGGCTATTTTGTTGTGTATTTGATGGTTTAGTCGCGCACACGAAGCATATGTGCAAGTCGGTCCGTTTCGCAGCGTGCGTACACACACACACACACACACACACACACACCCGCCTTGAACTTGGAAACAGCGTCTATTGCGCGGATTATTGTGCTTTTCATTTAATCAAACACGTTCTGCAATTTAGCCAAAGTGGAGTGTGCATTTGACAACAATCACGGATTGTGCTGAATTTGACGTTAAATACATGTTTGTGGAGAAATGACAGCGCGCGCTGTGAAGGGAAGGAAGTTGTGCTAGACGATGCGCGAGCATAGTTTATAATAGTTTTACCTCATATCTTCTTTTTTTAATCCTTGGAAGCGAAAATAAGATTAATATTACAGCCCTGTGATATTGTGAAAGTGTAAGCAGACTACATTTTTGTTTAGTTCTCTGGCCATCGTCAATCTCTCTCTCTCTCTCTCTCTCTCTCTCTCTCTCTCTCTCTCTCTCTCTCTCTCTCTCTCTCTCTCTCCTTTACAGTGTGTAAGTGAATGTCGTGATATTACTGATCATGTGAAGATTTTGCAGTGGCGCTGAAAATCCAGCGGCGGCGCTGCGCCGCTGTGAATACATTGTAGGGGAAACACTGTATTATGTTATAATAAATTGTATACTTTGTTGTTTGGGGTTTCTTTAGTATAGTATTAGCCTATTTGATAGGCTCTCATTGTTTTGTTTGGTAGAGGCTAAATGAGTAGATGTAGCATTAATATGCCCTGCTTGTTCTTGGCGTCGACTATTGTCGACTATAAAACCTTACTACTTGTCTAAAAATCTTTAAATAATCTAGCACATTTCTTACTTGACAAACCTACTTGCTTTTACCTATAACCACAGCCGAACCAGCTTCCAGACGAGATCAGATTCCCAAACCCAGACTCAGAACACATCTGTGCATTTACTGAATGAGCTCTGAGTTACGTCTGACTGATTGCACTTTATCTCATTTATCCTTCATGTTTTATTTTTGATACATTTGAATATAAAATTTTCTTCAATTGTATTGTTGTGAATATCATTTTATAAATCCTCTTTATGTAAAGAACTTTGAATTATTATTGTGTGAATATGTGTTTCATAAATAAACTGTAGATAACTTGGCTACAATGTTAAAAAAAAGGTGTAACTTAGGTAATTTGTCATTGTACAATGAAATACCTGTTGTTTTGCAGATATTTGCTATAATTTAAAGGTCCCGTTCTTCGTGATCCCATTGTTCAAACTTTAGTTAGTGTGTAATGTTGCTGTTAGAGCATAAATAATACCTGTAAAATTATAAAGCTCAAAGTTCAACGCCAAGCGAGATATTTTATTTAACAGAAGTTCCCTTTCAAAGCCTACAGCGAACGGCCGGTTTGGACTACATCCTGGTACTTCCTTCATTAATTCCGTCAGTAGAACAGTAGAACAGACTAACCTCCGCCCACAAGAATACGCGAAAAAGGGGGCGTGGTCTTGTTGCTCTCCCACATGGAGAAGAGGAAGTGTTGCGTGGAGAATATGTCAGGGAGACGCTGTTATTTTCCTCCCGGAGTCAAATCACCTTTGTTTGTCTTTCCCAGGGACGCTGTAGAGATCATTGAGTGCATACATCTCCCGTTACGGTAAGAGGCGTGACCTTTCCGTGCAACATGCACTAAGCTGCGGTCAAATCACAACACGGGAACCGCTGGCACAATCAGAACTCGTTACGTATTTCTGAAGGAGGGACTTCATAGAACAAGGAACTCATCAGCCGTTTTTAGGACAGTGAAAACAGCCGTATACAGATAAGCAAATTGTGTGAAAAATACTGTTTTTTACACGCGAAACATGAACACATGTTATATTGCACACTGTAAACACAATCAAAGCTTCAAAAAAACACGAAAAACGGGACCTTTAATGTTCCACTAATAAATGTACAGGTAATTGTTTATATTTTGGTATTACATCAATTTTCAGTTTTTTGTTGAAGGGTCTTTATTTTAAATTCATCTGCTTTATTTGTGGTAAATGTCAAAAGAAGTCACCACTAAGGTTGTATATCCTTCTTAAAATATGATGTATGAATTTGAATGTTTATGAATAATGACTCATTTATGTTTGAAAAATATTAAACCCAATTAAAAAGACAGCATTCTCTTTCATTAAAATTTTTATAAAATCCAAAAAACAAACTGTTAAATATGATATGTATTATGTCGTTTCTTTCCACAGTGTGATTTAATTTTTCACATAAAATCAAAAACATTTGCCGTTTTTTTATAAACTTGACAAGTCCATTTGCATCCACACAACCTCTTATTTTCTTTGATAAATACTTGAATTAAAAATCTTTTTCATATATAGATCAAAATGCCAAGATGTGTCCCAGTATTTATGATGTATGTTTCTTGACTCTTCATCTTGTGGATGTGATGTCATAAACCAGAACAGCCAGTGGCCACACCCATCAGAGCATCCCCTAACCACACCCTAACAATAGGTGTGTTCGACATCGGCTGCGGCCGGATTCAACTGATCGGCGAGAGTAGCCGCGTGCAGACGGGGAGGAGCTGCAAACGGAGACGTGAAGTTGGACACTTTCTGCTTCCCGTAGTTACGCTCGCGCTGTGTTTGCATACTTTATCAGCTGAAGTGAAATAAATGCAATATTTGGCAATACACAGATGTTTCAGAGACATTATTGTCATGTAATACTTTATGTACTGCTTAATACCGCGTGTGTTTGTACAAGAATAAAGTTCAATCAGTTTTATTTTGATAAACATGACAATATAACATCGCGACTACATGAAAGGAGGTTTTACTGTTATAAAAAACAGATTTGTGCGCAGTGGAGCTGAAGGTTTCAGAATAAACACGAAACACACGTGATTGCTGTCATGCGGTGAATCTGGCCAATCGAGGAACAGCTGTGTCGTCACCAGAGTCCGTGCAGCCTCCTGCAGCTGCTCTGGAGAAACTGCACCGGCTGTATCAGCCGACTGCTCTCGAATCGCTCTCGCGGCACTTTGTTGACATATGTCACTGTCACGTGGCGTCTGCGCTGCCTCAAGTCGGACAAAATTTCTAACCGGCATGCGCATCGCTGGGTGAAGTCGAACAAGCCTTATATAACCCTATCTCTCCACCCATTAAACAGGTTAAGCTCCACCCATGAGCTCCAGAGAGGTGGAGCTGGAGGTCATTATCCCCTGCAGCAAGAAATACATGGAATTAACTGCAAATTAAAAAATGTGGGGTGAACTATACCTTTAAGGAAGTAAGAATTATGGGTAAAGAATCATTTAGTTTACAAAGCATTCTGAAAGAAAATGCATAATATCTTAAAATAACAGTATTAGACTGGAGAATTGTATATTTTAGTTTATTTTTACCTGCCTATTAATGCTTCACACTCCAGTCAGTCAGTGGCGGTAATGCACTGGAAGTTGACCGCCGACCGCCATTACACCTCATAAGAAGAAGATGCAATTTGTTATGTCACCATCATTGACTGTAAAAAAATATCGACGTAGCGTTTTTGACGTCACCTGTAGGTTTCCGAAGAGCATTTTTGAAGCCTAAAAGCCGGCCGTTGCCATCTTGGCAGTGTGTCACTCCCAGCGCCTTTTCTTCCTGAGGACACTGAGGAAGAATCAGCTCTCATCGGCTATCCTGGTGAACTTCTATCGCTGCACAATAGAAAGCATCCTGACCAACTGTGTGGCAGTATGGTATGGGAGCTGCTCTGGCACTGCAGCGGGTGGTGAAAACTGCCCAGCGCATCACAGGGACTCCACTACCTGCCATCGAGCACATCCAGAGGAAACGCTGTCTGCATCGAGCTCGCAGCATCCTCAAGTACTCCTCTCACCCAGCCCACAGACTGTTTTCTCTCCTGCCCTCTGGCAGGCGTTCCAGGACCAGCAGACTAAAGAACAGTTTTTTCGGCCGCCTGTATCCGGGATCTTGTCCTTTCAGTCATGACCCACAGCTCATGACCATAGGTGAGAGTAGGAGCGAAGATCGACCGGTAAATCGAGAGCTTTGCCTTACAGCTCAGCTCCTTCTTTCCCACGACAGACCGGTACATCGACCGCATTACTGCAGAAGCTGCACCGATCCGTCTGTCAATCTCCCGTTCCATCCTTCCCTCATTTGTGAACAAGACCTCAAGATACCTGAACTCCTCCACTTGAGGCAGGAACTCTCCACCAACCTGAAGTGGGAAATCCACCGTTTTCCGACTGAGAACCATGGCCTCGGACTTGGAGGTGCTGATTCTCATCCCAGCCGCTTCACACTCGGCTGCAAACCGTCCCAGTGCACGCTGAATGTCCTGGTCTGAGGAGGCCAACATGACAACATCATCCGCAAAAAGCAGCGACGAAATCGTATGGTCCCCAAACCGGACACTCTCCGGCCCTTGGCTGCGCCTAGAAATTCTGTCCATAAAAATTATGAACAGAACCGGTGACAAAGTTATTAGTCGACACAAACTATTCCAATTAAAATGTCAAGCCCAAACACAACAAAGTCAAAATACATTTTATTTATTAAGCTTTTTAATTTAATGCATCTTAAATCAGTCAGCACAACAGCTCAGTCAGTATCATAATACACAAACTGTTTTGAAAATGTGAAGAGTTGAGTTGAGTTGTAATCCATTAAGCATGTGGCGATTTGAAGAGCGTGCACCAAGATTTTCTGTTCCATTCGTTTGCTCGTAGTCTCAAGGACACCCCCACACATGGGCGTAGATTACGCGGGGGACTGGGGGGACGTGTCCCCCGCACCTTTAATAAAACGTAAATTCGTCCCCCGCACTTTACCGAGTCTCACCGGTCCAAGTCGACCCGCTCCGTGGGGGATTCGAACCGGCGTCTAGTCGTACCGCTCTTACTGGCCTACGTCTGTTACACGGGCAAGTTTGTTTAGAAGCCAATGTGAATAAATCTACATGACCTGTCATTTTATTCGTATCCAAAAACAAGACGCTCTGAACACCTGGAGTGCTAACACTCTCGTGCAACACTCCAATTCATACTCGAAGCCGGAGGGCGATCTCTCACAGAAAGTCCAAAACGGATTCGTAGAAGTAATCACGTTCCAAAGGCATTCACAGCGCTGAACCAGCAGCTTAAATAAAGAGAATTATGACTGATGAAACGCGACGACAAACACATGATTTCGACATTATATGTGTGTGTTTTTCAAGCCATCTCAAGGTATTTATTGACAATAAAGTATATGAATAATGCAGTGCTAACTGACATCCTTTTTAATGTTTAGTATCTTCTGCTCACCAAGGCTGCATTTATTATATAAAACAGCTGTTTACTATGTAACTGAGCTAGTAAACGTGTAATTTTTTCCTGTGATCAAAGCTGAATTTTCAGCATCATTACACCAGTCTTCTGTGTCATATGATCGTTCAGAAATCATTATAATATGAGGATTTGCTGCTCAAGAAACATTTATGATTATTATAAATGTTGAAAACAGTTGTGCTGCTTAAAAATGTTGTGGAAACCATGATGCATTTTATTTTTCAGGATTCTTTGATGAATAGAAAGTTAAATTAACTGCATTTATTTGCATTAAATAAAGCACTTATTAAATATAAATCTTTATTTATATTATAAATATCACTTGTGATCAATTTAATGCATGTTTAATTAATAAAAGTATGAATTTCTCTCTTTTTTAATCTTACCACAAAAGTTTGAATACTATCATGGTTTCCACAAAAATTAAGCAGCAGTGTTTTCAGCAGTGAATTAAGTAAGCAACTGTTTTCATCATTGATAATAATCATAAATGTTTCTTGAGCAGCAAATCAGCATATTAGAATGATTTCTGAAGGATCATGTGATACTGAAGACTGGAGTAATGATGCTGAAAATTCAGCTTTGACCACATTTATATATTCACATAGATAACAGCTGCTTTAAATTGGCATAATATTTCACTGTATTATTTTTTTACTGCATTTTTTATTAAATAAATGCAGCCTTGGTGAGCAGAAGTCTTACTGGTGTCGAACGACATGAGGGTGAGTAATTAATGACAGAATTTTCATTTTTGGGTGAACTAACCCTTTAATGCACAAGTGTTTGTAGTGCATAAACCAATCATAAAATTGGCATAAAATATAGGGGAAAATAGTATACATATTAGTGGTTATTGTTCAGCAGTGTATTTGATATCTTACTGAATTAAAAGCAAGAGATCAATTAAATCTGTCAATTAGACAGAGGTCAGAAAAAAACAGGTATTATACCTGACATTTCTGTCCCCCTCACTTCTGAAAAGACGGCTACGCCCCTGCGCCCACAGCACGGGTAAACTAATCAATATTCATGATTGAACCACCCACTGGAACCAAATTTTCAGGAACCGAATATATTGTAACACTGATACTAACAATGCTCACTCCCATTTGTAGGCTAATGTAAAAGAAGAGCTGGCATTGACAGCTGGAGAGAGAGAAGATGAAGGCAAGCTGTTTTGTCCTCACTGCATGTGTTTTTATCGTGGCTGGTATGTATTGAACTGCTACAGTATTTCTGCTTCTGCGTAAAGCGTCCATCAAATGTGCACTTCAGAATCTCGCCAGAAGTATTGGGTCATCCAGGTACTTTTGCTGCATTTACACCATACCGTAATTACAGTAGTCTCGAGATTATGGCATTATATTCAGAGCTGTTCTGTTCATGTTGTAGAAAATGTTTCATAAAATTAATATTTTTAGAGAAAACATCCGCAGATTTGAAATGAAGCATGAGCAGACCGGTGGCTTCAGCTTCATTGTGTTTCTAAGTTTCTACAGCCACATCATTTTATATACATTAAAATAATATATTGTTAATATTTAGATTTTTTTGAGATTATATATCTTCATATTAATAATAGTCTGAGTCTTGAACTGTAAACTCTTAAGTGTTGGCTTTCTAAATATATGTTGATTATGTGTCTTTTCAGAATGACTTTTGAGCAGCAGCCTTTTTATTTTGCGCATGTAATTTATGCCCGACTTCCCATCAAAACATGGACAAAAAAAGTAACTGCAGTCAGAACTTTCACTTTCTCTCAGAAGTTATAACTCAGAAGATATAACATCTGTAATGTTTATGAACAACTTTACTCTTTTATTACACCCTTAAATTACCATTTAGGCCTAAATAGGATTCATATATATCAGTTCAATTCTACAGTGATTTATTGATGTGGCAATATTTTACATTCATATCTGTGGGGATGCTGCATACAATTATACATCAACATGAAAACAGCAACATGACATAAAATAAGAAAGAATTAAAGTGTAATTAACAAAGGAATGTAAAATAGATGGCATTGAATAAATTTAAATATTCAAGAATATTCATCGTTTAGGCCACCAGATGGCCCCAATACACCAGATTCAGGGGATGAACTTTTACAATCCAGTTCTCAGAGAGAATAGGTCAGCAAAGCTTCACAATCAATAAACAATTAGACCACACATATTTTAAAACTGCAATATATCACAATATATTTATGACATCTGTTCTGTTTTCTCTGTTTTAGCTCTTGTAGCTCTGACGTCATTGAGCAGAAGAACAGCAGCAGCCGCAGCAGCCACGCCCATCAGCGCAGTGACGACCAATCGGAGCACAGCTTCAGCAGAATCACAAGAGTGGGCGTGGACTTCTGAAAAAAGGGAGCAACCAAGAATTGAATTGTGATTTTCAACAAGTAAACTTTTGTCTCTGTTGTAAACTCAAAAAGATATCTGCAAAATCTCATTTTGTGCTTCACGGAAGAAAAATTATGTAAAAACTGTTGAGAAATACAATGACGACAGAAGCTCATTCATCCAAGTAATCTTAAGTTATCAGTCTCAATAAAATCAACAAATTAATTCAGTGAATAAATGCAACTAATACCGTCGCTGCCGTACCTGCACATGTGTGGCAGAGTTGAGTGATGTCCAGATGTTGAGTCTGGTTGCTGATGGGATTGTTGAGCACACAGCTGTAGGTGTTGTTATCCTGATATTCCACCTCCAGAGGTAGAGAGAGACTGATGCTGAGATCAGACACACTGATGCTGGACAATAAACTGTTTCCTTTGTACCAGGAGAGAGTCACATGACCCACATTCACCACTGAACACAACAGTGAACAATTTGATGATGATGATGATGATGATGAAGGACAGTTTGAAGAGTTACTGCTGATGACAGGAACAGGCAGACGAGCTGGGGAACATGAGTGAATAAACAATCTGAATAAATCTAATCGACTTATATGTGCCATTCAATGTGTTTAGTGTGATCACAGTGAGAGTTTCTGTGATCTCAAACTATGAAATTGCAGTATGTGAAAAATAAGAATATTTGAAGGGCGAGACAAAAGATCTCCACTCACCATAGACAGAAACACTGAATGATTTTGCTGTCAGTTTCTTTCCATTTATCTCTAGTTGATAATCTCCAGCATGTTCAGTTGTGGTGTTTGTGATGGTCAGAGATCCAGTTTGATTGTCCAGCTTCAGTCTGCCTCTGAATCTCCCATCAGGAACATCAGATGTGGAGAAGATTCCAGCAGCTCTTCTGATTTCAGCTATCTGAGAGTTTTCAGCTCCATATCTCCACAGTATGTCGTCGTCTTCCTGTATTTCAGTATCATCAGTGTTTAGAGTGACAGAATCTCCCTCCATCACTGACACTGAGTCACCAAACACACCTGATGAACAAACAGAAAAAAAATTTCCTCACAGATTAGGGTTTGCAGGAACAGGCAGATGAGCTGGAAAACATGTGAGTAATAAGAATTTGAGAGGAATAAAGTGTTCAGTGTTCATCATCAGTCAGTTGGTGTGGTCAAAGCTGATACTGACAGTCCTGATGCTCTAAAACATTGCATGTAAAGGTTTTTTGGGCTGTCACCACACGTTCACCACAGAGAGGAAGGAGGAGTTTGGTGGAAGAAGAACATTTTCACTACAAGTTCAACAAAACTTCAGATCATCTACAGTGACTGGACAGTGGATTGTGTTTGTGTGTGAAGAACGTGTTGTGCTGTAGCGACAAAATTGCTTAGTTGGCATCACCGAGCGCGGCCAGTGTAGTCAGCTTTGTGTGAAGAAAAAGTACACACTTCTGAGTGTGTATCAGAAGAGTAGACAAGCTTTTCACATCACAATAGAGTCTTTAACGGACAGCCTCTGTCACTTAGTTACACGCATCGTGCACTGTAAACTGGCCTGTCAATCATCTTTCACAGTTAACATCCTCCACGTTTCATTTCTTTTCCTACCGTATCTGAGAGAAAAGGAGCAGCACATTGATCTGCAGTCGCGGGTCTTTCATGAGACCCTCCTCATTTTAATGGACCTTTACACAAGTTCACACACAGTGTTGCAGGTGAAATATAACGAGGAAAATATTAATAAATATTTTTATCAGGTTAAATGTTGGTCATTAGTCACTTAAACCCCTTCATCTAAACCTCTTAACCGTCAGACTCGCACATCTGCCATGTTTGTCGTTTTTTAAACCCTTTTATTCTAAAATGTCGTTGAAAGTGCGGAATCAAATTTATTTCAGCTTAATCTGTGCATCTTAAATTTAGGAATAACAGAGAATGAAAATAATTTTGCTGATTAAAAAAGTAGCCAATTGCTTTGTATTAAAACTAAAGCATAATTGAATGTCTTAAAAGAAATAAACTTACCAGCCACATGCCACACGCAGCACAAAATAAACAGATGAACCATCTTCAAATAACACTTGAAATATGTGAACACTCACAGTGACAGACAGATCATGAACTAACTCAACAGTGTTGAACTGTGATATATAGTGCTGCGTGTGAATCCCCAACCACCGGATTTGACCACCACCCACTCACACACATGCATGTGTTGGCTGTAAAGTTCTTATACTGTTCATAGTGGCAGACAGTATTGATTATTTTACAAGTACCATTTAAGTTCTTATATAAAACTCTAGTTAGTGGTGCTTGCGTTTACTGTTCTCTTGCGTTTGTCGTTGACCCATGAATGAGGTGTCAAATCATGCAGCTTTTTGAGAAGAGATGTGCTATGACTTTTATAAGCAATAAGGCATACAATGTTTGCACAGCGGGGAAAAATGACATTGACTAAACATGGGGATGAACTTTGATGAACTTTGGTCATAAACAAGGATTTTGTAGAAACATGGGTTACCCGCATTTGAAGAGGCTGGCAGGCTCTATAAGAACATACCTCACAATGGGATGTAAGTTTTACCCCTGGGGCGCAAGAGCTACCCAAATTTGCCCCATACACATACTATGGTGAAGGGACTGCCCATGAAACAGGAAGTGCTCATACAGTATGTGTTTTTCTTACTAACGAAACTTGCATATGAATATTGTATCAAACATAACTCTGGACCACAATGTCATAGAGACATGGCAGGTGGGCTCATTTCACTCAGGCAACCAATCAGTCTCTCGGGATCATTGTGAAGCTATCAAGCCACGCCCTAGCAACCATTTAGAGCACCCTAGCAAGTTAGCAACTGATCCCATAAACTGCCATTATAAAGGCCCAGATGGATATCTTTGCAGCACAGTGTCATAGAGACATGAGCGTGGGCTCGTTTGACTCATGCAACCATTCAATCTTAATTATCTTCTTGGACACTCTGTAACAACACCCTAGCAAAACATTTCAAGCTCCCTAGCAACAAGTTCCATAGACTTCCATTCAAAGAGATCAAAAGGGAATATCTGTGGATAGAAGTGTCATAGAAACATGAGGGGGTGGGTTTGTTTGAATCAATCAGGGCAGCAAACAGCCAATCACGAATCATCTTCCACAATTCCTAGTTACGCTCTAGCAACCATTGTTGAGCACCCTAGCAACCCAAACCCAAAGGGATATCTTCAAATCTGAATGTCATAAATGCATTGGGATTTTTCATCATTCATACTGGCAAGCAGCCTGATGGAGCATCATCATTGGCAGTTGCCAAGCCACTCCCTAACAACCAAACAGAGTACCCTAGCAACTGTTTAGCAAGAACTATAGACCTTATGCGCCTGAGAAACAAGCACACGGCCATCTTTAGAATTTTGTGCTTGAACTTCCATTTGTGCGGTAGCTCTGTATATTTCTATGGCATCGCTGTCGAAGAGTAAAGCTGGGGAAGTGGATTTACTTCTTATTGTAGAGTTAACAAAAGTTTTCATGAACTTTGTAATGTTTGAAGTGGATGTCATTACAAATGTCAGTAGACTGGGCAGATTTTAAAACAATCAGTTCATTCATAAATCTGTAAGATCTGACCTTCATGATGTGGAAATTCAAACCAGAAGAAAGAACACAAGGAGTGTAGTGTTGAAAAGGGGCGGGGCTACAGAGGTCTATATCTCTGCATCAGAACATCATATAGACATAGGGGTTGGCTCTTTTATTAGCAAACAGGACTCCCAACATTCTAGCAGTGAATAGCTACATGCTAATAGTGATTAGCTAAAGGCTGAAATATTTTTTAAAATGTATTAAAACATGATAAAAACAAGTCAAAATGTGCTAACAACATGTTAAATCATGCTAGCATTGGCTAGCTACATGTTAAAACATACTAAGAACATTTTAGCAACATTTAGCGATTACATATGCTAATCAGGTTAACACAATGCTTGCAACATGTTAATTGTGTTGGCATTATGCTAACAACATGTTAATGTTAATGCTAGCATCTTGTTAAAAACATGCTAAGCATGTTAGCATCTTGATAAAACCACACATCCCTCTCAGAATATCATGTGACGTGTGAGTTTTTTTTACTCGAGGCTGCTAATTTGCATATGTATTTACTTGTTTCTTTATAATCACAGAAAAAAAATGTATTCCCCCCAAAAAATTATTCACAGAAAGTGACAGTTAATGTAAAAAGTGCCCAAGCTTTTGTCATCTGACACTGATTAATGACACATTCTCTCAGAGACACTGACGAGATGAATCTACCTCAACAGAAGATGATAATGGGAGCCTATATCATCTTAATTTAAGTCAATAGTCAATATTTTTGGTTAAAAAGTTTTTTAAGTCTGTGTTTGAGTCTGCTTTTGCCATTGTTGCCTTGGCTTAAACAACAACTGTATATAAATGATGCGTCTCATAAGCACTCTTGACAATTTGTGAATACACCTTACAATTCAATTTTTATGTGGGATGTAGTTTTGTAGTGTGTTTAAAAAGTTTTCAATAACTCATACGCACATTTTGGGAAGGCAAATTAATTGTGGGTCCTAATATTAATGTAATAATACTAGCCTTATAATACTACTACTAGTAATAATAATAATTTAATACAATACTGGGAATATGAACCAATTATCGTCTTGATATCAAAGGCATCAGCCATCTAGCAGTATGCTAATCATGTTAGCATCTTGCTAAGTCAACACTCGCGTCCCTCTCAGAATAGAGACGTGGGGGGAGTGTTTTTACTTGAGGCAGTTGCACACAGCACCATTCACATTTACTTCACACAATGGGCATAGGCCTACAGGTTTTGTTGGTGTTGTTGTTGTTTTCCCTCACATTGCTGTTGATGGATCAGGGGGTTAAGGTTTTTTGCAAGCAACTTATAAATTATAATTACTATATTTATAGCCTAATGCAGAAGCTGTTTATCCAGCCATCAGATCAAACCGCATCTCTGTTCAGATGTAAATAGATCAGACCACTGCAGGTTTCACTTTGACTCACAGCCTGAGCTGCTCGAGTGATTTAAACTACACACTCTGTATTTACAAAACCTGCTGCTTTTAAGGTCACAGTTTAAATTCAATGCAAAACACACTTTTTTATGCATTTCCCTTATGCATCAGAAAACTATTCTTATACTTGGTGATATACACCATCTGAAACAGGAAGTGATATCGGCCATGTCACCCTGTATGTGTGTGTGTGTGTGTGTGTGTGTGTGTGTGTGTGTGTGTGTGTGTGTGTGTGTGTGTGTGTGTGTGTGTGTGTGTGTGTGTGTGTGTGTGTGTGTGTGTGTGTCATTTCTTTGGGCCTGCATGCCCTTGCATTCTTTGCTACTTGAACACTGGGGCATAACACCAAAAATACGTCATATGATTGATCAAATGCAAAGACCACAAGTAAAGGGTGGTGAAGAGTGAGGGAGGTGTTTGGCCTTTTTCTAAATATATATTTTATAAATGGCATCTTTTATATCATCACAGGGGATTCAAGTCGTAACAATTTTAAGTAAAAGGCTTATGTTGAATAAAATCATAAAATAGTATTACTCAAGTCCTAAAGTAGTGGAAGATTGCAATAAATTAATTGATTTCCACTCATTTGAAGGGGTGATATTTATCAGGGCTGTAAGTGTCTGTGAACGTCTTCACTACTTGTTTGTATGAATGCACTCATATATGACATAAGCACTGAAATATATGAACTTAGACATCATGACACGTTAGGGGTTGAGCTGCTGTGATGCTGTTTTAGCTGCTGTTCTTGAAACCACCAGATGGAGCCATTTTTTCAGTTTTATATATTTATTTATTAAATATACACCGATCAGGCATAACCTAATATTGTGTTGGTCCCACTTTTGCTGCCGAAACAGCTCTGACCCATCGAGGCATGGACTCCTCTAGACCCCTGAAGGTGTGCTGTGCTATCTGGCACCAAGATGTTAGCAGCAGATCCTTTAAGTCCTGTAAGTTGCGAGTTGGGGCCTCCATGGATCGGACATGGTTCAGCACATCCCACAGATGCTCGATTGGATTGAGATCTGGGGAATTTGGAGGCCAATTCAACACCTCAAACTCAGTTTTTTTTCCTCAAACCATTCCTGAACCATTTTTGCGTTGTGGCGGCGCATTATCTGCTGAAAGAGCCACAGCCACCAGTGAATTCATCAGACCAGGCCACCTTCTTCCATTGCTTCGTGGTCCAGTTCTGATGCTCACATGCCACTGTTGGCGCTCTCAGCGGTGGACAGGGGTCAGCATGGGCACCCTGACTGGTCTGCGGCTATGCCGCCCCTAGGATGCACTGTGTATTCTGACACCTTTCTATCAGAACCAGCATTAACTTCTTGAGCAGTTTGAGCTCCAGTAGCTCGTCGGTTTGATCGGACCACACGGCCAGCCTTCACTCTCCACGTGCATCAATGAGCCTTGGCCGCCCATGACCGGTTCTCCACCGGTTCTCCACTGTTCCTTCCTTGGAGCACTTTTGAAAGAGACTGGGAACACCCCACAGCTGCAGTTTTGGAGATGCTCTGACCCAGTCGTCTAGCCATCACTATTTGGCCCTTGTCAAACTCGCTTAAATCCTTACGCTTGCCCATTTTTCCTGCTTTTAACACATCAACTCTGAGGACAAAATGTTCACTTGCTGCCTAATATATCCCACCCACTAAAAGGAACCGTGATGAAGAGATATTGAAGAGATCAGTGTTAGTCACTTCACCTGTCAGTGGTCATAATGTTATGCCTGATCGGTGTACCACTGACATACATAAATATTAGTAAAAAAAAAAAAAAAAGTAAACTCAATTGTCAGTTCATCTCTAGTACTATGTTTATATGGGAATGTGATTTCTCCCTCTAGTGTTCAAATGATGTTTCATTTCTGAGGTTTTACAGCTGCACATGTAACAGCAGTCTCTGATCCAGTTTTAAAGGTCCCGTTCTTCGTGTCTTTTTGAAGCTTTGATTGTGTTTACAGTGTGCAATATAACATGTGTTCATGTTTCGCGTGTAAAAAAAACCAGTATTTTTAACACAATTTACTTATCTGTATACCACTGTTTTCACTGTCCTAAAAACGGCTGATGACTTCCTTTATTCTATGAAGTCCCTCCTTCAGAAATACGTAACGAGTTCTGATTGTGCCAGCGGTTCCCGTGTTGTGATTTGACAGCAGCTTAGCGCACGTGGAAAGGTCACGCCTCTTAACGGGAGATGTATGCGCTTAATGATCTCTACAGCGTCCCTGGCAAAGCCAAACAAAGGTGATTTGACTCCTGGATGAAAATAACAGCGTCTCGACGACATGACGACAAACACACTGAAACGCAACACTTCCTCTTCTCCACGCGACCGTCCTCTTCTCCACGTGGGACAGCAACAAGACCACGCCCCCTTTTTTCGCGTAGTCTTGTGCGCAAGGGTTAGGCTGCGTCCGAAATCGCGTACTATGTGAGTATGTACTACATTTGAATTAGAACGTACTTCACGACCGTTAAAAAAGTACGTTCTATATAGTATGAATACGGGTAGTATGAATGGAGTCCGGACGTACTACATGCGCCATGATGGAATTGTGACGTGCCGTAACAGCGCATGTCACGTGACAGACGCTGTCATAACAGCGCGAAAATTTAAAGAGCCCATTCCACTGACTGCACTAACTAGCAATGTTTTTAATTCTGCTTTCCGCTTTCATCGGCGTTTTTACGTCGTTCGAGCTCACAATCCAGAGGAGGCGTCGGTCAGCTACTCGCAGATCACGCCTACGTCGAGAGCTTTTGAGGAATTTCTCAAATAACGTAAGTATTATAATTTATTTAGCTATTAAATTTTACCTCAGCAAAAAACAAACCCCACATACATGTGAACAATGACAGATGTTGATTTTTGGCAAAGAAAACGTACTTTATTTTCTTGTGATATTATCATTGATGAATAAACATGAGTTAATCAATAGAGATAAATATATGTGCGTCTCTATTGATTCATTCAGCCTGTCAGATACAATACACATGTATACATATGAAGACTTCAGATGTAAACGCCTCTAAATGCCGTATTAAATTTTCTTCTAAAATGAAAATTTTATCAAGCACGTATGTTTAGGTTCAGTAATTTAATTTTAATGGTAATAGGTCCTTTTCATTGTCATTACATGATATGGACATATCTTCAAGTAAAGTGAGTCCTCATAACTCTTGATTTATATATAATAACTCTATATATATATAAAATTGTGTGTGTGTATATATATATATATATATATGTAATGTGTGTGTGTATATATATATATATATATAATATATGTGTGTGTATGTGTATATGTGTAATGTGTGTGTATAAATATATATATAAAAAATACACAAATATATAAATACACATATATACATAAGAAATTGTATCATATACATATAAATTATATTTATAAATAAGTCAACACAGGAAACAAGTGTCTTCAAGTGTATTAACTGTATTCTAAAATAAAAACTATATACACGTTTACAGATTGTGAGCCCTACAACCTACTGCCACCTGAATGCTGCGGTGCCAATTCTTCGGCTATATTTTGAAGATGGAGCTGACCTCCGCCCCAACCTCCGACTTTCACGGCAGTCCATCCAGTCCTTGATTGCTGCGGTGAAACCGGATTGCGACCATGGTTGGGAAAAGGCTGCACATGGTAACTGGGGATATTGCAGACCCAGGCTAATCGACAGGGGATCTCGGAGCTACAGTGGTCCCTAGAGGTGACACCCACCAACCACTGGCACACTGCCTTAGGCTGTGTTAATTTGTGTACCAATTCTTTGAAATTCTAGCTACATATCACATATTCGAGGTTCATGTTTTACAAATTATTTACTGTGGAAATCCAAAAATTACCCAAGCCGTAAAGTCCTCATCTTGTACAAATGCTTTGAAAGAAACATATATTGAATTATTTTAAAGTGATGCCCTATAAATGAGATTGCTAGTATCAAAGTCTGTTTAGATATTTTTGAAACCTATGAAAGTTACCTTACTTAAGTTAATTTTCTTTCCTCATGATGACACTATAATAAAAAGTTTTAATACTTTTCTTTTGGTGGTGTTGTAAGCTCTATTATACTAATTTATGCCAATGTTATGTGATTTTGTTTTAAGCTTTGTATCCTGTATCCATTTGAAAGTTAAATACACAAAAATAAAGCAAATAGATTTGAATGGTGTCTGGATTTTTCTCTACAGTGCGGCACTCATATTCAGAGTCAGACAGCATATTTTTCAGATATACCTGCAGTTTGCTGGTTTCAAAAAACATCTGGAATCTGCTACAAAATAAGGACATACACAAAACACTTCAAAATTATTAATTACTCAATGCCACATATTAAGCACTTTACAACTGACAATCTAGATACTGTAAATCCCTGGGAATTAAGTGTTTTGTAATATAACTTGCTAAAACAGCATGACAGTGAACTTAAACAAATAAATGAAAAGAGAGTGTGTATCATTTGATTTCTTTATTAACATTATTTTTTAGCAATTATTTCTAGTAGCTGAAGGAATCTTTCCTCTCTCTTTTGTCTCCCTTTCTCTCTCTCTCACTTCTCGGTCTCTTCTTTCATCTCTTTCTCTGGCCTCCTGTTCTAGTCTCTTCTCATGCTCTCGTCGCTCTCTTTCTTTTCTTTCCTCCTTCTCCTCCATCTCTATCCATCGCCTCTCCTCCCTTTCAATGGCATCTCTTTCTCTTTCAGCTTCCCTCTCCTCCATCTCTCGGATCAGCTCCTCAAAATCTTTTCTTTTCCTCCCTACTCTTTCACGCTCTGACCTCACTGAGGATGGAGAGGTAACAGCAGCATCCGGGCCAGATGAGGCAATAAGGGTGGGTGGTGTGATGGAGGGTCTGCCCCCTATTGCCTCATCCATGGCAGAATACCATTTCCAGGATGCTGCTGTAACATCCCCATCCTCAGTGCTCACCCCAGTCTGTGGACATTTCAGATCCTACAAATATTTGAAAACAGAATATCAAGACAGTGAAGTATATTGTAAAACATATGCCCCCAGTTTCACAGACAAGGCTTAAGCTAGTCCTAGACTAAAATGCATTTTTGAGATGTGTTAACTGAAAGAAACTTGCACTGATGTATCTTAAAATATGTCAGTGCCATTGTTTTGTCTTAAGATACACACCGGAAATGTTTTTTTTTTAGGGCACATTTATAAAAGTTACTTAAATGTACTAATTGAACTAATGCCTAATCCTAGTTTAGCCTAAGTCCTGTTTGTGAAACCGGGCCATGATTTATTAAATTACTACATTACAGGGCCAAACATAGGCATGATTAAATCATGACAGAATTCTCATTTTGGGGTGAACAACAATAATTAAAAAAAAAAAAATCTTACTTTGTATTTTTGTTTAAGGTTTTCCCATTTTTTTTTAATCTGAACAGCAGACATTTTGCCCTCTAGCCTCTGCTCTGTGATAAAAACTCTGCAATAAATGCACAGAAATCAAGCATAAAATGAATGCAATAAGAGCTAGAGTAGAAATGTTTACATCTAACGTTACAACTAACTTACCATTGAATCTACAGCACTTGAATAAAATTACATTTGTCTTGTATACTTACTCAAAACCTTTTTTTGCTGCGTTCCTTTTCCCAGTGAAGAGGGCTTCATTAGCCACTCTCCACTCAATTAAAACACGGGTGTGTTCATCACCCCCTGCAAAATCAACACAGATTTTAACATGTGATGAACCATGGTCAATCTATTAATGTTACATGGACAAGCTGCCTGAGGTACACTTGTTAACAGTAGCTTGCTATGTAGCCAACAAATATTTGATAATATCAACACTGGTAAAGGAGAAATAAAATCGTTTTAATTTACTGAAGTTGTGTAACTATCTCATTAAACTGCTAAACAACGAACGTCGTTGTTTAATGAAAACAGTGTTAGCTAGCTGATTTACATTAGCTCGGTCTAATAATGATAAAACTATAATTTTTCTAAATTGGCTGGAAAAGGACACCCTCAATTTACATTATTTAAACGTTTAACAATCAATCGTTTACTTATATGATGTTAAACAAATACAATTTAACCACAAATAAACAAAAAAAGTTTCTAAAGTACTTACACTTGAAAACAGCCGCATCTCCGTTTTCCGCCATTTTCAAATATAACGACAACTCC
Source organism: Romanogobio albipinnatus (assembly GCA_023566225.1). Taxonomy (NCBI): domain Eukaryota; kingdom Metazoa; phylum Chordata; class Actinopteri; order Cypriniformes; family Gobionidae; genus Romanogobio; species Romanogobio albipinnatus. The sequence goes on from CM042263.1 coordinate 34,385,567, forward strand.
TCTCTCCCGTGCAGGGGCGTAGCCAGAACATTTTTTCAGGGGTGGCCAGGTAAGACCCAGTGATTTTATTGGGGTGGCCAAAAAAATTACTACTGACTATGACATGCTGTACCAAAGCAAATTCTACAGAAAATATAGATCACAAACGAACAAAAATAATTAAAAATTATAATTTTATTTACAATGTCATACAAAATAAGTCAAATATGTACTGTATGTTGATAATTTTAGGGAAAAAGACATAAAGCTTAAAGTCAGAAAAAAAATCCTAAACAAAATTAACAAGTCGTTCACACATGAACAAAATTCTCAAACTTTTTATGCTTACTGCTTTGTCCTTTGCCAAACAAAATGTTGCCCTAAGAAAACAGATAAAGTATCATTACAAAAAGAGAAAAGTTACTGAATCTCTGCTTCCTCATCGCCTCTCTTAGCACCAGACATTTCCACTGCTACTGTCCTCTCTGTATCAGTATTTCCCCCTGCCTCTTTGTCATTTTCAATTCTGATGGTACTAGTCCTTTTTGTAAAAAAGGAATGTATCCCCCTATCTTCCTTTGCTTTCCTTTTCATGCTCTCTACAGTTCAGACAAACAGACAAAGAAACGATTGTATTATTATTAATATAAACAGCTACTTATACAACAGTGACAGTCATAATGTAAGTGTATATGTAATGTTTGTGGTATCTTTTTTTAATTAACTTGCTAACATTTGCAGTAACTTTAGCTAACATTAGCTAATTTATATGATTAATAGAGAGTATGCGCATCTGGGTATTCGCTTTGGTGAGTAATGAAGCCAATCACAGTCACAGACATGTTTGTTGATTTCTAAAACGCAATGGCCAATCACAGGTGTTGAAGTTAGAATCCACTCACCACCTGAGTTTTTGTCCAGCGACGAGGTCTGTACATGCACTAATAGACCTAATAGACCTTATTCACAGCAGCGCCTTCTTTATGAAAGAAATTTGTATGAAAGTGAGGCTGTGGGGATAGACATACATCTCTTGAGTGGGTTGTACTGTTATTTAATGTATTTTTGGATTGTTCTGCTTATAAAACACTGAAAAAATATATTTCAAAGATGTTTCAGTAGACAAAAAAGCTGTGGAAAATGATAAGTGATTTAGGAGCTTTATACAGCCTTTTACAGCGGATGCCATTGAAATGGTACGTCTTACCCTCATAGCCTCACTTTCAAACCTGGAAATTTTCCAATTTTCCATTTTCCAGATGTTCAAGCCTGTCATGGCTCTGCTCTGAATAAGGTCTACACTCCAAGTGTAGACATGTAAGAAATTAATTGATTAATATAACAGAACTTGAGATCACGTTCATTGAATGACTGACAGCTTTTAGTGATTATAAAGGGAATGCTCTTTGCACACTATCTAGGCGATATAACATATCTGATATATGATATATATGATAAATTCAGAATTTGAATAAAACTTTTATTTTCCATTCATGACAATATTTATGTATCGAAATCAGGCTCATATAAATGTCAGAAAAACATGATTCCTGGCTGCATGTCAATATCCATGGATCGCTGGATCTTTGTTAAGTTGTAAGGAACACTATATCGAGTCGAAAACCTTTAGTTTAAACTGATAACTGTTTTTTTTACTTGCGTTTCCCAAATCAATATCCATTCATGCAGCAGTCCCACTGAGTCCCGACTAACGACGATGCATACCCTAACGTGTTTCTGCTAAGGAAACATTCGCAGTACCTCAACTTTAACATCGCTGATACACAGCGGATCTTTGAAACTACACTAGGAAAAGCTTTTTTAGCCAAAGCTTCTAAAGAGTTAACAGAGAGGTCGGGGGATAGCTGCCCTTTCTTCAAGGAGAAAGATAACGCCATTCTTCTGTCATCACCGTATCCTCTTGTGTAAGGCGTTGCTCACTCGGCTTGTGCTGAACTTGAAATATTACCGCTCGCTTATACCGTCACACAGAGACACCTCAGACAGTGCGCAAGCGAACCCCTTCACCAGAAACCCCGCCCTGCAGCTAATTTCATTGGTTAAGGTACTAGTGACAGGTGGTTTAGGAATCAGTGTTTGGTCAGTACTGTGATTGTCGTGACCAATAAAATCGTAAGAATCCGCTGCAGGGCAAAGTTACCGTCGAACTGGTTTTGGGGGGAAGCTGTTCAGAATAGCGCACTTTGCGCAGACTGTTTGTGTGAGAGCGGCGATTTTAACGTCATTGTAAAGTGCTTTTCAGCTTGCACAACAGGGGTGGCCAGAGGGGTGGCCAAGCTTCAAACAGGGGTGGCACTGGCCACCCATGGCCACCCCTTAGCTACGCCCCTGCTCCCGTGGCATCATGGGATAGTAAAGTGTCCATCGTATGCGCACTTCAGAATCTCGCCGGAAGTAGTAGGCCATCCGGGTACTTTTCGCATACTGTTTTTCGAATTCTATGAATTCGGACATACTACTCTGCTCGCGTACTGTTTTTCGCATACTATATAGTATGGAAGTACGCGATTTCGGACGCAGCCTTAGTCTGTTCTACTGCTCTACTGACGTCATTTATGCAGGAAGTACCAGGATGTAGTTCAAGCCAGCCGTTCGCTGTAGGCTTTGAAAGGGAACTTCTGTTAAATAAAATATCTCACTTGGCATTGAACTTTGAGCTTTATAATTTTACAGGTATTATTTATGCTCTAACAGCAACATTACACACTAACTAAAGTTTGAACAATGGGATCACGAAGAAGGGGACCTTTAAAATATATCATATCTGTGATGTTTATGAACAACTTTACTCTTTTATTACTCCCTTAAATGATAATGTCGGCCTATATATGATTCATAGATGTATATCAGTTTAATAACATTCAGTTCAATTCTACAGTGATTTATTGGTGCAACAATATTTTACATTTATATCTGTGGGGATGCTGCATACAATTATACATCAACATGAAAACAGCAACATAACATAAAATAAGAAAAAAATAAAACAGTGTAATTAACAAAGGAATGTAAAATAGATGGCACTGCAGAATAAAATTAACTATTCAAGAATATTCATCGTTTCGGCCACCAGATGGCCCCAATACACCAGATTCAGGTGATGAACTTTTACAATCCAGTTCTCAGAGAGAATAGGTCAGCAAAGCTCCACAATCACAAAACAATTAGACCACACATATTTTAAAACTGCAATATATCACAATATATTTATGACATCTGTTCTGTTTTCTCTGTTTTAGCTCTTGTAGCTCTGACGTCATTGAGCAGAAGAACAGCAGCAGCCGCAGCAGCCACGCCCATCAGCGCAGTGACGACCAATCGGAGCACAGCTCAAAATGTCAAAACATGGAATTCATGTTATGTCCATAATTTGTTAAAAGTCCTTGCACATTCTTTAAGAGACAATTTGACTAGTCCATCACTGAATATCACGCTTTAGCAATCTCAGAACTCAATCCACAGGTTTGAAAGAAAAGGGTAATCCACGGAACAGTCATTCAAAACCCCAAGAGACAAGAAACCAGGGAAAACACTAAGAAATGCAGTAATACAACAAACAAGACTTTGCAATGAATGACTGAGAATCAGGGATGATGAGTCCGGGCAATGAGTTATGGGAAATGTAGTCCTTGATGGAGTGACAGTCAGGGGTGGAGTGCCCATAGATATCCATAATAAAGGCTAGATGTCTCGTCCGTGCTGCTGGCCAATGGACGTCGACATCCGCACTTGGCCGCCATCTTGTCACAGTCAGCTCGCTCACTCGTAACATTGTTTTCATGGGTGCTTGCACTTTTTATATAACAATAACTTGCTCAATTTTCTACCGATTTTCTAACTTTTTGGTTTGTTATAAATGTCAGAGATGTAGTTATGACACTGCATACTTATGAAAAATTATTCATAATTTGTTCAAGCATCCATAATTATAGCCACGTTTGTAAGAAACCAAACCTTTTGTAAATCCGTCAAGATTTCAGTGAGATAAGAGTATTTGTGTTCATGCAGATCATCAGGTACCACAGAGCCTGTGACAAGATGGCCGCTATGGGAGTGCACTCTGGAGGTCATCACGGGGCACTCTCACAGGTGAACGTGCCACATATATACTCACATAGAGCAATATATAGCAAATCTCAACTGCTTGTATCATCACAAAATGTAAACTATTTTATCGCCCAGCTCTAATGCAACTATAAACATGGAAATATTATAAACATTAACATCATGATTTTCTGTAAAGCTGCATTGAAACAACGAGTATTGTGAAAAGCACTAAAAAACAATACATTTGGCTTGACTTGAATTGACTATGATATTGTATTTTATCACACACTGAGGGAGTCGTTTATCTGATAGATTTAGTATTTCACAGTAAAGTTTTGTTAAAGCTAAAGTCAGACTGTGAGTCTTCATATGAGCAGGAATGGAAAAAAAGCCCTCCAACCACACAGTAATGACACGTCAGTGTGTCTGTGTCAAATGTCAACCAACATATCAAAACTAGCTCAAAGGAAGCCGACCACAGCATGCATTAATTTAGCAGGCACATATAGTATTTATGTATTTTTAAAATGAGGAGGCAAACATTTTTTTTATTAAAAAGGAATTGTTAAAAAGGAAAAAAGAAATGAGGCTTTGAAGGATTAGTTCACTTCAAAATGAAAATTTCCTGATATTTTACTCACCCCATCTCATCCAAGATGTTCATGTCTTTCTTTCTTCAGTCAAAAGAAATTATGTTTTTTGAGGAAAACATTCCAGGATTTTTCTCCACACCATTTATTTATGACAACCAACAGTTGAAGGTCCAAATCAAGCAGTTTCAAAGCGTTTTGAAGGGCTTCAGAGGCTCTGCACGATCCCAGATGAGGAATAGGGTCTTATCTAGTGAAACAATCTGTCATTTATAATAATAATAAAAAAAAGAATATAATTTTTAACCTAAATTGCTCATCTTGCGCTGCTCTGAGACTACAAAGCACTCGTGCGAAGACTAATACAAACATCCTTTAGCAAAAAAAGTAAAGCAACAATCTCGGACGATTTTGAAGATGGAGTGTGTTTTGGTAAAGGGCGTTTGTATTAGTCCTCGCATGTTCACTTGGCGAGGTACTTCTGCCTACATCTAGTGTGACGTTTTCGATGTGAATGTGCCTCTGAGCCTCTGAAGCCCTTCAAAGCGCTTTGAAACGGCATTGATTTGGACCTTAAACATTTTGGATGTTATGGAAGTCAATGGAGATTTCTTTTCGACTGAAGAAAGAAAGACATGAACATCTTGAATGAGATGGGGGTGAGTAAAATATCAGGTCATTTTCATTTTGAAGTGAACTAATCCTTTAAAGGCTAAATATAATATAATTATAGGCTAATAATATATATATAGATTTTTTTAATTTTTTTTTATAAAATATCCAAAAAACACTTACACAGTGTGATATATTTAATGCTGTTAGTTACTTACGTGATCCCAAAAGTTCCCAAGGATTTGTAAATAATGAGGGTGAGTAAATCATGCGGTAATTTTCATTTTTGGGTGAACTTTCCCTTTAAGTCAAACATGAAAAAAGTTTTAGGTCATTTAGATCATAGATCATTTGAATGCTCCTTGCACAAACTTTAAGAGAGAATTTCACTAGTCCATCATTGAATATCACGCTTTAGGAGTCTTTAAACTCAATCCACATGTTTTAAATAGCTACGAGGAAAGGTTCCTGTGAATGTGATCACACCAGTTTGATCATCTTCTCATGGCGATAGGCGCATACTCCACATGATCCTCCTCTTTCTCATCCTGTCAAAAACACAATATATAATAATAAATACATGCATGTCCTTGACAGGATATTACAATACACAGATATACTTCAGCCTAAAGTGTATCACAAAACTTCCATATGCGGGTGAGAAACTTGCATTGTTTCCTCCTGTTTGTTTCCTTATGCTTTTTTAATGCTTGCAAAAACAAAAAAACAGTTGCTATAAAAATATATTCCAGTACAAATGACAGATTTCCCAAAAGCATTGTAAAAACTGCAAAAGCACACAGTATGTAAAAAACAGTATGAAGATTTGGACTGTGAAATACTTCATCAGTGGTTCATTTTGGAAATATTAATTGTTGATCTGTTACTCTAGTAGAATGAGTGTTGTGAGTATTATGGCATATGTTTCTCGCACTGAATGCTGATCTAATAAGGTGCTGTTTGTCTCGATAATGATCTAACACACACACACACACACACTGCTGAAATGATACACAGACACACAACATGAATTAGCAATAAATGATCTTACCGATTTCTGTGCTTTTCTTTTGTAGAACGTTGGCTCGACGTAAGTGATTTCTTCTTCACTAGTCTCAACTGTTTCAATGATAATAAGATGTAATATAATTAATAGATTTATTCAAATAACAAAACTCAATGTTATTAACTAGATCTGGTTCTTTACATCATACACACTATATTGACAAAAGTATTGGGACACTCCTCCAAATCATTGAATTCAGGTGTTCAATCACTTCCATGGACACAGGTGTATAAATCCAGCATGCAGACGCTTCTACAAACATTTGTGAAAGAATGGGTTGCTCTCAGGAGCTCAGTGAACTCAAGCGTGATACCGTTGCCACCTGTGCAATTCGGGACCAAGTCCGTTCGGGACATTTTCTCACTACTAAATATTCCACGGTCAACTGTTAGTGGTATTATATCAATTGGGAACAACAGCAACTCAGCCACAAAGTGATAGGCCACTTAAAATCACAGAGCGTGGTCAGCGCATGCTGAGGGTCACAGTGCACAGAAGTCCCCAACTTTCTGCAGTCAATAGCTTCAGACCTCCAAACTTCATGTGGCCTTCAGATTAGCTCAAGAACAGTGCGTAGAGCTTCATGGAATGGGTTTCCATGGCCGAGCAGCTCACCCAAGCCTTACATCACCAAGAGCAATGCAAAGCGCATGATAAAAAAGCACGCCGCCACTGGACTCTAGAGCAGTGGAGACGTGTTCTCTGGAGTGACCAGTCACACTTCTCTGCCTGACTGTATTGTGCCAAGTGTAAAGTTTGGTGGAGGGGGGATTATGGTGTGGCTGTTTTTCAGGGGTTGGGTTTGGCCCCTTAGTTCCAGTGAATGGAACTCTTAATGCTTCAGCATACCAAGACATTTTGAACAATTTTGAACTATTAAAGAAGGGGTCTCCAAACTTGGTCCTGGAGGGCCGCTGTCCTGCAGAGTTTAGCTCCAACCCCAATTAAACACACCTGAACCAGTTAATCAGTGTCTTACCAGGGCCTTGTAAGACACCGATTAGCTGGTTCAGGTGTGTTTAATTGGGGTTGGAGCTAAACTCTGCAGGACAGCGGCCCTCCAGGACCAAGTTTGGAGACCCCTGTATTAAAGTATATTATTATTTGTTATAACACTTATTACTTTAACAAATTCAATCGTTGTTTATAATTTAACACTTGCCTTCTTGATCGTTTTTTCTACATTTCTTGCAGATGCAGAAGATCACAGCAATGACTGCAGCAACAATCAGCAGAGATCCAGCGGTGGCAGCAGAGATCAGCACTATCAGAGACACTGAGTCTGTAAGAGAGAGACAGTTATTAGTGTGATCTAGTGATAAGCCAACATCACAGTTAGTAGTACTTTGCTGCTTAACATTTATTTACATTTCAACGTTTCTAATGTATTCCATTCAACTGTGGGTTACAGTAAAAATCAACGTTGACGATACAACACTGAAAATAGGGAAGATATAGAACATCTGCCGAGGAAGCTCAAGAGAAGAGAGTCGAATGATGGGACTAGATCTGAACATGAGGAAGACCAAGATCGTGAGCTCAATGGAGAAGAAATTGAGATTGTTTCGACTATGAACCTTTTAGGTGCTCTTGTGACCACTGATTTGACTAGAACTCATAACATATTACATAATTTGGCGGTGGGCAAGATGGCTATGAAGTCTTTAGACAAAATATTCAAAAGCAAAGACGTCAGATTGCTGACAAAGATGAGACTAGTTCAGACCCTCATATTCTTCTACATTTGTGAAAGCTGGATGATCCAGAAACAAGACTGAAGGAAGATTGGCTCATACGAAATATGGTACTGGAGAAAAATCATGTGTGTGCCACAGAAGGTGAGACACACCAACTAGTCAATCATAGAGAAAAATCAAACCGACATGCAACTCAAAGCACAAATTATGAAACTGCATTTGTTGTACTTTGGTCACACCGTTTGAAGGGAAAGATCACTGGAAAAGGACATCATGATTGGGAAGATTGAGCTGCTGGAGGACCTCATCAAACTAGCAGCCTTTTGAATTCTTTAGTCTACCAAGTCACCAAGACTCAAATCTGAGCTGATGGGACAAAACAACAACATAAATAATCTATATAACAGATGCTGAGTAAAAACAAAAGAAGGAACATAGTTCAACAGTTAGGAATCAATGTAATTTTTAAGGAATACAATGCTGGACATTTGTTTTATCACCAATTATTGAAACCAGCTCTACTCACTAAATAATCACACATTATATCAGCCGTGCTGTCGTACCTGCACATGTGTGGCAGAGTTGAGTGATGTTGGGATGTCTGGTCTGGTTGCTGATGGGATTGTTGAGCACACAGCTGTAGGTGTTTTTATCCTGATATTCCACCTCCAGAGGTAGAGAGAGACTGATGCTGAGATCAGACACACTGATGCTGGACAATAAACTGTTTCCTTTGTACCAGGAGAGAGTCACATGACTCACATTCAACACTGAACACACCAGTGAACAATTTGATGATGATGATGATGAAGATGAAGATGAAGAACATTGTGAAGGGTTACTGCTGATGACAGGAACAGGCAGACGATCTGAAAACATTAGAAACATTAATCATACTATCTGCTAAATTAATGTATGTGATTTTCATATTTATAAAAAAAATACACTGAGATGCCAGTATGAGAATAATCCAATGATTGGTTCTCTTAGAATTTACCATTTTAAAATAGAAAAATCATATAGGATATGTCTAAGTGATTAACAAATAAAATAAACCAATATTACACTCACAATGGACAGTCAGATTGAAACTCTTGCTCGGATTTCTAATCATTTCTAGTTGATAATCTCCAGCATGTTCAGTTGTGATGTTTGTGATGGTCAGAGATCCAGTTTGATCGTCCAGCTTCAGTCTGCCTCTGAATCTCCCATCAGGATCATCATCATATACAGTGATTCTGTCGGCCAGTACATCGGTTTCAGCTATTAAAGTGTAATTATGTCCAATTCCAAACTTCCACAGAATCACTTCATCATCCATCATTTCAGAAACACCAGAGTTTAGAGTGACTGAATCTCCCTCCATCACTGACACCGACTTCAGTCCGTCTGTATCAGCAAACACACCTGAAGAACAGAGTTTGTCACAGATTTAAAGGTCAACAATTTTACAATAAAACTCATGGTCTTTGCAGTTTGCAATCAGAGATTCTGATGGTTCCAAAATGTTTGCTCAATGATTTTGCTAAACACATTTTGAACAATTATCTACCTTGAGACTGTAAAACGATATTTTCATCAAATATCTTAAGGGATATTCACATGAGTCAATTTGTATGGATTTAATGAGCTTATGCACAGGCTGACTGAATATATCCTTTATGTGATCTGTAATGACAGACCTAAATCCAAAATATCATAAATCCAATTATTACTTTGTATAAAGCATGAAAACACATAAAGCATTTGTAGCTTACCATCCAGTTGCCATAAACACAAGCTGAACAAAATGCCAACATGAACCATTTTCCTAGAGCGCTGTAACATTAGTGAAAATCTCTGAAAGAACTGTTTTGACTTGACAGAAGTGTGACATTAATCTAGTGTGTGTGTGTGTGTGTGTGTGGATCCTCCCCCAACAGGACTCGACCACCCTTCACTGACCACACACTGGGTTTCTTCGAAATTACACTACAATAGCATAGACTCACTCTATAGTGGCAGAAAACATGCTACACCACAGGCAGCTGTTATGCTATCTTATTATTTAAGTCATTCATTATTTTTGTAGCGATCTCTCTCTCTCTCTCTCTCTCTCTCTCTCTCTCTCTCTCTCTCTGTGTGTGTGTGTGTAACTGATTCAGTTATAATTGATGTCATGGATTGAAAATATAACTTAATTTATAATGTGTGAATTATAATGAGTCTATAAGTGATGAATGATGAGTATGTGTTACCTTCTGTATGACTCTTATTGGACTGTTTCTCAAACATCAGTGTCTGTAAAGCTGTTTTCGTGAAAAAGGAAGTCTGATTGTGAGGTTCATAATAACAGAGGAAATGAAGATATATGCCCACAAACAACTGACACGCATCAACTTGCGTCCAATAATCGCAGGGTTTCCATCCATCAGGTCAAAACACATTTTCTTTGTAAATAAATGAGACCACAGAAGTTTCGCTTTGACACAGTTGCTGGTGTCACATTCGGTGAATTGCGATCATTCTCTGCGCTATAAAGCATGCGCTGTGGTTTTCTATAAGTCTTGTGGTTAAAAAAATCTTGTCTATGTTCGAATGCCTCCATAGTGGGTGCCTGAAAATCTTGTTTCCCTTGAAATGTACTCTTCTACTTTCAGTTTGACGCATTTGAGCAGGGTTGCCAGGTTTTCACAACAAAACCCGCCCAATTACTACTGAAAACTAGCCCAAAACTAGCCCAATCTCGTTTCAGGGGGGCATCTCCAGTAAAAATCGCATTTGGGGGGGTTAAATATGTGTTTTTTGGCATGGTTGCCTACTAAAATTCGCATTCCCGGGGATAAATATCATATAATTGGGGTCGCTTCAACCCGCGGACATGAAAAACAGCCCGCGGCAACAGTGATGAAGTAGCCCAATTCCGCGGGAAAACCGCGGACTTGGCAACACTGCATTTGAGTCTCATTGAAGCTATATACACACATTAGTGGGTGGGATATATTAGGCAGCAAGTGAACATTTTGATGTGTTAGAAGCAGGAAAAATGGGCAAGCGTAAGGATTTGAGCGAGTTTGACAAGGGCCAAATTGTAATGGCTAGACGACTGGGTCAGAGCATCTCCAAAACTGCAGCTCTTGTGGGTGTTCGTGGTCTGCAGTGCTCAGTATATATCAAAAGTGCTCCAAGGAAGGTACAGTGGAGAACCTGTGACAGGGTCATGGACGGCCAAGGCTCATTGATGCACATGGAGAGTGAAAGCTACTGGAGCTCAATTGGCTCAAGAAGTTAATGCTGGTTCTGATAGAAAGGTGTCAGAATACACAGTGCATCTCAATTTGTTGTGTATGGAGGTGCATAGCCGCGGACCAGTCAGGGTGCCCATGCTGACCCCTGTCCACCGCCGATAGTGCCAGCAGTGGACACATGAGCATCACGTTTTCTTTTACATCACGTGGATGACCAGGTGCGTGTCCATCCCCAGGGGAACACATGACACCAGGATGCACTATGACAAGTACTAATGTAGGCATGCTGTGATATAAGGTGCTTTAATGTCTCTGCTGAATGCATAGGTGTAAAAGCATCATCACACACATTCACAGGATAAAGTTACTTCATGAATTGCATCCTAATTCAGTCCATTACAGTTTGTACAACAATGCTCATGTTTTAATTTTGGCGAGCTTCCTGACAGAGAATCCGTCAGAACTTCCTTTGTTCTCTTTCAGCCGTTTGACTGGTTCTGCCAGTATATTCACTGGCCAGTTTAACACATTATTCCTTTTCTCTTTCTTTCTTGTGTACTTTGCTGCATGGCCACATGTAGTTATTTTCATAAAGAATAAAGTCATAAATCCAGTTGAAGCGCTTATAACAGCGCCATCTGCTGGAGTAACAGCTATAAATCCTGAATCTGAACAATTGTAAGAACAAAAAAAATCCATAAGGAAACATTCAGGATTTATAGCTATTTTTGTAAAAATGACAAAAGGTTTTTGTAAAAATGACCCCTGGCTAAACTCAAACACACACACACACACACACACACACACACACACACACACACACACACACACACACACACACACACACACACACACACACACACACACACACACACACACACACACACACTCAGGGGGGGTTTTGTGAAATGTGGGGACATTCCATAGGCGTAATGGTTTTTATACCGTACAAACCGTATTTTCTATCCCCCTACACTACCCCTGCCCCTAAACCTAACCATCACAGGAGACTGTGCAGTTTACTTTCTGTGAAAAAAAACTCATTCTGTGTGAAATGTAGGGTAGAGTGGGGGAAAACGCCCCCCTTAAGGAAAATGTGACATTACAGTGAAACAAAACATAAATGTGACTTGAATTGCCATCCCGGTTTTGAGTGACTATGGCAGGAGTTATTCACCAAATATTAAAATTGCGCAGCCTTCATAATTAATTAGTATTTTGACTGAAAATATTTTTGGACAAAGGGGGCGTTTTGCCCCAGCGGTGGGGTAAAACGCCCCCCCAAGGTGGGGTAAAGTGCCCCCTTTCTTACCAACCAGTTTGCGTCATAGATCAACAGCAAAATGAGCAGACTATAGTTTTTAATCTCTCAAAGTAAAAGGCAAGTAATGTATCAACATGTATATAAATTAATATTTATTTAATATCACTATTTATGTAGTGAAATATATTCAATAAATGCATTAAAAGCCACTGTTTTATCATTGGGTCACCTAACCACCTTCCATCAGTGAGCTAACTGTGCTATCAAGCTAGCCTAATGCTCACTTGAGGTAATTTTTTTTTATTTTGTTCAAATATTTTGATTTTACCACCTAGTTATACTGCATTAAGTGTAAAACAAAGGATTTGATAGACATAAATATGTTATTATAGTAATTATGATAGAGAGAAACTATGCCCTTTGGGGGGGGGTTTTACCCCTCAGCGTTTTACCCCACAAGCTATGACTTTTTAAAAAAATGTTTATTTTTTAAAATATGATTATATTCCTTATAAATAACATTTCCTCTCAAACTACAGACTTCACTATTCATCTATCATACATCACTGTGATATCCTGCAGAACAATATTCTCTTAAACACTTGTTTACTAATATCTGAAAATTATAGCGCTTGCAATGTAACCCTCTTCTCTTCAAATACGTCGCTGGTGTCAGCTTCTCCAAGGAGATTTGTTTATCCCCGTTGTCAACGAAGTGCATAGCAACAGTGAAAATGTATCTTGACTCCCTCTAGTGGTTATTTTGGAAAAAACAGGTGGGGGGCGTTTTACCCCAGGGAGGCGTTTTCCCCCACTCTACCCTATGCATTTTGAAAAGTAAGGACATGGGTAACGTCCTCATATTTCATCCTCTTTTTGTAATACCTATGTCATACCCATGTCATTATACACATTTGTGTCCTGATATTTCACAAAAACATGCCCAGAGAGACAAGTAAAAAATATACGATAAAGTAGAACAAATCTTTATTGATAAATAACTGATTTGAAAACGTTCAAAGTTGCCCACACTACACACATTTTCAAACAACCAAATTGAAACTCGTAAGCGATTTAACAGAAAAGGAAACTTGACACCCATCACGTGACTTTCAGAGAAACGAAACACAAGCCTGGAAACGAAACTAAACAAAATGAGGTGGTAAGATGTTTTTTCAACAGTGATAACGAATTCAACATATTCCAACATATTCACTTAAAATCATGACTGGTCAAAGGTGTATTGTAAATATCTTACTTAATTGTGACATGATACAACACTGTGCAACCACGCCTACTTACCCTAAGAAATAAAAGCACAATTGGTTTACTCTCGCTTTCAGTAGGGCTACCAGGAACATCGCAGCCAAGGTGTACTGCCCCATGTCCTTGAAAAATGCAGAAAACGAGAACAGCAAATTCAAGATTCTATTAAATTGATTTTTCGGACCAAAAAAAAAAAAAAAATGGAAGGCTATTTTGTGTTCACTCTGTTTCTTTTTCTCGTTCATGGTAAGTCACTTGACTTTGTAGTTTCAACTTTGCATTGACATGAATTAAAAATGTGCACCTTTATGTGTGTGTGTGTTTGGACGAATGTCTCTGCCGAATGCTTTATGTCTAAATGCGCAATTACAGGATGAAGTTATGCATCCAAATTTAGTCCATTACAATATAAGCTAGTTCACGTTCATGTGTTTTATTTTATTTTGGCGAGCAGGTGACAGGATCCTTATTCTCTACACCTCTGCAGTAAGCAGCCACTGACCAATTTAATGCATATAATGAAAGGAACGATTCCCTATCTCTCTCTATCTTTCTTGCGCTGTGCAATGTCCGTATTTCAAACAAGCATTAAGTAGCTAATAAATCCAGGTCAAGGTCCCCATGGTAGGCTGTTGTAAAGTCATTGTTTCAGTTAACAGTACGCCATTTACATTTTTAAAGCTGATTAATCAAAGATAGGATAAAGCCCAATTCTGAGTAAAAAAACCTCACAATTCTGACGTTTTTTTCAATTGCGAGTTTATATCTTGCAATTGCGACTGTTGTGTTATTACTCAGTTGCAAGTTATATCACAGAATTCTTAGGAGAAATGTCAGAATTGTCAAAATGTTTTATTCCGTAGCGGAAACAAGCTAACGCAAGTGATTGTTGCTGTTGATCACGTGATTTTCAAAGAACCGATACTGCCTCGAGACTGTTCAGTCATACGCTGCGTACTCAATACAAAAGAATTTGAGCCTCTATAGTATCACCAGTAATATGATCTTCTTCACAGCTCTTTTTTGTTTGGCGTATTGACTATCATTTGTATAAACCACAGCAAAACCATATGGTTCTCGTAGCAACCATGGTCAGTTCATGGCTACCACGGAATAACTACAAGAATCACGTTGTTGTTTTTTTCGTAGTAAAACCATTTCAAATCTTCATAAAGGACTGGTCTCCCTGAATAACCATGAGCTCAAACTCCTTTAATACCAACAAACAGACCTGTTGGCTGTACATTATAAAGCCAGCAAACAAGGCTGTTTAAGATATTTTTCGTCAGAGATAAGTCCAACACATCATGGTCGGAATGGCATTGTAGATATCTTGATTGTTAACCTTTAGGAGTTAAACTGTGTCTCACCTTCAGAATTGTAGTTCAGCATACAATATACAGATCTTGGCTTTCACATAATACAAAACATTGCTGTGTTGTTGAATTCCTAGTCAAATTCACACACCCACATAAGTAGGCTAATTATGCTTTATTTTTGTCTTCAGGTGTGTTTGGTGATGAATTGACAACAGTGCCAGTGATGGAGGGAGAGCCTGTCACCCTAAAAACTGGTGTTACCAAACAACAACGTGACAAGATGCTGTGGTATTTCAACAACACTCTCATTGCTCTGATCAATGGAGAGGCCAGTACGAGTTGTCTCTATGATGGTGAAGGAGGGATATTCAGCGGCAGACTGGATGTGGACTATGAGAGCGGATCTCTGACCATCACAGACATCAGACCTGAACACGCTGGACGTTATGAAGCAAATTTCATCCAAAGCAAGAGCTCAGGCACCAGCCAAAGCTTGAACAGAAACAGCAAGTGTGACAGCACAAAAATCACCAGAAAAACCAGCAACATTGGCGACACCATAAAAACATTCAGTGTTTCCGTCAGTGGTGAGTCAGTCATTTGACCTGCAGTCAGTGACTGTGACTGTTTGAATGTCGGAATGTCTTCAGACCGGTTTATTTCCTCTTTCCTTGAATATAAAACCTGCTTCAGCTTATTTACTTCATTTCTTATCAATCACTGTTCAACACTGTTCAATCCTTACATATCTTTACATATCTTGTGAATAATTCAACATGTTAAAAATATTTAAAAATGTATTATAACTGGTCCTAAAGGCTCCTTTTCTGCCTATCAAAACCAAATGTTTATTTCTTTACTAATATTCTCTTGTATTTTAACAGCTTCTCTGTCTGTTCCTGACAAAATCAATGAAGAATTATACAAGAATGGGAAGAAGGAAGTGTGTCACATAAGTATGTTTCTCCTCCCTTCTTTTTTTATTTACAGTCATGTGAAAAAGTTAGTATGAGGTGTTTGTGCTGATATGCTGTGTTCGGTTTGCTCTGTGCATTATGGCCAAACATCTCCACTTTAGTCTCGTCTGTCCAAAGGACATTGTTCCAGAAGACTTGTGGTTTGTTCAGATCCAGCTAAGCTATGCTGCCATGTTTTTTTTTTTTGTTTTTTTTAGAGAGAAGAGGCTTTCTCCTGGCAACCCTTCCAAACATGCCATACTTGCTCAGTATTTTTCTAATTGTGCTTTAAACTTTAACATTTAACATGTTAACTGAGGCCTGTAGAGTAGGAGATGTAGCTCTTGGGTGTTTTGCGATTTCTCAGAGCTTTACACAGTCTGATTTTGGGGTGATTTTGCTGGGACATCCACTTCTGGGAAGATTGACAATTGAATGTTTTCCACCTCTTCCTCACTGTAGAACGAAGGACTCGGAAATTGTCGTAACCCTTCCCAGATTGATGGTACCACAACTGCTTCTCTAAGATCATTACTGATGTCGTTCCTCCTGGGCATTGTGTTAACACACACCTGAATACTCCAGACCAGCAAACTGACAAAACTTCTGCTTTTATAGAGCTGATCACACTTGCTGATCATCAATTAATAAAAGTAATTTCATTATCAGTAGTGTTGCCAAGTCTGCGGGTTGATGCGACCCCAATTATGTGATATTTAGCCCCGGGACTGTTCATTTTTGCAGGGAACTCGGCCAAAAAAACCACACATTTTACCCCCCGAATGCAATTTTTACCGGGGAACTCCCCCGAAAAGCGACTGGGCTTGTTTTGGGCTAGTTTTGAGTAGCAATTAGGCGGGTTGTGTTGTGAAAACCTGGCAATCCTGATTATCAGCACCTGATTGCTATGTACCCTCTAGGAAGCATACTTAGTTCCCTTTCGAGGGAACTCGCACTGCATCGGAACGACGCTTTGGGGATGCTCCCTTAGCATCAGCGAATCTGAAACCAGAATGCCAACTAGGCCAATCCGATTGGCGTGCGTGATGACGTCATCGTGACGGCATACCCGGAAGTATAAAAGGGAGGCTGGAACGTAATGGCGACAGTTATTGCTCTTCAGCAAGCGCTATCTGTGAACTGTCTGTCTATTTACTGTTGTTTTGTCAGTGAAAGAGTGTGTGTGACTGAAATGGAAAGAGAGAGTGTGAGAGAATTTAAGCAGTGTGTGCATCCTTGCCCTCGCTACATTTCGGGCTCGGATGCACACCTGCTTTGTGTGCATTGCCTGGGCGTTCAGCATGCTCAAGCGGCTCTCGAGGGAGCCGCTTGTGAGCATTGTGAGAAGCTGGCGCTCAGGGTGCTCCGCTCTCGGCTGGCCGCGTTTGATGAGGCCGGCCAGCCTCGTGAGCCCCGTGGTTCTGGACCCGCAGTCGCTGAGGCGGCTCGGCGTCGCAGATCATGGGGCTCACAGCGGGACTTGTCAGAGGGTTTTGGGACTGCTGCGGCACCTTCCCGATCCTCCTCTGACAGTTCTGAAGATCTTCCTCCCCGTGTGGAAGCCCGCTCTGCGGCTTCTTCCCCCGGGGTGGGAGGTCTGGTGCTTGTTCTCTCTGGTTCTGAGGAGCCAGAGGAACTAGGCACCGAGGCGGGGGATGAAGCAGCGATTTCCTCGTTTCATCCGCCTGCCCAAGAGGAGTTGGTCGAGGTGTTAACCCGGGCAGTGGCTAAATTAAAAATAAATTGGCCACAAGAGGCTCCGGAAATCCAGCCACCCAGTAGGCTGGATGACCGGTTCCTCTCGCACCGGGTTCAAACACCTCGCCGGGGCCTGCCTTTTTTCCCGGATCTGCACACCGAGGTGTGCAGATCCTGGAGGAAGCCCTATTCTTCGCGTGTGTCTAATCCTCCGGTGTTGGATTATGCCAATATTCTGGGGGCACGCGAAGCGGGCTATGGGGCGATGCCTCGGGTGGAGGAGGCTCTAGCGAGCTATCTTTCACCCGACTCTGCATCGTCCCTTAAGGCTCCGGTTTTGCCCACCAAACCCTGTCGGGACACCTCATCTTTGGTGGGCAAGGCCTATATGGCGGCTGGTCGGGCTGGTGGGTCCCTGCACACTCTCTCGGTGTTGCAGGCTTACCAGGCCGACCTCCTCAAAGAGTTGGACGAGGGAGATGGTCCCTCTCCGGAGGACATTTTGGAGCTGCGGCAGGGCTTCAAAGAGCGGTCCCCCCCGTGGAGAAACAACCGAGGTTGTTTCTTCCACAGCGCTCTGGGGAAATCGATGTGGTAATCCCGCCGTCTATGACGCTTCGGGCCACATCGATTTCCCGCGAACGCATGCTGCACCCACCGCCTCTGGAAAGACCTGCGGTTGGGCAGCTCGCGCGTCCGCACACGGAGAACCGTTCCCAGCTACTTCCTGCCGGTCAGCCGCTTCAGGGGGTTGGGAACGGGAACCGTGCAACACCCGACGCCAGCCTCGAGAGGCTGGTTCCCTTAGTAGATTATCTCGGCGCATGGAAATGCCTTCCGAATATTTCTACATGGGTCCTGCGTACTGTAGAGAAGGGTTACAAACTGCAGTTCGGTTCTCCTCCTCCACAATTCAGGGGGTTATACTGGACAGCAGTGGTACCCGAGCAGGTTCGGGTAATGGAGCTAGAAGTAAAAACTCTTTTAGCGAAGGAAGCCATAGAACGGGTTCCTCCGCTGGAAAGGGAGTCCGGGTTCTACAGCCGGTACTTTATAGTTCCCAAAAAGGATGGCAGATCCAGTCCGAGGACTGGTTCGTCACGATAGATCTGAAGGACGCATACTTTCATATCTCCATCCTCCCATGTCAGAGGAAGTATCTGAGGTTCGCTTTCGGGGGCGAAGCGTACCAATATCGAGTGCTTCCCTTTGGCCTAGCCCTCTCCCCACGCACATTCACGAAGTGCATGGATGCAGCCCTGGCTCCATTGAGACTTCAGGGCATCCGTGTACTGAATTATATCGACGACTGGCTCATATTGGCCCAGTCGTACGAAGTGGCGGTTCGGCATCGAGATGTCGTTCTGAACCATATAAAGTGCCTGGGGTTGAGACTCAACACGAAAAAGAGCGTGTTGACGCCGTCCCAGAGGACAACGTTCCTCGGGGTCGTATGGGATTCGACGTCGATGCGGGCACAATTGTCCCCCGCGCGAGTCGAGACCATACTGGCGATGGTCTCAGGAATAAGGCTAGGCCACTGCATCACTGTGAAGCACTTTCAGAGAGTGCTGGGGCACATGGCAGCAGCGTCCAGCGTAATACCTTCTGGCCTGCTGAACATGAGACCCCTCCAGTGGTGGCTGAAAACCAAGGGGTTTTCCCCCAGAGGGAATCCTTTCCGTATGATCAGGGTAACGCGCAAATGCCTTCGTTCCCTAGTCATATGGAAGGAACCTTGGTTTCTGTCCCAGGGGCCAGTGTTGGGAGCGTCCTGTTGCCGGAAATCCGTTTCAACAGACGCCTCCCTCACTGGTTGGGGCGCGGTCATGGACGGCCGCTTTGCGAGGGGCCCATGGGAGGGCCGTCATTCCTCCTGGCACATAAATTGCCTGGAGATGATGGCGGTCTACAAAGCTCTCAGGAGCTTTTTCCCGGACCTCCGCGGCCAACATGTCCTGGTACGGACAGACAATACGTCTGTCGTAGCGTACATCAACCGCCAGGGGGGATTGAGGTCGCGCTCTCTTTACAGATTGGCGCGCCAAGTCCTCCTGTGGGCCCAGGGGAAACTATTGTCCATCAGGGCGATGTATGTCCCAGGGGTCCAAAATCAGGGAGCAGACATCCTGTCGAGGCAGGGGCTGAGGCCTGGGGAGTGGCGACTCCACCCAGAGGTGGTGGAGGCCATATGCAAGAGGTTCGGCCCAGTGGAAGTGGATCTGTTTGCGTCTCGAGAGACGTCCCACTGTCCTCTGTGGTTTTCCCTCTCGCATCCAGCCCCGTTGGGGCTGGATGCCATGGTTCAGACGTGGCCGAGGCTGCGTCTGTACGCATTTCCCCCGATCGCTCTGCTCCCAGGAGTCCTGGAGAGGGTCCGTCAACAAGGGATCAGTCTACTTCTGGTAGCACCCCGTTGGCCGACTCGAGTTTGGTTCTCGGATATCACAGCTCTGCTATCAGGTCAGCCGTGGGAGATTCCTCTGAGGAGGGATCTCCTATCTCAGGCGGCGGGTACGATATTCTACCCCCGCCCGGAGATTTGGAACCTATGGGTCTGGCCCCTGAGGGGACCAGGTACATAGAGGCTGGCTTATCGGCGGAGGTGATAGAGACCTTACTCAGTTCCAGGGCTCCGTCTACGAGGAGACTGTACAGCCTCAAGTGGAATGTATTTTCCACTTGGTGCAGGGAGCGTGAGGTGGACCCAGTTAACTGCCCAGTGGCTTCAGTGCTGGAGTTCCTCCAAGATCGCTTCTCTGCAGGGCTTACCCCGTCCACACTCAAGGTGTACGTGGCTGCCATTGCGGCTTTCCACGCTCCTATGGGTGATGGGCTTCTGGGTAGGCACCCTCTGGTTGTACAATTCCTCCGTGGGGCTCGGAGGATGAGGCCTGCGGCTCATTCCAGAGTTCCAACCTGGGACCTGGCAGTGGTTCTCGAAGGGTTGGCTGAGGCCCCCTTCGAGCCATTGGAGTCAGCTGAACCGAAGAACCTGACCCTTAAGGTGGCTTTTCTCCTCGCCATTACCTCTCTTAGGAGGGTGGGAGATCTCCAGGCCTTGGCGGTAACGCCAACCTGCCTGGAGTTTGCCCCGGGAGGAGTAAAAGCCATCCTTCACCCTAGGCCAGGTTATGTGCCTAAGGTGCCATCAAGGGTGGTCAGGCCTTTGGTTCTGCAGGCATTTCATCCTCCGCCTCATGTGACGGCGGAAGAGAGGAGACTTCACCTACTCTGCCCGGTTAGGGCGCTTAGAGTTTATTTGGCGAAGTCTGCACAGTGGAGGAGATCACAACAACTGTTGGTGTGTTTTGGCTCACACAGAAAGGGATTGCCTGCTTCTAACCAGACAATCAGCAACTGGATTGTCCAGGCGATTACCATGGCCTATCAGGTGCGCAGTATGCCTTCACCTGTGGCTGTGAGGGCTCATTCCACCAGAGGCATGGCCTCTTCGGTGGCCCTTCTTTCTGGGGTCCCCTTGCAGGATATCTGCGAGGCGGCCGGGTGGGCTACCCCACACACCTTCATCAGGTTCTATAGCCTGGATCTCCCTACGACGCCTGGTGCGAGGGTGCTCCAGTCCTAGCTGTGCCCGGTCTCCGGCTTCACACTAGGGCAGGTGCTACCCTTCGGTGTGGCCTAGTGGGTACTCGTTCCCCAAAGCGTCGTTCCGATGCAGTGCGAGTTCCCTCGAAAGGGAACTGCTCGGGTTATGTATATAACCCTTGTTCCCTGAGAAAGGGAACGAGCACTGCATCCCGACGCCACACCTCGGCGCGCCTGGAGCGCATGCTTCAGAGCAATTACTGTCGCCATTACGTTCCAGCCTCCCTTTTATACTTCCGGGTATGCCGTCACGATGACGTCATCACGCACGCCAATCGGATTGGCCTAGTTGGCATTCTGGTTTCAGATTCGCTGATGCTAAGGGAGCATCCCCAAAGCGTCGTTCCGATGCAGTGCTCGTTCCCTTTCTCAGGGAACAAGGGTTATATACATAACCCGAGCAGTTTTCCACACATGGCTTCTGCATTTTGGCCTATAGTTTTTGTTAAAGGGGTGGTTCATTTTAATTTCACTTTTTTAACTTTAGTTAGTTTGTAATGTTGCTCTTTGAGCATAAACAACATCTGCAAAGATACAACGCTCAAAGTTCAAGGCTTTTTAAGGACTACAAAAAGCAGCTAGTAGGGACTACAACGAGCTTCTTCCCAGGTTGGTGACATCACAAACCCTAAAAACCTACCCCCGGGAACACACAACAAAGGCCATGTTGAAGAGAAGGAGGAAGAGTTGTAGAAGAGCACATTTGGCAGTCTGCTCAAGCTGTCGCATCCGTCTTTTCACATTTATTGTAATACAGTACGAACACAAATGCAATAGCATGCCATAAAAGCAAGATTACCTCATAAGTTATAACCGTAATTAAACTAAACTATACCTGTTCTATCTTCATGCAGCAGATATTCTCTGGCTCTGTGCATCTTACATCAGTTCCCACATGAGCGATTTATAGATTATCATGACAGAATATGCTAATCAATGACTTGAAGATAGTTAACTCATAAATGTATCAACTATCCATTCAGAAACGTCCTGTCTCATTCTACACGTTGTCTCTTCTTCTTGAGTCTCTCCATCATTGTCCAACTCCGGTTTGAACATAAAAGGCTGAACAGTTTCTGACATTTTCAGTGTGTGTCTGCGTGAGCCGCTAACATGAGCTCTAGAAGCGCCGCCCTCTTCTTGAAAGGGAGTAGCAGCTCATTTGCATTTAAGGGGACACACACAAAACAGCACATCTTTACTCACCCTCAAAAAGCGAATATTTTATCATGCTATAAAAATGATCTGTTTGGTATTTTGAGCTGAAACTTCACATAAACACTCTGGCGACATCAGTGACTTATTTTACATCTTGTAAAAATGGGCGTTATAGGACCCCTTTAAAAAAATAATGAAACTGTGTAATGTGTCGTGTTGTTGTTCATCTGAATGTTATTTCCCTAATATTAAGACCTGCTAAAGATTTTTTATTATGTCCTGATACGTAAACCATAGAATTCAACAAGGATGTACTTTCTTTTTCACATGACTGGATATACAATTACTATTGGATTCACTCACACTAATGACTCTCTGTCTTCATCTGTTCAGGTCTGTCTTCAGGTCTTAAAGCTGGAATAGCTGTTATTGTTGTTCTGTTGGTGTTTGGAGCTGTAGCTGCTTCTGTGATTTACTATCTCCACAGGCGCTCTACAAATGGCAAGTACCACCTACAGATACTGTAGTAAGAGGACAACATAATCTTTATTATGCAAAATTAGTGTTTAATTGTGTGTAATTATTTTTTTTTACAGCACAAGTGGAGAAAAAAAAGCTTGAGCAACTGTTGAAAGTCTAAATATGAGGTAAGATGCTGCACTACTGCAGTCTCTTTGTAGAAAATGCCCAGCAAAACTATACAGGGCTGCGTTTCCCAAAACCATCATAAGCCTAAGTTGATCGTAGAGACCATTGGTGGCAATTGTTCTACGATCAACTTAAGCTTACGATGGTTTTGGGAAACGCAGCCCAGTACGGTACAAATGTCTTTGGCATGTTACAACCATCCCAATTTCTTTTAAAGATAGTTATTTATATGTTTTGCTGTAATGAGCCATTTGTAAAAATAATTGTCTGTGTGCCATAAATTGTAATAATCAAGTGATATTTTTGAATTCACAAGAGTGTGAAAACAGATGGTATAGTGGACACAGAGATCTACTCACCATCCTCCAGTTAGTCTGGGGTGACATGGAGAGACATCAATTATGTAAAATGTATTTTTATATTCCCACTGACTGAGTAGACTTTATACTTATATACAAGTCATCTAACTGGATTCTTATTAACTTATTACTGATGACAGATGTGTTGATTTCACTGTTAATTTCTCTGTCTTTATCTTGTGATTCATTGTTTTCTTACAGAAGGAGAAAGACAGATGTCATGTGATGCCAAAGAGATTAGAGTATCCCAATATATATATATATTACAATGTGAACATAGGTGACCATAAGTCTGAGTTGACATCCATGACTTATGGAGTCTCTCGAGGCTCACCGCTCCTGTTTAACCTGTCTATCCTCCCCCTGAGCCAAATAATGAGAGAGAACCAATTTGCTTAGGGTAGAGTGGGGGAAACACACTCTACCCTAAGCAATTAAGGACTGTGTCACTTTTTTTTCTGTGAAACAAAAGTTAAATGTGTCTAGAATAGTTATCTTAGTTTTCAGTGACAATGGCATCAGTTATAAACCCAGTTATGGAAATGTCCAGAGTGTTCATGTTATTAGATTAACAAACATTTTATTTGTAGCCTACTAAGAAGGCGTTTTACCCCACAGGTGGAGTAAAATGCCCCCACTCTGACAAAATCATAGTTAAAGGTCCCGTTCTTCGTGATCCCATTGTTCAAACTTTAGTTAGTGTGTAATGTTGCTGTTAGAGCATAAATAATACCTGTAAAATTATAAAGCTCAAAGTTCAATGCCAAGCGAGATATTTTATCTAACAGAAGTTCCCTTTCAAAGCCTACAGCGAACGGCCGGCTTGGACTTCATCCTGGTACTTCCTACATAAATTACGTCAGTAGAACAGACTAACCGCAAGACTACGCGAAAAAAGGGGGCGTGGTCTTGTTGCTGTCCCACGTGGAGAAGAGACCTGTCGCGTGGAGAAGAGGAAGTGTTGCGTTTCAGTGTGTTTGTCGTCATGTCGTCGAGACGCTGTTATTTTCATCCCGGAGTCAAATCACCTTTGTTTGGCTTTCCCAGGGACGCTGTAGAGATCATTAAAGGGTTAGTTCACCCAAAAATGAAAATTCTGTCAGTAATTACTCACCCTCATGTTGTTCCAACCATGTAAGACCTTCGTTCATCTTCGGAACATAATTTAGTATATTTTTGATGAAATCTGAGAGCTGTCTCACTCCTCCATAGGCTTTCAGAGGGAATGAAACTTGATGGCCCAGAATAGTAAGTAAAAACGTCATTTAAGGAGTCCAAATGACTACAGTGGCTCTGTATTAAGTCTATCATGCGACGAAAATACTTTTTGAGCGGAAAAACAACAAAAATAACGACTTTATCACACTATTATTGTTGTTCAATTTGAGCCTCTGACGAGAGTTCGCGGGAGTGCCACGACGCATGCGCGAGAACTGAGATTACGGCGTTCTTCTTCTACTACTACTTGACTGGCTGCTCACTCTTTCGGAGTAGGGTTAATCTCAGTTCTCGCGCATGTGTCGTGGCACTCCCGCGAACTCTCGTCAGAGGCTCAAATTGAACAACAATAATAGTGTGATAAAGTCGTTATTTTTGTTGTTTTTCCGTTCAAAAAGTATTTTCGTCGCATGATAGACTTAATACAGAGCCACTGTAGTCATTTGGACTCCTTAAATGACGTTTTTACTTACTATTCTGGGCCATCAAGTTTCAGTCCCTCTGAAAGCCTATGGAGGAGTGAGACAGCTCTCAGATTTCATCAAAAATATACTAAATTATGTTCCGAAGATGAACGAAGGTCTTACATGGTTGGAACAACATGAGGGTGAGTAATTACTGACAGAATTTTCATTTTTGGGTGAACTAACCCTTTAAGCGCATATATCTCCCGTTAAGAGGCGTGACCTTTCCACGTGCGCTAAGCTGCTGTCGAATCACAACACAGGAACCGTGCAACGTTTGCTAAGCTGCTGTCCAATCACAACACGGGAACCGCTGGCACAATCAGAACTCGTTACGTATTTCTGAAGGAGGGACTTCATAGAATAAAGGAAGTGATCAGCCGTTTTTAGGACAGTGAAAACAGCGGTATACAGATAAGTAAATTGTGTTAAAAAAACTGTGTTTTTTTCCACGTGAAACATGAACACGTTATATTGCACACTGTAAACACAATCAAAGCTTCAAAAAAACACGAAGAACGGGACCTTTAACTGATTGCAATACTACTACTATTACCACCACAACTAAAATAAACTAAATCAATATTGAAGTCTTATAATGTAACTAATAATTATTCATAACAAAATAATAATAGCCTATTTGAAAAATATTGTTAGCTGATGCTAACTGGCTGGCTAACTAGCTAGCTGATGCTAATGTGAGGTAATTTTTAAATATAAAGTCCAAATATTTTTATTCAACCACCTAGTTAGATTACATTTGATGGAAAAACAAAGAATGTGATGTTCATAAAATGGTAACTACAGTAATTATGACAGTGGGAAGCGATGAAGGAAGCATTTTACCCCAGAGACTAGGGGCCCTATTTTAACGATCTAAGTGCATGGTCTAAAGCACACGGCGCAAGTGTACTTAGTAGTTAAACGACGGAAAAAAAACAGTCGGCGCTTGGTGCATGGTCTAAAAGGGTTGTACATATTCTCTTAAGCCGTGTTTCCACCGCAGGAACTTTCCCCAGGAACCAGGGACTTTGGGGTGGTACTCTGTGTGTTTCGACCGCAGGAACCGGGGCCTAAATGAAGTTCCGGGTAAAAATATTCCCCTCGAAATGACCCTGCTCGCGAGGTAGTACTTTTTCAAAGTTCAGGAACTTTCGGTGGTGGGACTTGAGCGTTGAACATGCTGATTGGTTGAGCTCACTCTGCATTTTATTTCAACCTAAAAGTCTGTTGCGGTGCATGCAGTAAGAGTTGTTTGCTATTTGAATCAGCAATGGAGTTTAAAAAATACGCCCGATGGACCGACGACGAGGTTCAGGCTTTATTACGTTTATTTGTGGAGGACGAAATCCAGTGGGCTCTGGAAAGTCGCGTGCAGTCCTATGTCACCGGACTAATCTTCACGGTACTTTAGACCGCAATGGGTCAGCAGCAGGTCTGGGGGGAAAATGAGTTCCTGGGACAAATTGTTCCGGGTCATTTCTGTGGAAACGGGGCTTTAATGAGTCATGGGTGTGGCAATAGACCAATCAGAGACATTTTTGTCTTGTGTCGGACACCCTAGCTTATCTGTGCTTCGAAAGGGAGGGGTGAGCGGTGGGCTATTGCAATTCACAATATCACCACTAGATGCCGCTAAAATTTGCACACTGCACCTTTAAATAACAAGTAGTCCCTAACTAAAGGCCTTGCTCTTCTCATGCCATATACAACTGTGATGTTCTGCAAAACAACAAGCTTTAAAATTAGAAAATTAGATCAATAACCGTGAAATCCGTTTCCTCTCAGGTACGTCGCGAGCGTAAGCTTCACAGTGAATAGCTCTTCATCACTCTTGTCAACGTAGTCCATAGCAACATAAATAGCAAAAAAAAAAAAAGATCCCCCACTCTACCCCCACACACTCTAAAAACACAATTTTCAACCCATGTTTGGGTAAAATATGGACGAACCCAACCATTGGTTCAAATATTTAATAAATAATAAAAAATAAAAAATTATACATTTCATTTATATAGTGTTTTATAAGCTCTTCACAATCAATAAACTTACATCAAAAACAGGACAATTATAAGAAACAATACAGTTTACACATCAAATATCACAGACAATCATGAAATGGAATCTGACTGAAAAATATACAAATATCTGACCAACAATGAGCAATAGTAAAAACGAAGAAAGATAGAGTAAAAAATGAGGTAACCAAAGTAGTCCCTCGTGGAGTACATCAAGCAACCTGTGATGAACTGCATCTCAAATGCCACAGAGCCCAAACGAGTGCACGCACACGAAATCTGTCCGCAACAACCACACTACACACATCATATGTGATTAAAAGTATGTGATATTTATTGTACTTAAGAATGAAAAATATTTTTTATATATATTAAACGTACTTCAGTGGTTCTTCAGCGGTTCTTCAGAGGTTCTTCACCAGTTCTTTGACTAAGGTGCTATATAGCACCTCTGAAGAACCGCTGAAGAACCACTGAAGCACCAAAATTGGTGCTATATAGCACTAAAAAAGGTTCCCCTATGATTACGAGCCAAGAACCTTTTTTGGTGCCATATAGAACCTTTTTTTTTTTAGAGTGTAGCACTTCAAAGCATTACAAATGCATTAAGGCGTCCAGCTGGATATAATGGATATATATATATATATATATATATATATATATATATATATATATATATATATATATATATATATATATATATATATATATATATATATATATATATATATATATAGCCTCAACGGTATTAATACAGCATAGTCAACAAATGAATAACATTATAGTGATAGAATATATGTAGCTTACTGTAATTTAGCGATGGATGCAACCAGAGAGAGCGAGAGAGAGAGAGAGAGAGAGAGAGCGAGAGAGAGAGCGAGAGAGAGAGAGAGAGAGAGAGAGAGAGAGAGAGAGAGAGAGAGAGAGAGAGAGAGAGAGAGAGAGTGCTTCAGTCTCTAAACTTGTGCTGTTCCAGTATCTCTTTGTTTGTTTGTTGGAGTAGTGTCTTTTATTGTGCTTTATAGGTAGTTAAAGGGATAGTTCACCCAAAAATGAAAATTCTGTAATCATTTATTCACCCTCAAGTTGTACGTGTATGACTTTCTTTGTTCTGATGAACACAAGAGAAGATATTTTGAAGAATGTTTGTAACCAAGCAGAGAGAGCAACCATTGAGTACCATAGTATTTTTCATAGTAGTTTTTCCTACTATGGTAGTCAATAGTTGCTCTATTTGGTTACAAACATTCTTCTAAATATCTTCTTTTGTGTTCATCAGAACAAAGAAACTCATACAGATTTGGAACAACTTGAGGGTGAGTAAATGATGACAGAATTTTCATTTTTGGGTGAACTATCCCTTTAACATGTATTACGTAATGATAAATTGTATACTTTGTTGTTTTGGGTTTCTTTAGTATAGTATTAGCCTATTTGAGAGGCTATCATTGTTTTGTTTGGTAGAGGCTAAATGAGTAGATGTAGCATTGGTACTTTGTTAATTAATATGCCCTGCTTGTTCTTGGCGTTGACTATAAAACAGTATATATAGTATATATAGTAAGTACTTGTCTAAAAATCTTTAAATAATCTAGCACATTTCTTACTTGACAAACCTACTTGCTTTTACCTATAACCACAGCTGAACCAGCCTCCAGATGAGATCAGATGTGCTACAGTGGCCACTTTAAAATCCAGAACACATCTGTGCATTTACTGAATGCGCTCTGAGTTACGTCTGACTGATTGCACTTTAACTCATTTATCCTTCATGTTTTATTTTTGATACATTTGAATATAACATTTTCTTCAATTGTATTGTTGTGAATATCATTTTATAAATCCTCTTTATGTAAGGAACTTTGAATTATTATTGTGTGAATATGTGTTTCATAAATAAACTGTAGATAACGTGGCTACAATGTTAAAAAAAAAAGGTGAACTTAGGTAATGGTATTTTACAGAATTTTCACATTTTTGTCATTGTACAATGAAATACCTGTGTTTTGCAGATATTTGCTATAATTTAATGTTCCACTAATACATGTACAGGTAATTGTTTATATTTTGGTATTACAACAATTTTCTGTTTTTTGTTGAAGGGTCTTTATTTTAAATTCATCTGCTTTATTTGTGGTAAATGTCAAAAGAAGTCACCACTAAGGTTGTATATCCTTCTTAAAATATGATGTATGAATTTGAATGTTTATGAATAATAACTCATTTATGTTTGAAAAATATTAAACCCAATTAAAAAGACAGCATTCTCTTTCATTAAAAATTAAATAAAATCCAAAAAACAAACTGTTAAAATATGATATGTATTATGTCGTTTCTTTCCACAGTGTGGTTTCATTTTTCACATAAAATCAAAAACATTTGCCGTTTTTTTATAAACTTGACAAATCCATTTGCATCCACACAACCTCTTATTTTCTTTGATAAATACTTGAATAAAAATCTTTTTCATACATAGATCAAAATGCCAAGATGTGTCACAGTATTTATGATGTATGTTTCTTGACTCTTCATCTTGTGGATGTGATGTCATAAACCAGAACAGCCAGTGGCCACACCCATCAGAGCATCCCCTAACAACACCCTAACCATTTAACCCTATCTCTCCACCCATTAAACAGGTTAAGCTCCACCCATGAGCTCCAGAGAGGTGGAGCTGGAGGTCATTATTCTCTGCAGCGAGCAATACATGGAATTAACTGCAAATTAAAGCATTTGGGGGGAACTTTAAGGAAGTAAGAATTATGGGTAAAGAATCATTTAGTTTACAAAGCATTCTGAAAGAAAATGCATAATATCTTAAAATAACAGTATTAGACAGGAGAATTGTATATTTTAGTTTATTTTTACCTGCCTATTAATGCTTCACACTCCAGTCAGTCAGTGGCGGTAATGCACTGGAAGTTGACTGCCGACCGCCATTACACCTCATAAGAAGAAGATGTATTTTGTTACGTCACCATCATTGACTGTAAAAAAATATCGATGTAGGGTTTTTGACGTCACCTGTAGGTTTCCGAAGAGCATTTTTGAAGCCTAAAAGCCGGCCGTTGCCATCTTGGCAGTGCGTCACTCCCAGCGCCTTTTCTTCCTGAGGACACTGAGGAAGAATCAGCTCTCCTCGGCTATCCTGGTGAACTTCTATCGCTGCGCAATAGAAAGCATCCTGACCAACTGTGTGGCAGTATGGTATGGGAGCTGCTCTGTTGCGGAGCGCAAGGCACTGCAGCGGGTGGTGAAAACTGCCCAGCGCATCACAGGGACTCCACTACCTGCCATCGAGCACATCCAGAGGAAACACTGTCTGCACCGAGCTCGCAGCATCCTCAAGGACTCCTCTCACCCAGCCCACAGACTGTTTTCTCTCTTGCCCTGCGGCAGGCGTTTCAGGATCCTCCGGACCAGGACCAGCAGACTAAAGAACAGTTTTTTCCCCAGAGCTGTCTCTTTACTGAACTCCAACCCTCGCTGATCCACTTCCCTCATATACTGCCAACTCTCCTACCTCACATCTGCCTTCACTTGTTATTTGCACTATTGGAAAAACTGTTTACTTATGCATCTTGCACTACCATACCTTAACTGGATTATGCTCATTTGCACCGTACTTCTAACTGTAAAATGCAACCACTTCCACTGCACTTTACACTTTTATTCGGATAGCTCTGTCCATACTTCATTGCAATACCTTAATCCACTGCTATATTCCTCATCTTAGCCTAACATATTATTGTATACCTCTATCTGTAAAATTCTGTTTATAGTAATAGCCATCTGTTATATTATATTATACTCATAATACATATTCACCTGTAAATTCTGTTTATAGTAATAACCATCTCTCTCTCTCTCTCTCTCTCTCTCTATATATATATATATATATATATATATATATATATATATATATATATATATATATATATATATATATATATGTGGTGATGCGACCACCTTTTTTTGTTAATGAGGGCGAAATGGTACATTCCACCTGTATATAGAGGAATAATTCTGACATCCAAGGCACGTCATTTGGGGTCTCGGTGCTGACGTAATTTCTAGTGTGCCGTGTTTACATCCTGGAGTGTGGCTGAGGAGTGTGTTAGACGCATCGAGCTGCTTTATCTCTGCAAAACAGTGCAGCTTGCACGCCATTGAGTGCGCGGGGTGGTGGAGTCATTGTCTGCAGTGACACGGGG
Organism: Romanogobio albipinnatus; assembly: GCA_023566225.1. NCBI lineage: Eukaryota > Metazoa > Chordata > Actinopteri > Cypriniformes > Gobionidae > Romanogobio > Romanogobio albipinnatus. Next base: position 34,416,997 of record CM042263.1, read on the forward strand.
GTCATTCAGTGTTGCAGCAGGCTTTGTGGGCACCGTAACTTTCTTCCTGAAACACGATTTATATCATCTGTACGTGCTAATGAATGCTTGAACTGGAACGTTTTCCTTTGGACGATTTGGATTGTCTCTTTCTCTCTCAGTGCTGATCTCCTCGACTGTTCTCCTGTTATACCCCAGACAATGTATTTGCTGTGACTCTACAGGTAGCACTAATTCATATCATTATATCTTGACGACCAGAACAATAGTGCGTTCCCGGCCACCGGTGGCGCTCCGAGGATTCGAAGGGGGTAATTAGTGGCGAAAGCTGTATGTTTGCCACTATTTGTGTGTATGCACATGCTTTTGTTTTTTTGTTACTTTCTTCGAAATAGCTTTTTTATGTTTTATCTGTTTGTTTGTTTGATGTATGACTTTGTGGTTGATGTACGACTTCCAATGTGACTTTATTGAATTATTTTGTGGTCTTGTTACTAAAGTACATTGGTTAGGACAGTCACTATTTTTGACATTGATCATTCTGATAGCATGTGACAAGTGTCTGTTTGGCCAAATCCTAACGTGAGAAGTGTGTGTATATTAGTGTGTGTGCTTGTGTCTCATCCTGTTTTCTCTTTCCCTTCAGAACTGGGGTACCAGTATTATCCGTGTCCTTTGTGTGTGGTGGTGGTTCGGCTGTCGGCCTGCAGTGTTCACAACGGGGTGTTTTGGTGCTGTGATGTGAGAGCACGAGTGAGTGCTGTGTTTATCCAATAGGCAAGACAAACTCCCCAGTTCTGAAGTGGTATGGTTATATTGCAGGGATAAATGAGAAGTATTATGAGTGATTGTTTTTAATCTTTATATACATTAAAGAGACTGGTCCTGTATTTTTCTTGAATGTTTATTAAATCAATTGTGTGAAACATTCCATTGTTGTCTGATATCTGTCTCAGCCACTACGGATCTGTGTGCTTTTGGTACTTTGTGTACCTGCGGGTCCCCGGCCATTTTCCGGGGTGGCGAAGTCGAGTTTTTGCCATACATTGGCTTAATTGTTTTTTTTGATGATTCAGAGTGCTATATATAATTCAGTACATATCCATGTCCTGCACTTGTTCATCCATTGTATATCATGCACTTCTGCAACCGTTGTATATCCTGCACTTGCTGCTATTGCACTTCTGGTTAGACCTAAACTGCATTTTGTTGCCTTGTACCTGTACTTGTGTAATGACAATACATTTGAATCTAATAACTGAAAATGGGCAAAGAGGCAGGACGTGGGTGGAGGCTGGAGCTGAGTTTGCTGAAACCACGCCCACATAGCTCGAGCATAGTGGCAATCCACCTGTCACTCAAGTGACCACGCCCTTAATTATGCAGAACTTTAAGGCTTAAAATAATTCAAATGGATGAGTTATAAAAAAAAAAATCATCCCCCTCACAGTTGAATTGAGCAAAATTAGCCGTATAGACCAAAACCACTTTTTGTATCAGGCTGTAAACATGTTTTTTTTCTGCTGTAAAGTTGGGCATTTTAAAGGGGTGGTTGCATGCGATTTCACTTTTTAAACTTTAGTTAGTGTGTAATGTTGCTGCTTGAGCATAAACAGTATCTGCAAAGTTACAGCGCTGAAAGTTCAATGCAAACGGAGATATTGTCTTTTAAAGTTATGGCAGTTTATTGCCTACAAAAACGGCCGGTTTGGACTACAACAAGCTTCTTCCCGGGTTGGTGACATCATAAACCCTTGCTATTAACATAAACACTGCCCCCGCGAACACGCAACAAAGTGGGCAAGGCCACGTCGCAGACATTAAGAAAGAGAGAGAGCTGTTGCAGAACTAAAAACTACATTTGGCCATCTAACCAATCTAAACGCCTTTGTACACTGAGTCTGATATTCGCATGCGAAATTTTCGCACATCAAAAAATAAATTCGACCACACATTATGTCATTCACGCTTGCACAGTGCCTCCGAAACTTTCATCCAATTTGGAACAGGTTCGATTTTCTGCGTTTTTCGCATCCGTTTTTTCCATCTACAGTGCTGAATCTGATGCCCAACCTAAACTACTGGCAATGGTGGTGAATGAATCGCCAGTGCTCAGATACCTACAATTATATATAGCCTACAAATATTATTGTATCAAAAATACTACTAATATTATTATATCACAGCTATAATTATAGCACACCAAGTCCCTGTAAACCGCGTGTGTGTGTGCGCGCGCGGATCCCTAGGATTAATTGATTCACAGAAATTGGTGGTCTTCTTTTGAAAGGTCCCGTTCTTCGTGTTTTTTTGAAGCTTTGATTGTGTTTACAGTGTGCAATATAACATGTGTTCATGTTTCGCGTGTAAAAAAAAACAGTATTTTTAACACAATTTACTTATCTGTACACCGCTGTTTTCACTGTCCTAAAAACGGCTGATGAGTTCCTTTATTCTATGAAGTCCCTCCTTCAGAAATACTTAACGAGTTCTGATTGTGCTAGCGGTTCCCGTGTTGTGATTGGACAGCTGCTTAGCGAACGTGGCCCGGTTCCTGTGTTGTGATTCGACAGAAGCTTAGCGCACGTGTAAAGGTCACGCCTCTTAACGGGAGATGTTTACGCTTAATGATCTCTACAGCGTCCCTGGGAAAGCCAAACAAAGGTGATTTGACTCCGGGATGAAAATAACAGCGTCTCGACGACATGGCGACAAACACACTCAAACGCAACACTTCCTTTTCTCCACGCGACACGTCCTCTTCTCCACATGGGACAGCAACCAGACCACGCCCCCTTTTTTCGCATAGTCTTGTGGGCGGAGGTTAGTCTGTTCTACTGTTCTACTGAAGTCATTTATGTAGGAAGTACCAGGATGTAGTCCAAGCCAGCCGTTCGCTGTAGGCTTTAAAAGGGAACTTCTGTTAAATTAAATATCTTGCTTGGCATTGAACTTTGAGCTTTATAATTTTACAGGTATTATTTATGCTCTAACAGCAACATTACACACTAACTAAAGTTTGAACAGTGGGATCACGAAGAACGGGACCTTTAATGGGTTGCTCCAGTATCGCTAGCAAAGCATCAAACTGAGCCACTGACATTCTAAAGTAATCTTTGAATCGGTCTGGATAATCACGCAGCTCCCTGATAAGGAGGTGGAACTCTCCTTCCTCTCTACGCGATCCCAGGATCGCAGGAGTGGATGATGGAACCATTATTTCCTCTTTCTTTTTCTCTATTTAAGAAGAGAGAGGACAAAAAATCATCCACTACTTGAAGACGTATTGTTTTGAGTTTTTTTTTCGTAACGCATTCATTAATACGCATCGAACTCAGTGTGCAAGGTCTCTGTGCGTGACGGATATTTCGGATCACTAATACGAAAAAACGCATGCGAAAATTTTGGACTCAGTGTGCAAAGGCCTTAAGACCATTGCGTTTTTCGGAGGGATGGGCTTCACAGAAGCAGGAAGCAAATGAGCCGTTCAAAGGACAATGGAGACAGTGGTGTGGAATAAAGGTAAAATATAAGAAAAATATGGCGTTTTTAAAAAAAAGAAGTATTAAGACATGTTATACTGTGTCCCATAAACACAACCAAGCCTAAAAAAAAAAACACGGAACCACCCCTTTAACATGGAGCTCAATGAGATTCTGCTCCCTTCTGGAGCCTAGTGGCCAGTCGATGAATTGCAGTTTAAGCCATTTCCGTGTTGGCTCCAAGAAGAGACAGCCGGAGGTCTCTTGCAATCACTGCAGCTAACTAAATGGTGTTACAATATATTCGGTTCCTGAAATATTTGGTTCCAGTGGGTGGTGTTTTCATGAATATTCATAAGTTTCCCCGTGCTATGGGCGTGTCCTTGAGACTGCGCAAATCAATGGAACAGAAAATATTAGCACACACTCCTGTTTAATGGATTATTTCGAAATGTAAAAAAAAAGATTCAGTGTTTAATCATAAACAACAACTGTTCACAGTTTCTAAACAATTCATAGTTTGATAAATCGTCAGAGCTGTTTTACCTGATTGTTAGCAGACATTCAGAGCTTATAGGTAAGTGCAAATATGAGCGAATAACTGGTGAATCTAGGCTAATACAGTTTATTTTTTATCTTTGACCTTTTTGGCCTTTTTTAAACTTGTGAGGATTTTAAATTATATTTGAATAGTTGCCTTGTGCTACCTAGTTGTCATTCGGTGATCCAGTAGCGTGTTGACAATGACTGAAATTAATCTCCTGTGGCCTAATAATATGCATTTAAGCTGTTTTGATTATTCTGTGTCATCCTTAATGTCTTGCTCATTTTGTAGAAACCTCATCAGTAAGGCTCAAGTGCCCATTATCAACACCAAACTACAAATGTTTTCCTTTTTGTCTCACATTATAGTTGATATCATATTATCATTAAAGTAATAAATGCACAATTAACCACATAAGCTACATACTGAAGAAAAATATTATTATTATTGTAGCCATTATAATAAACATTGCAGTATTATAAAATACACACATTTGTATTATTTGTTCTGATGTCACATTCTTCTTGGACAAAGGTAAGAAGCAACTTCAAGATTTTTTGGAAAGATGATAGGAAATTATATATATATATATATATATATATATATATATATATATATATATATATATATATATATATATATATATATATATATATATATATATATATATATATATATATCCTCACCAATGTATCTTCTATGTTTTTGTATTATTTCAACATATTATTCATTATCATGCGAAGTCAGATTGTCTGTTTCAGATTGGATGTGAGAGCTGCAGATGCTGGTTCCATCCATCATCTTCCGCTTATCCGGGGCCGGGTCGCGGGGACAACAGTCTAAGCAGAGAAGTCCCTCTCCCTAGCCACTTCCTCCAGCTCTTCCGGGGGAACCCCGAGGTGTTCCCAGGCCAGCCGGGAGACATAGTCCCTCCAGTGTGTCCTAGGTCTTCCCTGGGGCCTCCTCCCGGTGGGACGTGCCCGGAACACCTCCCTGGGAAGGCGTCCAGGAGGCATCCGAAATAGATGCCCGAGCCACCTCAGCTGGCTCCTCTCGATGTGGAGGAGCAACGGCTCTACTCTGAGCTCCTCCTGAGTGACCGAGCTTCTCACCCTTTCTCTAAGGGAGCGCCCAGCCACCCTACGGAGAAAGCTCATTTCGGCCGCCTGTATCCGGGATCTTGTCCTTTCGGTCATGACCCACAGCTCATGACCATAGGTGAGAGTAGGAGCGAAGATCGACCGGTAAATGCCTTACAGCTCAGCTCCTTCTTTCCCATGACAGACTGGTACATCGACTGCATTACTGCAGAAGCTGCACCGATCCGTCTGTCAATCTCCCGTTCCATCCTCCCCTCACTCGTGAACAAGACCTCAAGATACCTGAACTCCTCCACTTGGGGCAGGAACTCTCCACCAACCTGAAGTGGGAAATCTACCCTTTTCCGACTGAGAACCATGGCCTCGGATTTGGAGGTGCTGATTCTCATCCCAGCCGCTTCACACTCGGCTGCAAACCGTCCCAGTGCACGCTGAATGTCCTGGTCTGAGGAGGCCAACATGACAACATCATCCGCAAAAAGCAACGACGAAATCGTATGGTCCCCAAACCGGACACTCTCCGGCCCTTGGCTGCGCATAGAAATTCTGTCCATAAAAATTATGAACAGAACCGGTGACAAAGTTATTAGTCGACACAAACTATTCCAATTAAAATATCAAGCCCAAACACAACAAAGTCAAAATACATTTTATTTATTAAGCTTTTTAATTGAATGCATCTTAAATCAATCAGCACAACAGCTCAGTCAGTATCATAATACACAAACTGTTTTGAAAATGTGAAGAGTTGAGTTGAGTTGTAATCCATTAAACATGTGGCGATTTGAAGAGCGTGCACCAAGATTTTCTGTTCCATTCGTTTGCGCGTAGTCTCAAGGACACGCCCACAGCACGGGTAAACTAATCAATATTCATGATTGAACCACCCACTGGAACCAAATATTTCAGGAATGACTTTTGAGCAGCAGCCTTTTTATTTTGCGTATTAAATTTATGCCCTACTTCCCATCAAAACATGGACAAAAAAAATCACTGCAGTCAGAATTTTCACTTTCTCTCAGAAGTTAGATTTGACCTTCCAGTCTTTGAGATATAACATCTGTAACGTTTATGAACAACTTTACTCTTTTATTACACCCTTAAATTACCATTTAGGCCTATATTGAGAATGAGGAGATGTCGTCACGACACAGAGCCCCGCCCCTATCCGCCATTTTGGGAGAGTGAACGCGCCAAAACATTCGTTCATTGTGTTGGTAGCAGAGGTTGTTCTTGCGCTATTTTAGAATGCCTGGGAAACACTGTGTTGTAATAGCTTGATTCATATATGTATATCAGGTCAATTCTACAGTGATTTATTGGTGTGGCAATATTTTACATTCATATCTGTGGGGATACTGCATACAATTATACATCAACATGAAAACAGCAACATGACATACAATATGAAAGAATGAAAGTGTAATTAACAATGGAATGTAAAATAGTTGGCATTGCAGAATCAAATTAAATATTCAAGAATATTCATCGTTTTGGCCACCAGATGTCCCCAATACACCAGATTCAGGTGATGAACTTTTACAATCCAGTTCTCAGAGAGAATAGGTCAGAAAAGCTTCACAATCAATAAACAATTAGACCACACATATTTTAAAACACAATATATGTCACAATATTTATGACATCTGTTCTGTGTTCTCTGTTTTAGCTCTTGTAGCTCTGACATCATTGAGCAGAAGAACAGCAGCAGCCGCAGCAGCCACGCCCATCAGCGCAGTGACGACCAATCGGAGCACAGCTTCAGCAGAATCACAAGAGTGGGCGTGGACTTCTGAAAAAAGGGAGCAACCAAGAATTGAATTGTGATTTTCAACAAGTAAACTTTTGTCTCTGTCGTAAACTCAAAACGATCTGCAAAATCTCATTTTGTGCTTCAAAGAAGAAAAATTATGTAAAAACTGTTCAGAAATACAATGATGACAGAAGCTCATTCATCCAAGTAATCTTATGTTATCAGTCTCGATAAAATCAACAAATTAATTCAGTGAATAAGTGCAATATTATCACTGCTGTACCTGCACATGTGTGACAGAGTTGAGTGATGTTGGGATGTCTGGTCTGGTGTCTGATAGGATTGTTCAGACTGAGTGTGTGTGTGAGTGTGTTTCGCCTGACACACCGAGTGTGTGTGTGTTTCGCCTGACGCACTGAGTGTGTGTGTGAGTGTGTTTCGCCTGACACACCGAGTGTGTGTGTGTTTCGCCTGACGCACTGAGTGTGTGTGTGTGTGTGTTCCCTTTCAAGGGAACTCGAGCTGCGTCACCGCTCTGGGAACGCCTCTGCGTGATTGCGTCGTGAAGCACGTATGTCATCAGTCCAATAGAGAGACGGAACGTCATAGGCGGGTGACGTCATAGACTCGGAAGCTATAAAGCACACTGGCAAACACACGCCATTAGCTTCTGTTGCCTTCAACAAGCGCTCTGTGTTTCTGTCCAAAGTGTCTTTGTGTTGTGTCTGAGTTCAGACTGTTTTGTTTCGTTTGCACTCACACTCACATTTAAAAGAAAAGAGAGTTATCATGACGAGCGAACAGCGTTACAGACAGTGTGTTCCTCCCTGCTCACGCTACATCACGAGCGGGGATACACACTTGATGTGCATTGTTTGTTTGGGAGAGCAGCACGCGCAGTCGGCACTCGAAGGTGCCGGCTGCGAGGATTGTGAGGCGCTGCCTCTTCGCGTGCTGCGATCCCGCCGGGCGCTCTTCGAGGAGGGCGTCCCGGCTCGCGCTCCCCACGGCGTGGGTCCCGCTGCTGCCGAGGCTCAGCGGCGGCTTATGTCGTGGGGTTCGCAAAAGGATCTGGCGGAGGGGATAGAGATCCAGCGCTGCCTCTCTGGGATCGGGAGCCCGCTCTGCGGCTTCTCCCGCCCGGGGAGCGGCCGCGATGCTGCAGCTATCTTCCTCCGAGGAGGTTGATGTCTGTAGCATCGATGCAGGGGGTGAAGACTCGTCACTTCAGTCCCCTGCAAGTGAGGAGCTCATGGAGGTGCTGAGCAGAGCAGTGGCCAGACTACACATTGACTGGCCACACGAACATCATGAGCGAGCTGCCGTAAAAAGCAGACTCGACGAGCGCTTTCTCCCCGCGCGCTTTCTCCCCGCGCGCTCTGTTCAGCCTCCTCGAAGGAGTCTGCCATTTTTCCCGGACCTCCACACTGAGGTGTCGAGGTCTTGGAAGCGGCCCGTGTCTTCACGCATTTTCACCCCGCATACGTCAGTTTACAGCAATATTGCGGGGTGGAAGAGACACGGTTATGGTCAGCTGCCTCGGGTTGAGCAGACACTTGCGAACCATCTGTCACCCGAGTCTGCGTCGACCATAAAGGCCTTGACTTTGCCCACAAAACCGCTCAAAGTTACATCATCTTTTGTGGGCAAAGCGTACTCGGCAGCAGGTCAGGCCGCCGCATGTCTGCACACGATGTCTATCGTGCAGGCATACCAGGCTGATCTGCTAAGAGACCTAGGGGAGAGCCACGAGATCGGAGTCGATACTATTAATTAACTCCAATCGACTGCCAATCTCACTCTCCGTGCCACCAAGGAGACGGCTCGATGCGTCGGCCATTCTATGGCAGCCCTGGTGGCCACGGAGAGGCATTTGTGGCTCAACCTTACGGATATCAAGGAAAAGGAGTTTTTTGTTTGATGCGCCGCTGTCTCAGGAGGGTCTGTTCGGTGACGCTGTCACTACGGTTACCGACAGGTTCCTGGAGGCGAAAAAACAGGCAGCGGCGCTCAAGCAGGTCCTTCCCCGTAAGCCCCAGGTCTCGTCTGCTGCTGGGCAGGAGCAGCAGACGCCGAGTACGAGCTCCGCACACAGGGCGCAGCAGAAAGTGAGTGTCGGCACTTGTACACCCCCGCAGAAAGGGTCGTCGGGTGTGCGGCGCTCACAGGCGCAGTCTTCTAAACCCAGGGCTGATCTGAGGACATTGTGGCGAGGAAGGCTGCGTCAAAGAAGTCCTGACGCCTCTGGGCCCAGGACAGTGACCCAGGTACCCGTGCATCCGCAGTACCCTCACGGGGTCAGTCCGCCAACCCCGCCCAAGTGCCGGGGCGCGGAGGGGCCCCGCGGGTCTTCCGAGTGGCCCGCACCCTCTTCGGAGGGAAATTATGCCGTTGAGTCAGTCGTTCCCTGCCGGTTCACCGCTTCAGGGCACTGCACTCGCGGTGCAGAGTACATCAGAGACCAGCCTCGAGAGTGGGAAAATCTGCCTCACATATCTCGTTGGGTCCTGCGATGCGTAAGGTTGGGGTACGCGATTCAGTTCAGATGCCGTCCCCCCAGCTTCAACGGGGTCCTCTCCACTGTGGTGGACCCAGTGCAGGCTCTGGTGATGACTCAAGAAGTACAGACTCTGCTGCAAAAGGGGGCTATAGAGAGGGTCCCCCCCCCAGACAGGGAGTCAGGCTTTTACAACCGGTACTTCATAGTGCCAAAGAAGGATGGTGGGCTGCGCCCCATCTTGGATCTTCGCGTCCTGAACCGAGCCCTGGCAAAGCTCAAGTTCAGGATGCTGACACTCAAACAGATCGTGTCTCAGATTAGGTCCGAGGACTGGTTTGTCACGATAGATCTCTAAGATGCTTATTTCCATATTTCCATACTTCCGCAGCACAGGAAGTTCCTGAGGTTCGCTTTCAGGGGAGAAGCGTACCAATATCGAGTGCTTCCTTTCGGTTTAGCCCTTTCACCCCGCACGTTCACGAAGTGTGTGGACACTGCTCTGGTCCCCTTGCATTTGCAGGGGATCCGCATTCTCAATTACATCGACGACTGGCTGATACTAGCACAGTCAGCACGTCTCGCGGTTCAGCATCAAGATGTTGTTCTCGCGCATATGAGGAGGTTGGGGCTGAGGCTCAACTCCAAGAAGAGTGTTCTTTCTCCTGTGCAAAAGATCACTTATCTCTGTGTGAGTTGGGATTCGGGCGCTATGCAGGCTCGTCTGTCGGAGCCTCGCGTGGGGTCGATCCTCTCAGCCTTGAAAGGGGTGAAGCTAGACCAGCCGCTCACTGTAAAGCAGTTTCAGAGACTGTTGGGTCTGATGGCAGCCGCGTCCAACGTGATTCCTTCGGGCCTGCTGTTCATGAGGCCGTTACAGTGGTGGCTCAAGACCAGGGGTTTTTCCCCAAGGGGGAACCCCTTTCGCGTAATCAAGGCAACGCGGCGGTGTCTCCGCACCTTGGTTATGTGGAGGGACCCCAGGTTCCTGACCCAGGGTCCGTCGCTGGGGGCACCGTGTCAGCGTACGTCTCTGACCACGGATGCCTCCCTGACGGGCTGGGGGGCGACCATGAGTGGTCGCTCGGCCCAGGGTCTGTGGCAGGAGCACCAGCGTTCGTGGCACATAAATTGCCTGGAAATGTTGGCGGTGTTTCAGGCTCTGAAGCACTTCCTGCCGCATCTCAGGGGCCATCATGTGCTTGTGCGCACAGACAGCACATCGGTGGTCTCCTACATCAACCATCAGGGGGGTTTGAGGTCCCGTCGCTTATACAAGCTAGCGCGCCTTATCCTCCTCTGGGCTCAGGGAAAATTGCTGTCAGTCAGGGCTATGTACATTCCTGGGCGGTTGAACGTGGAAGCAGACATCCTGTCGAGGCAGGGGCCAAGGCCCGGGGAGTGGAGACTCCACACCGACGTGGTGGAGCTCCTTTGGGAGAAGTTCGGCAGGGCCCAAGTGGACCTGTTCGCCACTCACGAGAACTCTCATTGTCATCTGTGGTTCTCCCTGTCGCCCCCAGCTCCTCTCGGACTGGACGCAATGGTACAGGAGTGGCCGAGGCTGCCCCTGTACACTTTCCCCCTGATCGCTCTGCTTCCGGGAGTTCTAGAGAGAGTACGCCGGGATGGGGCCTGTCTCCTGCTAGTAGCCCCGTTCTGGCCGGGCCGGATATGGTTCTCGGATCTGGTGTCTCTCCTCGACGGCTCTCCCTTGGAGATTCCATTCAGGAGGGACCTTCTCTCTCAGGCGGGCGGAGTTTTTGTTCACCCCCGCCCGGAGTTGTGGAAACTGTGGTCTTGGCCTCTGAGGGGGCCCAGCTCATAAGTTCCGGTCTTTAAACTGAGGTTGTTGAGACCATTCTACACTCCAGAGCTCCCTCTACGAGGAAACTTTACTACCTAAAGTGGAGACTCTTCACCTTGTGGTGTCGAGATCACCTGCGGGATCCAGTTAACTGCCCTGCAAGCGTGGTGCTGGAGTTCCTGCAGGAGAGATTCTCTGCTGGGTTAGCCCCCTCCACACTAAAGGTGTACGTGGCGGCCATAGCAGCTTACCACACTCCTTTGAGTGGAGTTTCATTAGGGTGACACCCGCTAGTAACCCGTTTCCTCCGTGGAACCTTGAGACTGAGACCTGTCAGGTCAATGAACTAGTCTATGAACTAGATGTTAATGCTACTCCGGGGTCTCGGGTGCTCGCCTCGTAACTTTCACAGGCGGGCATCAAGACTCGCATGGGGACGTGGGTATTCTCGTTCCCAGAGAGATGACGCTCGGTTACGACTGTAACCTTAGTTCCCTGAATAGGGAACGAGACGCTGCGTCACCCGGCCATACTCCTCGCATGCCCGCAAGCGCCTTGTTTCAGGCCTTCTTCAGAAGCTAACGGCGTGTGTTTGCCGGTGTGCTTTATAGCTTCCGGGTCTATGACGTCACCCGCCTATGACGTTCCGTCTCTCTATTGGACTGATGACATACGTGCTTCACGACGCAATCACGCAGAGGCGTTCCCAGAGCGGTGACGCAGCGTCTAGTTCCCTATTCAGGGAACTAAGGTTACAGACGTTTCGCCTGACACACTGAGTGTGTGTGTGTGTGTTTCGCCTGACACACTGAGTGTGTGTTTCACCTGACACACTGAGTGAGTGTGTTTCACCTGACACACTGAGTGTGTGTGTGTTTCGCCTGACACACTGAGTGTGTGTGTGTTTCGCCTGACACACTGAGTGTGTGTGTGTGTGTGTGTTTCGCCTGACACGCTGAGTGTGTGTGTGTTTCGCCTGAAACACTGAGTGTGTGTGTGTGTTTCGCCTGACACACTGAGTGTGTGTGAATGTTTCGCCTGACGCACTGAGTGTGTGTGTGTTTCACCTGACACACTGAGTGTGTGTGTGTGTGTTTCGCCTGACGCACTGAGTGTGTGTGTGTTTCACCTGACACACTGAGTGTGTGTGTTTCGCCTGACGCACTGAGTGTGTGTGTGTTTCACCTGACACACTGAGTGTGTGTGTGTGTTTCGCCTGACACACTGAGTGTGTGTGTGTGTTTCGCCTGACACACTGAGTGTGTGTGTGTGTTTCGCCTGACACACTGAGTGTGTGTGTGTGTTTCGCCTGACACACTGAGTGTGTGTGTGTGTTTTACCTGACACACTGAGTGTGTGTGTGTGTTTCACCTGACACACTGAGTGTGTGTGTTTCGCCTGACGCACTGAGTGTGTGTGTGTGTGTGTGTGTGTGTGTGTGTGTGTGTGTGTGTGTGTTTTGCCTGACACACTGAGTGTGTGTTTCACCTGACACACTGAGTGTGTGTGTGTGTGTGTGTGTTTCGCCTCCCACACACTGTTCTGTCATTTCTCTTCTGCATAAAAAATAGAAACAAAATATATTGTGTTTACATACTGGAGTCACGGTGCAGTATTTACTGTAACAGTGTTTACAGGACAAATCAATAAAATAAAGACATTTACAAGCTCTTTTTTAAATTATGTGATTATTTATTTATTTACTTTTTAAATTTTTTTTTGATTCTGACACATCTGGGAGGGAAAAACACTCAAAGACCTTTCAGAACAAATGAACTTCTCCTTGCACTAGTCCTGTAGGTGGCGCTAAACACCATTCGTTTGTTGAATACTTAAACAGAAGAAGAGGTATTTCTGCCTATCCATGGGACTCTGCGGTAAAGACTAGGGGTGCGTCTCAATCGGCTCCCTAGTTCAGTAGTCAGGGCACTGATTAGGACATTAGTCAATGGGCTGACTCCCTGATCAGTGACACCCTGACTACTGAACTAGGGAGCCGATTGAGACGCACCCTAGAAGGGATAGTTATGGCCACTGGGCCTGCACACATCAATATTGTGTCATTTTATTACTGTATTTGCATTATTGTAAGGGTAGGGTTGGGGTAGATGTAGGCGTTAATAAAACACAATCTGGTAAGTAGCTAATTTATTTATTGATATTTTATCATGAGATTTTGCCTCACTTCCGGCTGTTGCTGTATCCCTTCTAGCCACAACCGACATCCTCGCTTACTTGCTTGTAAGTGAAAGTAAAGGGCAAGCAACACACACACACACGTGCCTCATTTCCTGTTGTCTTAGCTCTGCCTTTCAAGAATGGGAGGAATCAAAGGAATCAATATTTGTAAATCTGAATATCCATGATCACTTAAGCAGTTAGAAAACTGGAATGAATGCAATAAACTAAAAATATATTGTTTGTATATGTATCATCAACGTTTGTAAATGAGTAGTTTGATATTTCTCCATTGTTTTTAATTCGATCATGCTGTTTGCAATGCTTCATGGGATTGTAGTTCTTCAACCACTTAAAGGGATAGTTCACCCACAAATGAAAATTCTGTCATCATTTACTCACCCTCAAGTTGTTCCAAACCTGTATGAGTTTCTTTGTTCTGCTGAACACAAAAGAAGATATTTTGAAGAATGTTTGTAACAAAGCAGAGAGAGCGACTATTGAGTACCATGGTATTTTTTCCCCTACTATGGTTGTCAATGGTTGCTCTCTCTGCTTGGTTACAGACATTCTTCAAAATATCTTCTTGTTTTTGTGCGTTCAGCAGAACAAAGAAACCCATACAGGTTTGGAACAACTTGAGGGTGAGTAAATGATGACAGAATTTTAATTTTTGGGTGAACTATCCCTTCAAGCTGTTAAGTACACACTCTTGTACCCTAGTACTTTTTTCCGGTTTTAAAAAACGTTTTTGCTTCAAATCAAAGTTTGTAGTGTTGTGATTCACCTCCGATTGGCTGGTTTCATGGCTTATAACTCTTTAACGGAGACTTTATAAAAATTCATTCAGGAAAAATGAATGGAAGAAATGCATACGGTATTACGTATACCAACACCACTGAAAAGGGGAGGGAACTGTTGCACTCTATTTTATATGTTGTATGTTTTTAAGATCCCTCATAATAACTGACCAGCGATGCAATCACAGATTCAACATTAGTTAAGATCAGTGAATCACTACATGATGATTATGTGATCATCATAAGTAGCCAACATCACCTGATGATCACATGTTCTCTTTGCCATAATAAATGTGTCCTATAAACACACAGTCACAGCAGCCAGAGAAAAGTCAAGGGTCAAGAGCCCAACTAAAGCACTAAAGACTGATCATTTTCAATAAAATAACAACGTGGATCATATACCATGCTAAAATTAAATTAATAATAATAATAATAATACCTCTAATTTGACAAATGCAACAACAAAAAAAACCTTATGGTGCTCATAATTTATGTTCTTAATTGGCCACAGGATAAAATATTAATACAATAAAGTATGACAACAAAATCAAGCCTCAATTCGTGCACAGATTCAATATTTTTTAACAGATAATCACTTAATATATAATTTAGTTCACCACATCATGACAGAAATATTACAAACAAGGCAACTCTCCGTAATCTCCATCATGCTTTTATGAACAACGAAATATTGTTATCTAACGTTATTTTTTAAAAAAAATTGCTTATTGTACATTGTGATATCTTATGCATGTATAAACTGAAAAGTGACTTAATTTAAGCATTAATTTAAGTATATAAGTATTGTTATTAAATATTTTACATATCAATCCGATCAAATCCATGTGAAATTTATGGTCTGGAACTGCTGCTGCTGTGGTTCTGCAGCTGGATTTCTCTTGTTGGGACGGCTCAATGACTGCTGCTTATATGCGCTCGAAATAATGATCGACACGGCTGAATGATTAGACATCCCAAACCTACATTTGAAACTTCATGAGCCCTGCACAAACTTAACTATTGTAATGAATTATGCAAAAGTAACTTTAGCCTGTGAATGTGTGTGATGATGCATACCCTAATGCATTTGCTATAGAACGCTTCAGTGGGAAAGACAAAGCATGTTCACAACTGATGTGCAAACAGGCCTGAATGTGTCGAAATAGAACTAATTACAAGGTTAAAAAAAAATCACCCAAACTTTTTCTTTAAAAAAAAACCACATTCTGTTTGAACAGACCCATAGAAAACCACTTTAGTTTTTTCTTTAGTGAATGTTAGTTTTTTCTAACTCAGAGAGTGAATGTGATTCACTCCCAGAAAAAAGTACAAAGCTGTCACTGGGGCATACCATAAGGTACAGAAACTAAAATGTACTCATATGTGCTATTTAGGGGTAAATAAGGAACAAAGATGTACCTTTTCACTTTTGTATGGGTACAGCCCCGGTGACAGCTTTGGACATGTTTGTGTTCAGTCCGACCATCAGCTCAGTCTGTGTGTCAAAGCGAAACTTCTGTGGTCTCATTTATTTACAAAGAAGTGTAGTTTGACCAGATGAGTGGAAAACCTGTGTGTATTATTAGAGACGAGTTGATGTGTGTGTGTCAGTCGTTTGTGGGTAAAGAGTGTCTTTATTTCCTCTCCTGTTAATATGAACCTCTCGATCAGACTTCCTTTTCACAAAAACAGCTTTACAGACACTGATGTTTCAGAAACAGTCCAACACACACACACACACACACACACACACACACACACACACACACACACACACACACACACACACACACACACACACACACACACACACACACACACACACACACACACACACACACACACACACACACACACACACACACACACACACACACACACACACACACACACACACACACACACACACACACACACACACACACACACACACACACACACAAGATTCAGGCCCTTCATAGATATGACACATTTAAATTCTGTTCACTTTACTTAAACATATCTAATTTTGTCACAACTTAATTTAATTGTGTTCAATCAACCTAATATATTTAAAATGGAAGTTTACTTAATTCATTTGTGTTAAAACTACATGAAATATTTGTGTTGACATAACTAACGTGGCAGTGGATCTGTCGTTCCCAGCATGCTTTGCAAGTGACTCCATTAGGAGAGCAAATTTAGGGATTAGAGTATTATTTATGTGTTATTCAGTAAAAAAGGAAAATATGTTGTTAGTTAATGTTAGTGTTTAATGTTCAGCTATGCTGGAGGTCTACCTGTCGATCAAACACCCGGCAAAGGGTGAAATAATTCACAGTATAAATGTATTCGAGATATGACACAAAATGTTGCCAAAAAGGTCTATTATTTTACCGCCCCTAATGTGCAACAACTGAAGTCAGGAGTCAGTCTGGATAAAGCAAACAGAGAAGTTCATTTAGTGTCACACGTTAGGCTTTATTATTGTGTAGTCCTTTGATGAACTTCAGTTGAATACAGTTAAAGTGAATGTTGATCGCCACTCTGCACATCTCTCCAGAGGCCGTCACGTTCGCATGACGTTATATACAAGCTAGGTTTTTGTAGACATCCGTAAATCCAAGTGCATTTTTTTGTGTAGAAGTTGGAAATCATGACTTTCAGAGTTGAAATGACCACATAAATACCCATCAGTGTGTAAACAGTCCTGCACGGTTTCAGCCTTATCCTACAGACGTAAAGTATCCCTCAAATCACTCTTTTGACTAGCAAACAACCACCCAGAGCACCCTAACCACAGAGTAGGGTACAGTAGCCTAAAAACACCTTATCTAGAGCTGCTGTTGTTTCTGTTGTGTGTTGTGTGTATTTCACCATCGGCTGAAGGAGTTTTAATATTGACTCATCAGTCACAAGACATTACAGCTCAGGTGAACGCCTACAAAGACAAACACACTGTCACAACTGAGAAAAATGGCATTCAAGCTGTTAAAACTACAAAATGTGTAGTTTGTTAGCAGTGTTGTTAGTTATCATCTGCATTAAACAATAAATATCACAGCAGAAATTGCATTTATTCTTAAAATGACTCAGACATTGACAAAAACAGGGTGTTCTTTATTAAAATAAAAAAGGTGTGATATCTAGAATAGGTCTTAAAAATAACTCTAGAGCTGGAAATACTGCACAGCTAATCTGCAGGATCACAGCGTGTGTGTAAGTCATGATGCATATGCAATAAAAGTTTGATATTTTCATATTTACAGTTTGACTTGAGACCACCTTTGTTGTCAAACATCAGAATGAATGGGTTCAGTGTTTTAGTAATAAGGCTGTTTTGTGTAAAGCAATTAAAAGGATTGGCAGAAGTTAAACTTTTAACATCATGGCTGCAGGAATGGAAAAACCTTCAACCGCATGCAAATGTCACATCAAGATATATGTGCATGAACCAACCACAAACCTCCAGACACACACTCATGCAAAAGATGTTTGTCCTGCAAAGAGATCAAACCCATCTCTGTACTAATATAAATTTACATAGTCCTGCTTATTATCATTTTTGATTATGAGAAAGCAAAGTGAAAGTGTTTTCTAACAGAAAACAAAATAGTTTTGAGTGTTTAAGAGTCCATGTGTACCAGATGTGGGCCGGATCTGGACCGACACAATGTTAGAAGTCATTGAATTGCAAAGCAAAGTCTTTAGGAGAGCATTTCATTAGTCCATCTCTCGTCACATTTCAAAACCCTGGAATGATCCTTCTGTATGTCTGCTGGGATTTCCTGAAATTATTTAATTTATGTGGTGATTCTCAATCCCAAAACACAACCACAGACCAAAGGTGCGTAGAGAAAGCTGGATCTGGGATTCAGAAAAAAGGTTTGATCATCTACTCATGGCGACTGATACATACACCACATCGTCCTCTTCCACATCATCATCTGCTTTTATCTTCTGTAAAACAAAATATAATAATAATAAAAAAATCTTACTAAACATGTTTTTAAATGGAAGATTATCTATGGAAGCCTGTTTCTGCCACGGAATAAAAAATACAAAGGTAATTGCAATTTTTTATCTCACATTATGAATTTTTTTGTACAGTATCTCACAATTCAGACTTTTCCTCTCAGATTTTCCAGTTTGTATCTCATAATTTTTTTTCTAAAGTACATCTCATATATACACCGATCAGGCATAACATAATGACCACTGACAGGTGAAGTGAATAACACTGATGATCTCTTCATCACGGCTCCTGTTAGTGGGTGGGATATATTAGGCAGCAAGTAAACATTATATCCTTAAAGTTGATGTGTTAGAAGCAGGAAAAATGGACAAGCGTAAGGATTTGAGCGCATTTGACAAGGGCCAATTTGTGATGGTTAGACGACTGAGTCAGAGCATCTCTGAAACTGCAGCTCTTGTGGGGTGAAAACGTGATTCATCAGACCAGGCCACCTTCTTCCATTGCTCTGTGGTCCAGTTCTGATACTCACGTGCCACTGTTGGCGCTTTCGGTGTTGGACAGGGGTCAGCATGGGCACCCTGACTGGTCTGTGGCTATACTACAGCCCCATACCCAACAAAATGCCCCATACCCAACAAGATGCACAGTGTATTCTGACACCTTTCTATCAGGACCAGCATTAAAGGATTAGTTAACTTTTAAATAAACTTTCGCTGATAATTTAACTTTTCGTCATAACTTCCGCTAAGTGAGGTCAAAATACGAGTGTGGTCATAGATATATTGATCGTAGATGCCTCATTCTACTGATCCTTGCAGGTGCTACTGAGGTATCTACGTATACATCTATGACCATGCTCGTATTTTGACCTCACTTAGCGGAAGTTATGGCGGAGCTAAGAGATGATCACGTTCGTCTGATAAAACGTAAAATAATAGCATAAATACTTGATCGTTTCACTAGATAAGACCCTTATTCATCGTCTGGTATCTTTTGATATCATTTAAAGCCCTTTGAAGCTGCACTGAAACTGTCATTTGGACCTTAAACAGTTTGGAGCCCATTGAAGTCCATTATATGGAAAAAAATCCTGGAATGTTTTCATCAAAAACCTTAATTTCTTTTTGACTGCAGAAAGAAAGACATGGACATCTTGGATGAAATCGGGGTGAGTAAATTATCATTAAAAGTTTATTTAAAAGGGAATTAATCCTTTAACTTCTTGAGCAATTTGAGCTCCAGTAGCTCGTCTGTTTGATCGGACCACACGGGCCAGCCTTCACTCCCCACGTGCATCAATGAGCCTTGGCCGCCCATGACCCTGTCCCCAGTTCACCACTGTTCCTTCCTTGAAGCACTTTTGATAGATACTGACCCCACAAGAGCTGCAGTTTTGGAGATGCTCTGACCCAGTCGTCTAGCCATCACAATTTGGCCCTTGTCAAACTCTCTCAAATCCTTACCCTTGCCCATTTTTCCTGCTTCTAACACATCAACTTTGAGGACAAAATGTTCACTTGCTGTCTAATATATCCCGCCCACTAACAGGAGCCGTGATGAAGAGCTCATCAGTGTTATTCACTTCACCTGTCAGTGGCCATAATGTTATGCCTGATCTGTGTGTGTATATTTTTTATTCACTGTGGAATAAAAAATGACAAAGGTAATTGTGTCTTTTTTCTTACAATTCTCCTTTTTTCCGCAATTGTGAGAAAAAAAGTCTGGATTGCAAGATATAAACTCGCAATTGTGAGAAAAAACAACAACAAATGAACTAGAACAGAAACAGATGTGGGATTAATTAGAAACTATGGAAACCAATGCGCAGGAACACAGGCAAAACGAAACCAAAACACACTGAAACTATAACCCTGACAACTGGTAATATAACAGCCTGAGTTAATGCCATCAGTGGTTCTGCTTCAGTGCTCAAATGTAACACTGGACATTAAGGTGGCCCAAAATAGTTGCAAATTGTCTCTCTTTTAAAGGCTATATTTTTGTTTCTCTTCTAACTTGATATGGCATGTATGTATGTGAGATTCTTAAGTTCAGTAAAAATTTTCGATTTTTATTAAAATATAAATGTTTCAGTTGTAATCTTTTAAACAGGTATCTGAAATAATAAACTAAGTGCAGTGTAGAGTTGTCAAAAATAAAGATTTTTCGATACACATCGATACTGAAATATCTAAAACGCGTCCAATACTGACACACAAACCTGCCTCCTCTCACTCACTTGTTTAATTTGCTCTGGATGAATATAGTTGCTGTTGCAGGGCTTCAATTTCGGCGTGGGATTGAATGTGTTGCGCATAATTTTACTCCTACCGCCTCTCAGTACTACATTGAGTTGTTTTCGCTGCTTATTGCGCTTAAACAGTCAAACACACACAAAATAATGTCAAAATGCCGGTCTTCAGATAAACAGTCAGTTATGTTTTCAGTGAATGTAAACAGTTGAGAAAGAAAACACATGTGTAACAGTATAATGGATCCGTGCGTCAGGTCTTAAAGTGACAGCAGCCTAATATACCTGCTGACAAATTATGAGATAATATAAAAAATATCTATATGGTAGATTTTCTTTATGGTATCAATGTCAAAGCTGTGGCCAGTAAAAATGCTGAGTGGCTAGTGACTTTGGAAAACCACTAGCCACTGTGGCCGGTGAGCAAAAACTTCATGTCAAGCCCTGGTGACAAGCACACACATCTTAAGCTTGGTACATATTTCACAAGAACAAAGAAATGTGTTCGTTTTCTAGAGGTGGCAAGAACAAAGTTCGTTCTCGCCCAGGACATTCCATACTTCACGAAAAAAGCAGGTGCTGTTTTTCTGCATTAACCCCACCCACTTTACATTTCTGACCAATCACACAATAGTTCTCGGACACCCACAAGAAAAAAGTTCTGCTTAGATCATGTGTCGAGAACAAGCTGTGAGAACTCCCAAATCAGGGCCGTGAGAACTTTTTTCTCTGTTCTTGCGGAGTATGTAATGGCCTTAAATCTGACTCATCACAGAAATGATACAAAGACAACATAAAATAGGAATATTTGATCTTACCGATTTATGTGCTTTTCTTTTGTAGAATGTTGGCTCAGCATAAGTGATCTCTTCTGCACAACAATAATAATAGATTAATTAGAACAATAAAACTATTTTTGCTAGATCTGTTTCTTTACAACATATGTGTTATTAGGGCAGTCAAGTTGATTTATTATTGAAATAATGCAGATTTGCATTTTTGTTTTCATGTAGATTGAGAAATGTACTAGTGAGACATTCAGTGATACATTATATTGGTCTTGCGTTGTTGGACCTTCAGACTGACGGCAGAAGGTCTGGACTCTATCGCAGCGTTCATTGGTCAAGGACCGCCCAAGAGGATGTTTGACTGACATGTAACGCAACCAATCACAGTTTGTTTTTGTTCCACGTCATGTTTATGGCCTTGAAAATGTAAAGTCGATGCCTCTACAATAACGGACCGGCGTCGTGCATCTATAAATTATTAATTCAAGAACTTGTTATTATTAATTTTATTATTAAAATTATTAATTGTGCAAGTTTACTAGAACAATGAAGCCGCGAACTTCACATACTTTTGAAAACCTAGCATTTCGTTGATCGTGGTAAACGCTCATTGTCACAGTTGTAAACACGACGGCGTTCTTCTTCGGCTAGGGAGTATGGCATCAGGGCATTTGTTTCCAGGCGGACCGTTAAAGAACACGACACACACGTCTCATGGACATCCTGTAGAATTCAACCAATCAGATGATGACTTCAAAACTCCTGAAGTGTTTCCAGATAAGTGCCATATGCATCAGACGTTTAGCCTAGAAATTTAGACGCACCCTAGCGGCAGAACATTTATTTTGCCGCGAGTGTAGTCTTGCAAATCTCGGTAGACCTGAGAGCTGGAAAAACCAAACTCTGGTCAGGCCAATCACAGCGTGTGTAGAGTCGGTGGGCGGGCTTAACATAATGACGGCACGTCATGGCAGAGTTGCGGAGGTTCTGCGTGCTACTCGTAAACACAGAAGCTGATGAACAGCTGTCTTTTGAATCGGCTTTGGCCGCGACTCTGGAAGACTTGGAGTTAAGCTTTTCTTTGAGAAAAGAACAAAGAACGGCACTGAAGTCATTCTTAAGAAAAGAAGATGTGTTCAAAGTTTTGCCGACCGGATACGGCGAAAGTCTATCAATTAATGTTAGCTCGGCTTCACCTTCTTCTTTTCTCTGGTTGGTTGTGGCACTCATGGCGCTATCCAATTGCGTGCAGAGGGAATTTGAAAGACAACTGTTTATCCCGCCCCTCGGATTGAGCCCTGACAATGGTGAGTTTCCATACCCAACATCTTGATGTGGGTCTGGCTTGTCAGGCTATCAGACGTTCAGCCAACGGTCGTGGGTGTGACGGCTGAGGCTGAGACTAATATTATATAGACATGGACATGTATTTTGATCATGGGCGTCGGAACCATTGTATGTGGGTTGGACAAGACCCACCCACTTTTTACGATCAATGATATTGGACCCACTCACTTTTATCGTCTCTTACATTCAGCACATGTCTGTTTACCTACCCCTAATCGATAAACACTTATTATTAAACACGTTAGACGCTTTATTTACACTTTTCTAATATTTTCTTCATTTTTATTGAAAATAAATGCCTTTCCGATCTAATATGTGATGAGAAAAGAGAGAAGATTGAGTTCCCGCGAAAGCCGGACTCGAACCGAGGTCGATTTGTGTCAAAACTAGACACCAAGCGTCTTACCCCTACACTACTGGCGATTTCCTTAATTTTGTCTTTCCAAACTATACATTTAGCAAGCAAAGCAGTATATTTGTACTTTATGAGGACCCACCCACATTTGTTTTGCTTCCGACGCCCATGATTTTGATGAGTGTAATAATTGCCAAATTGAATAATTTATATAAAATTTTCACATCACATTACACTGTATTTTTAATACTATATTAATTTAGTTTCGTACCATAAAAAGGAACTATAGGACATTAGCTCCAAAAAAAACTATGAGAATAACTGTGATTAAGTATTAGAGCTTACAATTTAGAGTGCACATTTAAAGTATACTTTGTATAACACTTTAAAATCATACACTCTAAAAAAAAAAAGGTTCTATATGGCACCAAAAATGGTTCTTGGCTCGTAATCATAGGGGAACCTTTTTAAGTGCTATATAGCACCAATTTTGGTGCTTCAGTGGTTCTTCAGAGGTTCTTCACTGGTTCTTTGACTAAGGTGCTATATAGCACCGCTAACTAAGGTGCTATATCACCGCTACCATATACAGAACATGTTAGGATATGGTGCTATATAGCACCAAAAGTGGTTCCTCTATGATTACGACGAAGAACCATTTTTGGTGCCATATGGAACCATTTTTTTTTAGAGTGTAGGTTACACTTGCCTTTGTCAATTTTTCTACATTTCCTGCAGATGCAGAAAATCCCAAATCCTGCCACAATCAGCAGAGATCCAGCAGCAGCAGACGAGATCGGCACTATCAGAGAGACTGGAGAAGGAGACAGTTTGTCCAGTTCTGTAATGATGAAGAAACAAGTGCATGATTAGTTTGATCTACAAGATCAGGTCAGTAAATAAACACACATATCAGTAGTGTTGGGAAGGTTACTTTGAAAAATGTAATAGGTTACAGATTACAAGTTACCCTAATTTAGAATGTAATAGTAGCGCAACTATTTCAATTACTTTATTAAAGTAATGTAACTGATTACATTTGTTACTAAATTTCCAGCACTGGAATGCATTTTAATCACTAGCCACGGTGGCAACTCTCAGAGGGTTGAATCCTAAAGTTTTCAGTGGCAATGTGGATTGATGCCAGACGTGGTGCGATGCAAATTCAATCAAGAGAACCAATCAAAAGCACCTGAATAGCATCGCCTTACTAAATGGCTAAATCTAATTCAAAAACAGGCAAATCAACAAATGAATAGCCTATTATTCAACATATCCTACCTTTTTACAGAAAATATTCAGATGTAACCCCTTTGTAATCGTTAACATTTTCATAAGTAACTGTAATTTAATCACAATTTTTTTTCTCAGTAACTGTAACTGATTACATTTACATTTATTTTGTAATTAGATTACATAATCGAGGTACATGTAAGTAGTTACTTCCCAACACTGCATATCAGTATATATGCTGCCGTACCTGCACATGTGTGACAGAGTTGAGTGATGTTGGGATGTCTGGTCTGGTTGCTGATGGGATTGTTGAGCACACAGCTGTAGGTGTTTTTATCCTGATATTCCACCTCCAGAGGTAGAGAGAGACTGATGCTGAGATCAGACACACTGATGCTGGACAATAAACTGTTTCCTTTGTACCAGGAGAGAGTCACATGACTCACATTCAACACTGAACACACCAGTGAACATGATGATGAAGATGATGATGATGATGATGATGATGATGATGATGATGATGATGATGATGATGATGAAGAACAGTCTCTGGTAATGTTAGGAGTAGGCAGATGAGCTGGAAAACATCAGAGAATAAACAGAGATATAGGTCAATCTAATCAGCATTTTATTTTCAGTTTAATGTGTTGAGTGACTGTTTATTAGGTCTGTCATCTCAAACTATAAATGAGTAAACTTTACAGTATGTAAAATAAGAATCTCTACTCACCATAGACAGAAACACTGAAGGGTTTTGATGATTGTTTCACTCCCATTATCTCTAGTTTATAATCTCCAGCATGTTCAGTTGTGATGTTTGTGATGGTCAGAGATCCAGTTTGATGATCCAGCTTCAGTCTGTCTCTGAATCTCTCATCAGGAACATCATCAAATGTGGAGAACACTCCTTCAGTTTTACTTATTTTAGCTATCAGAGACTTTTCAGCTCCATATTTCCACGCTATGTCGTCGTCTTCCTGTATTTCAGTAAGATCAGTGTTTAGAGTGACAGAATCTCCCTCCATCACTGACACTGACTCACCAAACACACCTGATGAACAAACAGAAAATTAAATGTTTCACAGATAAAGGTTCCTGGAATCAACTGTAATTGGTAACCTTTACATTTAAATTGTAGAACAGCTGCAGAGACACATAGGAAAATGAATGATATTCATGAACAAACAGATGTGTGAACCAATAATTTAAACTTTATGGCTGGCGAGGATTTCCATTTTCATGTGAACGTTCATTTAAAACTCACCAAAAAATACCTGACATTTGAGTATTACCAAGCCTCCAATAGTTTTAGTTTATGTTTTTTTTAGAAATCTCCATTACTTTTCTGTGATTTTTATGAAATGTTAATAGCCATTGAAAATGATTAAAATTCTTATACATTGCCATGACTTTTCTATAGGCACAACGAAACAATTCCCTAAACAGAGATCACAAACCGAGACCTGAATCCAAAGTAGATCTCACAATAATGTCTCATGAAAATGTAATTTCGCAGTAGCTTATTGCTCTTAAACTGAAGAAACAAAGCCGTAAAATGCTTTTAAAACTTACCAATCAGACGGCAGCAGCACAAAGGGAACAAAACAAACATGTGAAACATTTTCTTTAAGTGTCTGAACTATCCACCAACAACACTCAAACTGCATCTGATGTGTGAATCTGAATCCTCCCCCGACAGAGTTCGCCCCTCTTATAGTTCACGCACACACTCTCTAAACAAGTATGAGTTATATGATATATAAAACATAATGTATGGTTAAAAAATATGTGTTTTTCTGTCTCTTATTACTGTTTGAAGACTTTATGGCAGAAAACATAAGAATTCCTAATTCTTTATCATTTAACACTGATATAGTTTTTTAATTGCCTGGTTGTGTTAAACATGTACGTAGAAGAATATTGAATGAATCACAATGAATTGAATGACAACAGAACTTATTGCTATTAAAATAGTTATTATAACTCGATTATCAATTGTTGTGTTTGGCAAAATAAAAAAGTTGAAACGCCCACCATCTCACATTATCAGTTTTACATCTGACTCTTCAGCTTCATCAGTCAAACTGAAACCTGCTTTGGTTTCAGAAATGTGGTTTGATCTGCTGAGTGAACAAACAGCTTGTGATGTAGTTTGTAGGTGAAGAACTTCTTCCTGTCCTGCTATTTATTAACCTCACAGCCTGACTTCCTCTCTTGACAGAACGGATGCACATTGAAATAAAATACTGAAGCAAGCTGATGTTTGAAAAAGGAGAGTTACAGGTCAGAAGTCAAACATGATTCTTACCCATAATGCATCATTGATCACATACACAGATTGACAACTCACAACCAGCTAATTTAACCTGTAACAATTTGTACAAGCTCATTAAAGGGATAGTTCACTCACCCCCCAAGTTGTTCCAAACCTGAATTTGTTTCGTTGTTCTGTTGAACACAAAAGAAGATA
Source organism: Romanogobio albipinnatus (assembly GCA_023566225.1). Taxonomy (NCBI): domain Eukaryota; kingdom Metazoa; phylum Chordata; class Actinopteri; order Cypriniformes; family Gobionidae; genus Romanogobio; species Romanogobio albipinnatus. The sequence goes on from CM042263.1 coordinate 34,443,539, forward strand.
TTTTGAAGAATGTTTGTAACCAAGCAGATAGAGCAACCATTGACTACCATAGTAGGGGGAAAAATACTAGTGAATGGCTCTGTTTTGTTACAAACATTCTTCAAAATATCTTCTTTTGTGTTCTCACACAAAAAAGAAACTTACGGGTTTGGAAAAACTTAAGGGTGAGTAAATGTTGACAGAATTAGCATTTTTGGGTGAACTATCCCTTTAATGATACAAGCTCCAAACCACGGATTCGAAACAAACAAAAAGTTTTAGGCAGTGGCTATTTGCCATTTGAAAATAGTGATATATTCTATTTTCACCATGTAAAAGTAGCAGTTCTTTGCAATATGTGTAATTAAATGCTATTATAATTAGATGCTATTATAATTAGATGCTAGGCTATAGTGTAAATGACTATTCAAATGATTAAATGGATGCTGCCTAATGAGACAATAAAAGCCCTCCCTACACCTACCCCTAACCCTACCCAATGATTGCTTTTATTATTATTAGTTAAACATTTTGTTAGGCACTTTATTTCCACATTTTCTTCATATTTATTGATATGGGGATGGCGAGCGTGGCAAAATGCGATTCAAACTCGGGTTGAACACATCAAAACCTAGTTTCACGAAGCTTATGCTCTACTGACTACACCACTGAAGACGTTAAAACAAGCACATCTTTTTTAATCTTGTGTGGCCCAACCAGGCAGTGCTGGCCAGAGCTAGTGTAAATAGCAGACAAGGCACGCTATTTGGACTTGGTGTAAATTGACACTCCGAAAATTTTAAAGCATCTTGATCTATTCAGATTTGTCTCAGAATTGTATACAGTCGCGTGGTGAATTCCTGCCTATATTTTACCCTCGTGAGTCTGGCAACGGAAAGTCCCGCGCGCTCATACTAGTTTTACTTTCGATTCGTCACTGGAAGAGTCAGAGATTTTTATTTCACAGAATCTGCATTTATATTGCTGGATAAAAAGACAATGAAGCTTCTCTTTATTTTGATCTCAGTGTCTTTGTTCGTTCTTGACCAAGGTAAAACATTTTTTTATACAATCTCTTTTACGACGGATAACGAAGAATGGCGCGCAGTTTCATTTTGTGTCAGCTCTTGCTTTACGTTCCAGGGAAATGCATTTTATCAGGCTTTATTTATTATTTCGTTACATTGTGTGCTGTGCTTGTGTTATGGTAACACATGTGTTAGTTTCAAACACTCAGGAACGACTAATGTGACGCGGATTCTTTTTTGTGGTTTCAGCTCTTATCACTTTACATTCGACAGAGATGAATGATTTCTTAAAGCTACACTGTGTAACTTTTTTAGTTTATTCTTAGCTAAAAACACTTAGTTCTTTCAAAAATATATGTGCTCATTAATGTATATTTACTTCTTTCAAGTAATAAAGTATTCTCGTAAGTTTATAATATGCCATTGAAAATAAATACGGGTAAGGGGTTCGAATGGGGGTCGCCATGTTGCCCCTCCATCTTGAAAGTACATTAGCCAAAGAGGGACATACCCATAAATCATGGGCGTCAGTTTGGTTTGAAATGTGCTGGGGACAGAGACGCATTCAGAAGTGCATTTTCAGAAGTGCTGGGTACATGATGCATTATTTTTTTTCTCTTTCGCGCAGGTCATGTTTTGAAAGACTATGTCCTGTAGCTTACTAATGTAAATAAATAAAAATGTCAGCTGAGAGACATATTGCGGGTCTTATAGCCTATCTTACTCATGCCGACGAAAGCGCCCCACGAATTCTTTAATATTTTTCTTTTTTTTTTACCACTTCTTTATCAGAGTCCCACGAGCCAGTGTTTTTTTTATCCTCCCTATTACACATTAGTTGCAGCCATTAAAATAGTTCAGTTTTGTTTTTAATGTCAAAGTAGTTATATTTCGTTTTGTTTCTTTATTAAGTTAATTTAGAAAAATGTTTGAAGCATTTTTTTGCTTGTTAAACTAAAGTTTTTGCTTTTTAAAGTGGCGGCCAGCGGCCGACAGTGAGTTAACCCAACACTTTAGCCTCTGAAATCAACACTTGTCTTGCTTATAAAATCCATATAAACACTTAAAGCATTGTTTAAACGTTTAGCCTACTATCACCAGCATCACAGTAAAAAGGCATTTTTGACAAGATGAGGCAGGCAGATCGCAACGGCGCGCGCAAACAAAACGGGCTACACAATCTAAACAAATAATTCAATAAACATGCTGGTTGTCTTACCTTAGGCTACACCTATCCGCGAAATGAATATAAATCCGATCTTCAATTCCCGTGCTATATGCACATTTAACGGGGTTCACGTTTACGAAAGCAACAGATATGAGCATTTTATTCATCAGCTCATTTCAACATCAAAGACCGCATTATGAGAACGAGCGACCTAAACACTGGTAGAGCCTTTAGTCTCATTAGTTAATGAAGATGATTGTGCTTTTGAGCATCTAAGACTTAGCTTATTTTCAGTTTCACTTGTGGCAGTTTGCATGTTGGCTTGCTTTACTCATTTTCGGCGATGCGTGTTGCATAGCGCCGTCCTATAGCCTAAAAAGGCCCGAAGCCCGGCCCGCGTCTGAGGTAGGCTATGACTGGAAAATTGGCCCGAAGCCGGCCCTAGGGGTGTAAAAAAGTCGGGGCCCGTCGGGCTCGGGTAGAAATGTAGGGCTCTACTTTGAGTAAGGCTGAAAGCGTCTTTCTTTTTAATACATTTCTTGAATGTCTTAATTACAGTAGGCCTAGCCCATAGATAGTTATGATATTTGTGGCTGCACCGGGGTCCGTCATTACGCTAATCATGAGCGGTCCATGGCACCTGCTACCCATGGCTGTTAAGAAATGTAGGCTACATCAATACATTACAACAATTTCGTGCTATGGGCACTGCCACTGATACAGGCTGCGGAAGAGCCTATTTTACGGAGCTTGCTTCTGCTTTTCAAACGTTTTTACGACAAAAGATGTCGTTAAAACGACATAAGATCTCGAGATGTCGTTAAAACGACATAAGATATCGTTATTACGACACAATTGAGTGGAAAAAATATGTGTGTGGCAGCAATGCTTCACCGTAAAATTGAACTCGAGGTGTAAAAAAAAAAAATAGTGGTGGGTACAAAAGGACTCATGACAAAATCTGGTGGGTACGTGTCCCCCCAGACCCCCCCGAAATCGACGCCTATGCCATAAATTCAAGCTTCGCCTTTTCGCGTTTTAACACTCGATGGCACTGTGTCGAATGTGAAGAGGGGGATTGCTTGAGACTGCTATATACACATACAATATACAGAATAACGATAGCACTGATAAAAGTTACTTTACTAAGATTAGCTTGCATTCGTCTGGGAACCTGATAGCTGATGTTAGCAATGAAATGGAAAATAAATTACAAAAACGTAAAACTATTATTCATTTTACATTCATTTTACATAGATATCATAACCTACATGTTAACTGACAAATTAAATAACTGCAAATTATAATAGTTTTCTAAAGTAACCTCATCACTTGAAGGAACACTAATGGACGAGGTTGAACTGGAAGCCATGTTAATCTTGGACTAAATCGGCCACCGTAGGAGTTAAAACGAAATCGGAATTGGGATGAACAGAAACTAATATTTACTGGATGGTCATATACCTTTTCACCGCTAGATGGGGGAAAATATCACACAGTGTAGCTTTAATTATTGTTGTTTTAAGTCCATGACATGTCCCCCGCACTTTTAATAAAACGTACATTCGTCTCCCGCACTTTTACCGGGTCGCACCGGTCCTAGTCGACCCGCTCCGTTCGGGATTCGAACCGGCGTCTAGTCGCACCGCTCTTACTGGCCTACGTCTGTTACACAAGCAAGTTCGTTTATGTAGAATCCAACGTAAATAAATCTAGATTTAAATTCAAAGACACAAAATGATCTATACATGACCTGTCATTTTATTCGTATCCAAAAATGAGGCGATCTGAACACTATGGAGTCTCGTGCAACACTCCAATTCATACTCGAAGCCACAGGGCGCGCTCTCAAAGAAAAAACTAAACTGATTCGTAGAAGTAAAACCCTGTCCCGTTCCAAAGGCATTCAGCGCTGGAGCAGCAGCTGAAGTAAAAGAATCGCCATGACTGATGAAACGTGACAACAAACACGATTGCGACAATATATGGTTTGTGTTTTTCCAGCCATCTCAATGTATTTATTGACAATAAAGTATATGAATAATGCAGTGCTAACTGTCAGCCTTTTTAATGTTTAGTGTCTTCTGCTTGCCAAGGCTGCATTTATTTAATAAAAAATACAGTTAAAACATTAATATTGCGAAATATATTCACAGATGTTTTAATTTGTAATGATATAATAAAGTATAATTTATTCCTCTGATCAAAGTTGAATTTTCAGCATCATTACTCCAGTCTTCAGTATCACATGATCCTTCTGAAATCATTCTAATATGATCATTTGATGAAAAAGAAACATTTATGATTATAATCAATGTTGAAAACAGCTGTGGAAACTATGATGCATTTTATTTTTCAGGATTCTTTAATGAATAGAAAGTTAAATGAACAGCATTTATTTGCATTGAATAAAGCATGTATAAATCTTTTGTTATATTATAAATGCCACTTGATCAATTGAATGCATGTTTGATTAATAAAAGTATTAATTTCTCTCTTTTTTATCTTACCACAAATGTTTGAATAGTTTCATGATTTCCACAAAAATGAAGCAGCACAACTGTTTTCAACATTGATAATAATCATAAATGTTTCTTGAGCATCAAATTATCATATTTGAATGATTTCTGAAAGATCATGTGACACTGAAGACTGGAGTAATGATGATAAATTCAGCTTTGATCACAGGAATAAATTACAAAGATTTTTTTTATTTTTTTACTATATATTCACACAGCTGCTTTACATTGGGATAATATTTCACTGTATGGTCATGGACCATGGTCATTCATTCACTCACCGCAAAGTCTTGTTTAAGTTTACACTGCATTTCTGAGCACTCTCCTGATTTTCTTGTTTCTTGTTTTTTGATATATTGCCCTGTTCCCTGGATTACTCTCTTGCCTCTGGTCCCTGCCTGTTTTGTTTGTTTGTTTGTTTCTTTGTTTTGATGGCCTGTCTGTGTATGACCCTTGCCTGTACTTGGGATTACGCCTCTGGATTGCCCTCAAATAAAGCTGCATTTGGATCCACCTTCGAGTCTCGGAGCAGTTCGTTACAGAAAATGTAGTTTGTGAGTGGTCATAGTCTTATGTGTGGAGTGCCCTCTGGTGGCTCTCAAGGGCACTCCAGCTGGTAACCGTTACATAAATCAGGAGAGTGCTCAGAAATGCAGTGTAAATGTTGCGACCTAGAAGTATAGAAGTATTGTTTTATAAGTTTATAATTTCATAATGGGTATATGTTTAGAATTCTGTAAGGGAAAGTATTATAATTTCATTGTAATTTCATTTGATAAATATTCTGGATATTATTCGGGTATATGTTACTGAGAGGTGAAAGTTCAGTTATGATGATGTCATCGGCCAGCGCACGCGGAGAAGAGAGAGAAAACAGAAACGAGTGAAGTGATCGTCTAAAATATCACTGATGCAGGAAGATTTTGTGTTGCTTTGTGTAAAAAAATAATTCCAACAGAACTGGCAAAATAAAGTTGCAAAAGAGAAGACGGAGTCTGTTTTAAGGGTGCAACATAAACTTGGTGTTTCCGCCCGGTTGGAGTTAATCACGAAGCAAGCAAGATGAGCCACGAGTGATTCAACATCCTCAAAAACTGCAGTGCTCCAGACGAAACAGTGAAGGTAAAAACTTTCTATCATGTCAAAAGTGCAACAGATGTCGTCTGAGTGGGAAACGCTTGTAGCTGAGATAGAAGAAAAGTTACTGACACTGACAGCATCAGATTTGAACGATGTATGCTGGGCACTCAGTCTAACCGTGGAAACAAGTGAAAAAGACCCACCTCGTAAGCTAAGGAGAAATATCCTCCAGTATTTGGAAGGGGAAGATGTTATTTCACAAGAGGATGAAGGAATGTCTCTATTGCTGCAAGTAAATGACAAAATCGAGGAAATTAAGAGGAAAAGTGACGCTAATACAGTATTCGAGCCGCAACAAATCGCGGAAGAGCGCCGCCCGGTGGTCAAAAATGTTATTGCACCCGACAGTCCAAATGAACAAGGAGAAAATGTTTCTGGCCCAAATGCAACAGGAGCAGCTTCTCAAAATGTTTCTTTTGTCCATCCACTGTACAGAAGAGAATTAAAAATAATTGGACAAATTGGAGAACCAAATCAAAAGGATAAATTAGCATACACTAGTTTAGAAAGACAAATCCAAAGAGCACTAAAAAAAGGATATGATGAGGGAGAAGTCGTAGAAGCTGTCATTCAAGCTATAGCTCCAGGAACAAAACTGAAAAGTTATCTTGAAAGTAGAGTTGATCTGTCATTGCAAGCGCTCAGACAGATATTACGGACTCATTACATTGAGAGGGATGCTACAGACTTGTACCACTCTCTCACGCGTGCTGTTCAAGATTCAAAAGAAACACCCATTCAGTTTCTAGTGCGAGCAATGGATCTGAGACAACAAATTGTCTTTGCTTCAGAAAGAGCTAAATCTGGTTTGAAGTACAGTACTGAGCTAATCCAAAATCAGTTTCTCCAAACAATACTCACTGGCCTCCATGATGATGCCATCCGTGCAGACATAAAGCCATACTTACAGGATTCAAAAGTTAAAGATGAAGTTCTCTTGGAGAAAATGACAGCTGCATACACGCTGGAAATGGAAAGAAAGAATAAGTTGTCAACTACATCAAAAACAAAGACAATAAAAATAGCAGCGGTTGGTGAGGAAAGCGAAGAATGTGGAAAGGAAAGCTACATTCACAAACCAAACAATAAGAATAAACACTGTGAGACAAACAAACGTGATACACTGATGGAAAAGGTTGACCAAGGTAATAAAGCTATATGTGAAGCTATTCAGGACCTCACCACTCAAATTGCTAGTCTTCACCAGGCCTCTAAGCCCCAACCAATGAGAGTGAGTGAACCACCAAACCGAAAATATCGACCACAACCAAAGACTGTAAACAGGAAACAGTGCCAGCAGTGTCAATTGTCAAATCCGGATGGAAGATGTAATCACTGTTATAAGTGTGGCAGCGCAGAACACTGGGCATCAGGTTGTAGAATGAGAAATACCTCAGCCAATACAAGCAAAATTGAAATTCACTCTCATCCTGCCGAAAACGCAGAAAACGTGGAGCTGTTCAGCTTAAGAGCACCACTCACTGGTAAACAACGACAAACAGCCAAACTAGTAGGGAAAAGATGTCTGGTTCGAGCCTCCCTAGGGGGAGTTGACACTTCAATACTGTGGGACACTGGTTCACAAGTATCAATAGTGGGAACTAACTGGAAAAGAACATACCTACCAGATGTCAAGGTGAGACCAGTGGAGGAGCTGCTTGAGGAGGGAGCATTGGAGCTTTCAGCTGCGAACGGAACGGACATTCCTTATGATGGATGGATGGAAGTTGAATTCACCTTGTCTAAGAATGCTGTGGCTGGGATGAGTGACAAACCTGTTGTAGTCCCAATCCTGGTTGCCAGCAGTGACATTGAACGCCCCATCATTGGCTTTAATGTGATTGAAGAACTAGCATTCACAAATGACACCTGTGGAGACTGTACTCCTTCTGGTCACATGGTGGAAAAGCTGTGCTCAGCTCTGGAGGTAGGGCGCAAAACGGCGAGAGCTGTCTTGTCTGTTTTAAGAAAACAAAAGCTTGAGAACCAACCCCACATAGCCAGAGTAGGCCGACAACCATTGACAATCCCAAAAAACAAAGTGGTAGCAGTGCCATGTGGCCGGCTAAATAAGAGAGTGTTTAGTTCGTCACATGTAGTGTTGGAGCCGAACCATGAGACACCATGGCCAACAGGTTTAGTCATTAGAGAGCAGTTAATCCAGCTCCCTTCAGAAGATAACAGTAAAATAGAAGTTACTGTTGAAAACCTGACTGACAATGACATTATACTGAGTAGTCGCACAACACTTGGATGGCTGCACAGTGTTGGTGCCATTTACCCGTCACAGACGATGTCTACGATTGATCAGAGACCTGAAGCACAAGATAGCAGTAGTGTCACCTCATTTGCACAGCAACCCAGCCAGATACCACAAGCTGAGCCCTGGGATCCACCTGTAGACCTGAGCCATCTGTCGGATGACCAACGGCAACAGGTACAACAAATGCTCAGAGAGGAATGTGATGTTTTTGCAAAGGATGATTGGGACACAGGGTGTATCAAAGATTTGCAAATGGACATACAATTAAAAGATAATGTGCCGGTGCAGAGAACATACAATGCAATTCCTAGACACCTCTACCAAGAAGTGAAAACTCACATACAGGACTTACTCAGTCGAGGCTGGATCCAGAAGTCTTGTTCGTCATATTCTTCACCAGTGGTATGTGTCAGGAAGAAAGATGGAGGACTACGCCTGTGCATAGACTACAGACTGCTGAATGGGAAAACACAGCCGGATCGTCATCCAATCCCGAGAATACAGGAGATCCTGGAAAACCTGGGGGGCAACTCCTGGTTCACAGTGTTGGACCAGGGCAAGGCTTACCACCAGGGCTTCATGAGTGAGAAAAGCAGACCCTGCACCGCATTCATAACACCATGGGGACTGTATGAATGGGTGAGGATCCCGTTTGGACTCACTAATGCGCCTGCAGCTTTTCAGCGCTACATGGAGGGATGCCTGGGAGATCTGAGAGATGAGGTGTGTGTCCCTTATTTGGATGATGTGTTAGTGTTTAGCTCCAGCTTTGAACAACACATCCAAAACGTGAGACAGGTACTTCAGCGGCAAAGAGAGAGTGGTATAAAACTGAGGCCAAAGAAATGTGACTTTTTCAAAAGTGAGGTCTGTTATGTGGGTCGAGTAATCTCTGCAGAGGGATACAAGATGAATCCCAAAGAGGGGGAAGCAGTTCAAGCACTGAAACATGAGACACCAACCACTGTGCGAGAGGTGAGAAAGCTGATGGGTTTCCTCAGTTACTATAGATCCTATATACCAGACTTCTCCAGGATAGCCAAGCCTCTTTACGAACTGTTAGCAAAGCCCAAGTCTGAACAGACGCAAAGCCAAAAGAGAAGGAATGTAAGCCGTAAGTCTGCTCAGTTGCCACCGTCCTATCCTGTCCAGTGGACAATAATTCACCAAGACATACTGAACAGAATGGTAGACCAGCTGACAAATCCACCAGTGATGGCATATCCAGACCTGGAGAAACCCTTTGTTCTTCACGTGGATGCCTCAGAAGAGGGCTTAGGTGCAGTTTTGTACCAGCGTCAAGAGGGTGTTCTTAGGGTCATTGCCTATGGCTCACGGACACTGTCACCGGCAGAAAAGAATTACAAGCTACATTCTGGCAAATTAGAATTCTTGGCACTAAAATGGGCCATCACGGAACGTTTTCGTGACTATCTGTTCCATGCACCCGACTTTGTTGTATATAGTGACAATAATCCCTTGACTTATGTCACAAGGTCAGCTAAACTCAACGCAGCAGGACATCGCTGGGTGGCAGAGCTGGCGGATTATAGATTCACATTAAAGTACAGACCCGGAACAGCCAACAGGGATGCAGATTTCCTGTCACGAAGACAAAAGCCCATTGAAGAGATCATGCGAGAGTGCACAGAGGAATGCCCTCAGGAAGCTATCAAATGCATCGGAAACGCTGTAGAAAAAGATAAAACCGAGGATGTTGATTGGATCTCTGCTGTCACATGTAACGTTGATGCACTGCCAGATGGGTGTAACATCTTAGAGCCAATCCAGCCCCTTGCAGTGGAAGACATCAGAGTTGCTCAAAATGCAGACTTAGCCATTAGCAGAGTTCTGGCTTTGAAAAAAACACATGCATCCTTGAAACATAAAGACAAGCTGGCAGAAAGTGACGCAGTGAGACAACTTCTCCGAGAGTGGCCCCGTCTAAGGATTGATGAGGATGGCATCCTCAAAAGAGAGACTGCGGCAAGAAAGCAGTTAGTTGTTCCTGAGTCCCTGAAGCCTATTGTGTACAAACATCTCCACGTGGAAATGGGACACTTAGGTGCTGATCGAATGATGGCACTCGCAAGAGAACGGTTCTTCTGGCCAAAAATGAGACAGGCAATGGAACACTATGTTACCCAGATGTGTCGCTGCATAAAAAGGAAAAAACCAAACAGAATAATCAGGACACCTATCCAAAGCATTGAGACTTCTGCACCATTTGAAATGATATCCATTGACTACGTACACTTGGACAAGTGTAAAGGGGGTGAGGAGTATATACTTGTAGTTGTGGATCATTTTACCAAATACGCACAGGCCTACGCAACAAAGGACAAGTCTGGGAAGACCGCAGCCAGAAAACTCTTTGATGATTTTATTATGCGTTTTGGTTTCCCATCCAAGATACACCATGATCAGGGAAAAGAGTTTGAAGATACTCTCTTTCGTAAGCTACAAGACTACTCTGGTATCCGCCATTCACGCACTTCACCATATCACCCTCAAGCTAATCCTGCAGAGCGCTTCAACAGAACGTTGCTGGGTATGTTGCGCACGCTTGAAGAGTCTCAGAAGTCAAGGTGGAAAGAACACCTAAACAAAGTGGTCCATGCTTATAACTCAACTGTTCATGAAGCGACGGGATTCTCTCCATTCTTCCTTCTCTTTGGTCGTGAGCCAACTTTACCAGTTGATCTAATGTTCCCCAAGAAAGGAGGAGAAAGGAACCAGTCACAGACTGACTATGCAGAGAAGTGGAGAGAGGTCATGCATGAAGCCTATGCTATTGCGAGGCAAAACATGAAGAAAAGTGCAAGGAGAGGACAGAAAAATTACAATCAGCGCACATGGAGTTCTGTTCTGGAGCCAGGTGATCATGTTCTGGTGAGAAATCTCACGCCTAGAGGCGGTACTGGAAAGCTACGTAGCCACTGGGAAGATATGATTCATGTTGTCAAGGGAAGACAAGGCCCTGATAGTCCAGTATACGTGATTGAACCATCCCAAGGAACAGGGAGAAGACGGGTGTTACATCGTAACTTACTTCTACCATGTCCTTATCTGGTTGACGAGCCAGAAAGTCATGAACCCAACCTTGAAGAGAAAAGCAAAAGAAGAAAAGCAAAACAGACAACAAGAAAGGATCATACAGCCAGACAGGATACTTACCGGACAGACACCGACAGTTCCAGTGAGGAGGAGTATTGTCTCTGGACAGCAGAGAGACATGCTGAGACACCTCTGAATGCTGAAGCAGAAGAGTTCTGTCCAGGAACAGAGATACTCAGAGACAGGCCTGAGAGGGCGCTTGTACCAGAGTTACAGCCTGAAAAAGAGCCTATTGAGGAGAGACATAGCTCTGAGAGAGAGATTGAGGTGCCAGCTGTTGAATCAGAGGATGAGCAAAGTGATACTGAGATGTGGAGGAACAGGCCAAGGAGAGCTAGGCAGCCCAGGCGTATCTACACCTATGACCAGCTAGGCCAGCCAACCTTTCAACAGCTGAAGACTTACCATGTTGGTGTGAAGACATCTGCAGGAACTGCCTGTGACTCCTCTGCCAGATCATCATTTGTGTATCCTTTCTATCATGCAAAGATATAAAACAGATAATCTTCGTATGTTAGTTTATAGTTAATGTTTATCAATCACAAGTTACAGTTCATGGTGATAGCTAACACGTAATACAGAACAGGAAATCTGGATAGTTATTTAAGTAATAAGTACAGAAGTGAGTTATTATCCTAGTATATTGGAATTAAGACAGTAGTGTAATATACGAACAGTAGTTACAGGAACAGTAGTTGTATGTACACTTACGGTATAGATTACTAAATGCATGGCTTTTGAATATGTAGACACATAAGTTTGGGTGTACATGGTATTTTCCTTGTCCCTTTTGTGAAGATTGGGGGGCCCACCAATACTTCAATGGATTATTCACCCTTTCATACTAATGGACTATGGATACTTAGTCTAGTATTGGTGCCATGAGAGACTTGAAAAAAAAGAATACTGAGAGATAATATGTTGACCAGCCTGTAATGTATGATGCGTGCAGAAATACTTAACTGTTTACTTACCTTCCACTATGTGTTCTGTTATAGAGACATTGTTGATTAATAATGTGAAGATAGGAAAGAAAATGTTTGGAGACATTTTTTTTTTAGTGGGGGAGGGTGTTGCGACCTAGAAGTATAGAAGTATTGTTTTATAAGTTTATAATTTCATAATGGGTATATGTTTAGAATTCTGTAAGGGAAAGTATTATAATTTCATTGTAATTTCATTTGATAAATATTCTGGATATTATTCGGGTATATGTTACTGAGAGGTGAAAGTTCAGTTATGATGATGTCATCGGCCAGCGCACGCGGAGAAGAGAGAGAAAACAGAAACGAGTGAAGTGATCGTCTAAAATATCACTGATGCAGGAAGATTTTGTGTTGCTTTGTGTAAAAAAATAATTCCAACAGAACTGGCAAAATAAAGTTGCAAAAGAGAAGACGGAGTCTGTTTTAAGGGTGCAACATAAACTTAAACAAGACTTCACGGTGAGTGAATGAATGAACATGGTATAAATAGACAGACACTAATAGGATGGTGAGACACAGGTGAATGCAATCAGTGAATGAGGTACAGGTGAATGTGATCAGTGATAAGTGATGATGAGTCCGGGCAGTGAGTTATGGGAAATGTAGTTTGTGAGTGATCATAGTCTTATGTGTGGAGTGCCCTCTGGTGGCTCTCAAGGGCACTCCAGCTGGTAACCGTTACAGTATTACTTTTTTACTGCATTTTTTATTAAATAAATGCAGCCTTGGTGAGCAGAAGACTTATTTCAAAAACATTTTACAATTGTAATGTTTCCAAACTTTTGATAGGTACTTTATATTTTCTCCCTTATTCAGTGATATTTTTTTCAAAGCATAAAATCCATGCACAAGTGTTTGTAGTAGCCTACATAAACCAATCATAAAATTAACATATCGGGAAAACATTATAGATATTAGTGGTTATTGTTCAGCAGTGTATTTGATATCTTACTGAATTAAAAGCAAGAGATGAGATAAATTCAATCTGTCAATTAGACAAAGGTCAGAAAAAACTGGTATTACACCTGACATTTCTGTCCCCCTCACTTCTGGAAAGATGGCTACGCCCCTGTGAACACCTATAGTTATTTTTTCGATACGAGGGTGCGGGGGAGGCAGGGAACACTGGGACTTTCCCAGTGTAGGTGTAGTCGAAACATGATGCATATTAGATTGTGCTAAAAAGGATTTGCATTGTTTTAATGGTAGGTTTAGGCTAAGGGTACACTGTAAAAAAAAGACTGTAAATTTACAGCAACTTACCGGCAATTTTGGTTGCCAGTAAGACTGTAAATTTACAAGGGTAGCTTCTGTATCCCTAGGTAGTTATTAGTTCACATATTATAGGTTAATTAACTTGCGATTGTGTGACATCTGAAGTTCATTTTCTACTCAAAATGACACATCATACTCAAAGCGATCTATTGTTACGTCATTGTGTATTGTGAACCAAGTATTGAAGTCTCTGTGTTCATATGCTGCATCATTTATTTCTATTATGTAGATATGGTGTGTATATGATATACATTGTGTTATTTACTTAGATGTTTCAAAGTAAAGTTTGCACAAATAAAATCATGGTTTGATTCTATATATATATATAAACTACAAATTACTGTATTTTGCATACAACAATTAACTGTAAATTACTTTGCAGTATTCTATTATCAATTTTATAGCAATTAACAATATTTTTACAGGATTTTTTGGTCATTTTTTTGGTCAGTAAATTCCTGTATATTGTACAGTACATTTTATAGAGTGTTCATATGTTATTTCTACTGTAATTTTACAGTTATTTTTTCAGTATTCAATAGTGTGCTGTATTTTTACAGTACAATTGTAATTAAATGAGTACCCTTATTTAATTATTAAATTACAGTCTTACTGGCAACCAAAATTGCCAGTAAGTTGCTGTAAATTTACCTCAGACCACATGAATATAATGTTGGCATCAGCATCTGTGAACTCAGACATGTGTAATTACTGATCTTTTATACTCTGAGAATTATGACTTGATTGGATAGGTCAGAATGTGATAAGTGACGTAACATTGAATCTTCCTGCCAGAACTTGCACATAAGCTTCATTTTTGACTGACTAAATCTCACAAATGTTGATATTATTATGGTCAGGAGAAGAAATTAGGGCTCAGAGGTCCCTTTTCCACCAGAATGAACCGGGTGCTAGTTCAGAGCCAGTGCTAGTGCCAGTTCGTAGTTGGTTCGACTGACGAGCGCTCTAAGAACCGGTTTGCTTTTCCACATGCTAGAGAGCCGCCACAGAGCCAGTCTTACGTCACTGTATACGTCTCATCTTTCTCAGCAACGCTAGTGAGGCAGCGGGAAACACAAACAAACCAGGCTTGTTCGAGATGCATCGGTGCTGCGCAGACGATCAGCGTATGATATCAAAACACAGCATGAGCGATTCAAAAGTATAAGGAGTCATCTGCTCTCATTGGACTCATTGGCGATCGGTCTGCACAGCACCGCTGCGAACAAGCCTTCCATCAACAATGGTGAACGTTGCGTTACTATTGATGCACATGGCTTTACGATCCTACGATCCTACAAAACACAGTGAATCCAACGCATTCATGCAGCTCGCCATGATTTGTATAGACGGAGATTACAATCGAGCAACTATTAGCTCCATTAGCTGCTATTTCAAAAATGGCGGTCACAAGTTTGTTTGTGTTCGTCTTGTTGGTCACGGAAACCCCGACCCCAGCGCAAGCGGTTCTTACTTCTAGACCAGCAATGTTTTGGTGCTACTTAAGAACCACTTTTCCTGGGTCAGAGCTGGTGCTTTGGGTGTGGAAAGACAAAGAACCGATTTGAAACTAGGCTCTGGTTCCGAACCAGCCCAAGCACCAGCACTGCCTCGGTGGAAAAGGGGTAAGAGAGTGAGGGAGAGCCCACTGAGCATCAGCCAGATAGTTACAGGCTGTCAGTAAAGGAATAGTAAGAGTAAGATGGATAATTTGTATGGACAAGCACCCAATCCCCGCCCCCAATGCCACCCCACCCCAGTGCCCCCTTTTGTTGGTTTGGGCCACTGCCCCTCAAAATGTCTGTGCACGGCCCTGCACAAATGAACTCGTGGGCCGGATGGGCTGGATTTGTCCAGGGCCAAATTTTAGTCCAGCCGTGTTCAACTCCGAAATTAAAATGTATAATAAACAAAAATACAAAATGATCACTTTTACTTATGAAGAACACTCACTGTAGTAGCCTAATCTAATTATAATACATCTATTGGCTATTCCAACAATAGCGCATTTACTGTTTCAGCTCTTATAAATATGATTACTTAAACCTACACTTAATTTCAAATCAAAAATATTTTATCATGTGTATTTTAGTCGTATTGCGCTCCTGTCTGCTGTGTGTACTCTGTCTGTTTGACGCACATGCGCACACCGAAGCTTGTTCTGAAGTTTAACAAGATGCCTGTTGTAAGAATATGCTAAATAGAAATATAGCGGAACCTAACATTTACAGATAAGGATATAACCATAAAATGTAAGTTATGAGGAAAACAGGTGTTAGAGGCATGTCACATGCATCTGTCAATCACGCATCACAAGACGTAAACACTTGTGCTTTTATTTGAATTGAAGCGCTTATAAATATAAATCATATTTAGGAGAATTTAGATAATGTAGCGTAATGTGCATTTTGTCCATATACACTCACCTAAAGGATTATTAGGAACACCATACTAATGCTGTGTTTGACCCCCTTTCACCTTCAGAACTGCCTTAATTCTACGTGGCATTGATTCAACAAGGTGCTGAAAGCATTCTTTAAAAATGTTGGCCCATATTGATAGGATAGCCTCTTGCAGTTGATGGAGATTTGTGGGATGCACATTCAGGGCACGAAGCTCCCGTTCCACCACATCCCAAAGATGCTCTATTGGGTTGAGATCTGGTAACTGTTGGGGCCATTTTAGTACAGTGAACTCATTGTCATGTTCAAGAAACCAATTTGAAATGATTGGAGCTTTGTGACATGGTGCATTATCCTGCTGGAAGTAGCCATCAGAGGATGGGTACATGGTGGTCATAAAGGGATGGACATAGTCAGAAACAATGCTCAGGTAGGCTGTGGCATTTAAACGATGCCCAGCTGGCACTAAGGGGCCTAAAGTGTGCCAAGAAAACATCCCCCACACCATTACACCACCACCACCAGCCTGCACAGTGGTAACAAGGCATGATGGATCCAGGTTCTCATTCTGTTTACGCCAAATTCTGACTCTACCATCTGAATGTCTCAACAGAAATCGAGACTCATCAGACCAGGCAACATTTTTCCAGTCTTCAACTGTCCAATTTTGGTGAGCTCTTGCAAATTGTAGCCTCTTTTTCCTATTTGTAGTGGAGATGAGTGGTACCCGGTGGGGTCTTCTGCTGTTGTAGCCCATCCGCCTCAAGGTTGTGCGTGTTGTGGCTTCACAAATGCTTTGCTGCATACCTCGGTTGTAACGAGTGGTTATTTCAGTCAAATTTGCTCTTCTATCAGCTTGAATCAGTCGCCCCATTCTCCTCTGACCTCTAGCATCAACAAGGCATTTTGGCCCACAGGACTGCCGCATACTGGATGTTTTTCCCTTTTCACACCATTCTTTGTAAACCCTAGAAATGGTTGTGTGTGAAAATCCCAGTAACTGAGCAGATTGTGAAATACTCAGACCGGCCCGTCTGTCACCAACAACCATGCCACGCTCAAAATTGCTTAAATCACCTTTCTTTCCCATTCTGACATTCAGTTTGGAGTTCAGGAGATTGTCTTGACCAGGACCACACCCCTAATGCATTGAAGCAACTGCCATGTGATTGGTTGATTAGATAATTGCATTAATGAGAAATTGAACAGATGTTCCTATTAATCCTTTCGGTGAGTGTAAATGGGTAATTTACTGTAAAGCGACGTCAACTGCCTGATGGTTTCCGAGCACGCAGACACGACTAATCGATAATCAAATTAGTTGTCGATTATTTTCATCATCGATATATTTGGGTTAGAAACTAATATTAATAAACATTGAAAAGATTGAAAGACAAAGTTTATTGGTTTGAAAAGGTTGTCTAGTTTAAATTTAAAATAGTTTGAAATTTAAATGAGAGAATGTGCAGAGACAGTAGGTGGTTGCTATGGTGTTGCTATTTGCTAGGCTGTTACTATATGGTTGCTAGGGTGATCTAGGTGACTTTCTATAATGTCCACATACAGCAGTCTTCTGTTTCTGATGATAGACCTACTTTTACAAGCTCAAAGATATTTAGAATCTGTTGATGTGTTTAATAGATTTTTTTTTTTTTTGGTGCCTTGGATATTGATATTTTGTTATTAGTTTTAATTATTTTAAACTGTATAGATGGTGATAACGCAACTGTTTCTCATATGCATGGACACAAATGTATATGTTAGGTGGTAAATCCACAAGGCCATTTGCTTTTATGTTGCCACCCCTTACCATAAATATTTTTGTATATATGCACTTGGGCAAGGGCGTAATTTTATTGATTCTCATTTACTACATTAACCTATAATTGCATTGCTGGCCACAATGTACAAAGTAAAATGCAGATGTTTAGGAAAGTGTTGCAGTGAGTTTTTGTGCAATCTAGTGGTGAATTTATCGTTTATATAATTGCCTAAATGTATAGGCAAAGGAGGTAACATATGGGTTGTACAAAAAGATGTGGGTTGTATGATGTTCATTAAGTTGTTTAAAATGATTAATGAGACTCATGTATGTTTGTCTGATGAGTGAATATGTAAATCAAATATGTTTGTTTGCATGTATTATATATAAAACATTTTATCCAGGGACTTTTTAACCCACAACAATCAGTTTCATGTAAATCCACAGTACTTTTTTTGCTATTGTATATTTTTTTCTGCATTATCTAAAAAAATAAAAGATTATCTATTCATTTTTTCTTCAGGTGTGTCTCTTGCTGAAACAGATGAAAAGTCAGTGATGGAGGGAGATTCAGTCACTTTAAACACTGGTGTTAAAAAAACCCCAAAAGACAGAATTAGATGGTATTTTAATAACACCCGCATCGCTCAAATCAATGGAGATCCGAGTAAGATCTGCACAGATGTTCAGTGTAATGAAGGTACTGAGAGATTCAGAGACAGACTGAAGCTGGATCATCAGACTGGATCTCTGACCATCAAGAACATCAGAACCACAGACTCTGGAGAATATCAACTAAAGATCTTCAGCATCAGCAGCATCGATGAAAAGGTCTTCAGTGTTTCTGTCCTTGGTGAGTCATGTAACAAATGTTTAATCATACCATTTCTGATAACATTTTTTATTTTTTAAAATTTTATACTCATTGTTCCTAGTTCACCAGAAATCCAAAGTACATTTGATGGAGAAATTGTATTACTTTTTTAAAGTTTATTAGATTATAGCACCACTTACTTTTGGAAATTGATACATTTTATCAATAACTAGTCATTGTGGGCCACACAAAAACCATAAGTTCCGAACACCTGAATAGTCCCTAGTGTCAGACTCACAGCAGAGATTGAATAAATTCCAGCATAAAAAAATCAGGATGCAGACCTACGGCGGAGTCGAGGGAAGGATGAGCCATGCTGGAGCCATGCCAGGCGAAACCAGGGGGATGAATGAATGAGGTGGAGCTGGCCTTGGTGGAGACCAAGGCAGAGCCGATGAGACCGGGCGACACGACAAGGTCCTGGAGACCAAGGCGGAGCCCTGGGGATGAGCGGCCGAGGTAAAGCCAGTCCGCTGAAGGACTGCGGCAGAGCCAGTGTGAATGAGGAATAAATTGAAGCTGGAGAGTAGGTGAGCCTGATGGAGGGACGGTGGTGGGACGAGTCGTAGATAAAGGCCCGGAAGTCCATGGCGACAGCCGAGCAATAGCTGACCGAGGCGCAGCCGGAGGGGCGAGGAAGCCCGGCGAAGCTTTAAGGACAGCGGTCCCAGGTGGAGCCGAGGGAGTGAGTAGCTAAGTTGGAGCTGACTGGTCGACAGGCTGAGGTGGAGTTAAGGGCTTGGAGCAAAAGAGTCGACACTCCAGGGCGGATCTGGTGAACTAGAATCCCCAGGTGGATCCAGGATACAAGGAGCAGACAGCTTAGGAAGAAACAAAGGGCTGGAAGGAGCCAGTGAAGACAGGGCTGGAGAACCGGGTAGCATGGGCAGAGGGTTACAAAATGGCCTCCTTTGCCAATTCAGGATGGGAAAAAAGATTAAAAGTGGCCTCCTTAGCTGACATTGGACAGGCAGACACTTCAAGAATGACTTTCTTGGCTGACATGGAACAGGCAGGTATTTCAAGAACGGCTTTCTTGAGGAAAGAGGAAGTGGTAGTGGGAGGCAGGGCAGGGACATCGCAGACAACATTAACTCAGCTCAGGCTCCACGTCTTCGATAGGAATTATTTCTGCTGGGGGCTTGGCTGAAGTGGTGATGTGCACGAGGTGGCCCATGGTTCTGTGATCCTCCTCCATCTCACAGATGAAAGGGGAATGCACAGTGAAAAAGGACCCAGTCCTTGAACTCCATGAACCATCTCCGGACAGGCGTGCTTTGGCTTTTACAAATTCAAACCTGCCCGGAAAAACATGCAGTGACTGGTGTCATCATAGTGGATGAGTTGTTGATGCTCCAAAAACCTCTGAATGTGCTCCTCGAGAGAGAGGAGGATCTTTACTGACGCTATATCCTTTTAATCAGTCTGTTCTTCTGTCACACACTCGCAGTTGAAGCTGGTAATGAAAAGCACTGGATCTAATTGCAGACAGTTGATTTTATTAAACCCAAACCAAAAAAACTCAGGGTACTTAGACTGGTAAAACATGAACAGAACAATCAATATACATGTGTGAGAACAGACAATGAATTGAAAGAAACACAGGGCTGAAATATCCAAACAAACTAATCAACAAAGCAATCATCAGGAGTCCAACATAATCAATAGAATCAAACGAAACAACCACATGAAACAAAAACACATGCTAAATCCACCCCATAACAAACAAGAACTGATAACCCATGACATCTAGGTGATATATGCCAAATTGTGTGTAAATTGGACAAATTACCTGGGACATGTTCGAAAAAGTAACTTTCATGTCTAGGATCTGAAGGATTCCAGTGTATTCCAATGAAATAAAATACAGTTTTATAGCCTGTACCGTTCTAGAGTGGCAGACAAAAAAGTGCATTTGTTTATTACAGTGGCATTTTCGGTGCTTGGACCCCAACAAATAAATGTAGAAAGAACATGTTTGTGTTTGTGTTTCAGGTCTTCCCACTGCTGAACAAGATAAAATGAAGACAAAATCTGTGAAGCAGGGAGAACCTGTCACTTTAGATCCTGGTGTAACAAACAACCCAAATGATGTGATGAGGTGGTATTTTGATGATACTTTCATCGCTGAAATCACTGGAGATCCAAATAAGAATTGCACAGATTTTCATTGTCCAGAGAGATTCAGAGACAGACTGAAGGTGAATCATCAGACTGGATCTCTGACCATCACAAACACCAGAACCACAGACTCTGGACTCTATGAACTACAGATCAGCAGCAGCAGCAGCAGTCGCCAACGTCATCGCCGCAGCATCAGCAGTGTAAAGAGCTTTGATGTTATTGTCATTGGTAAGTGTCATTTAGTCATTCAGGCAATTGTCCATCTGGCAGTGAAAACACACATGATATTGTTTCATTTTTGTTTTACTATCTTGACAACTTGGTACTGAAGCAACCCCAGCTAACAGACTGTCATAACTTTGGCTACCGTTCTGAAGGTTCTCTCAAAGTTATGAACAAACGTTTTTCCAGTAACAACTTTTACAATGATCTCAAAAGATTAGCACAAAAACGTTGTTTGTAGAAGTTTTTTTGAATGTCTTCATAATGTTGGGTGAAAAAAACCTTAGAACAAAGTTCTTGGAACAACGAACTTCAAATTAATAATGTTGCCGTGTTAAAATAACATCCTAGGAAAGTGAGGGAGTTTTGTTGCCTGTCCCATAGTTATTGTTCCTAACCTTTCTCTTAAATGTATGTGAAGGTTGTGCAAGTGTGATTAAACACTTTCAAAACAATGTTCATGAAATCCTCACAAATTATCATTAGTATTTGATGAATGTTCTCATAATGTTGGCATTCTATGAACATCATTTAAATATTGAGGACCACTAATTTCTGGCTTAAACAATGGCTTAAAGTTTGATGTTACACAACAAAATTCCCTGTGTTTCATTAACACTGCTTAATGTTCAAAATAACACTGAAGAAGGAACAAACATTTGAAGTCACCATTGTGGTGATCAGTGTTTCCTGTAGTTGGGCTCTTGACCCGTGATTATTTTATTTGTTTTTCATTGGCTGCTTTAACTGTTTGTTCAGAAAACACTTTTACTGCGTTAGAAGAAGTTGAGAAATCTGTGGCCTGTTTAACTGTTCACACCTGAAATCTATTCAGAAGTGTGTTTTGTCATGAATAGTTTAAGGGCCAGATTTACTAAACAGTGCAAATTAGCGTGCGTAATTCCAGAAAAGCGCAGATGGGAGTGGACAGTTCTGCGTATGATCTCACAGATGCAGTCGGATAATTTCCATAATGACCAGCATAATCTACCAGTTAGCATCTGGTTTGACAAGCGCAAACATTTGTAACTCACCTTGCGTGATTCATTTAAATACTCTCCACCCAAGAATGCATATGTAATAAGTTGAGCCGCAAAAATAACCCTTTCCACACCTTTCCTGTGCTAATTTATCACTGTGTGTCTTTAGTAAATCCTAACAGTAGTTTTTTAACGCCAAAAGAGGGTTTGTGCTGGCGCAAGCTGTTAACAAATCTGTCCCCATGTATTGTGCTCCCTGTTGGATCCCTGCTAATTGTTGTGGGTATTTTATTTCTCATCCAGTAGAGGTTTAATATTATGGGGCGCCGTTTGTAAAGCGGCTCACGCTGAAAATAACAGCAACATTTTGACACATTTAGCTTCAAACAATGTTTAAAAAACTGGTATGAATTTTTGGCGGTCACTTTTTTAGCACATTTACAACTATATTTATCAATTTAGAGATATTTTAAATAGTTAAATCTGAATGTTAAATCTAAATCTAAATCTAAATGTTAAATCTAAATGTTAAATCTAAATGTTAAATCTAAATCTAAATCTAAATGTTAAATCTAAATGTTAAATCTAAATCTAAATGTTAAATCTAAATCTAAATCTAAATGTTAAATCTAAATGTTAAATCTAAATGTTACATCTAAATCTAAATGTTAAATCTAAATGTTAAATCTAAATGTTACATCTAAATCTAAATGTTAAATCTAAATGTTAAATCTAAATCTAAATGTTAAATCTAAACGTTAAATCTAAATGTTACATCTAAATCTAAATCTAAATGTTAAATCTAAATGTTAAATCTAAATCTAAATGTTAAATCTAAATCTAAATGCTAAATCTAAATGTTAAATCTAAATCTAAATGTTAAATCTAAATCTAAATGCTAAATCTAAATGTTAAATCTAAATCTAAATGTTAAATCTAAATGTTAAATCTAAATCTAAATGTTAAATCTAAATCTAAATGCTAAATCTAAATGTTAAATCTAAATCTAAATGTTAAATCTAAATCTAAATCAAATGTTGAATCTAAATCGAAATGCTAAATCTAAATGTTAAATCTAAACGTTAAATCTAAATGTTACATCTAAATCTAAATCTAAATGTTAAATCTAAATGTTAAATCTAAATCTAAATGTTAAATCTAAATCTAAATGCTAAATCTAAATGTTAAATCTAAATCTAAATGTTAAATCTAAATCTAAATGCTAAATCTAAATGTTAAATCTAAATCTAAATGTTAAATCTAAATCTAAATGTTAAATCTAAATGTTAAATCTAAATGTTAAATCTAAATCTAAATGTTAAATCTAAATGTTAAATCTAAATCTAAATGCTAAATCTAAATGTTAAATCTAAATCTAAATGTTAAATCTAAATCTAAATGCTAAATCTAAATGTTAAATCTAAATCTAAATGTTAAATCTAAATCTAAATCAAATGTTGAATCTAAATCGAAATGCTAAATCTAAATGTTAAATCTAAACGTTAAATCTAAATGTTACATCTAAATCTAAATCTAAATGTTAAATCTAAATGTTAAATCTAAATCTAAATGTTAAATCTAAATCTAAATGCTAAATCTAAATGTTAAATCTAAATCTAAATGTTAAATCTAAATCTAAATGCTAAATCTAAATGTTAAATCTAAATCTAAATGTTAAATCTAAATCTAAATCTAAATGTTGAATCTAAATCGAAATGCTAAATCTAAATGTTAAATCTAAACGTTAAATCTAAATGTTACATCTAAATCTAAATCTAAATGTTAAATCTAAATGTTAAATCTAAATCTAAATGTTAAATCTAAATGTTAAATCTAAATCTAAATGCTAAATCTAAATGTTAAATCTAAATCTAAATGCTAAATCTAAATGTTAAATCTAAATCTAAATGTTAAATCTAAACGTTAAATCTAAATGTTACATCTAAATCTAAATCTAAATGTTAAATCTAAATGTTAAATCTAAATCTAAATGTTGAATCTAAATCTAAATGCTAAATCTAAATGTTAAATCTAAACGTTAAATCTAAATGTTACATCTAAATCTAAATCTAAATGTTAAATCTAAATGTTAAATCTAAATCTAAATGTTGAATCTAAATCGAAATGCTAAATCTAAATGTTAAATCTAAACGTTAAATCTAAATGTTACATCTAAATCTAAATGTTAAATCTAAATGCTAAATCTAAATGTTAAATCTAAATCTAAATGTTAAATCTAAATCTAAATCTAAATGTTGAATCTAAATCTAAATGCTAAATCTAAATGTTAAATCTAAATACAAAATCTAAATCTAAATCTAAATGTTAAATCTAAATGTTAAATCTAAATATAAATGTTGAATCTAAATGTTTCGGGTGAAACTAAATATTTAACTAATATGCAAATTCAGAATGCAGATAACCGGTTTTAACATTTAGATTTAAAATTTAGATTTTACATTTAGATTTAACGTTTAGATTTAACATTTAGATTTAACATTTAGATTTAGATTTAACATTTAGATTTAGATTTAACATTTAGATTTAGATTTAACATTTAGATTTAACATTTAGATTTAGATTTAACATTTAGATTTAGATTTAACATTTAGATTTAACATTTAGATTTAACAATTAACATTTAGATTTAACATTTAACATTTAGATTTAACATTTAACATTTAGATTTAACTATTTAAAATATCTCTAAGTTGACAAATATTGTTGTAAATGTGCTAAAAAAGTGACCGCAAAAAATTCATACCAGTTTTTTAAACATTGTTTGAAGCTAAATGTGTCAAAATGTTGCTGTTATTTTCAGCGTGAGCCGCTTTACAAACGGCGCCCCATATAATATTCATAACACCTGCAATTGCTGAACGAGAAGTAAACTAACAGAGGTCAAGGGTCAAGAGACCAACTAAAGCAAACACTGATCACCATAATTGTGACTTCAAACAAAACATTTCCAGTAAAACATAAACATCTAAACCTCTGTTAATTCTTAATAAGAGCTTTTGTAGACGTATGACAGAACTAAAGTCAATCTGGTTAGTAATAAGTGAAGCTGGTAATGCTGTTTGTGGAATTTTTGAAATATTTAATGTCTTCTTTTTTCTGATATCTCATAGTGTTTGTTATAGATCAATCTGACACATCCATTCACACTAATGACGGTCTCTCTTTTCTTCCAGATTCAGGTCTGTCAGCTGTTGTAGCAGGAATATCTGTTACTGTTCTGCTGCTGGTGTCTGCAGCAGCTGCGGGTGTGATTTACTATCGTCGCAGGAGCTATGAAACTGCAGGTACTGCCTACCGATGAGAGGAAAACATCTTTATTGTGCGAAATTAGTATTTAATTATGTGTGTGATTATTTTGCAGGTCACGTGATTGTGGTGAACCAGGATTAGGAGGTAGTCACTACACCGGGATTCCCACTGAAGCATGATTCCATTGATCCATTGTTCCCCAAAAATAAAGAATTTTTAAAAGCAGCTTTTAATAACCTGTTACTGGATGTATACAATGGCTATAAAAAGTTTACACAACTGCAGGCCTTTGAGATGCAAAAATGAATCAAAAAAAAAAAAGGAAAGGAAAGCACCGACAATTAAAGATTATACAACGCCGCCCTGAACTCCGCGGGCCGCCCTGGCCGCCCGAACTCCGCGGGCCGCCTGAGGGGGAGTCTTTGTCCTAGCCGCCCGATGGACTGACGGTTTCGCTCTGGCTGCCGGTTAAGCCGTCACCCCCTGTTCCCCTTCATGGACCTGGCCCCCCCATCCCTCCCCCTGATCCTCCACCGTTCCACCTCCCTCCTGGACTCTTTGTTTTGTAGTTGTCTTGGAGCGTCTGGTAGCCGCTCCGTAGAGGGGGGGTTATATCACAGTGTCGGGTTTGTGTTTCCCCGGGTAACCACTAGAGGTCCTCCTCCCCCATGGTGTCATTCACTCCTAAACTACATTTCCCATCATCCTGTTCTGTCACTCATTGATCATTGCACACAGCTGTTTCCCGTCACCATGTTAGTATCTGTGTGTATATATTACCCTGTTTGGTTCAGTATTGTCATGGAGTCCTTGCTATATGTCACGTAACGCTATATGTCATGTAACAGAAAACAAAATAGTTTTGAGTGTTTAAGAGTCCACGTGTACCAGATGTGGGCCGGATCTGGACCGACACAATGTTAGAAGACCCCTACACTATTGCCACTCTCAATGATATGGTGATTTTCGTAGTTCTGTCTGTCTATATTTGTTCTTGATGTAAATGGCATCTACTCCAGTAAAATCTTTCTGAGAGAGGACCCACCCACATTTTTTTCGCTTCCGACACCCATGGTTTGCTCTGTTGTGTTAATTGCATTAACGAAAATATAACGAAAGGTGTTCGTTGACAACCTTTTTTCCATGACTATGACAAGACGAGATGACAAACGTCCTTAAACAACTGTGACTGTATAAACATGCAATATAGTTCACGAAAAAAGACGAGACTAAAATCACTCTTTAGCTGAATCCGAAATCACCCCCTAAACCCTCATTCACTACTCCCTATGTTAGTCCACTAATACAGTTCACTTGAAGGAGTGAATGAAAACAAGTGCATGAAGTCGGACAGCCGTTGTGTGTTCAGATCATAGACCGTAAAAAAATATGGACGACGCAACTTCATTGGCTTCTACTCAAGTAATTGAAGCCTCAGGAGGTTCAAATATGGCGCTGACATCTTGCGCAGATTTGGGACAGAGTCTGCGCAGTAGAGAGCAGGAAGTAGAGGCGCGCTATCAAAAGCCCACCCACACTCTCACAGATGCAGAACAATTCATTATGTCGGTGTGAAATAAACAGTTATGGAAATGTAGAAATTAAAGCTAAAGCTCCAATCTCCTCCCGAAAAAAGTCAGTTCGTGCCTCAGTGACAACTTCATTCAGAGAAGCCGTCAATCACAGCTGTCAATCATGACGTCACATTGAAGTGTAATTTGATTTAGTTTATCTCGCGTCCATTAGAAAGCACAGAGGGGCGGGGGTTAAGACCTATACTGGGACCAACCACCCGGAAGCGGAGGCTTCAGTTCCTGAGAGGAGTGCTACAGGCTTGGTACAGAAGCATTCGTGCTTGCGGATTTCAATAATTAAAATCCCCCAAACAGAGGGGTCCGTGTTTTCTCAGCTGTCGCCGTGAATGTGTTGGAATGTTGGAGCTCTGAAACGTCACAGACATCGCAAATTTGTGCCGCGGCTGATGTGAATGGTTTTGACGCAAAGTATTCGCACAAAATATTCGCTTTCCCGTTACGCGTCCGGTGTGAAAGGGCCTTTTGGCAGTGGATGCAGGGTGAACTATTTACTTTTAGGTCAGGTCCTGCTTTGCTTACTCATAACAAAAGCTGTTTTTTTTATAGTAACGAAACTGCAACTTACCAAGATAGTGATAGTCAGAAATCAGATGGTCCCAAAATACGTGCCCCAAGCTCCATCTATTGGGCCTTCAGTTTGATCTATTGTTAGCACAGATCTGAGGAAATACCAGACTCCACTTTAATCTACTAGAAATAATGATTTCAGATATAATATCTATAATAATTTCAGAATAAATCAAGATTAGCATTTTATTTGTTAGGAAAAAATTGAAAGCCAATTAAACAATTAAAAGTCAATTCAGAAACAATAAATACATAACTTAATTTACTCAAAGAATGCATTTAAAACTAAGAACTGCATACCTGACAGAGGACACACAATGTGTGTGAGTGTCCTTAAGACACTGACACAGCACCGCATGGGGGTTTCTGGCTACTGAATTTCCCAAATGGCAGCTCTGCCACCCTTCCTTAAATACCCAGACCAGAACAAAAGGGTTGTAAATATTTGCAACACAAACACCTGGTTTCGGGTGAGAGGATCAGATACCTTGAAGAGACACCACTCAAACAGGAGAACAGAATTCTCAAGTTTTCAATCTCTCTTGTACTACCAGTCACTGCAGTGAAACTGAGACCATTTTACCAATCGCACATTTAAAAAGATACCAAGCATGAAAGGGAAAAGCAATATATTCACCATACAAGATACATCATATGTGTTACAAACAGACGTGCAGGCAGGCAGGCAATGAGCTCACGGAAACGAGGATACCAGGAAACTTTAATAAAAAACTCAGGAACAAACACATCCAACAAGAAACGAGAACCGACAAACACTGAGGGCAAACTGAGGGTTTACATACACAGAGCAAATGAGGATAACGAGGTGCAGGGTTGGACTAATTAACCAAACTGGGGAGAAACAGAATCTTAATCAAAACACACAAGACAGGGAAAGCCCAGCGGTCATGTATTCGTAAGGCTGCACATGACATCTGGCAGAAGAGTTGGGAACGAGAGAGGAGGGGGAGACACCTGTTTCAGATTCAGAAAACAGTGGGAAAAGGAGATTGGAATTCAGTATTAAGAAGGAAAGAGTCATCATTAATTTTTAGACTTCGCATAGGACACACAGGGTTAAATTATAGTTTACATAAAATCAATAAACATCGTACAGGGAGGTGCAATAAGTGTAATGAACCAGAAACAGTTGAACATGTTCTCATTAATTGCACAGCATATAAAAATAAAAGACAAGAGTTAAGGGATAAGATGAAGGAAATGGAGTATAATACAATGTCATTAGAAAATATTCTGGTTAAAAAAAGTGGACGAATTCCTATGCAATATGCAATATTGAGGTATTTAAAGGAAATAGGAATTGATGTAAGAATATAATAAGGAAAGAAGAAAAAAAATATATATATGTTTTTTATTTTATTTTATTTTTATTTATTTTTTTTATTATTATTTTTATTTATTTATTTATTTTTCTCATTTCCCATCGATGCTCCACAGTCCAGTTCAGTTGGTGGCGGTAATGCACCAAAAGCTGGTCTGCCAACCGCCAATAAATCAAGAAGAAGAAGAAGAAGAAGCCCAGCGGTCACCACCAGTGTGACCTTGAGCAAGGCACTTTACATTTACATTTACATTTGGCAGACGCTTTTATCCAAAGCGACTTACAGTGCCCTTATTACAGGGACAATCCCCCTGGAGCAACATGGAGTAAAGTGCCTTGCTCAAGGACACACTGGTGGTGACCGCTGGGATCGAACCAGCAACCTTCTGCGTATCAGTTCAGTGGTTTAACCCACTGGTATATTTTGGTAAAGTATCTCCATACTTTACTTTACTCCATGTTGCTCCAGGGGGATTGTCCCTGTAATAATAAGGGCACTGTAAGTTGCATAAATGTAAATGTAAATCTTTGGTTAGTCGTCGACCTGCCTTCACCTGCGGCTTCGTCTGGCTCCGCCTTCCCTTCAGCTCTGCCTTTGTCCTCGGTCCCTCCAGTTCAGCTGCTGTCCTCTGGTTTCCCGGTTCCACCTCGGGTGCGGTCTACCTGTGAGAATAAGGTAAGATTATTTGCTTTAGTAATCTTATTTAAAATGACATGAACTGTACATAAAAAATATGTGTGTGAGCATATGAAGGTGTAGAGAAGCCTTTTGTCAGGTTTTATGAAGTGTTTTTTATTTAGCATGTTCTTTTCATTGCCTTAGATTCTTTTCAAGGATGTTTTTGCTGACAATGCGTCTGGATGTTATCACATGTATTAGTGCACAATATAAACTCTGAATGTAGTCGCATTTATTTATTTTTGATTTCTTAATATTTTTGAAAAAGGGTTTGTGATTTATTTTATTTTTTGCTCTCTGAGCATTGTCTTATGATATGTGAATTAATAATTTTCTCTATGATTCTGTACTGTACAAAAAAAAATTCCTCATGCTCCATCAAAATGTGTGCCGTAGAGGGTTAATGACGTCTTTTTTTTTAAGAGGCAGGAAGAGGAAGATTCATTTACAGACTCCATTACAATAGATCAACAAAGCAACACCGGCTATCAACTTCTGGTGAAATGATGGGACGCTGTTTTTTGCTCATTCTGCTTTTGCTCACTTCTGGTAAGACGTTTCTCATAACGCTGTTTGTAGTTTCATTTAACATCATCTTCTAACATTGTATCTTTTTTTTAAATAATGTAGTATATTTTAGGAATAGGCCTATAAAGTGCCACTATGTTCTTTGTTGTTTATTTTTGGATGGCATCCATTTATTTAATTTTTCTTGTTGTGGAAATGCCGGTGTTCAGTCAGATTTTACTACATCTCTTTAAAACAGTAGGCTAGTACAACTCAACAGCGAAAAATGCTACTCATCAAGTTGTGCTACCAGCATCATATGCATATGCATGTGTTTTGAGGCTTTATTAATTAATATCCACCACCCCCTCATCACATGATTTGCATAGACCTCATTAACGGAGGCCAGCTAGTAGTCGCTGTGCGAGTAAACCTCACTCCTCTGATCTCAAGAGACGCTCTATTGACTGACGCTAGAGGTTGCAGCCTTTAGCCTCCTTGTTAGAGTGTCTGACTCTCAAGCTGGCGGACCCGGGTTAGAGCCCCGCTTGGAGCGGGTGGTTCAAACAGGAGGGTTTACATTCAGATAGTTCCAGGAAGTACTTTGGTGGCAATTCAAATAGAGTTAGAGAGATAGAATGTGATTTTTGGTATTTTGAAGTCAATAAATGCATCGATTTACAGGTATCGATAGGCTTACATGTGAATATAATATGTGTATGGATTTTCAGCAATGTTGTTTTTAAAATATAATAATCTGCTAATATTTGAGGATTAGTGTGGTCAACCAGCGTTGCCCGCCTTGTTAACATATTTCTGGCTACCGTTAGTTCTTAAACTTTGATGCAGTGATCCAGGGAGTCAAGGAAGTTGAATAAAATGATTTATTTTATTGAAGAAAAATTGATAACAATAGCAGTAAATATCAAATGTAATAAAAATCGAATGTAATAACTGAATTACAAAGTTAAAAATAAAAGAGCAAAGATCTAAAAACCAGTTCTGAACAAAGGGTGAAGGGCACATACGTAGATCACATAGACAGCTCTATTTAACCAAAAATAAAGGAAAACTTGCATCCCACTTAAAGATCTGCTCTTGGTCAGATACGAAAAGGTCAAACTAAATGATCCATTGTATCAGTGACATGTTTTCCTACAAAAAAAATGGTTGTGAAATATGCCTTCCTGTCACAAGGTCGTTGTAACAGTGGCTGTTTCAGAAGAACGAGAGTAGGATCCAGTTGCAGCAAACATTTAATCAAACAAACATAATAAAAGTAAATCCAGGCAAAACTGATAAATCCAGCTATGGTCAAAGAAAGCAAACAAAACTGACAACGCACACACACAGTACGCGCACGTAGAAGGACAAGACCTGACAAAGGCCATGTCCACACTAATAAATTTTTGTTTGAAAATGCATCTTTTTCTCTCCATTTTGGCCTTCCGTCCACACTGAGTTTTAAGATAATGAAAACGTAGCTTTTTGAAAACGCTCTCCAGAGCAGATCAATTTGAAAACGTCTCGGTTACGTATGTAACCTTAGTTCCCTGAATAGGGAACGAGACACTGCGTCGCCGCTGTGGGAATGCCTCTGCGTGATTGCGTGTGTGTAACCAGTCCAATAGAGTGACAGAACATCATAGGCAGGTGACGTCATAGACCCGGAAACTATAAAGCACCCGTGAACACAAACAGAAAGTAGCTTCTGAAAAGCCTGAAGTAAGCGCTCATGGGCATGCAGGGAGTATGGCAGGGTGACGCATAGTCTCGTTCCCTATTCAGGGAACTAAAGTTACATACGTAACCGAGACGTTTCCTTTCGAGGGAACTCGCGCTGTGTCACCGCTGTGGGAACGACAATACCCACGTCCCCATACAAGCCAGATGCCCGTCCGTCATTGTCTCACGGAACAAGCACCCGTGCCCCTGGGGTGGAGTTGAGGTCAAGTTCGTAGAACCTCACAAATGTGTGCGGTGAGGACCACCCTGCCGCATCACAGACTTCTTGCAGGGATGCCCCGATAACAAAGCTTTAGAAGCCGCCATACTCCTAGTAGAGTGGGCCTGTACAGCCAAAGGTGAAGGCTGACCGGCCGACTCATTAATAAGTGAGATAGCCTCGACCACCCACTTGCTCATTCTCTGCTTGGATGCAGGGCCCCCTCTCGAGGGCAGCCCAAAACACACGAACAGCTGTTCAGTTTTCTTCCACAGGGCAGCACTGTAGACATAAGCATCTAGAGCCTGAACCGGCCAAAGCAGATTGAATGTTTCCTGGTCCAATGTCCGAAAGTGAGGAGGACAAAAGGTCTGCAGTATAACTGGTCCTACAACATTAGTAGGAACCATGTAACATTACCCGGCCTAGGATATACTAAGAAAGCCTTAACCATACCGGGTGCAAATTCCAAGCACAAGGGTACCACAGATAAAGCTTGAATGTCTCTAATTCTTCTAAGAGATGAAAGAGAGAGCAGAAATAAAGCTTTTAGAGTGAGAAACTTCTCAGGAACTTCTAATAATCATAATTAGTACCCACAGTGACTAAAGAGTGACGGGAAACTAGAACGTGACTGAAGATAAAAAAAAAAAGTCCCAACATTACCGTGACACACACACTTTTTGACACAAGTAACTGTTTTTGTGTTTTCAGGTGTGTCCGGTGCTGATACACTGATGGAGGAAGATAACCCATGTTTCAAGTCACTCTTGGCTCTTTACGGATGTTATGAGTCACACAAGATGTACAACTGTGTGTCAAGCAAGTCACTGATTGAGAGCGTTTTCCAATGTTCATGGTCAGCATTGGGTTTATACGAATGTTATACTTCACGCAATCTTTTTTACCAATGTATGGAGTCATTCGGATCAACTCAAAAGAAAAAAAATAGTCAAATTTTCTACCCTAAATTTTAATTTTGAATATCCTCTCACTGGGAATTATATGGGTGACGCCGAGGTTTTTTAATATGATGGGTTTAGTTTCATCTGTAATGCTATCTATTTTGCTTCCAAACCTCAGTATATCAAGGGGAAAATGACATGCAATTCACCAAATACAATTAATTAACTCCAGCTTAAATGATCTGCAAATATGTGCACTAAAAAAAATTAAAAAGTATAATTATTTGGTATTACTGTGGTATTCCTTTAAATAAAGCACCTTTCAAGTTAAAAGCTGTGTCTCTTTCCTTTCAAATTACATTTACATCCACAGTCAGCAGTATCAAGGAAACAAATAAAAGTTTACAAGCCAATAGAATAAGTTCCTAAGCTGGCAAATAATACTTTAAATACCCCGTAGTTTCTGCTGCAGGCCTGTTCCGCTGCTTGGGTTTACACACGGCCGCTTCACTCAATTGAGCCACAAATAAAATATAAAACAGGCACCTTTGTTGAAGATGTTGATCTGTTTAAACAGGATCAGTCACTGTCCATCAGGTTCCTCATCGAAATCCGTCACAGTTGCAAGACGCACTAAAGGTACTTAATTAACAGCGGACAGGACTCAAGTCACCAAAGTCTCCCGAAAATAACATGAACACAACATCTGTTGTCGTTCTCCTTCACTACTAGCATGACCATTGACAGTTCATGCAGAATGTACTGGCTTGCCACCAGTGGTTGTATAAAAACATTGCGATTAATATTTTTATACTGTAATAATTTCACAGTTACTCTCCCAATGAATAAGGAAACAACTTAAATACAGTATATTTAAAATATTTGTAATGGTATCTGTCAGAATGCTGTAACAACCACAGCCACCTTGGGTTTGTAGCGCTTCTACTACCTGGGGCCTATGCCATGAAACCGGTTTAGCTGGCTAGCCAGATATGTTTAAGCTTAGTTTGTGCTGATCCTGGGTTTTAGGTACCATTAAAGTGGTTTGGCTTTTAGCCGTGTTCATCTCCATAGTAACTTATGCTCCACGGCTAACCTGCTCCAGGGCAGGTTATGTTCTGGATAAGAGATCTCAAACTGAATTTGGACCAATCAGCTGTGAGCAAAGTGACACACCTCTGATGCAATAAAGCCACTCCCCCTGTTTCTACTCCAAATTAAAGGTCACTACATAGAAAATAGCTATTAAAGACTGGCTATTAACAATGCTTATTTATAATAATAATAATAATTTTGAATGATTTCGATATCATTTATGTAATTATTTTACCCGTAATCAAATACACATGTATCATTTTAGTTAATCAATCATTAATAGGCACTTGGTTGAATTGAATATAAATAGCCTATACAAAGGTCATACAAATAAGCTCTAAAATCAACAAATAAAGCTATAAAAATTACTACATTACTCAATTCTCTATCTATCAACTAAACTAATTTCATAACTTTTACTTGCATTGACGTAGTGAATATTTTCTCTAAGCTGTACTCTTTTATAAACAGCTCTTTTCTTCTTGCTGTGTAAATTTGTTTATTTTTCAATCATGCAATATTCTGCAGAAGAGAGAAATGAATCTCGCTGCTTCTCTCGCGAGAAGTGAATCTCAGTTTCACTGATCCCCAGCGTGTGATTGGTTGTTCACTACTGATGTCACAGCTAAGCTCCTAAACTCAGGATCAAAGCCTGAGTTGACAGAGAAAGCTGATGATCAGCATCATGGGACCAACAAGGCCTGAATAGATTGGTTTGTTTTTGTCAACTCTAAACTAATCCTGTAACCCTGAGTTTGTTAAACTACCATCATGGTACAGGCCCCAGGTGTGGGATGGCTAGGTGTACAGTTTACCTGAGATTGTTACATAATTATATTTGTTTTGCCGTCAAGGCCGGGGATAGATGGAATGAAATGAGTACAAAGTCGGTAAGCATAAGGTCCAAGTGGTTTTATTCCGACAGCTGTCTCCTCACATGTGCTAGAAAGTAAGTTCAAAATAAACAAAAATAAATCAACAAACGTACTCAAAACAGAATAAGCTCTAAAGCTCAGAATAAGCTCCTTGTTTGCTGCTGAGAGCAGCAAACAAGGCATTAGGCCTTGCCTCTAACAATGAAGCCTCCCATCCCTTGGCTGTCCCTGGCCCAACCCCCCCTTCCACACACAAATACTTTGGCTTGTATAATCAAATTCCGGCCAAACACTCGCGAAGCATACCAACCACAGGGGTCAACTAACACCCATGCCAAAAGAATCCTCATTTAGTTTGGTACCAGTGCTATCACATACACAAATAATTCTAATCATAAATATCATTGATCAAATGTAAACAACACAAAAATAAAAGAAATATGAAATCAAAGTCCAAGTAAAGCAACACATTCATGCTTGTGTGTGGTTTTAAGTTATTTGATGAATAAAAATGAACAAGAATTTAAGAACAATCACATCAGGATAGACTAAAACTTTTTAGTCCACAAATACATTTATGCAGGTTTATGAACAAATGATAACAAAGACAGTTTTAAAGCATATCATGGTACAAAGGAAAAGAAAAGCACAACGAAATGAGATCAATACGACTAGTGGAAGTTTGCTTAATGCCTGCAATCTTTCAGTCAGGTGCGACTGCACAAAACTTGCAAACTAATAAATACGTTGTAAACGCAATAAACAATTGAAGTTTAGGCATACATTTGTGCGACATTGAAACAATTTACCTTTTCTTGAAACAATAAACCTGCTGAGATACAAGCAGCGGAGCGTTAATTGTGAAATCATGAATTAAATCATGAATATTCATGTAAGCTCCGCCCACTGAAACCAAAAAAATCTCGGAAACCAAAAATCTCGTAACACCGGTGAAATGTACGAAAGTGCAATGTCTTCCCCACGTGAGCTGGATCTTCATTAAAAATAAAGTTCAACCACACATTTCCAATATTAGAATCCGAAGGAAGCTTATGCAGGGACTGTGTTCTTCCACAACCAGGCACAGCGATATCTTGCTCTCTTTAGCAAGTTTATAGTTCGGTGGCGCGATCCGTTTAGCTCCACGAGTCGGTGGGCGGGGCTACAGAATCAGGCGTACTGTTGAGGCGGCGTTTCAGCATACAATGACGGCAAGGGTCGACATATTCTGAGATTGAGCGTTTTCTAGGCCTGGTGTCAATAAAAGCTTTTCTTTGACTAACAAGGAAGTTTTCAGCTCTGAAACTTACAGGATATTCTTATATCACAATAAACTTTTATATATTAAAGTCTCAAAGGAAAGTTGATTTCTCAATTCGTCCCCCCTTTAATAAAATAGCAGGCAATTTATCACAATTGTTATAATGTGATGCTGATGTAAAAAGATAATTACCATGGGTTGGTAGGTAAATTTGACTTTACTTGAAATGACTAGCCTATATTATATTTTATTTTATCACACACACAACAGCGAATCGTGTATGTGTTAGATTGAGTGTTAGATTGGCTAGATCAGAATTCAAACTGTGAGTGTAATACGAGCAGGAATGGAAAAAGGACCATCCAACCACACGCTATTGACACACAACTGACACCTCATAGCATGTTTGTGTCAAACATCAACCACAACCGCCCAGCAGTAAATATGCTCATGCAAAAGCTGTTTATCCAGCAGATCATACCACATTTCTCGACCACAAAGCATTCACACAACTGGATCTGATATTTGAAGTTTGATCATCTTCTCATGGCGATAGGTGCATACTCAACATGATCCTCCTCTTTAGCATTCTGTGAAAAACATAAGATATAATAATAAAACAATTCAAATCATAAAACAAAATAATTCAAACTATGTCCTCGACATCATGTTCCAAAATGCAGGTATAAAACCAGCCTCAAGTTTTCCTTTTTTTCATCAAGGCCCGTTCCCACCAAGATCAATTACTATACAGATAACTATAATAATAACTATATTAGTATCTACACTAGTGACAATATCATTCTGTTTATTCTAAGCGTGCTCTAGTTTTGTCGCCTTCCGCATTAAATGCTCGAGTTAAAGCTGGATGGATTCTGATTGGCTGTCCATGTTTTTATCGTTCGTCAGCTGGAAAAATAAACTTTCTGAAAGTGATTCCAACAATATCTTTTCTCTGTGCCATTATTGTTTCAGTTGTGGTGTGAACGCTGCTATTCTCTTATATTTAGAATTATTTTTATCGCTGTCGCTATAGTTATTGTCCTTGATGTTGTTACGGCAAAAATTAATTTGTTGACCTCACTAATAAGAGACAAACCTTGGGAAAATTCTCTTTATAAAGATTTATTTTTCTTGCAAGAAAGAGCCCACAGTCAACACAGTCATGTAGCCTGTCTTGAGTGTGAACTGCTAAAACAAAAGAAAGCACAAACTCTTATACACGCCATACCAAAATTCCAGATGGCCAGACAGTGATTCATCTTTTATAAATCTTTAAAATATTAATGTCTGTGACGCTGTGAGCACAGAGACTGTTGTGTAGACTGTAAGTATTTCAAATGTTTAACTTTTTAAAATGTTTGATGTTTAATATGAAAAAATTGCGCTCATAAACGGCCGTCGATGGCATTCTCAAGTGAAACGAGTTGAGGCTTGGACTCAGAAACAGTGTTCCTTACGTCACGACTTAACAAGCGGATTGTACTTATGTAGACCAAGTAAAGCAACACATTCATGCTTGTGTGTGGTTTTAAGTTATTTGATGAATAAAAATGAACAAGAATTTAAGAACAATCACACCAGGATAGACTAAAACATTTTAGTCCACAAATACATTTATGCAGGTTTATGAACAAATGATAACAAAGACAGTTTTAAAGCATATCATGGTACAAAGGAAAAGAAAAGCACAAGGAAATGAGATCAATACGACTAGTGGAAGTTTGCTTAATGCCTGCAATCTTTCAGTCAGGTACGACTGCACAAAACGTGCAAACTAATAAATACGTTGTAAACGCAATAAACAATTGAAGTTTAGGCATACATTTGTGCGACATTGAAACAATTTACCTTTTCTTGAAACAATAAACCTGCTGAGATACAAGGTTATCAGTTTCACGCGCATGTCCGGGAAACTCATGAATATTCATGTAAGCTCCGCCCACTGAAACCAAAAAAATCTCGGAAACCAAAAATCTCGTAACACCGGTGAAATGTACGAAAGTGTAATGTCTTCCCCACGTGAGCTGGATCTTCATTAAAAATAAAGTTCAACCACACATTTCCAATATTAGAATCCGAAGGAAGCTTATGCAGTGACTGTGTTCTTCCACAACCAGGCACAGCAATATCTTGCTCTCTTTAGCAAGTTTATAGTTCGGTGGCGCGATCCGTTTAGCTCCACGAGTCGGTGGGCGGGGCTACAGAATCAGGCGTACTGTTGAGGCGGCGTTTCAGCATACAATGACGTCAAGGGTCGACATATTCTGAGATTGAGCGTTTTCTAGGCCTGGTGTCAATAAAAGCTTTTCTTTGACTAACAAGGAAGTTTTCAGCTCTGAAACTTACAGGATATTCTTATATCACAATAAACTTTTATATATTAAAGTCTCAAAGGAAAGTTGATTTCTCAATTCGTCCCCCCTTTAATAAAATAGCAGGCAATTTATCACAATTGTTATAATGTGATGCTGATGTAAAAAGATAATTACCATGGGTTGGTAGGTAAATTTGACTTTACTTGAAATGACTAGCCTATATTATATTTTATTTTATCACACACACACAACAGGGAATCGTGTATGTGTTAGATTGAGTGTTAGATTGGCTAGATCAGAATTCAAACTGTGAGTGTAATACGAGCAGGAATGGAAAAAGGACCATCCAACCACACGCTATTGACACACAACTGACACCTCATAGCATGTTTGTGTCAAACATCAACCACAACCGCCCAGCAGTAAATATGCTCATGCAAAAGCTGTTTATCCAGCAGATACCACATTTCTCGACCACAAAGCATTCACACAACTGGATCTGATATTTGAAGTTTGATCATCTTCTCATGGCGATAGGTGCATACTCAACATGATCCTCCTCTTTAGCATTCTGTGAAAAACACAAGATATAATAATAAAACAATTCAAATCATAAAACAAAATAATTCAAACTATGTCCTCGACATCATGTTCCAAAATGCAGGTATAAAACCAGCCTCAAGTTTTCCTTTTTTTCATCAAGGCCCGTTCCCACCAAGATCAATTACTATACAGATAACTATGATAATAACTATATTAGTATCTACACTAGTGACAATATCATTCTGTTTATTCTAAGCGTGCTCTAGTTTTGTCGCCTTCCGCATTAAATGCTCGAGTTAAAGCTGGATGGATTCTGATTGGCTGTCCATGTTTTTATCGTTCGTCAGCTGGAAAAATAAACTTTCTGAAAGTGATTCCAACAATATCTTTTCTCTGTGCCATTATTGTTTCAGTTGTGGTGTGAACGCTGCTATTCTCTTATATTTAGAATTATTTTTATCGCTGTCGCTATAGTTATTGTCCTTGATGTTGTTACGGCAAAAATTATTTTGTTGACCTCACTAATAAGAGACAAACCTTGGGAAAATTATCTTTATAAAGATTTATTTTTCTTGCAAGAAAGAGCCCACAGTCAACACAGTCATGTAGCCTGTCTTGAGTGTGAACTGCTAAAACAAAAGAAAGCACAAACTCTTATACACGCCAATGTTTAAACAACCCCCTCAGTAATTTTCCATACATCTGTGGAAAACCACTGA
Source organism: Romanogobio albipinnatus (assembly GCA_023566225.1). NCBI lineage: Eukaryota > Metazoa > Chordata > Actinopteri > Cypriniformes > Gobionidae > Romanogobio > Romanogobio albipinnatus. The sequence goes on from CM042263.1 coordinate 34,482,999, forward strand.
AGGTTTTTACTCAGAGTAATACCCATTTTCCACCAAGGCAGTGCTAGAGCTAGTTCAGAGCCAGAGCTAGTCCCAGTTCATAGTTGGTTCGACTGAGGAGCCTTCTAAGAACCGTTTGCTTTTCCACATGCTGAGAGCCACAACAGAGCCAGGTCTTACGTCACTGTATACGTCTCATCTTTCTCAGCAACGCTAGCGAGGCAGCGGCAGTGTTGCCAAGTCCACGTTTTTCCCGCTGAATTGGGCTACTTCATCACTGTTGCCGTGGGCTGTTTTTCATGTCCGCGGGTTGAAGCGACCCCAATTATGTGATATTTAGGAATGCGAATTTTAGTAGGCAACCATGCCAAAAAAACACATTTTACCCCCAAATTTGATTTTTAACGGGGAAGCCCCCCTGAAACGCGATTGGGCTTGTTTTGAGTCGCAATTGGGCGGGTTTTGTTGTGAAAACCTGGCAACCCTGGGCAGCGGGAAACACAAACACACCAGGCCTGTTCGAGTATAGTATTACGTATAATACTTAAAAAAACAAGCATAAGGAGTCATATGCTCTAGCTGGACTTGTTATCATACAGCGATCGGTCTCTGCACAGCACCGCTGCCAACAAGCCTTCCATCAACAATGCAAACGTTGCGTTACTATTGATTCACATGGCTTTACGATCCTACATCGGCATCAAAACACAACGAAAACACAGCGAATCCAACGCATTCATGCAGTTCGCTGTAATTTGTATAGACGAGATTACAAACGAGCAGCAGCTGTTAGCTCCATTAGCTGCTATTTCAACAATGGCGGATCTCAAGTTTGTGTTGGTCTTGTTGACCCCGCCCCCAGCGCCTGACGTAATCGGTTCTTACACTGCATGAAAAGTGAGATTTTCGACCCCGTAAACGCCTGTATACTCCTGGAAATCTCCCTAATTTTCGGCAGTTTTCGACAATTTACAGGCAGCGAACGTCGCGTTCGTCTGTGCCACAAATTGTCGTAAACGAACCATGACGTAGGTGGAGAGCCCCCCGCTGAGACCGCGCGGAGGTGCGACGCCTCTAATTTGCATATGAATAGCAGCGAAACCAGAGAGTCAACGGCCAGACTTGAATTTACTCACTCACTATTGGCTGAAGCCACTACATTTAAAAAAGAAAAATCCCTCGTGATTGGTTGGCAGATCACTGCAAACCAATCATTATTGGTCCCCATGGCTCATTATAAATGTAAACCCCAATAATATTAATAAATATATAATTTATGTTGTAATAATTTGTTTTATATTAATGTTATTGTGCTATGAAGTATTCATACCATCAAGGAATATATGGGAAAATTATACGGACCGTGCCGTTTATTCAAAGAAAGAGCATTTATAAGCATACAGCTGTTCATTCAAAGAAAGGGCTTCATTTATAAAACACAGCTGTTTATTCAAAGAAAGAGCTTTATTGTTAAACACACAACTATGTACAGTGCAGCAGTAATGTAATGTAAAGTTCGGCGTGCTCCAGGCTGCGAGAGCGGTGGCCGCACAATCCTTCCAGACACCCCGTCAACAATGCGTCTTCCTCGTCAAACATGAGTTCAATGGTCGCGGACTTCCACATGTCCACATGTCCACATGTCCACCTCATCCAGCACACTCTCGCTTCCAGCAACTGTAATACAATCCATAAAGACAATAAGCAACCTGAAAAATACTCACATTGACAAAAACCGGATCTAATATAATAAATCTTACCCTTTTTCTTCTTGATCGACTCTAAACTTCGAGCTAAACTTCGCAGTTTCCGCCTGCTATGTAAGTTCAGTGTTTGTATCTGAAGCTGCGGCGTGTCGATTCATAATACGTCTTACAGGCAGCTGGAAAACAATTACATGAGACTGGTATTAATAAAAACAGTCACGGTAAAATTAAACTAGGAATGAGAAACACATTAGAAGTTACTTACACACAATTTCGTCGTGATCAGCGGTTAAATCTGGACTCTTGGAAATCGCTCCAAGCAGATAAGAGCTCACGGCTTCGTTATGAGGCGAGGATAGTCTGTGTAAACAAAATGTGCAGTTTTAAGCTCGGATCTATTAACGCACCCATTTCCTTATACAGCTGAATAAAAGCATATTCTTTAAATCGTAACGTTACATTACCCATGCTCTGAGGCAAACTGCAGGCGCTATGAACCAGAGTTGTGAAGACGAAGACAGCCTCCTGAAAATGAGTCGAAAAAGTTGGTCGCGTCCAGGAGTTGAAGACGGCGTCAGGGTTGCCAGGTTTTCACAACAAAACCCGCCCAATTGCTGCTCAAAACTAGCCCAATCTTGTTTCAGGGGGGCATCTCCAGTAAAAATCGCATTTGGGGGGTTAAATATGTGTTTTTTTGGCATGGTTGCCTACTAAAATTCGCATTCCCGGGGCTAAATATCATATAATTGGGGTCGCTTCAACCCGCGGACATGAAAAACAGCCCGCGGCAACTGTGTTGAAGTAGCCCAATTCCGCGGGAAAACCGCGGACTTGGCAACACTGGACGGCGTCCTGTCATTGTTGATCACGAAAAAGGAAAGCACAAAGCAGCAAAAAAAAAAAACGGTTTAAAGCTCGTCTTCTACGCGCCCGGGGCCAAATCTCTTTATACGAAACGCGTGACTTATGACTGTTTCAACACGCACTGTTTGTCCGCGTCAACGCCGCAATTTTTTACGTGTTTCTTTTGTATGTGTAGACACGCACATTTTGGTCGTGTAACAGGCATACACACACAGTCGACGCACAGTTTTAACATGTTAAGAAGACACATTTGAACGTGTTTCTTAACGCGCACATTCTGTACATGTCGAAGTTTAATTTTTTTTTTTTAAAGCAGACTTACCTTTAGATGTAGCCTAGGCTACATACATATTAATATAAGATATTAATTAATTGCTTAACTGACTACTGTGCTAGAGTAAAGTAGCCTAATGTTACAATGTATATTAAGTAAATGCTTAATTATACAATTATTATAATTTAGCTATATATAATTTCTAAAAGTATATATAGGCTAATTTACACAGCACATATTTATAACTGAAAACACACACACACACACACAACTTTATTCACTTTCACATAATAATGTTTTTGTAATTTGGTGTTTAGTTTGTTTATACTGTTCTGTCTCTGTTTTGTTTCCAGGAACATCTGATGAGTGCTATAATAAAATGACTTCATTATATTTAAAATATGTTTTGATATACATTTTATTTATATTATTAATATTTTATTTACCCATAACGTGTCTTTAGGAAGCCATAAGTTATAGAGACAAGAATAACTTTTGCCATTTAAATGCCACATTAATTTACTGAGGACCCATACAGCCAATGATCATGTGTGAAAACACTTATACATAAATTGATCACTTAGAAATCAAAACTAAGGTTTGAGAAAGAAAGAATATGCATACAACAAAATATATTGTTTCATAGCAGCTTCAGTAACAAGTTCAAAACAAATTCTGCTGTAAACCGGCTCTAACAAGCCAATATAGTGTCAATATTCAGCTCAAGTGACTTCAGTGTTGATTCAGTTCAGTTGATTTCAGTTCAACTGATTTCAGTTCAACTGTAAATTCCTCAGTTGTGCATATTTGTGTGTAGTTAGATATATGCAAAAACAACATTTTTGGAAGAGTTAAAATAGTTTTGCACAAAGTGTTGCTTTTGCAAGCGATGTCTGATGTTTTGCATGTTGTGTGTTTTGTGTGTAGAGTTACAAGAAATGGAGCCATATTTTCAGAAATTGTGTGTAAGCAATGACATACAGAGTAATTAATCTACACTGTGAGCCCGGACAAGTTGAATCTACTTAAAAAATTGGAGCAAACTGGTTGCCCTAAAAATTTAGTAATGTGAACTAAAACGAGTACATTTAACTTAAATTTAAGTTAACATTTTAACTTAAACTTTAAACTTGTTTTAGTTAAAAAAATTCAGAACCTAGATAAAACTCCCCCTGCTGCTACTCTGATTTGCATTTGTGTAGCTCACAGCATGTTCATTTACATGATAAAGCCTCCCCTAGAATTAAGGGGAGGGGGGGTCATGGGGGGACAACTGCCAAGCAAGGCCCACGTCAATTTCCGTCAATTTCCGGCAGTTTTCGGAGTTGCCTGCAAATTGCCGTGCACAGTCGTAAACCTGAAGTTTCACGGCAATCTACAGTGCCACATACTGACGAAAATCCCACTTTTCATGCAGTGTTACTTCTAGCCCTGTTCTAGCCCAGCAATGTTTTGGTGCTACTTAAGAACCACTTTTCCTGGCTCGGAGCTGGGGCTTTGGGTGTGGAAACACAAAGAACCGATATGAAACTAGGCTCTGGCTCCGATCTAGCTCTAGCACTGCCTTGGTGGAAAATGGGTATAAGAGGTGAGAAACAATACGCAAATGGTCCCCTTTCTGTCTTGGAACTCATTTGAATTAAAAGCAAGAAACACAATGGTCCTTCCTCTGTCTTAGAACTAATCTAAATTATCCGACACCTTTGGTTCGGGAAAGCTCTCAATTTAGATATCCCACTGCTACCCCCCTGGGTTTCCACAGACACTGTGTCTGTTGAGCTTTAGTAAAGGTGTTTTGCATGGCCGAAGTTCTGTGTGAACTCAAACATAAATCTTCTGTGATTACATTTTTCCACAACAATGTGAACGGGCCTTTATGCGTTTTCAGGCTTGCAAAAATAGTTGCTGAAGAATATATTCCTGTACAAATGACATACGAACAGAATTGTGTTGATTTGGGCTGTGTTTCCTGAACGCATCGTGTATCAAAGCACTGCAAATATTAACTGATGAATATTAACTAATGGAGTTTCATGGTGGAATTAGTTTAATTAATGTCATGGTATGAGTCACTGTTTCTCACACTGAATGCCAATCTTATGGCTTTTATACATTCAGTGTTTAATGTGTTTTTGTCACTGTTGAAATGAGACACAACATAAATGAATACGGATCTTACCGTTTTCTGTGCTTTCCTTTTGCTGAACGTTGGCTCAACATAAATGATATCTCTGTCACGAGTCTCAGCTGCTTCAACTATAATAATAATAATAGATGGATTAGCACAACAAAACTGATTTTTAAGTGATTCTTTAAAACGTGTTATTAAAGCCTTAACTTGCCTTCTTGGCATGTTTTCCTACATTTCCGGCACATACAAAATACCCCGACTGCAGAAACAATCAGCAGAGATCCAGCAGAAGAGATCAGCACTAAGTGAAAGACAGAGCCTGTAAAAAATACAGAGAGACAATGAGACATTAGTGAACATCTCAGTATTTTACTGCTTTACATTTACATTAATTAATTGAGTTTTTAGAATATTCCATTCTCTACTGTGGGTTGCAGTTGTGTTGTGATGTGTTTTCATAGGTTTTTCACTTCAGCAAATGGTGTTGACGTTCTATACCCAGTGTATCTGTTTCAGTTCCTGGTTTATGTATACACCTCTGTCTGAATGCTCAGTTTCCTTAAAACCCCCTTCAGAAAAGTGCAGTCTGCTCTGATTGGCCAGCCGGCCCTAGTCTGTTCTGAGTGGTCTAGCGCTTAGAACGTGTGTTGGAAATGTGATGCCCCTTGACATAATGAGGTTTCTGTAAACAGTATTATAGCTATAACTATGGCATCTGTGTTGGATGTACATACAATTAATGTTTTTTTGTCTCCTTGACAGCGAAATCACTTAGCCAACTGTTCTTTCAAGGCAGGCCTGAGCAAGCCAGTAGGCAGGCATTTTGCAGATCTGTTAAATGGTAGCGTAATAGAAATAATGGCATGACTAAAACGAGTTGTTTGATGCTGGTGTTGTATGTTAGAGAGATTCACTCCTCTTCAGCCAACATTCCTGACTGTGCAGATTGAAATTGATGACTTTATTTCTCTGCAGATTTTCATTACAAGACTGGGCCTTTAGGTGCCTAAATATGAGAGATCAGCTCAATAAATAAATCACTGCTGTACCTGCACATGTGTGGCAGAGTTGAGTGATGTTGGGATGTCTGGTCTGGTTGCTGATGGGATTGTTGAGCACACAGCTGTAGGTGTTGTTATCCTGATATTCCACCTCCAGAGGTAGAGAGAGACTGATGCTGAGATCAGACACACTGATGCTGGACAATAAACTGTTTCCTTTGTACCAGGAGAGAGTCACATGACTCACATTCACCACTGAACACACCAGTGAACAATTTGATGATGATGATGATGATGATGATGATGAAGAACAATCTCTGCTGATGACAGGAACAGGCAGACGAGCTGAGAAAGATGAGAATAAATTATACAGTGTGTTGAGGAGAGTTTGTGATGTCATTCAGTGTGTTTATTGTGATTTCAGATTTTTACACTGAGACGCCAACACTCTGAATGCTTTTCTTTTGATTAATTATTCTCATATGAGAATAATTAATCAAAAGAAAAGCATTCAATAAGTTAAAAAAGGAGTCAAAAATAAATTGATTTCTAATTTCATCATTTCAACTATGCATTATTTAGGATGCATCAACTTTAAAGCAACAAATAAAATAAAACAAATATATAACTCACCATAGACAGTGAGACTGAAACTCTTGCTCACACTGCTGGTCTGTAGTTGATAATCTCCAGTATGTTCAGTTGTGATGTTTGTGATGGTCAGAGATCCAGTTTGATGATCCAGCTTCAGTCTGTCTCTGAATCTCCCATCAAGAACATCATAAAATACAGTCATGCTGTCGTCCATTACATTGATCTCCGCTATTAAAGTGTTTTTAGTTCCAAACCTCCACAGAATCAGATCATTATCCATCATTTCAGTAAGATCAGAGTTTAGAGTGACCGAATCTCCCTCCATCACTGACACTGACTTCAGTCCGTCTGTATCAGCAAACACACCTAAAGAACAGAGAGTTTGTAGATTAAAGCTACATTGATGTTGGTATCAGTAGTTTGTAACTATTTCAAAGTGAAAAGAAGAACAAACTGACGATAAGCACAGACACAAAAAATACATGAAAAGAAAAATAGATCCAATAGATGAGAATAACTGATGGTTATAGAGAAAAGATCTATTTTAGACTATCTTTTATCTGGAAGTAACAAATGCAAATCCATCATATTACTCCGTATATAAGAGAAAAATCATGAACTAAATCAATAAAAACATTGATATAAAAACACTTACCAAACCTTTGCCACAAACACAAGCTGAACAAAACGCCAACATGAACCATTTTCTTTGAGCTCTTCAACATAATACAAATCTCTGAAGAGTGATATTAATATAGTGTGTGTGTGTGGATCCTCCCCCATCAGGACCACCTTTCAGTGACCACACTGTATAGTACTGTCACGATATACGGCATTTATTAAGACTCATTTTGCAGACAAAACTCATGGAAATTTAAGTCCATGAGGGATGCGTGGTGGGTAAGAATCCTGTATTACCTCAGACTATTGAACTGTTTCTGAAACATCAGTGTCTGTAAAGCTGTTTTTGTGAAAAGGAAGTCTGATCGAGAGGTTCATATTAACAGGAGAGGAAATAAAGACACTCTTTACCCACAAACGACTGACACACACACATCAACTCGTCTCTAATAATACACACAGGTTTTCCATCCATCTGCTCAAACTACATTTCTTTGAAAACAGAGACCACAGAAGTTTCGCTTTGACACACAAACTGAGCTGGTCACATTCACTGAATTGCAATCATTCTCTGAGCTAGGAAAAAAGGGATCGTCTATGGGTCTGTTTAAATAGAATGTGGTTTTAAAAAATGTTTGGGTGATTTGTTTACTTTCTCACAGAAGCTGCTTTCTAATTGCAAATGCTCGCATGCAGGGAATGCATGAACTGAAAATGTGCACTGTCTTTGGACTCTTTTTGGACTGTCTGAACTCCAAAAGGCTAAAGTTCACAGGCTAAAGTTATGTGTGTGTGTGTGTGTGTGTGTGTGTGTGTGTGTGTGTGTGTGTGTGTGTGTGTGTGTGTGTGTGTGTGTGTGTGTGTGTGTGTGTGTGTGTGTGTGTGTGTGTGTGTGTTTCCATCTACACACATCTACAGCATTCAGTAGCCTATATTTATGGTGTAAACATCTGATGCGCAATGACGCACGCGATTGAACAGAAAGTGAACTGCGTTGCCATCACGTGATTTTATGGAAAAACGATACTAACACGCGCCTCGCCTAGGGACTTAACTGGAAGTTGAGCTGCGTATCCAGATCACATAAGCGCTATACGAGCGTGTGTGTGTTTGTGCGTGTGTGTGTGTGTTTTCTGTTCCTCTTTGCGTGTCTCCATTCGTTTCAAAAACTTGAGTTTTTTTATTCGCTTTGACAAAGACGGGCATGCGCAACCAAAGGAAGCAAAACTCCGAATTCAGTTTATTTGATTTATCAAGGGCATTGGACTAAACACCAGTGTAACCTAAAGCAGTTTTTGTGAAAAGAAAGTCTGATGCGTGGGGTTCTCCAGGGAATCATCGTCATGCGAGTATATTTTGTGTTCACTCTGTCTGTTCTTCTGGTTGACGGTAAGTCACTTGATCAGTTTCAATGAACAAGTTTTTTCACATTAACTCTCTTATTGTTGTCTACGTATTGTCTTCTGTTTTAGGCTACTCGTCGCTATTTAAAATGACTTTTTTTCTATAGGCCTAATTTATTTTAGGAATATTGAAGTAGTGAGAAAAAAAAGACCAACTTGTAGTCAATGTCAAATATATTGTGTTAAGTTCGGCTCTGAGTTGTTGTATTACCTGTGTCAGTCTCAATGACTTTGGTTACTAGTCTATTTATTGATTCGTTAGTTGTTCTTTTGTCCGTTTAGTTCCTGTCTTCCTGTGTTTTCATAGTTCAACGGGGTTTTGTTTTTATTCAAAAGGTCCATTGTATAATTTTCCACACACGCCCACTTTCTTTGTTTCTCGTTTGTTTCGCTGCTGGGGTTTCCAGCGCACCAGCAGGCGAGGGCGGGGAAGGGCGGCGCCCACACCGGGGAAAAACAATCCAACGCTCTCCATTGACTTTGCATTGCGTGAGGCTGCCTCATTGTCATTTCGGATTTATAACAAAAAACAGAACAATGTCTAAAAACTGATATGTGGCAAGGTTTATCTAATAATTCTGTTGCACCAAACTTTAAACCTAATTTAAAAATAAGCAGGCTTACATTTAAACCATGACTTTAATCCTGGATTTATATTTATTCTTGGATTAAATATAATCCTGTTGCTCCATCACTTTAAAATTGAAATCTGATGATAATAATTACTGGATGGTCATATACCTTTTCACCGCTAGATGGGGGAAAATATCACACCATGTAGCTTTAATTGATATATTTTAAACACGTGCTGTTTTCATTGCTTGATCCGTGTTAATTTTAAAAGCAAATTTTGATTTAGTTTTAGTCATAGTCTTTTGACTAAAATGCCATTTAGTTTTAGTCATATTTTAGTCACCTGAATTGTTTTTAGTTTTAGTCTAGTTTTAGTCGACTAAATCTACAGTAGATTTAGTCTCCTAAAATCTAATGAGTTTAGTTAAATTGTAATACATTAAGCATTTAAGCATTACATAACCGACTGTCACTTGAACTGACATTTTGACATCATTTTGTTTTTGACATTAAAAATACACGAAAGAGCTCAATTCACTTTTTTGCTTGTTTTTTAAAAACATCTAATATAGTTTTTATAACTTTGTATTTCTGTTTTAGTTAGTAGGCCATATCAGGTTAAGCTAAAGCTTCAAATAAGTTTGTTTATTTATTTTTTTTATTTCAGTTAACATTTATTTAATTTCAAGTAATGAAGATTTTTTAAATGGTTTTAGTTAACTATTATAACCCTGATACTTTATTGAATATGTGTCAAATACTGGTCTTTCCTCCTGACTATGAATTAAATGGGAATTAAATTAAATACAGTTTATTGTGTAAGCAAAAACGAATATATAATGCGTGACTTTTAATTATAAACCAGCTGGAAATACACCGGGACTCTTATTTTGAAATGTTTGCATTAGCTCATTCAAGTTCAGAGATGAGGAGATAAAATATGCATTGCTACAACCGTCTAAAACACATTACTATATAAACATGGTAAAGTAAACATTGTCATTATTCTTCAGCATTAGTTCATAATATCCTGGCATAAATGTGTGTTATTCATTGATTGTGAGCCGCTCTGGAGCGCTGGATGTGGGATGAGTCTGTAGAAGCGCAACAGCTCCGTGTTTTCCAGCGGTTAGATCAGCACGGTTCAAATCAAATGTGCGCATCTGTTACACAGGACATCAGTTCTGACTGGATCTCTTCCCTAATCGTCCCTCCTTAACATTTTCGTCTCGTTTTTATTTGTTGACGAAAATGACAGTTGATTTTCGTTATAGTTTTTGTCATCCAACACTAGTTTTTATTTAGTTATCATCTCATTTTCGTCAGGGAAAAAAGGTCTTTGACGAAAATTATGACAAATTATTCGTCAACGAAATTAACACTGGCTTGATCAGTAACGGTCTCGTAACGCTTTATAAAGACAGCTGACATTTTACAAGTTTATTTCCTTTATTGGCAAGAGCTATGTCAGAGAGAGAGTTTCTGGTGGTCACTAAAGAAGGAAATTGAATATTAGTGTAACCCTTATTTTCTGCTCTGTGCACTCCAGTCTCTTCGGCGTGGATGACATGAATAAAACCCGGGTTACAATGGTGGTGATTCACATTTCTTTGTTTAATCAGAAGTATCGGCATAACATTAACAGACGCCAAACTCACATTCGTACAACGCTCGTCTATCTCGTGTGCTCGCTACTGCGTTCTCTCTTTTCCGAGCACTTCTCTTTCGGACCCGCCCCCTTAAAGGGGCCGAGGCACAACTTTCTAACTAACACATATACTGTATTTAACTCCGCATAAGACACATGAAAATACATGAAAACATTCAAAATAGATTATTAGTGTCTTCACATCCACTTCACAATTTCTTATTCTTCCCCTTCTCTTTTTTTAACACAACATTAATTAAACTAAACCCAATATAATGAATTACACAAATAAACAACGAATTTCAAGGTTACAGTCGTCCCCTGCTTAACAAGAAACGTCCTTGTTTCTCAAGATAATCCTGTTTAACTGTAACTCATTCCCATAGCAGTAACATAGTAACATGTCAACAGTGCCTGAGTGTAGTATTGCATCAAAATTTGTTCACTAGATATCCCCAATTACTCCAGAACAACCTTTAACATATTTCCCATATGCTGTATCACATTCTGATGATAATACTGTATGAAACTCGTTATGTACATTAAACAGCATAACAAAAGTACAGTGCACAACCAACAATAAGTGCATATCAACGTGTGCAAAACATGTGCATCAGCATACAAAATCTTTAAACTTTCCAGGTTTTTTAACAACACGGCCACTACGAGTCAGTTGAGGTAAGTCCACTGATGGTACGTTATCTCGCTCCTGACCCCGAGAGTCCGTAGGGGAACAATTAGGCCTTGGCACAAATTCTGGCCCAGAAAAAGGAAGAGTTTGAGCTGAACAGTCCGTTCTTGCCCCACAAGCAATCTGCCTTGCAGGTCGGGTACGCACATAAGGTGGTGTAGAAGGTCGGAAAGGCAAAGCCCCCGACAATGCAGTGAGAGGAACTGAGTGAGGGGCCTCAGCACTATTCACAACAGGAGGCACAGATACTGGAGAGGCAACAGTAGGTAATGTCCCCGGAGAACCTTTGTAAGGCTTCAGGCGATTGTGATGAACCACCCACTTTCTTGACTGTGAATAACTTGGGTCTGTTATCTCATACGTGACACCCGGGGCGCCATCCTTGTCCATTCTCCTTAGAATTTTGTAAGACCCTTTCCATTTAGGAGCCAACTTATTCTGCTTTTGAGATGGGTCAAAATAAACAACGAATTTCAAGGTTACATTAGTATTGTTGCTGTCAATGGCGAATCCATCATGGCTGCGAAAATGAATAAATGGAGGTTTTAATCGCAGGTTAAATTCGAATTCCCGATTTTTTTTTAATCTGGGTTTAAAATTAAGTGGTGCAACAACTCGATTTAAAATAAAGCCTAGATCAACAAATCCTAGATTAGCTCTAAACTGAGTTTAATTGAAACCCACCCTCAGTATGCCTATATGTGTGCAGACAGTAAACATTTTGTCACTTAAGTCAAATATCCAAATGTCAGTTTTACATATTATATTTCCTGTTGCTGATTACGTTCCCCTGTAGTGGGTGTAGTTCTCAGTGTCCCGCTCTGCCTCAATGGCCTGTATCCACTTTTGTCTTTATAAGCTTGTTTTTGGGGTCAACGGCTTATAACAACTTCAGGGTTTTTGGTTCTGGGTTGTTTAGCTTGTTTGCTGTACACTTTGTCTATAAGTCAGAAATGACAAGGAGGCAGTGTCACGCAATGCAAAGTCAATGGAGAGCGTTTGATTAGGTGTGTTCGACATCGGCTGTGGCTGGATGCAACTGATCTGTGAGAGTACTAGCCGTGTGCACGCGGGGAGGAGCTGCAAACGGAGACGTGAAGTCGGACACTTTCTGCTTCCTGCAGTGACGCTCGCGCTGTGTTTGCATACTTTATCAGCTGAAGTTAAATAAATGCAATATTTGGCAATACACAGAGGTTTCAGAGACGTGGTTTTGCAAGCTGAGACGCAAAATCGGGTATTTCTCACAAATGATGATACAATTTTCGTAAAAGTTGCTAATTAGTATACAGGATACGATATTTGGTTAAATTGAGGTTGGAGCGGTGCAAACAGTATTAAATTACAAACGCATTGTGTCGTACAGTTTGGAAAATGGCTGAGGAGACTACTATTGGTGTAGAAATGGAAGTTGAGACTGTAAATGTGAAGAGAAACTTCAACGATACCCACTCGTATGCCTGTAAAGTTAAAAACGGAGGAAGTTGTGATTCTTGTCCAAACACACCAAGTAAAAATCAACCCTCCAAAAAGCAAAAACATGCGGCCTCCGCTGCCAAAGAAAGTGAACTCTCTTTAAGCGAAGTGCAGGAGAATATCATCCGAATTCTCTCTGAGAAGATTAATGAGAGATCCGACCAGATTGAAAGAATGGTGAAGGAGAATTCTTCCAATATTGAAGCTTTGGGCAAATCTCTTACCTCAGTTCATGATGATGTAATGGAGTTGCAGAAAGAAAACAAAGTCTTAAGAAATGCAAATGCTGTCCTGGAAAGAAAGGTCAAGGAAATGAACTCGAAGATTCACGATCAGGAACGTTACAGCCGCAGATGGTGCTTGCGTTTATACGGACTGTCCGAGCATTCTAACGAAAACGTGAAAACAAGAGTCATGGAAATATGCAAAGAGGTGGCTTCAAGTTCGGACACAGACAGGCGCATGGTAGCAGATGCTCTGGATGTTGCACATCGTCTTGGCAGACTTAAAACCGCGGATGATGCCAGAAGAGTGAAACCAAGACCCGTTATCATAAGATTCATATCTCGTACTGCCAGGGATTTAATCTGGAAAAACTCAAAAAACAACGATATGACCGCCAAGGGGCTACGGTTTAAGGAGGACTTGACTGCTTTCGACATAGAAGCACGGAATCGTCTTTGGCCGGCTGTGGAGAGAGCGAGGAAGGAGGGAAAAAGCGCATACTTCAGCGGAGCGAGGGCTTTCATTGATGGTAAAGAGATTCATCTTGAAGAAAACAACGGAACGTCATAGACTGTGGTCGTTTATGGAGTTTGCAATTGATGATATCCGGATAATGAAGAACATTTATCTTTTAGAGACAATACGCAGTTTTCTCTAAGTTCCAAATCAGGTGGTTCATAAATGGATGCACTTTAAAGTAAGGTTTAATTGTTTTCAACTGATGTTATTTTCGGAGGACTTGACTGCTTCGACTTAGAAGCACGGGATCGTCTTTGGCCTGTTGTGGAGAGGACGAGAAAGGAGGTCATAAGCATACTTCAGCGGAGTATGCATACTTCTGTCTTTCGTTGATGATAGCTTCATCCTGAAGAAGACAACGGAACGAAAGTTCTTAATCAGGTGGTTCATTAATGTATGCACTTCAAGGTTTAAATGTTTGCAACTGATGTTTCTTTTTGAAGATCGTTTGTGGGAACCCCATTACGTTAAAGTTGAAAGTTTAGGCTATTTACTTACTCTTGTGGTTCATTTTTCTGATACTTTTTACATTTGATGTCTCTTTCTTTGTTTTCTATCAATGCCAGAGGTATTCGTGATATTTTAAAGAGAAAAGCTTTATTTTTGTACTGCAAAGGGAAATGTGTAGATTTTTGTCTAATTCAGGAAACGCATGCATGTTCTTCAGATGCCATGTTTTGGAAAAATCAATGGGGGAAAGAGATTTGGTTGTCATTTGGCAGTAATCGATCAGCAGGGGTAGCTATTTTACAAGATAAATTTACAGGGCAGATATTACATTATGAAAAAGATGATTGTGGTAGATGGATATTACTTGTGATAGATAAAGATACTACACAATTTGTATTAGTTAATTGTTATGCCACCAATAACCATTTGAACAACAAAATACTATTTTCAAAAATTGAATCTAGAATCCAACATTTTATTTTCTTGTATCCTTTTGCCAAAGTTATTTGGGGAGGAGATTTTAATACTGTGTTTGATGCAGCTATTGATAGATGGCCCCCAAAAAGCAGGCCTGACCCTACGAGTGAGCTGGATAATGTGTGTCTAAGATTGGGCCTTACTGATGTGTGGAGATATAAGAATCCAGATAGAAAAGAATATACATGGAGTAACAAAGACTCATCTCTTCATTCTCGTATTGACTATTGGTTAGTGTCTAATGATTTAACTAATAATGTGGCTTCTGTAATGATAGAACCTTGCATAATGACTGATCATAAAGGAATATTTATAAGAATAAATATGGTGCAAGATAAACCAGTCAAGAAAACTTACAGTTATTGGAAATTAAACAATAAATTGCTTGAGAAAGAATGCTTAAAGAAAAAAATTAAGAATATTATTGAAAAATATAGGACAATTGCAAGTATAGAAAAATCATATGGAAAGTACTGGGAATTAATGAAGTTTAATATTAGAACGGCATCTATTAACCAAGGAAAAGTGGAAGCAAAAAATAAAAAAATGAAAGAAAATTCAATTATTGAGGAAATATTAAATATTAATAAAAGGGAAAAAGAAGCCATGACTGCTTTTGAATTAAAAAAAATTAAACTTGCTACATATTGAATTAGATAATATTTATGAGGAGAAAGCAAAAGGAGCATTTATTCGATCAAGACTTAAATGGTTAGAAAAAGGGGAGAAAAATACAAAATATTTTTTTGGCCTTGAAAAAAGAAACAGTGATTTTGCCTCAGTGTCAAAACTAATGATTAACAACAAAATAGTAGATAATTCTTTAGAGATTTCGAAATTTGTTGCTCAATTTTTCAGTAATTTGTATTCTTCCACTTTGGCTACTTCCAATGTTGATGCATTTTTAAATAGCTTTAGTGATACCAACAAAATTGATGAGACCTTTAAGAATGTATGCGATAAAGAAATAGACATTGATGAGTTGAGAGGGTGCATTAACTTGCTAAAAAATAATAAATCTCCAGGCAATGACGGGCTAACAGGAGAATTTTATAAGACATTTTCTAAAGAGCTTTCTCCTTTTCTATTATTAGTATTTGTAGAGGCTATAGAAAAAGGTGAATTGCCTGTCACATTAAAACAAGGAGTTATAACACTAACAAGGACAAGTTAATTATTGAAAATTGGAGGCCTATTAGTTTGCTCAATAATGATAGCAAGTTGTTTGCTATGATTTTTGCTAGAAGAATAAAACATGGTTTAGATAAAATTATTGATTTAGAACAGTCTGGTTTTATGCAAGGCGTCATATTAGAAATAATATTAGATTAGTATTAGATATGATAGATTATAATCACTTTATAGATGATGATAGTTTAATTTTATTTATTGACTTTTATAAAGCATTTGACACAGTGAGTCATGCTTTTATTTTCAAAGTTATTAAATTGTTTGGTTTTGGAGATGTGTTTTTAAATGCAGTTAAAACATTGTACAATGGATGTAATAGTTCTGTCAAACTTGCTCATGGTACATCACAAATGTTTGATATTCATCGTGGCATTAGGCAAGGATGCCCTCTCTCTCCTTTTTTATTTTTATTAGTTACCCAGGTTTTGGCAATGCATGTAAAGAGAAATCAATATAATGGTATCACAGCTTTAGGTGTAGAATTTAAACTTAGCCAGTTTGCGGATGACACTGTGATTTTTTTGAAAAATAAATTTGAGGTACGAAATATTATTAGTTATATTGAGGCATTCACTGCTGTATCAGGCCTTAGAATGAATTGTGATAAATCTGTATTGTTTCCCCTTAAAGACTGCTCCTCTAAAGAAATAGAAAACATCCCTGTTAAACACGAATTAACATATCTAGGTGTAATAATTTGTAACAATGAAAAACAGAGGAGTCAGTTGAACTTTGAACCAATTATTGAGAAAACAAAAAAGAAATTTAATTTGTGGTTAATGAGGGATATATCTATAATTGGGAGGGTATTATTGTCAAAGGCAGAAGGCATATCTAGATCCGTATATACTTCCTTATCATTAGATGTGCCTCCTAAAGTGATTAAGGAGTTAGATAAGTTACTTTATGATTTTATATGGAGAAAAAAGCCACATTATTTAAAAAAAGAGGTCATATGTAACATCAAAGAGCAAGGGGGACTTGAGGTCTTAGATTATAGTACACTTAATGACACTTTCAAAATTAAATGGTTAATAGATTTTTTGAAGAATAGAAATAGTCTTTGGAATGTATTTCCTAACTATATTTTTAATACTCTTGGTGGCATAGACTTTTTGTTGAAATGTAATTTTTCTGTTGACAAAATTCCTGTTAAATTGGCCAATTTTCATAGACAAGCCCTGCTAGCATGGAGATTGGTATATAAGCACAATTTTTCACCACACAATTATTTCATTTGGAATAACAAAGACATACTATTTAAAAACAAATCTTTATTCTATCATACTTGGTATGAAGAAGGGATTATATTAGTAAGACAATTGCTTAATGCCAATGGATATTTGTTATCATACACTGAATTTCTACAAAAGTTTCAATTACCAGTTAAACCGAGAGAATTTGCTGTTGTTCTTGACGCGATTCCAAAGAGTGTGACATTACTCTTAAAGAACTCTAATTCAGAAGAAATCAGTATAGACAATCTTTGTAGTAACATTTTCATTGGTAATATTAATGTTTTAAAACAAAAATGTTGCAATAAGGATATAAGAAATGCTCTTTGTTCTGTGTCTTTTCCTGCAGCAAGATTCTTTTGGTCATCTTTATTTGGTGATATCTCATGGGTCAAAGCATGGAAATTGCCAAATAAGTTTTGTGTTAATAATAAAATTAAGGAAGTGTCTTACAAAATACTTCACAGAATTTATCCCGCTAAGCACGTTTTGGAAAGATTTAAGTTAAAAATTTCATATACCTGTGAATTTTGTGCACTGGAAAAAGAAACTATTTTGCACCTGTTTTTTTCACTGCATTTATTCAAGATTATTTTGGAAAGATTTAGAAAACTTTATTAATAGAAAAATGAATTGTATGATAGAAATATGTGTATTTGATGTCCTTTTTTATACTCAGAATGATAACTTAGAATACAAAGAACAACATATTATAGAGTTATTGATTTTATTAGGAAAATATCATATACATAAAAAAAAGTGGGCTCAATGTAAACCAAATTTTTCACACTTTGTAAATGACTTTACATTGTATGTAAATCTCTTGGAACAAGCAAAGAACAAAAAAGCAATGAAAACATGTAATGCTTTGAAAGCACTGGACTTTATGTAATTTTTTGTTTGTATGTTTTTTTATTTTATTTTTTATTTTATTTGTATTTATTTTTTCATTTCCTGACAGCTAAAGTTAATGTGATATTATGAGTATGTAATACCTCATGTTCTTATGGCATTGAATAAAAAAAACAAAAAAAAACTGACATTTAACAAAAATAGACTGGGTTGTGTTTTATGTCATAATACATTTTATTACAGTGATAATCACACTTGTCTGAACCACATATTAATGTTTTTTTTATTATAATTTAAACGAAAACAGGCAGGGTTTTTAATATTTCGTTTTGTTATAAATATGTCACGGAGCGACTAAGAGCCAGAACGTTTCTTTTGCTGTGCCCCTTTCCCCCCGGACGTTTTTCCGGAAACCCCGAGTCCGGTTCCGGTGGCTAGTGCGCATGAGCTCGAGACAGCTCATGTTGATGATGAGAGACTGGCCGCACCTGTGTGAGTGAACAAAAATGTGAAATGTGGGAGGAGGGATATAAAAGCAGCGTTCTGCAGAAGTGTGGTCATGTAAGCTGTGGCGTGGATAATTTGTGGCGTGAGCTTTTCTTGGGAAGAATCGACAAGTGCAGTGTTGAGAGGACGTGCTCAGTTGATCTGGTGCTTGCAGCGAGGAAAAGAACTGCAACAACAACGTGTCGATGGGCGGAGGATCCAAGCGTCTAAGTTGAACGCAACTACAGCCGAACACCTATTGTGAGTACTCTCTCTTGAAGTTACACTGAACGTTCTGAATGTCTCCTCTCTTCATGCTGTTGCATTGATATCTATATGCTGAGCCACTACAGTCTAAAGTGTTGTCTTCTATACTGAGCCACCATCTAAAGCACTGTCTTCTATGCCGAGCCACCACAGCCTAAAGTACCGTCTTCTATACTGAGCCACCACAGCCTAAAGCACTGTCTTCTATGCCGAGCCACCACAGCCGAACGCCCATTGTGAGTACTCTCTCTTGAAGTTACACTGAACGTTCTGAATGTCCCTTCTCTTCATGCTGTTGCATCGATATCTAAATGCTGAGCCACTACAGTCTAAAGTGTTGTCTTCCATGCTGAGCCACCACAGCCTAAAGTACTGTCTTCTATACTGAGCCACCCCAGCCGAACGCCCATTGTGAGTACTCTTCTTTGAAGTTACACTGAACATTCTGAATGTCTCCCCTCTTCATGCTGTTGCATTGATATCTATACTGAGCCACCACCATCTAAAGCACGGTCTTCTATGCTGAGCCACTACAGTCTAAAGTGTTGTCTTCTATACTGAGCCACCACCATCTAAAGCGCCGTCTTCTATGCTGAGCCACCGCAGCCTAAAGCGCCGTCTTCTATGCTGAGCCACCGCAGCCTAAAGTGTTGTCTTCTATGCTGAGCCACCACAGCTGCACGCCCCTTGTGAGTACTCTTCTGGGAAGTTACATTGAACATTCTGAATGTCTCCTCTCTTCCGCTGCTGCATTGACATCTATATGCTGAGCCACTACAGTCTAAAGTGTTGTCTTCTATGCTGAGCCACCACAGCTGAACGCCCATTTGCCGTCTCTGCCCGAGTCGACGATCCTTCCCGGCCGTGGTCCAGGCTGATCCTGTGGAACAGATGCTCAACGTCAGTGTATTCACTTTCATCCAACTGCTGCTTTGGAATTAGTGCGGCCACTTTCCTGTCCGTCCCTTGCTGGTTCCGGCCCGTCCTCGGATGAATTCCTGCCTCCTGTAGTGGTGCCAGCTTGGCTGGCAGAATCCCGATCCTGTGAGATAGAAAACAACGGTCGATAGCACCCCCATCGACCCCCTGTGCCCACTCCTGTTGTAAAAGACGGAACGGCCACCCGGGGTGAGGACCTGTGCCACTGTGTTCGAGAGCCTCTCCCCAACAGTGCCATACTCGCCCACCAACGGACCTGACCTGGGCGTCCAGATACTTACCATCCGTCCACATTAGGAGCAGCTTCCAACTATAGAATCTTTTAAATAATAAAGTCTTTTAAATTGTTACTCTATCGCCTGTCGTCTCTGGGCTGTGGGGTAGCTCCTCGGAAGGGCACTGCCAAGGGGTTAACGGGGAGGTCGGTCGGCGTGGTGCCACCGTACCCCCGACCTGTGACAAATACAATAGCCTAACATTGCCTGCACTACATTTGTGTGGCTATAGGCTATGTTTAATATTTTTTTAATGAAAATGAAAAGAGGCAGAGTGGTGTTTTATCATATATTTCGTTTTATTGTAGCCTAAAATATACATATAAACACTGAATAACTCTATTAACGCTGCTGTTCCATTAGCAGAGTACCAGACTATTGTCCTCCCGTCCTCGGGAGTTCGTTCTCAGGAGTTGAACTTGGCGAGCCTGAATTAACTCCACGGACGCGAAGTCAGAAGTTCGCGAAGGCCTACTTGCTATAGAGAAACGTATATTGTAGGCTACAATAAAACGAAATATGTCATAAAACACCACTGCCTCTTTTCATTATTTTTTACAAAAAAATCTTAAACATATTAGCCACACAAATGTCGTTCAGCTACATTGATTATCTTATATATTTATAACAAAACGAAGTATAAAACACAACCCTGCCTCTTTTCGTTTAGATTTTTAAAAACAATAGACCTATATTAAACATTAGCCTAATATGTGGTTTAGGGTGAGCAGATTTCTGAAATGGAAACCGGGGACATTTCCTCTTTGAGTGGTCAAAATATCACTAAAATCTAATTTGTTATTATCTTTAAATTAAAAATCGGGACAATATATTTAAATGTTTTTGTTTATTTGTTGTTGTGGGCTCTCTATATTATTATTAACATTAATAATTATTCTGATTTAGTTTGATTATTAGGATTTTTATGTGGTTTTAATACAATTCAACGCACCCGCAAAAAATAAAAACAGTTAATAGTTGCCATTGTAAATAACAAGCAGTTCAAAACAATATTATAACATGACTTAACAAAAACACATTACACAAATAAAACATAAATATGATAAAACAATTTAACAAATATTTTAACATTTTATAATTGTATTTAATATTAAAATTTTCACAAGTTTATACTACTATAGGCTATAAGTCAGTGGTTCTCAACCTTTTTTCAGTGATGTACCCCCTGTGAAATATTTTTTCAGCCAAGTACCCCCTAACCAGCACAAAGAATTTTTGGTTGAAAAAAAAAAGACTTAAAACAGAGCACTGTGCCATCAGTGTCTGATTTATTAAACTTTGGAACAGATAAATGCATACAAAATTCAAACATTTGAATTTTTTTTTTAACTATTTCGAACATTTTAAATGATAATAATCCATGACTAAATTATTGCAAATATTTATCATCACTAAAATGTAGTGATTCAAACTAATGTAATGAAAACAGTGATTTCTGAAATGGAAACCGGGGACATTTCCTATTTGAGTGGTCAAAATATCACTAAAATCTAATTTGTTATTATATTTTAATTAAAAAACAGGGACTGCGTTGTGACTGTGAACTTGTGGGGACAAACCAATCCCGCACCTTGAGGCTCTGTTATAAAGCACATACAAACAATATTACTTAAATTAAAAACACATAGTTAGTATGTTACTACCTTGAAAGCGAAAACGAGGTTTCTTTTTATATTTGATGATATAATGGCGCTCTGCTCTCGATTCGGTATGTTCTTCATGAAGTAGCAGCCGCGTGCATGCGTGCGACCAAGTAGATTGTTGGTTGGGTGCTTTTTTCCAATATATCTGCGGGTTGTTTGGAACGAGCTGTAGAATGGGGACATTTCCGGGGACAACTCCAGTCGGGGACAGAACATTAAAAACCGGGACTGTCCCCGGGAAACAGGGACGTCTGGTCACCATATCGTTGATCCAAGAGATTGACAGGTGATGCTATGCGGCATATGACAGGTTGGGTCAAACCATCCTAGTATGGGGGAGACTCTGGGTTTTTAGGATAATGAAATTGAATAGCCTACTTGAATATAAAATTAATTTTATGAACTTATACTTATATTTTCCTGAAATATTTATTTTAAAAGGAATTATGCATGGATGCTACTTTTTAAATATATGTAGGCTATATTTTAAAATCTCACGTACCCCCTGGAGTGCCTTCACGTACCCCCAGGGGTACGCGTACCCCCATTTGAGAACCACTGCTATAAGTAATACATTTAAAAAAAATGTAATTAGGCTTGTGCTTAAAAATAAATCTTACTATCCTAAATTGGTCTTGTTTTGCATTTTAGGCTTATTTTAAGCAGAAATTGTGTATTCTGGTCTGGATGTGTTGCAAGTGACAAAACAACGCCGCCCCCCGTGATGATAATGTCGCTCTGCTCTCGGTTACGTTAGTAGAGGCTTGCACACAACCAAGTTCAGCTTATCATGCGGGTGTTGGGGGGCATGGCATTACTGATCGTTGCGTCCGTTGGTCTGAGATGCATTCTGGGATACCGGTCTGTCTGAAGTCTCCTCTCGATGCGTCCTCGATAAAAGGGGCGGATCAAGGACACATCCGGGGATTTGAACTGTGCTTGTCTATGGCTAGATGTGAACTTTGAATTGGAACAGGACTTGGGCAGCGACTGATGACGTTTCACAAGTCCACGAGAACACAAGTACAGACAAGAACGCATATTGAGAAACGGCCCTAGAGTTTTCTCCCCGGTGGGCGTGGTCTTCAGATTATGACGCGTGCCGCTCTGTCTCTATAAGTTGTTGCGACTTGTGACAGTTAACTAATGTTACTAAAGCCTTATTGACTGCTATCTATACCTGGACGGATTACTAGCCTACGCATTTAAATCATGTTTTTATGATGACACAATCATTGTTTATTAACGTGCGTTTCTGTTTGTGTTCCGCCCGCAAGGAGTTTGAATGTTGCTAAATCGTTAGTTCACCCAAAAATGTCAATTCTGTCATTAATTCCTCACCCCCATGTTATTCCAAACCTGTAAGAACTTTGTTCATCTTTGGAACACAAATGAAGATATTTTTGATGAAATCCGAGAGCTTTCTGACCCCTCCATAAACAATAAACATCGTTAAAATAGTCCATGGGACTCCAGTGGTTCAACCTTAATTTTATGAAGCATCGAGAATACAATTTTTTCACGTCTGTATCAGTTTCCAATGCAGTTTCCATTGGCCAGCCCCAGTGTCAGCGTCACACGCATGCGTCGTGGTGCTCACGTGAACAGCGTCGGCCAATGGTAAGCCGGTGTGCTGGCATAGCGCTGACATAACTCGGAAGCGCTGCCCTGTATTTACTACGTCAACAGCATAGGAGACTGACACAGACATGAAGAAATTGTCGTATAAAGAAAGTCATTATTTTTGTTTGTTTTTTGCACACAAGAAGTATTCACATCGCTTTATTAAAATTAAGGTTGAACCACTGGAGTCACATGGACTTTTTTAACTATGTCTTTACCATCTTTTTGGACCTTGAAAGTGTTAATTAAATAGCTCTCAGATTTCATCAAAAATATCTTCATTTGTGTTCCGAAGATGAAAGAAGGGTCTTACGGGTTTGGAACGAGGGTGAGTAGGCTACAGACTCTGAAAATAGGCTAGTTGGAGATGCATCGGTGCTGCGCAGAACGATCCAAGTATGACATCAAAGTACAGAAAGAGCGATTGGAGAGTAAACAGGCTCGTTTGAGATGAGCAAAATCTGCACTGAACCGATCACTGGTGATCACCACGAGATGCATGCCGGTTAGAAATGTGTCCGAACGTGGTCCGCCTTGCTCTGATGTCATGCTGACGTGTGTAAAAAAACTCTCGCAATGGCAAGGCGGATGTGTCGGATTCTGCAGTCGAGCGCAGTTGCTCTCCACCGACTGCGCTGAGCAAAAGCATGATGGGAAACGACTTGCTGATGACACAGCTTAATGCTTATTGGTTTAAACAACCGTGATGTATGGTTCTTTTTTAAAATGTTTGATTTTAAAACTCTGATGTGTGAATAATTCAAAACTCTCGGACAGTGCGACCTCTCTGTGGGTTATGTGATTGTTGTCATATATATAAAAACAGATATAAAAACATGTAGGCTATAATTTAAATAAAAATGATTGATAAAAATAAATAAAAACTTTGGGTGTCTTGTTCATAATATTTATTTCATATAAAAGTAACAGAACTTAAATTACATCCATTTTATCAGTAACAAAGTTCACAAGTGTGAATCCCGCAATATCCGCCTTTGATCTCGCAGGTGTCTGATCCACTACGAGAAGAGAGAACTGTCCGCCTTGCCTGCACTTTATTCACTCCTCCCCTCACTGCAGCCGCCTGGTCTCGGCTGAATTTCAGGCGCGGCGCATCTCAAGCAAGCCTAACGACTCCTTATGCTTTTGAATCGCTCTCGCGGTACTTTTATGTCATATGCCCATCGGTCTGAGCAATGCAGATGCATCTCCAACAAGCCTAGTGTTGCCAAGTCCGTGGTTTTTCTGTGGAATTGGGCTACTTTTGAACTGTTGCCGCAGGTTGATAATTTCCTCCCGTGAGTGTATTGCATAGGCTACATTATATTTGACTGAAATGTTTTTATTGAAATATTTTATATTAGGATTTTATAAAGGAGAATTAATACATGCTTCACGTTTAGTCGATAAAACACTTCCGCAAAGGATACACCTGTGTACAGAGCCGGCCCAAGGCATAAGCAAACTAAGCGGTACTCTGCCCAAGAGTACATTAAATGACTTGTTGCTGGATGTTTTTTTATGATGATTGAAATCGCGAAATGGCCTTAAACAATTACTAAATAAACTGCAAAATGTTACGTTTTCTAATCTATGCACGGATTGATTCTGACAGCGCTGCACAAGCTCACGGCGCCGGCGGGACACCAATCGCTTGTTAGCCTGGGTTCAAAGTGCGAAAAGGCGCTGCGCTACTCGTCCGTTGCCAGGTAACCTTTTTATGAATGGATGGATTTGAGAATGTTATATGGTTTAGTGCAAATATCTTGTCTGACGTGCTGCATGTTTTGGACGGAGTACAGCATAGCTTCCAGTTTCTCAGTAGGCTAAATGTTTTTCTGCAAACTCATGGGCGTCGGAACCATTGTTTGTGGGTGGGACAAGACCCACCCACTTTTTACAATCAATGATATTGGACCCACTCACTTTTATCGTCTCTAACATTCAGCACGTCTGTTTACCTACCCCTAATCGATAAACACTTATTATTAAACACGTTAGATGCTTTATTTCCACTTTTCTAATATTTTTGTCATTTTTATTGAAAATAAATGCCTTTCCGATCTGATATGTGATGGGAAAAGGGAGAAGATTGAACTCGGCGAAAGGCATTTTCGAACCGCGGGTCGACTTGTGTCAAAAATAGATGCCGTGCGTCTTATCCCTACACTATTGCCACTCTCAATGATATGACGATTCCCGTAATTTTGTCTTTCCGAACTATTCGCTTAGCAAGCAAAGTGGTATATTTGTACTCAGGGCTGGACTGGGGCTAAAATTCGGCCCTGGCAAACCCAGCGCATCCGGCCCATGAGTTCCCCCGTGAATGTTTTTGCTGGGGTTAGGACCTTAAATTGGAGTAAATAAATAAAACTAAGACAGGGACAAATAATGCTGGATATTATCGAATTTACTGCATATTCAAATTCACAATTCACAGCACCGATATCTATCTTTCATGAAGTTCCATTTGGAATAACATTTAGTCAAATTTCATTAGATCTATTAAAAAGTTCATTTAAAGAGAAAAAAGCTTTTATTTATTTACTTTTAGACATTTTATTTATAGTTTAACTGTAGTTTCATTTAACTGTAAGAGCATGGTAGTCACAGGTAAAACCATGCTCCTCATCACCATGGGTATATGGTTTCTAAAATAAATAAATAACAATAAACTATTGAATTTGTAATAAAAAATATTGTAAACACATGTAGAAAATACAAAAACAGCCTCTATAAAAGTGATTTATATTCCGCAATATTTAATGTAAGTAATAATAGCAACATTTTTAATATATACATTTCTTCCAAAACACCATATTTCTTCACAGTTAGTGGCTGCAAGCTGTTGTGGTTGTGCTAGAGTGACACGGTTGTAGCTAGTTGCGTGTATTGCCGTTTTCCAAGTTACCTCGTCATGTATTTACATGCTCGCGGCTGTTTTCAGCTGAGTCACCGCAGCGGCAGAACATGTTCCCATATCACATGACTGTATAAAACAAAATTCAGAGTCACTTCATAGAGCAGCAGAAACACAACACGCGTTTGATAGCGCTGTGCGGATATTCGTCTATTGCAGTTTCACGCGCTCAAAAAAATAAAAATAGAACAGCGCCTAAAAGGGACACAGTCTATGAATATGGAAGGAAGTATGTCTAGCTTTGGCCTGTCAATTCAGAAGACAAACCAATGGGCTGCTGTCCCCGCATGATGGGCCAATCAGTGGCAAAAAAATAAATAAATAACCTTGTATCGGCCCCAAAGTGCATCGGCCCACCGGGAAAATGCCCGGTATGCCAGATTACCAGTCCAGCCCTGTTTGTACTTATTGGCATCTACTCATAAGTCTCTTCTGCTCATCAAGGCTGCAATTATTTGATCAAAAAATACAGGAAAAACTAGCCTGGATGCCAGCCGAACTTAGCCCCGCCCACAACATTTTAACTCGGGCAGTTCGGTCTGGACTTGATCCATAGAGAAATAATTATCCCCGAACAGAAACTGTTCGGACCAATGAAATTGTCAGGGCGGGCTTTAGACGATGATGGACAGATGATAAACAGTAACGTAATCATCCACGTCACCAAAGCCGCTTGGGTTGAATTTGTTCTAATCCTAAACGGAGAACTTGTTCGTATATGCATTCACCTTTACTATTTCTCTCAGAAATGATGATCGTGTTGGTAAGTACTCTGTGTATCCTTAAATTCTTTTTTTACAACACGCAAGATCGTTTACACTCATCTTTTTCTTCTAACATTAGGCTACTTATTCCAGCGTGCGTGCAGACAGGGTTGCCAAGTTTTTACAACAAAACTCACCCAATTGCTACTTAAAACTAGCCAAAAACAAACCCAATAGCTTTCCGGGGGTGGTTCTCCGGGAAGAAAAAGGCATTTGGGGGGTAAAATGTGTGTTATTTTGGCAGGGCTGCCTGCTAAAATTCGCATTCCTGGGTCGGTATATCACATAATTTGGGGTCGCTTCAACCCGCGGACTTGGCAGCACAGTGCAGTTGAGTTCTGTTGACGTTTGACAACTAACGTTATGCGTCGCTCCGTTGCTCTGATTGGTTGTAGGTCTATCCAATTGAGGTCTTTCCTGGTTCAGTTGAAACACGCCCCATAATCACAGCCCAACGGAGCAGAATCAGACTCAAATTCTGACTAGAATTGAGAATGACGACGTCAGGCTAAGGAAAACAGTAATATTGTGAAATATTATTCCAGTGTAAAACAGAGGTTTTCTGAATATAGGCTATATAGGCTAGTAAAGTGTGATTTATTCCTGTGATCAAAGCTGAATTGATCATCATTACTCCAGTCTTCAGTGTCACACGATCCTTCACAAATCATTCTCATATGATGATTTGATGCTCAACAAAGATTTATGATTATTATCAGTGTTGAAAACAGTTGTGTACAATGTTTTTAGGATTCTTTGAAAGCTTTCTATTTCAGAGAAATGCTGTTCTTTTGAACCTTCTATTCATTAAAGAATCCTGGGGAAAAGTGAGCAGATTCAGCACAAGAGACATATCCCAGTCTGAACTGTAGTGCTGTAGAACTGTATTCAAGAATTTGAATATTAACACCTGATCACTCTTGTGGGTTTGCTACTGTCACAATTAAAAACCGTATAAGGGTAAAAACATGACAGCCAGACATGATGTAAGCAACACAGCTACAATTAATAACATCGATACTGGGTGTGCGAATGATCAAGAATTGACAATAGTCAATTGTATTGGTGGCACTGAGGGGCCCCCAATTAAAATTCTGCTTAGGGCCCCATAAGGGCTTGGGTCGGCCCTGCCTGTGTATCCTGGCTCATGACTCCTCACTCCTCGATCCTCACGGTGCAATTAGAGAATTGAGATGTCCTACAAGATGGCTGAGCTCGGTCAGTTTCCGGGTCATCGGATGGAGGATGGAGGAGCGAGGACACAAGGAGGGATATTGAGAAGCACCCAGTGTCTATTCACACCAAGTACAAATAGCGTGCCTTGTTGGCTAGTGCTTATTCGCACTACCTCTGCCTAACAAACAAGATTTTAAAAAAAGTGCACATGTCAACGTTTACAGTGGTGCAATCAGTAAAGAATAAGGCTTATGGATTGTGATTTTGACGCGATTGACTGGTTTCGAATCCGCCTTTTGCAGAGTTTTTTTTAATCTCTTTTCTCATTACAAATCACAGCAGAAATGCATTTACTTTCAATAAAAATTAAGAACATTTTCTAAATGTGGAAATAAAGTGCCTAACGAAATATTTAATAATAATAAAAGCATTTATTGGGTAGGGTTAGGGGTCGGTGTAGGGAGGGCTTTTGTTGTCCCATTAAGGCGGTATCCATTTAATAACTTTAATAAATATAATCTTTACACTCTGTTATTATTGCATCCTGTTAATGTACAACAATACTGAGGTGCAAATAGTATGTATCTGTCAAAATAAAGTATAAATTACATGGAATAACTTTACTGCATATTGCAAAGAACTGCTAATTTTATATGGTGTTAATAGAATATATCAACTTAGTATGCTATTTCACTTAGTAAATAGCATCTACAGCTATTTGCACTTAGTGTAAATAGCAATTATCATTAAGAAAATATGCTATTTTCACTGAGTGTAAATAGAATCTAGTTGCTATTAACACTTAGAGCAAATAGCCACGGCCTTAGTTTTATTTCACATTTAAATATTTCTTTTTTTTTATCTTTATCATTTAAAATGAGAAATTATTAATTCATAGAAATTAGAATACATCATAATTTAACATTCATATCAAGACAACTCATGAAGTATTTTTAAAATTAGAGTAATTGTTTATTTTTGTCTTCAGGCGTGTTTGGTGATGAAGTGACAACAGTGCCAGTGATGGAGGGAGAGCCTGTCACCCTAAAAACTGGTGTTACCAAACAACAACGTGACAAGATGCTGTGGTATTTCAACGACACTCTCATTGCTCTGATCAATGGAGATCCCAGTAAGAGTTGTCTCTATGATGGTGAAGGAGGGATATTCAGCGGCAGACTGGATGTGGACTATGATACCGGATCTCTGACCATCGCAAACTTCACATCTGAACACGCTGGACGTTATGAAGCAAATTTCATCCAAAGCAAGAGCTCAGGCACCAGCCAAAGCTTGAACAGAAACAGCAAGTGTGACAGCACACAAATCACCAGAAAAACGAGGAACATTGGCGACACCGTAAAAGCATTCAGTGTTTCCGTCAATGGTGAGTCATTCTGACCTGACCTGTTAGTTAGTTTAGTATTTTAATACAAGTAGTACATTTTTTTTATTTATGAAAGTACACTTTGTAGTGTACTCGCAGTTTAAACTACTACACTAGTAGTTTACTGAAAGTATACTTGTAATTTTTCTTTAAGAGAACATAATATACTTATAGTTTACTATTTATATATAATTTTTGCACATTCAGAGTATACTACGTTTTTATTTAGGTATTCATTTTTTATACTTGAACTAGGCCTACCTTTAACTGTACCTAACTGTAAAAACATTTTATTATATTTTCATGGTATGCATCCTTTTTTCAACACTTGAACATTCGACACTTGAATGTGGGTAAGTTTCATAAAGAAAGGCAACAATTCAAAAAGTTGAGAAAATCGCATATCATTCAGTAACATTAGGCAGGTTTGATCTACATGCTGTTTGATGATTGCATTATTTTACATTTGCGTGAGCAATCTTCCATCCAGGGTTGCCAGGTCCCTGATATATTTCCAGCCCAATGACAGCTCAAAATGGAATGAAAACTGGTATAGATACTACCAGTCAAAAGTTTGGAAACTGTACCATTTTGATTGTTTTTGAAAGAACTCTCTTCTGCTTTTACAATTTAAAATAACTTTTTTCTATTTGAATATATTTTAAAAAGTAATTTATTCCAGTCTTCAGTGTCACGTGATCCTTCAGAAATCATTATAATATGATGATTTGATGCTCAACAAATGTTTATGATTATTATCAGTGTTGAAAATGTTTTTTCAGGATTATTTAATTGAATAGAAAGCTCAAAAGAACAGCAGTACAATGGTAGTACAATGTTACAAAAGCTTTCTATTTCAGATAAATACTGTTCTTTTGAACTTTCTATTCATCAAAGAATTCTAAAATAAATAATTACATTAGATCATGGAAACATTTTTGAATAAGAGAAAATACGAGACTGACAATGAGGAGTGCACCCAGACCATTCATGAAAACCAAGCTGCAGAAGTGACTTGATCTCAACATGATGCACATTAACACAACTGTTCTGTCACTCGTTCCCTCTACCCTTTATATGCCCAGCTGTGTCTATCCCTTGTTGTCAGTTTTGATCACTTCATGTCGCATGAATGTTACATGTCTGTACTGTGTTTTTGCTCTGTGCCTTACCTGTTTTGATTTTGTGCTCAGGACCCTTTTACCCCCAATTTCCACCGGCTGCGTTACGGCTCTGTCACGGCGGCGGAGTCAATAGGTTTCCATTAAAGTCAATGAGTGTATTTCCACTGAATGCGTCATGTGGCGTTCACACCGGACGCGATTCGCGCGAATAATTTGCGCTAATCGCGCGAAGGTGGACGCTTGAACATTTTGAGTTCACTCACTTCATTCGCGCGTGTAATTCGCGCGAATCGCGCAAATCTCGCCGCCTCAATCGCGCGAATCGCGCCGCAGAATGCCATTTCGCGTCTCTGCATTGACTTAACATGTAAATCACTCGCGCGAATCGCGTCCGGTGTGAACGCAACATTACAGCTGCGTTCCGACTCCGGCGATCCGCAGCCCTCCGCATCAAATACGCAGAGCTTCTATTTTTGCCGGATGCCGGAGCGCTCCGCAGCACTACAGGGCAGAGTACGCAGGACAGGAAGTCGAGTGACAAAACAGAACAGCCAGAAACAAAATAAAAGATCCGTTTAATTTTCAAAATAAAATACACCGCGCTCATATTTCCCTACACTACACCTTGAAAACGTCATAATGGGCGGAGACAGGCTTGTTTTAACCCCGTTGACACGATGGATGAAGAAATGCTGATTATTGAGGTACAGAATCAACCCATCATCTATGACCCCTCACATCCTTTTTATAAGGACAACATTAAAAAGGATGCGGCGTGGAAAACTATAGCAGAAGTGATTGGTGTGGATGGTAAGTCACTATTTTTGTCCAAGAAATAAAGATAGAAAGCAAATAGCTAGTTATGTACTCGTAATGAGGAGTTATATAGCTATACAGGTTAAATATCGCGCGATCACACCAGAATTCGCGAGGTTACATGGGGCCTCGTGACGTCAGCTGTCAGTCATGACCGCAGCCGTTCCGCAACAAATCCGGACCTGGTGGGTATTGACGGACGACGGAACACGGAGCTGTCACGCAGCGGAGCCGTTCCGCAGCCGTAACGCAGCCGGTGGAAATTGGGGGTTAGAAGAGGAATCAGGGCTGAACGCAGCCCTAGTTTCTAGCTTGTTCCTTGTTTGCCTTATTTAGTCCACCTGTTGTCTAATTATCTCATTAGTCCCTCGTTTGCTTTACTACTCATAGCCCTTGGTTTCCTGAGTTTCTTTGTCCGTTCTCATCAATGTATATGGGGTGTGTCTCATTCAGTTCCTTAGCTCCCAAGCTCGTGAATCAGTATATAGTGTACACGCGGTCGGGCACTGGTAAGGACAGTAAAGGACGCTGGCTCACTACACATTGTGACTCTATTTCCGGCGACGTGACAACATCCACAGTGTACAACATCATTACTGGTATTTATGAACAACAGCAGAGCTGATATCTTTCTGACATTACTTGAAATGTTATTTAAAGTACACACTCTAAAAAATGCTGGGTTAAAAATAACCCAAGTTGGGTTGAAAATGGACTAACCCAGCAATTGGGTTGTTTTAACCCAGGGGTTGGGTTAAATGTTTGCTTAAAACAACCCAATCGCTGGGTTAAAACAACCCAATCTCTGGGTTAGTCCATTTTCAACCCAACTTGGGTTATTTTTAACCCAGCATTTTTTAGAGTGCATTATGAGAAATACTGTGCTTGTTACATATACGTGCAAAATTTCAGCCTTAAATAAATTATAAATGTTAGCTAGATTGTGTTCATTACCTCTCTAAATATAATAAAATGATGGGTTTCTGTTTTTAAAAACACATATCGCGTGTCGTTACGGGTCATTATGTGTAGTGAGTTGGCTCACGTGATTTGAGTTTCGTGCTTCAGAACTTCCGTTAAGGGAGCTTAGTGAGCATCGATGCACCATTGGGTTTTGCGGTGCATTGTGGGACTTTTTAGGGAGCGAACATTTCGGGTGCACTGAAAGGATTCTGCAATTGAGACAGCCCTTAAAATGGACGACTCCCTGATCAGTGCCCTGGCTACTGAACTAGGGAGCTGATTGAGACGCACCCATAGTGTTTTCTCCCGAGCATCTCCTTTGAGTTTGTTTATTAAAAGTAATCCTACATACTCCTCGTCTTTGTGAGCTTTGTTACCACGTTATGTGAAGCAGCAATGCAACTAATATTTGTATTGAGACACTGCAGGGAGTTTGTTCCCTGTTTTTAAAGTTTTTGCTGCAGCTAAAAATGACAATAATAGCTTTTTTTAAATAATAATAATAATTGTTGTATGTTTTTTAACTTTTCTTTGTTATTTTTTCTTGTGTTTTCCAGCATCTGTGTCTGATATGCCCAATAAGATGAGAAATAAACAAGGGTCTGACCAAGAGTGTATGTTTCTCCTCCCTTTCTTTTTGAACAGACTGCACCATGTATATTACTGTTTACAGTGAGGAAAATAAGTATTTGAACACCCTGCTATTTTGCAAGTTCTCCCACTTAGAAATCATGGAGGGGTCTGAAATTGTCATCGTAGGTGCATGTCCACTGTGAGAGACATAATCTAAAAAAAAAAGAAATCACAATGTATGATTTTTTTTTACTATTTATTTGTATGATAC
Organism: Romanogobio albipinnatus; assembly: GCA_023566225.1. NCBI lineage: Eukaryota > Metazoa > Chordata > Actinopteri > Cypriniformes > Gobionidae > Romanogobio > Romanogobio albipinnatus. Next base: position 34,516,157 of record CM042263.1, read on the forward strand.
AGCTGCAAATAAGTATTTGAACACCTGAGAAAATCAATGTTAATATTTGGTACAGTAGCCTTTGTTTGCAATTACAGAGGTCAAATGTTTCCTGTAGTTTTTCAGCAGGTTTGCACACACTGCAGGAGGGATTTTGGCCCACTCCTCCACACAGATCTTCTCTAGATCAGTCAGGTTTCTGGCCTGTCACTGAGAAACACGGAGTTTGAGCTCCCTCCAAAGATTCTCTATTGGGTTTAGGTCTGGAGACTGGCTAGGCCACGCCAGAACCTTGATATGCTTCTTACAGAGCCACTCCTTGGTTATCCTGGCTGTGTGCTTCGGGTCATTGTCATGTTGGAAGACCCAGCCTCGACCCATCTTCAATGCTCTGAGGGAAGGAGGTTGTTCCCCAAAATCTCACAATACATGGCCCCGGTCATCCTCTCCTTAATACAGTGCAGTCGCCCTTTCCCATGTGCAGAAAAACACCCCCAAAGCATGATGCTACCACCCCCATGCTTCACAGTAGGGATGGTGTTCTTGGGATGGTACTCATCATTCTTCTTCCTCCAAACATGTTTAGTGGAATTATGACCAAAAAGTTCTATTTTGGTCTCATCTGACCACATGACTTTCTCCACTGACTCCTCTGGATCATCCAAATGGTCATTGGCAAACTTAAGACGGGCCTTGACATGTGCTGGTTTAAGCAGGGGAACCTTCCGTGCCATGCGTGATTTCAAACCATGACGTCTTAGTGTATTACCAACAGTAACCTTGGAAACGGTGGTCCCAGCTCTTTTTTTAGGTCATTGACCAGCTCCTCCCGTGTAGTTCTGGGCTGATTTCTCACCTTTCTTAGGATCATTGAGACCGCACGAGGTGAGATCTTGCATGGAGCCCCAGTCCGAGGGAGATTGACAGTCATGTTTAGCTTCTTCCATTTTCGAATGATTGCTCCAACAGTGGACCTTTTTTCACCAAGCTGCTTGGCAATTTCCCCGTAGCCCTTTCCAGCCTTGTGGAGGTGTAATTTTGTCTCTAGTGTCTTTGGACTGCTCTTTGGTCTTGGCCATGTTAGTAGTTGGATTCTTACTGATTGTATGGGGTGGACAGGTGTCTTTATGCAGCTAATGACCTCAAACAGGTGCATCTAATTTAGGATAATAAATGGAGTGGAGGTGGACATTTTAAAGGCAGACTAACAGGTCTTTGAGGGTCAGAATTCTAGCTGATAGACAGGTGTTCAAATACTTATTTGCAGCTGTATCATACAAATAAATAGTTAAAAAATCATATATTGTGATTTCTGGATTTTTCTTTTTAGATTATGTCTCTCACAGTGAACATGCACGTACGATGACAATTTCAGACCCCTCCATGATTTCCAAGTGGGAGAACTTGCAAAATAGCAGGGTGTTCAAATACTTATTTTCCTCACTGTATCTAAAAAAAGTCAGTAGGGGCATCTTCCTCTATATCCCCCTACTGACTTTTTTTACAGGACTCATAAACATGTCTTTTGAGATGTCAAAATTGTTGTTCAGCTTTTCTGTGTAAGCATGAACATAAGCACTTAGATTTGAAAAGCACCAAGTGTGAAAACAACAAGGCAGGAAAATAGCATGGAGTAATCCCTATATTTTAAAAGAAGATGGGCATTTCACCATTTTAGTCCTCTAAAAGTGTCTAAATACACTATATTGCCAAACGTTTTGGGACGCCTGTCTTTAGATGCACATGAACGTTAATGACATCCCATTCTTAATCCGTAGGGTTTATGGAGTTGGCCAACCCTTTGCAGCTATAACGGCTTCAATTCATCTGGGAAGGCTTTCCACAAGTTTTAGGAGTGTGTTTATGGGAATTTTTGACCATTCTTCTAGAAGCGCATTTGTGAGATCAGGCACTGATGTTGGACGAGAAGGCCTGGCTCACAGTCTCCGCTCTAATTCATCCCAAAGGTGTTCTATCGGGTTGAGGTCAGGACTCTGTGCAGGCCAATCAAGTTCCTCCACACCATACTCGCTCATCCATGTCTTTATGGACCGACGCTTTGTGAAGCATTAAGAGTTCCTTTCACAGGCACTAAGTGGCCACGCCCAACCCCTGAAAAACAATCCCACACCATAATCCCCCCTCCACCAAACTTTACACTTGACACAATGCAGTCAGGCAAGTGCCGTTCTCCTGGCAACCGCCAAACCCAGACACATCCATCGGATTGCCAGACAGAGAAGCGTGATTGGTCACTCCAGAGAACACATCTCCACTGCTCTAGAGTCCAGTGGCGGCATGCTTTACCCCACGCTTTGCGCTTGGTGATGTAAGGCTTGGATGAGCTGCTCGGCCATGGAAACTCATTGCATGAAGCACTCTACACACTGTTCTAGAGCTAATCTGAAGGCCACATGAAGTTTGGAGGTCTGTAGCTATTGACTCTGCAGAAAGTTGGCGACTTCTGTGTACTGTGAACCTCAGCATGTGCTGACCCCGCTCTGTGATTTTACATGGCCTACCACTTCATGGCTGAGTTGCTGTTGTTCCCAATTGCTTCCACTTTGTTATAATACCACTAACAGTTGACGTGGAATATTTAGTAGTGAGGAAATGTCACGAATGGACTTATTGCACAGGTGGCAACCAATCACGGTACCACGCTTGAGTTCACTGAGCTCCTGAGAGCGACCCATTCTTTCACAAATGTTTGTAGAAGCGTCTGCATGCCTAGTGCTTGATACACCTGTGGCCAGGGAAGTGATTCCCACACCTGAATTCAATGATTTGGAGGGGTGTCTCAATACTTTTGGCAAATATAGTGTACTAGAGAATATTAATATGGAATGAACACACTGTGACCGATTCACTCTCTTCAGCTCTTCCAGGTTCAGGTCCGTCTTCAGTTAAAGGTCTGCCTGTAGGAACAGTTGTTGCTGTTCTGCTGGTGGTTGCGGTTGCAGTTGCAGTTGCTGGTCTGATTTCCTATCATCGCAGGAGATCGAGAAATGGCAAGTATTACCTACAGATACAGCTACATTGAGAGGAAAACAACATGTGTTATGCAAAATGTGTTTAATTTTGTGTGTGTATGTGTGTTTGTTTCAAAGCAGACATGGAGAAAAACAAGCAAGTGCTTTTATTGAAAGTCTAAGTTTGAGGTAAGATACCATACTATTGTAAAGAAATCTGAATTTACATCAGAAATATATACAATATGGTGCAAATGAAATGTCTTAGGCATGTCAGAGCCTTTGCCTTAAATGTTTAGGACAGTTATTTATATCATTTAGTGCAGTGGTTTTCCATCCTGGTCCTGGGGACCCAGCGCTCTGCACATTCTGTACGCCTCGTTTCTGACATGTTCGATGCAGTTCATCAAGATCTCTCCTACTGATCTGACGATGTGAATCAGTTGTATTGAATAAGGGAGATAACCCTGTATCACATGAAATACGTTCTGAGGAAACTATTTTGCAAATCGCAATTACGTTACATGCCAACATATAAGCAGTGCTATTACGTTGGTCCTTAACCTAATATAAGCAGTGCTATTACGTTGGTCCTTAACCTAATATAGCCAATTTATTGCAGTGCTATTAAGTTTGTCCTGAACATAATACATCCAAAGCAGGTTTCTTTACACACGTAGCAGCTATTGCTGTTCATTTTGCTTTAATTATTTACTCCCTTTTTTCTCATCGGGCTACAAAATATTATCTATGCCAGGGGGAGTCAAATGGCGGCACCCAGATCATTTTTATCTGGCCCTCCAACTGGTTTTTGATGTTTAAAACCCCTCGCGATCTGATATCAAAGTCCCCGCAAAGGTTTAGCGCTTTCAGCGGTGAGTTTAGCAACGCACGTGATCATTCAGCGTTTAACAACGCACGTGATCATTCAGCGGTGAGTTTAACAACGCAGCGGTGAATTTAACAACACTCAACTGCAGGTAAAACGGCATTCAGAGGTGAGTTTGACCAGAGCAACCCTCAACTGCAGGCAAAACGACATTAAAAGGTGAATGTAACAACGCTCTAAGACGCTTGAAAGTAAGCAGTTTAGCGTTTTCTATAAAAGTATAGCTTTCTGCACCAAATGTGCAGCTTACGTTATTAAATTCAAGTTTAAGTAGCCTATTAGGCTAACGTTATAGCTCACAACTAGGGCTGGGCGATATGGACAAAAAGTCATATCCCGATATATTTAGGCTGAATATCGATATACGATATATATCCCGATATTTTTTCCGCAAAGTGAGAGCAAATGTTCAGTCAAAGTCAAAGCCAAATATGACGTCATAAGTAGTTTTATTGAAACCGGCCATTTCAGTGAACAGTTGCAAAATCAAATGAATAAATAGTAAACAGGTTTCTTCACCTGGTTCATAATTAAATGCTCAGCTGTTCAAATAACAATAAAATGTAAAAAAAAATACTGTATAACAATAGGACAGGAGTACCTTTTTTTTTTTAAATCAAAGCTCCATAAGGTGCACATTTAAATAAAAATAAAATAAAAATAAAAAATAGCCTATAAAATAAAATAGGCCAATCTTTTTCCGAAATAAATATATTTATATGAGAAAAGTACAATATATAAAAAAAATTGTTTTACAACTATAAATGGCTTATTAAAATCCAATAACAGATTTTATTCTCCTTTCTAACAAATCCACAGATGCAAATAATGAACATTACAAAAGAATATGACAAACCCTAGTAACTTATGGGCAGCATTTACATATAAAGAAAGAACAAAATAAAGTGCTCAGTTTAAGAACTTTTTTTTTTAAAACATCAGCTTGAGATGACCTTTTCCTTTTTGTTAACTCAATTTCTTATCTGAACAGTCTCAACCAGTTGCACAAGAAACAGATTATCAACTCAATAAACACATCAATAAATAAATACATCAATGCATCACTAATTCTTATCTAATAACGGAAACCTAATAAATATGGTTCTGAAATCTACCATTCTGTATTGTAAATGATTTTACATTTAGCACTTTAAGTTTTGTGTTTTATTAATCTATTTAATCTTTATTTAACAATACATACTGCATTTCAACGGACACCTGGCCAAGACAGCAGCATAAAACGCAAAGTTGCAGACAGACACACAAAGGAAAATAAGGAAAAACTAACATTTTAATGTTTTTGATTAAAGTAAAATATCTGAAAACTCCTTACAACACTGCACTCACCAATAGCCAAGTGCAGTCTGTGACCGAAGCACTGCATCCTCAGCCACTCGTTCAGCTCAACCGCTTTGACGATGTTGCTCCCGTTGTCAGTTGTTATAGCAACCAGATACTTTTCTTGGAGTTTCCAGCTTGCAATTGCGTCCTGCAGGGCCTCAGCTATGTGCTCACCGGTGTGATCCTGGGGGAAATAACTTGTTTGCAGACACGCTGTTTTCATCTCCCAGTCTTGAATGAAGTGAACTGTCACGCTCATGTAAGGCTCACACGTCCTACTCGACCACATATCGCTGGTCAACGCAAAATGGGTCACGTTAGCGAGCCGGTTAGCAAGGCTCTGTCTGATTTCAGAGTACATTTGTGGCAATGCTTCTCGTGCAAAGTAGTTGCGACTGGGAAGCTCATATCTCGGGTCCATAGTTTTCAGTAGCTTTTGGAATCCGACTTGTTCCACAGTTGCAATGGGGACCATATCTTTAGCAATGTGATAGGACACCGCTTTAGTTATAGTACACCACTTGACACTTTTCTTTTCATAAGGCACATTGCGGGAAAATGAAGTTTGCAGTGAGCTTTGTGTCGGGGCTGGAGCTTTCTCGGGTTGTCGATGACTTGCGGCTGTGGCTTCTGCAGCGCGCAGTTTCAAAGACTCTTCGTACTGCAGTTTGTGCCACTGTTTTAGGTGGTGAAAAAGATTTGTAGTGCTTCCACCCCTGGCTGTAACTTGTTTATTGCACTCCCTACAAATAATGTGATGTTGTTGCTCATCTGAAACTTTGAATCCGAACCATCTCCAAATTACTGAGCCACTGCTTTTTCTTTTACTAACCAATTCCTCCGCGCGCTCTGCAGACGTAGTTGCTTCCTCCATGTTTGTTGAAGTGCCTGTTGAAGTGCTCTGTGCCTGCCCCCTCCCCCCTCCCCCCCTCGAAGAGGAGGGGCGGTGGTGCGGGGAGCAGCGCAAATTTGAACTATATCGATATATGCGATATGGTCTAATTCCATATCGCGTCTAAAAATATATCGATATATTTTTTTATATCGATATATCGCCCAGCCCTACTCACAACTATTATCCAACATTATAAATGTATTAAATATATTTATTTATTAATTTATTTTAAGTTCTGCTGTGGCTTTGTTTGGGAATTTTTTTTATATTAAAATAAATGGGGAATTTATATATATATAAATCCCTATACTTGCATTTATTAACTGATTGTCAAATTTTGTTATAAATTGTAATTAACAATATTAACTTGTTTTTTCACTGTATAAAACGAATATCACATTCAATCTAGCCCATTCTGGCAACACAGATTAAGAGAATACTGGTGTGAAATGTTCAATTCAGTTTTTTTCCTCTTTTTTTCTTTAGGTCCCTCAAATTTGGCAGCTTCAAAGCACCACAGACACACACAAAGGCACTTTTAAAAGCCACGCCCATCTTGTTACTCTGTACTAGTGATGGAAATTTCGATTCTTTCAAGAGATTCGTTCATTTTCAGTTCGTTCATCAAAATGATTCGTTCACTGATATGTTCAGTGACCATTTTTTTTATATATTCCATAAATATCCCAGCAGGTGGCAAAAAGAGTGTCTTATGCGTTATTTCTTAAGTCAACGAACGTATTTACTTACAAAAAAAATTATTTGGCTTTATTAAAATGTGTGCATAATCTATCATTAAATAAAATAAGTCTAAATAAGTGGTTTAGATGACCAAAGCACAAAGGTTTTCTTGCATGATTAACATTTAATTGTTTGGTCAGACATTTACACATTCATATATCTGGGATTATGGTAAACGAGTCTGTACTCATCAGTCAGTCTCTCTCTCTCTCTCTCTCTCTCTATAATATTTTCAAAACTCCGACAAGAATTGATGTCATGGCAACGCGTAATGATGCAGTTGTGGAAACGCGTGCATTTCCCCCTTGACGTACGTGAAGCAAATAGCATTGAATTTTAGGCTAACTACTTGCATTTTCATTCAACAGCTTGGATGTAAACCCAAAACTATATTAGACAATATGGAGAAAAACTGTTAATTTCGTTTTTAAAGTGATAATAAAGAATATGTTTCATTTCATGTTAGATGTGAGATTTTGAATAGGCTATTCTTTTAGATCTATTCATGGGACCTATATGCAACGTTTGATTACGTTCTGCAACTTTAGTATATAATTGCATCCAAATATATCATGTATTGGTTAAACCTAAAAATATGATTAGGCCCTATTATTCATCATGGGACGACATGACTACAGTCAAACCTGTATATTTCATGATACAATTTATTTCATTTTTGATCAGCTAATATACAGTTTTTAGGACGTGAATTTGCGGAGCACACATGTATCCCTGATCCAACCTTTACTGTCATTGGATCCAACAAACGTGTGTGTCAATGAGTTGTGTGCGCACTTACTCTTCTTCGTTTGTTGATTACAATAGTCCAGACAACCCTCCGACAAACAGCGCCCCGTGCTGTGTCTGCAACCACTGCGTACTTTTGTCACTACTAGAATGTTGTGCAGATACAGATTGTCCGAAATAAATACATGACTAAAGTAAACCCATTTAATTTAACTGTATTATATTACTCAAAATCTAGACTGCAATTTAAAAAAAAAGAGAAACATTATGTAATGTGTACACATAATAATGCTTCCAAATCTGACCTTTTGTTACTAGACATTTAGATTTGACTTAAGTCAAAACAAAGCATAACACCGTATACAGGCCTTTGTTCTTTTGATACTTATATTATGACCTCAACACTTATGCACAAAGATATATTTATTAATGGCTATACAGAGTAAATGTCCAGTATAATGAACCATATTACGCTCATTAAAAAATGGAAAATGAACAAATGAATTATATTCTTTTTTATTTACACTGATTAAAATTACAAAAATTACACTTTATTTAAAATGGGTTCCTTAATCAAAATAAATATACATTTAAAAGATAGAACATCCGAAAACAAATAAAATAGATTACCAGTTCCACAAAACCAGTTCCACAATATTTCATTGCTACCGTCTGGTCTGGTACATATTTAGACCTGGCTCACCAGGTGAGTGCAATTAAAGACATAGAACAGAAACTCAGCAGGCTTTATCTTTACAGTGTAGAAACAGACCACATTCCCAAAGTTGCTGGTACCAATCCCTAGAGCTGAACATAGAGACTACCATATTTCCCGGACTATATGTCGCACAAAAGTTTAAGTTGCACTCAGCAAAATAAATTAAAATAGTACCTGAGCAGCAACGAACACACCAGTAAGCTAAGAAACCCACAAACCATAACTCAACTGACTACAGTACACTGTATGACCCTGCTTCTCTGATGAACTCCAACATCTCAAAGGCAGGACAAAGGCTCCCAACTGTTCTTCCATTTGGTCCCACTGTTTCAAAAGAGAGTAAGAAATCATGAGAAAATTCAGCAACTGTTTTAATCTGTCTTATTCACTATCCTATTTCCTATCCACTGCATATTCAATGTAATTTTCACAGCTGCTATAAACTATATCAGTGCTGCTAAATCTGTACAGTGCCATTTGTGTATAAAAGCCATAAAATCCAATAGCACTGTGTATACAATTTTGAATTCAGTGCATTCTTACCACAGTAATTTGGACATATTCATATTTCTTTAGCATTATATAGATGTATTCTGCTACTTTTGTTTTATTATTCTACTACAAAGATTTGTATCAACCGAGAAAGAAAACATAACCAAGGATTGAAAAAGTTGACAGTATTGAAAATGCAAAAAAAATAAAAAAATTCCTTTGAAAATTCAGTTCACTCTGTACTATACTGAAAACACATTATTAACAAATTACATGTCTTTGAGTATTTCATTTATTTTAGAAAATGACTGCAACACAGTCAAAATATTTGCGACTGTTTACCACTGTTTTATGTAACATCACCTTTTCTTTTAATAACATTTAATAAGCTTTTGGGAAGTAAAGATGCCAGTTGGTTCAGTTTAGCAAGAACACTTTTGCCCATTCTATTATACATGTCCTCTGGTGAGTTTTTAATCCAAGCAGACTGTGGTTTGTCATTGTCCTGCTGGAAAATGCAAGGACTAGTGTGCTAGCAAAATTACTGTGAAACCAAAAAAACGTATGTATAATGTCAAATGTAACAAATGTACTAAAACACAAATGTTAGTCCAGACTTTTAGGTGTGAAACAGCCCTGAGACGTTTTCACTACTCCAGAGCCCAGCGGGAGTGTGCTTCCCTATCTTATGCCAAAGTTTGCAACCAATTATATTTTTACTAATACTGTGAGACCGTAATACCGTGATCTTTTTCTAACGGTTATCATACTGTGAACATCTCAAACCGTTACACCCCTACTTCTTTTTATTTAACCAGGTGAGCTTTTAGAGAGCACATTCTCAATAGAAATGGCGACCTGGCCAAGATAAAGCAAAAGGAGCAGGATGACAAAGAAGTTACACATGAAATTACACACAATTACACATTAATTGCACGGAGGGATAGAAAAAGAAAGAAATACAGATAAGATACAGGATGAGAGGGCAACACATAAAGGTGTAGGTATATGTACAATTATTGCAGCACAATCAAACAGAGAGGTAGAAGAAGTGGGTGAATAAAGTGACAAGGCAACTACCTTAGTAGTAAACTAACACTGGGCGTAATTGTCCAAGTCAAATGTAGTGCAAATGGCATATACAATGAACAGGCAGAAGCTCTAATAGACTCCTTAGGAAATAAAAAAAAAGTACTGACTGCTGAGTATTGTTAATCACAACTTTTGTCAGCCAGGAGCTAGTAGGAAAGTACCTGAGCATTAGGAGAAGGTTGCAGAGTTTTATGGTTAGTGATCTAGTACATTATTTATCCTCACTCAGTCTTCATCGGATGAATCAATGTCATCATGGAGGTAAGGAAATTCCTCACAAACTGCTTCTCCATCTTCCTCATCAATTGAGAGAACACTTGGATCCACCACAATCTGCCTGTGATAAAGTGAACACAGGTTCAATTGAAATGATAAATATCTTGCATCCTCACTTTCTTAGTCCTGTTGAGCTCATAAAATGACACCATTTTAGCAACTAAATATTTTACTTTGTAACTTTCACACAATGCAATACCAAAAGTATGTCTACAAAGAAAGATTAAGCTATTTTACAAGGTACAGTACAAGACAGGGACCGAACATGAGCACCCACCTATATTTTGACTTCACCTCACTCATTTGATGTTGTAGGTCACTCAATCTTGCCAACATAATGCAGCACAGTCCCTCGTATGCCTCCACAGACATGTTAGTAGGACAGACTTAAAACGTTTTAAGATTGGTTAGGGGCAAATGTATCCTACTGCAGCTTTTTACAGACACATACAATGTCCATATTTCTGTCCTGATGATCTTTGCTAGGTCAATGTATCAGCATTAATGCCAGTCATTAGCTCATTCATTGAATATGGCTACATATATCTTACTTAAAGGTGCTGTATGTAGCTTTTTTACCAAAACGAATCCTTTTTTTATTGCCTGTGTGTGAAGGGGTTGTAATCTCACATTAAAATTATCCACTTTGCGGGTTTTGCTATAACCTATGAAAGCAAGTATTCTTATTTTTATGTGAAGGTCCCGGGTCAGATTTACCGCCAGTGACGTCATCTGCATGCGCGCTCCCGAGCCTCTCGACTCGTCTAGCCTACTGACTTTGCACTCAACAGAGTCGACACTGCAACTTATGACATGGACTTATGACTTATGCAACTTATGACATGTCTGATAACACTAAGAAACGAACTGCGCCCAGCAAAACACCGACTCCAACACAAACTCCACATATTGATAAAAAAAAAGAAAAGTTTTTTTCTGCTGAAGCTCGTAAGGCCAGACGTGAATCAGATGAACTTCGGGTGAAAAACACGGATCAACATTAGCAGGGCATTTGAATCATGGAGAAACCTTATCTACAAACCTAGAATGTACATTTCCTGAAGAAAGTGTGAAGTGGTGCTTGCAGTGGCAAAATTCGGCACGGTTGATAGGGTTCCATACTTATCATGGTAACATTACATGGAGCATTAGTTCAACGTCAAGCTGATAAAAGTAGCCTATTATTGTAACGTTGCAGTTGGAGTTTACCTGAGTTTCCAGCATGTTGTGTGGGATGCTTTATGTGTTGCGTCTCAGTCTGGCCGGTACACACAGTGCTCGCTCATAAATTTGAGCACGCGTGAGCACGCGCTTGTAAACTTATTGATTGCAATCTGAAAAACTACATACAGCTCCTTTAAGTAATTATATGCATATATTGCATGTATATGCATGTATTTTTTTAGACCAAATGGCATGAAAAAGAAAGACCTGTTAGTGTTTACTCCACAAACCTGTCAAATTATACAGTATCTCAGAGACAGTAATGAATACTTACTCCCTTCTTTTAAGTCACCTCTGACCAACTTTATATCTTCACCTAATGTCTTGGAGACACCAGCCAGGAACTGCCAGTGTTGTTTCATCTCTTTAATGAGAATAGTCTTTTCTTCTTTTAAACGAGACAACAGCATTATCTTGTCAAACACAATCTTCTTTTGTCTCAAGGGCACAGTGGATTCTGTAAAGATAAATACTGGTAAAAGCAAAAAAGACAAAAAAGATTGACGACAGTAAAAGGCCTTGCAATGTGATATAAAACTACATACCGTATTTTCCGGACTATAAGTCGCACCGGAGTATAAGTCGCACTTATATTTCAAGGCCCTTTAAATAAACACTTTACTGGTCACCAAAGGCATGGTTATAATTTTATGCTTGTCTACTTACAACTTAGATGTTTAAATATGTTCATTGATATTTAGTAGTTAAAATTAGTGTTTTCCCGAGTGCCAATATAGAATAGACCAGCCAGACGAGTAAAAAAACTGTGACCGTAAAATACGGTAATAGTGGTAAACAGATGCACTACAAGTCATTTGTCCCAAGCCATTTAGCATTTTAAATGCTTATGTCACAAAAGTGATGTATCACTCTAAAATGCATTTGAAGTTAATTTGTGAAGTTGGTTAATTATCTTTAGGTTACTATGTAATTGTTTGTGGTTCAAGTTCTGTTACAAACTTTGTCAGCACATTTGAATTTAAAAAAACTAGGATCACTATATTCTCAATAATAAAAAAAGCAAATAAAACGAGTTATTTAAGGAAAACTATTGTCTACCATGCCCCTCACTCTAGGAATGATTTACAGAGAGAACTCTCTGAGAACTCTCTGAGATGAAAGGAACAAAGATTGATACTTTGGTTCCTTTAGGGCATTTTAAATCCATGCCACATTAGAGCAGAAACTCTCGCCAAAATTTAACCTATAATGTTTTTTTTAAATGTATTCGAGTCAACCGTTTCATTAATAGCATAATTAGGATGTAAAAGCCACGTTTAAGATTTATTGTAGTCTCAGTGGGTCTCATTCATGAAACACGAGCAGAACAAATTTGTGTAAATCGTGTGTAAAGAGGTTCTGGCGTAAATTTTCGGATTCATTAAAATGTTCGTATTTTCCAAATGTTAGTTGGTACGAACAAAATCTACACCTGCTCCCAGCCACGCGTAAATAGTGCGTTTACATCCGAACGTTTTGCTCATTAATAAGCTGCATTTTAATTCACCTTAATCGGGTAAATATGTACACAGCATTTTGAAAAAATATTATATATAGTAATTACATACGTTTTTTCTTTATTACGAGAGCCAGTAATAGCATCTGCAAACGGAACACAAGTCCGCAAGTCTTATATATATATATATATATCCAAGCTGTTTATTTTTTTTAATTTTTTTACAAGTCCGCAAGTCACAAGTGTTGCAGTCAAGCTTCATGTCGAATCATTTTCTTTTCACTTCTGTTCTGGGACTGTTCGATTAACAGATGAAACTCCATTAACTGCATCTGTAATATTCTGCCAAGCATTTTTACCTAAAGCATTTAGGTAAAAGCATTATTACCTAAAAAATCCTTTTTTTTAGGACCTGATAGGCCTACCACGTACGCTTGAAAATAAAATGTGGCGTTTTGAATGAACTTCTGATAATAAAACATTTCTGCATCTGAGAAATTTCTCTTCTTCATTCGCTTTTGAGAAGACATGTTGAAATCCTTCGTTTCGTGTCATAATTTGATGCCCATATTAAGTTGTCAGTCGGTTTTAATGGGCGGGATTTATGGTAATTGAGAGAACGAGCGTGCACGCGCGTCCCATTTACGACTGATTGGAATTCATTAACCCACACACACATTTCACTATCATATCTGACGTTTACAAAGTATTTGTGAATCAGGAGAAGAATTTTCGGGAATGTCTCTTTACGTGCAAATCACTCACATATTTACTCGTATATTTACGAATGTTTCATGAATGAGACCCAATGTTCGATCAAATGGCCGTTTGAATTGAAGTGATATGGGCATTTCTATGATGGCATCAAAACTGCTATTCCTAAAACACTAAAAAGGCTCAACATAACATTAAACTTTTCTCTAAGTATCACCAGGGGCTCTACACATGAACTAAAGCATTGAGAACATTGTTTGTGTACACAGAGTTTACTAAAAATAAATGTTTTTAACAACTCAACGTAGCGGTTTTTCTTTCCAGCCGCCTCTATGTTGACAGTCCAAAAGTGTCGATCTCCGAATGCAAATGAATAGACTCCATATTAGGAACTACAAGGTCAATATTGTTTTTCACTAACGACACGACAAAACAACAAATTACCCATGCATTTATATGGAACTAAGCTTTAGGAGCTTTTTCATGTTTACTCTCTTCCCTGTTACTTTGCAATCAGAGATCGACACTTTTTGACTGGCAAAATGGCAGACACCGGAATCACGAACTGCAAAAATAATTTTTACAAAACCTTGCATTTTTGTAAACTTTCTGAACACAAACAATGTTCTCAATGTTCCAGTTCATGTCTAGAGCCCCTGGTGATACTTTGAAAAAAGTTTCATGTTATGTTGAGCCTTTTTAGGGTTTTAGGAATAGCAATGTTTATGCCATCATAGCAATGACTATCACTTCAATTCAAACGGCTATTTGACCGAACAATGAGACTACAATAAATCTTAAACGTGGCTTTTACATCCAAATTATGCTATTAATGAAAAGGTTGACTCGAATCCATAAAAAAACAAAACACCATAGGTTACATTTTGGCGAAAGTTACACTTTAACCATTTTCTGTTGAATGTGCTGTAATTGTTAGTTATTCTTAATAATGTTTCTTGTAATTATATTTTACATATTCTGTCCACAAGGCTCAGCTGTAAAAGAGACCAAGGACTCAGTCTGATTCTCACTTTATAAATAAATGTAACATAAAACTAAACTACATGGAATCTAATTGTGCACTATTGTGGTAAGTGAAGACAAAGACAACTTAAATACTGCGTTGACAATAAAAATTCCTGTTCCAATCTCTACCTGTTTCCCAAGGCCATATTGAAAAGTCTTGTGCTAAAAGGGTGTCTGCTGGATCCACAGCCTCTGCATTTGAGACCAGAGCATTGTATGATGTTATGGCCTCTTCTAGTTTGCTCTTCTCTTTAGCAATGGCAGATCGCTTGCGTCGCCTGTCTTTGTTGCTGTCTACAAGGAGGTAACACATGAACACAGATTTCAGAAAAATATAATTTTAATAAAGTACACACATTATGACATTTCCATTCAGATTTATAGATTACTTTCTCAAGAAATGTGTAGGATCCTACAAAATGAATAAAAAAAAACCTCAATCACAAACCTGTCTCTCTGTACAACTCCATTTTCTTTTGGTGGATTTTAAGGACCAAGCCTTCCATTAGACGCTGCAGCCCCTGTGGATCATGTGAACTGATGGTACTCGGAGCTGTTTGCAAACAAAACGATAAGCGTAAAAACATAATATTCAAAAAGTTATAACATTCAAATTTCACAAATGGAAGGGCGTAGGAGAGGGTGGGGAAGGGGGGACATGATCCCTAGTGGCAGTTAATGTAGTCCCACCCAATAAAAACAACGATTGTTGAATAAAATGAGTCCCCCTCAATATCAAACTCATTCCTACACCCTTGCACACATGACATGATTTCTTTAGATTTAGTAACAAACTTACTTGATGCTGCCCACAATTGAACATCTGTGACCCACTGCTGAAGATCTTCACTTGTTTTGTTCAGGTGGGATTTGGTCATCTCAATCTCCCCTGCCACCTCAGCTGTTCTCTGTAATGTCTGTAACATACATGAAGTTATACTTATAATGCAAACAGTGTTGGGTCAAGTTCTTGAAAAGTTTATTTTAGTTCATTTTCTGAGTTCACAAGTTTTGGGAAGTCCCTAATAAAAGGTCTCATATTGTAACCTTTTTTTAATATTTTTTATGTTTTTATGTACTTATGAAGTTATATTTGCAGTTATAAGTAATCAAACACCAAGTAAATAGCGTTTTGCAAGCTCTTTTCTCAGTAGCTCTGCTAAAAACAGGTCGATTTTGGTCTGTCTAATTAATGTTCACGAGCCTTTCTTCTGATTTTCCGATTTGAAAGACGCACAATCAGGCAGCCACAGGGAACAAGCTGTAGTGTGTGTGCAGTGACTGAAGGAGGAGCCTATGCATTTGTGACATCTCAAAATGCAGGAATTCAAAACGGCTCGTTTTCAGGCACAGCTTCTAAATCTGTTCTAAATATAGGCAGTGTGCGTTTGTCTGACAATCGTCAGTGTAGACACTTAGAAGGTAAATACATAGCACCTAGACCTTCATTATGATAATAAAAGCCAGAAAATGTCGATTTTGACAATATGTGACATTTAAGACAAAATTATCAGGTATATGGAGTTAATATCTTACCGGTGACATTTTCTTTACTCTTTGTATTTGTTTTATAGGACACTGTTAAGATATGAACTCCATTTACCCGATTATTTTGTCTAAATTAGGGACTTCACACAACTTGTGAACTCAGAAAATTAACTAAAATGAACTTTTCAAGAACTTTACCCAACACTGAATGCAAAGGTTAATCTAAATTAGAATTAATAAACAAAAACATAATACCAAATGTACCTTAACATATCTTTGAGCAAGATAATTGTGAAGATTTAACTTTTTCCTTAGGTTCCATCCACGAACATGGATAGTGATCATATCTGTGCGTGCTGAGAAAAAAAAATTAACATGTCCATTTTAAATATTGCACATATTTAACAATGACTTTAATTAAACCCAACGACTCACCAGATTTGGTCATATATTTTGTTGTCAATGCAGCACGAGACATAAATGAATTGACTGCTTCCACTTCCTCCCCAACAGTCAAACCTGCATTAGTAGGAAATATAAAAAAATGTTAAGGAACAGATCCATCGGGGTACGAGTGGCATAGTGGTCAAAGTTGCTGCCAGGCAGAACAAATGATGTCATGATAGTCAGCAGTTCGAGCCTGACTATAGCTTCTCTGACTTTGCCAGGAACTCCAAAGTCCAGCAGAAACAATGCAACATTTAACATACAAGCGTGACGTGATAATGACACAACAACAGTACTAAGAGGGGCCCAAAAACATTATATACCATTGTAAATGTTAGCGATTTCCTTTAAAAGTGTAACTTAAATTACGATATGGACATTTAACCTGTCTATGAGAATAATCCAATGACAGGTTTATCAGTAGATACTCTAAAGCAGGGTTCTCAAACCGGTTCCACAGAGGGCCTAGTGTATGCTTATTTTTGGTCTTTCCCTTCAATTAGTGACCAATTAAGATCCTAACCAATTAGTGACCTACTCAGTCTGGTACAAGGTAAAAGAGAAAACCTGCATACACTAGGCCCTCAATGGAACAGGTTTGAGACCACTGCTCTAAAGTTAAAACTCACCAGCTCCCTCTTGGTTGCGGCCACCCCACTCCACCTGTTATGCATAATCATTGCAGCATTGTATCAAAATTACTCATATAATAATCATTATGTATTTAGAATTAAAAATAAATATATAATCAATACAATTACCTCACATTTGGTTGAATGACCTTTTGCATGCATAACTGATAAGAATGGTCGCATTTGCAAAAGATACTCTAGATCAGGAAAGGCCTCACACACTCTTTTTAAGTATGGGTAATATTTGCACATTACATCAGTGCAGACAAACTCAATCTTTTGTGTCTTGCCAAGCTCTTTTTGAAGATAAAGAGGGTATGCAAACACTTCTCCACGGTACATCTGTAGTCCTGTTACAAAAGAGTTAGTTCAGAATTCTAGTATAATCAAAGACAAGAAAGTCTTGGATAGCTTGGGTTCATCAGAGTGCTGAACCTACCATTCAAAAGAATGCAGTGTCTACAGACTGAAATCATCACACCCTCTTCATCAAGTTTGGATTGAGACTTCTTGTTAGACTCACTACCAGCTTTAAAGTGTGAGTTTCCACAAATGGGTCGGCCTGGTGACTAAGAGAATATTTTCACAAACAATTATTATTGTTGTTAAATCATCATCATAGATCATCATAGATGACCTGTAAGTTGTACATGATAAAATTGTCTCTTATGACTGAAGCATTAATTGATTATATTTTTCCATAACTTACAGTTTTGATTTTGTCTCTAAAGCTGCGTTCACACCGGACGCGATTCGCGCGAGTGATTTACATGTTAAGTCAATGCAGAGACGCGAAATGGCATTCTGCGGCGCGATTCGCGCGAATGAGGCGGCGAGATTCGCGCGATTGAGGCGGCGCGAATGACGCGAATTGAGCGTTTTGAACGCGCGATTCGCGCGAATCGCTCAAGTTGAAAAATCTGAACTCTGGCGGATATTTCGCGCCGCGTTAACCAATCACGAGCTTGCTCTAGTAGTGACGCATTTACAAGCGGAGGCAGAAATCCCAACAACAATGGAGGACAAGATAATGGTGGCCGTATGTGGAGACCCTGGAGCTGTACAATACATCATCCTATCACTACAGGAACAGGAATAAAAGGAATAAAAAGGATCTTGCTTGGAAGAAAGTGAGTTATTGTGAGCCAAGTGAGCCATTTCACAACGAGACAGGAGCAGAAAAAAAGAGCCAGAGCCAGCGGCAAATGTGAGAAGGACTAGCCGAGGGAAGGCGGGTCTCGCCGGGTACACGAGCGCTGAGCGCCGCCGATGCCTTGGATCTCACAACTCCGAAAACGCCAGATAAAATGCTCAAATAGGCACTCTTTTTATAAATTAACCACAGATTTGAGCTTTAAACAACTATATTATCGCCTGAAAAAGTCTTTGAACTACGTTTTGTCGCACATTAATAGTAGTATTTTTTACAAAAAAGCTCATATAGGCTCATATAGAGCAGAAGCCCCGCCCATGACGCGAATTCGCGTCTGGTGTGTAGTTGTCACACGCGTTTTTCACGCGCGATTCGCGCGAATTACACGCGCGAATGAAGCGAGTGAACTCAAAATGTTCAAGCGTCCATCTTCGCGCGATTAGCGCGAATTATTCGCGCGAATCGCGTCCGGTGTGAACGCCACATAAAGCTGCGTTCACACCGGACGCGATTCGCGCGAGTGATTTACATGTTAAGTCAATGCAGAGACGCGAAATGGCATTCTGCGGCGCGATTCGCGCGAATGAGGCGGCGAGATTCGCGCGATTGAGGCGGCGCGAATGACGCGAATTGAGCGTTTTGAACGCGCGAATCGCTCAAGTTGAAAAATCTGAACTCTGGCGGATATTTCGCGCCGCGTTAACCAATCACGAGCTTGCTCTAGTAGTGACGCATTTACAAGCGGAGGCAGAAATCCCAACAACAATGGAGGACAAGATAATGGTGGCCGTATGTGGAGACCCGGAGCTGTACAATACATCATCCTATCACTACAGGAACAGGAATAAAAGGAATAAAAAGGATCTTGCTTGGAAGAAAGTGAGTTATTGTGAGCCATTGTGAGCCAAGTGAGCCATTTCACAACGAGACAGGAGCAGAAAAAAAGAGCCAGAGCCAGCGGCAAATGTGAGAAGGACTAGCCGAGGGAAGGCGGGTCTCCCCGGGTACACAAGCGCTGAGCGCCGCCGATCCCCTGGACCTCACAACTCCGAAAACGCCAGATAAAATGCTCAAATAGGCACTCTTTTTATAAATTAACCACAGATTTGAGCTTTAAACAACTATATTATCGCCTGAAAAAGTCTTTAAACTACGTTTTGTCGCACATTAATAGTAGTATTTTTTACAAAATAACTCATATAGGCTCATATAGAGCAGAAGCCCCGCCCATGACGCGAATTCGCGTCTGGTGTGTAGTTGTCTCACACGCGTTTTTCACGCGCGAATGAAGCGAGTGAACTCAAAATGTTCAAGCGTCCACCTTCGCGCGATAAGCGCGAATTATTCGCGCAAATCGCGTCCGGTGTGAACGCCACATAATAGTTTGCAAAAACTCTGCAACCTCTTCATTTTTGGCAAAGAAGGTTCCGTCAAAATATGGATTTTCATTTATCCTACAAAAATACAAAAAACACTGAATGGACTGACAGGTTTAGGTTTTGTCTTTTAAAAGATAAATTACTTTGTTAACTTACCCGTTGCGATTAAACCTGTACATTTTCCTGTTCCCATCAAGAGACACTGCCACCATATCCTGACTGCAAGCTGGACAGGAGAAATAGTCATCTCCAAGAAGTGTTTCCATCTCATGTCTACAGTACGTCCATTCCAGAAAACTGCGCTGAAAACAGTCCACTGATATTGTACCAACCTAGAAAACATAAAATAAACTAGTTATGGTGAGAGTTGCTTAAGAAGTAACAGATACATTTTTGCACAGTACAACCTGACTTCTCCTAATCATGATTCCACAACATTTCCTTTCCTTGTACATCTAGCCACAACTTTCTTATTTATAAAACAAACCTTTATGTCAATGGCTATAACCCCCCTCACCCATTTATCGTCAACATTATTACATTTTGTTTAAATCTGACTTACTCTGCCAGAACGCATTGAGCGGCTTTGCAGCATTCTCACAAAGGCCTGTCTGGATAGGCCAGGTGCCGTGACTTTAAAGTCTTCAAAGGTACTGAACAGGTCGACAGTGTAAACTGTTTGAAACTCAATGGTTCCAGGCCAGTACCCATTTAATATAAGGTCTTTGACCTCAGGTGTCCACGATTTTAGGCAAGACTTACAGGTTACCAAAGGAAGGGAGAGATCATAGCGACCTGTTGGGTCAAACAGAGATATTCATCACAACCATACATTCAACTATACAAAGCCTTTGTACTTGCTTTACACATTTTATGTTGTAAGTTAAACAAAGGTAAGCACCATTAATATTTATGAAGATAATGGCACGACCAGCATTCACCGAAACATCCTCAGCACCACAACAGCAAATCTTGTTGGGCAAAGCGATCGGTAGGAGACAATCTGGAAAAACAGACATCAATATTAATTGTAACAGTTTACACTTGATATATAATGTAATCCAATCCATATAGCGGCCACATACCTTGCTCACTAACTACATGTTCACCAGTGCTGTCTTTTGTAACGATGCATTTCGGTGACATGGCTTTGTAAAAGCCTCCCACAAATGACTCCCTGTTGTGTAGAACATACTGGTGATGCACTGACACATCACAGTTACTGCAATACAGTTCTTTGGGGAGGCAGTCTCTGCATCGAATAACAGCCTTTTCCACATGACACTGTTGGCAAGCTTGTTGAGGTATCCTTCCGCTTGTTAACATGGCTTGTAAAAGATGTGGTCTTGCTTTTTGCCACTTTTCGTCACATAGTTCATGCCGCAAACCCCAGGTCCGTGTGTTGCAAGTTTCTGATAGATAAATGTCTGGGCTGTCTAAGCTCTCCTTGAGTTCTTGAATATTTTTGTCTTTAGAGGAGAGGGATAAATGGAGTTAAAGTATTTCACAGTTTTTTCCAGCCCTGTACTAAATGGCGTCAGCCATAGAATTGTCATATCCTGTAAAATACAAAATTAGTTATGTACATATATTGTATCTGACATTGTCTCTTACCAATCAATTGAAGTGTGTCCTCAAACCGTCGAGGTGAAGTGCCTGTGTAGGAATACATACAATAGGTACACAATACAATCAGCAAGAATACATGCAGTGCTAAAATGTACAACAGTTGTGCATGTTGTTAGTTATAAAAATTAATAATAGTACATTCTCACCATCTGTTGTATCAGCAATGTCTTCTGATGAATCTTCATATTGAGGTCGTGTCGACCTCATTCGACATTCAGATGTGACTGGACAATCATATGAAAACTTTAGAGATTGTCTAAAAATTCATGACAATTTAGAGGAATGCCGCTTATAATTCACATAACACATACCATCTCTTGAGGGAGTTCGATTCTCAATAGTCAATCGTCCCAACTGGTCCCTCTTTCTCCACCGCACTTTGTCAATGTTCTTGCTCTTACATTTGGCCTTACATGGATCCTTCTGGAATAAATGTATTGATTAATAAATTGCAGCTAAATGAAATTGTACTCATTGAATTGTATAGTCTACTATGCAAATAAATGGCAACAGTTATCATTTTTATAATTGCATCCGTTTTGAGAATGTGTCTAGTTACATTTATTTATATTTAAGTAAATCAAGTTCATATTTGGGTTCAGATGGGTAACTTAAATCTATGCTCAAAAGCATTTCTCAAGAATATATCTGTAAAAGTTATTCATTGGAGTCTATTAAATATAACAAAAATTGATATCTCACTAGAAAGGCACAGCAAATGTTCATGCAGCAATGTCCAACATAACATTAACCTATAACAGTTGTTCCCAACATTTTTATGTGACTGTAGCCAAAGAACCTCTTTAGTACCCTAATATTAATTTTACTATGCCTACGTGTCTTGAATTATGGGCCTACAGCTGTTTGTGAAACACTGATCTAAAACGCTTATAAATTGTTATTTTGGCTACCACTCGTTTGGGCTAACATAACGTATATTCTTCTTTGCTTACCTTTCCATGTAACTTACTTTGTCTCTTAATTCGGAACTAATTATATCAATTAGCCGACTATCAACATAATCGTCCACGTCTCCAGTGAGTGTAGAAACGTTAGGCCCATCAAGAGGAATCTGTTTCTGTAGTCTTTTCCTTCTTGCCATGTCACGTCTACTCCAGAAATACGCAATATTTTACGTTTGCTTATTTTTAGATGTTGTCTATTCAATATATCGTTCAACTGTTTTACCTCTCGGATTAAACTCGCAGTGGTGCCGCTCGCGTCATAGATAGATATGGCCCGCGCAAACCCCACTTCCGGAAATTTAGGGTTCAGGTTCAAATGGCACCATTACAAACTTATTTCCCGTTTCATTGAATATATTAGCTAGATTTATATTCTTCCAGTATTGTACAAAACATATAAAAAACAATTTAAAAAAATATAAAAAACATATGTACATTGTACAAAACATATAAAAAATAAAATGTATATCTTACATTTACCTGTGATAAGCGAATAGGTATATTTTATAATTGTTTATACAATTGGTATCATTTAAATTGCGAACTGTCAACGAAACTGATGGAGTAACATCCTGGCCTGACAACTCTGTGGTGTGTCTTCAGCCTGTTAAATCCTCATTAGTTTTTGTTGCTGTAGTTCTTGGTGTTTTATTTAAAGAAGACAACACCCTTACAAAAAAACACGTGAATTTCACATGTGAACGCATGTGATCACATGTGGATGCATGTGAAGTGTATAAAAACCACATGTAATTTATTGTGACACATTGCTATATTTCAACATGGAAATCATGTGAATCACATGTGAACGCACATGTGAATCATAGGCGTAATTTAAGTTTTGCCCTTAGGCCTCTTGCCTGGGAAACCTGTCTGTTGCTAAAGCCAAACCATGGGTGCTGCCTGCTAACCCTAAGCATTGAACAATAAAGTGCATGCACAATCATGTTTATTGTAGATGATGTGCACATCGCTTCCTAAATGTAAAGGAACTGGACAATATATTTGTGAGGTATTTTGGAAGTTACTCAAATTTCACTATTTTTATTGCTTTGCTAAAATGTTCAGACACAAATGAATGTGTATCTTCAGTATTGGTCACTCAGACTGAATGAAATGCATCAACTTCTGTGTTGGAGAGAACAGATGTATTCTGTAGCAGGTTGGTGGAGTTTTATGCACACCATTGTATTTCAAGATGCTAAATATCTCACTGGTAGAGGAACATTGTCCCGAGTAGAGTTTTTCCTCATTCCTCAACTTCTAGAAGACTTTGTTGGCTGCTAGGTTCAGGATTATATAAATTCAAAACAGAACACAACTAATGTGAATACATATGCGGAGTGTCCACACATAGTGGTTGAAAATATATATACAGGTGCATCTGAAGTCAGCACATGATTGTGGTTGTACTGAACCAGATTGAGAGATAAAAAGTCTCTGCAAATGCTTCTCAGGTTGACATTTCTGTATTAGAAAATCTGTATTCTAATTTTTTTGCGATACCATATCTTTGATTTCTATAAGCTGCAATAACACACACACACACACACACACACACACACACACACACACACACACACACACACACACACACACACACACACACACACACAAAATGGGTTACCCAATTTTTCAGCATAATCAAATTATAATGTTCAATTCACACTTTAAGTGTTATCTTGTTGATAACAAGGTACGAGATGGTCTGATTCTTTTCACAGCTCATTCAACATGGAAGACTTAAGTCAGAACATATATGGGATGATTACATATTCACACTTAACAACTGTGATGGAATTCACAGCGACCCTAACTACAATTTGCACTGAGATCCCTGGCATAGTATAATAGTAAGAACACTTACAAATATGAAATGTGTCCCCTCCAACATCTCATTTAGTCCTACGCCCCAGTGGCAGTTCTAGAAGGGCCAGTTGTACTGTTAGGGGGGCCAGTTACAATATACATTATTGTTTAGGCTGGCCACAGGGGGTCCAAGCTTGTTCTCACATTCATCAGAAGACATTGCTGATACAACAGATGGTGAGAATGTACTATTATTAATTTTTATAACTAACAACATGCACAACTGTTGTACATTTTAGCACTGCATGTATTCTTGCTGATTGTATTGTGTACCTATTGTACACACAATATTAAGACATACAATAGGTACACAATACAATCAGCAATTGTGTACAACCCCCCCCCCCCCCCCCCCCCCCCCCCCCCCCCCCCCCCCCCCCCCCCCCCCCCCCCCCGGCCTTCTCTAGAACCCTGCACCCTTGACCCTAACACCCTAGTACCAATAAAAATATATGTTGCACCTTACCCCTAACCCTAGTTCCATTAAAAAAATACTTTTTTTTTTTTTAAATGCTTATCCCTAACCTTAACTTGTCTAACACAAACACACAATTAAACAATACAAGTGGTTGATTCTTAAATACAGTACTTTTTGCTAGAATAATTTGCAAACAATTATTTTCCTTAAAATATTTTGAATGCATTTGGCTTAAAGGCCATTTGTCACATTATCACTCCAAATTGAGAGTGGAAACAACTAAATACGTGCTAATAAACTGTAAGTCTCATTCTGTATTTCAGATTTATTTTACAAGACGACTGATAACTTGTCCAAATTTGCAATTGCTGCAAAAATGACAAAGTTTAACATGCATTACACACACAACCAATGGATCTATTTTAAAAGTGTGCAACATACTTCTATGATTTCGTTAGGATACAGCAATTCTGTTTATTCAGTTCACATTAGAATTAAAAATTCTGATTTAGACGACTTGGATTCAGTTATTGTGAAGTGTGAATGTACTCAAGTCGGACGTTAAAGATGACAATTTCACTACTTAGAATAGCATTGCTAACGTCAGACATCGTGCGCGGCAGCATATAGGAAAACTGCTCGGGTTATGTATATAACCCTTGTTCCCTGAGAAGGGGAACGAGCACTGCATCGGAACGACGCTTTGGGGATGCTCCCTTAGCATCAGCGAATCTGAAACCAGAATGCCAACTAGGCCAATCCGATTGGCGTGCGTGATGACGTCATCGTGACGGCATACCCGGAAGTATAAAAGGGGGGCCGGAACGTAATGGCGGTAGTAATTGCTCTGAAGCATGCGCTCCAGGCGCGCCGAGGTGTGGCGTCGGGATGCAGTGCTCGTTCCCCTTCTCAGGGAACAAGGGTTATATACATAACCCGAGCAGTTCCCTTTCGAGGGAACTCGCACTGCATCGGAACGACGCTTTGGGGAACGAGTACCCACTAGGCCACACCGAAGGGTAGCACCTGCCCTAGTGTGAAGCCGGAGACCGGGCACAGCTAGGACTGGAGCACCCTCGCACCAGGCGTCGTAGGGAGATCCAGGCTATAGAACCTGATGAAAGTGTGTGAGGTAGCCCACCCGGCCGCCTCACAGAAATTCTGCAAGGGGACCCCAGAAAGAAGGGCCACCGAAGAGGCCATGCCTCTGGTGGAATGAGCCCTCACAGCCACAGGTGAAGGCAGACTGCGCACCTGATAGGCCATGGTAATCGCCTGGACAATCCAGTAACTGATTGTCTGGTCAGACGCAGGCAATCCCTTCCTAAGTGAACCAAAACACACCATGATCTCCTCTACTGTGCAGACTTCACAAATAAACTCTGAGCGCCCATATCGGGCAGAGTAGGTGAAGTCTCCCCTCTTCCGCCGTCACATGAGGCGGAGGATGAAATGCCTGCAGAACCAAAAAAGACCTGACCACCCATGATGGCACCTTAGGCACGTAGCCCGGCCTAGGGTGTAGGATGGCTCTTTACTCCTCCCGGGGCAAACTCCAGGCAGGTCGGCGTTACCGCCAAGGCCTGGAGATCTCCCCCTCTCCTAAGAGAGGTCATGGCGAGGAAAAAAGCCACCCTAAGGGTCAGGTTCTTAGGTTCAGCCGACTCCAATGGCTCGAAGGGGGCCTCAGCCAAACCTTCGAGAACCACTGCCAGGTCCCAGGTTGGAACCCTGGAATGAGCCGCAGGCCTCATCCTCCGAACCCCACGGAGGAATTGTACAACCAGATGGTGCCTACCCAGAGGCCCATCACCCATAGGAGCGCGGAAAGCCGTAATGGCAGCCACGTACACCTTGAGTGTGGACGGGGTAAGCCCTGCAGAGTAGCGATGTTGGAGGAACTCCAGCACTGAAGCCACCGGCCAGTTAACTGGGTCCACCTCACGCTCCCTGCACCAAGTGGAAAATACATTCCACTTGAGGCTGTACAGTCTCCTCGTAGACGGAGCCCTGGAACTGAGTAAGGTCTCTATCACCTCCGCCGATAGGCCAGCCTCTATGTACCTGGCCCCCTCAGGGGCCAGACCCATAGGTTCCAAATCTCCGGGCGGGGGTAAAATATCGTACCCGCCGCCTGAGATAGGAGATCCCTCCTCAGAGGAATCTCCCACGGCTGACCTGCTAGCAGAGCTGTGATATCCGAGAACCAAACTCGAGTCGGCCAACGGGGTGCTACCAGAAGTAGACTGACCCCCTGTTGCCGGACCCTCTCCAGAACTCCCGGGAGCAGAGCAATCGGGGGAAATGCGTACAGACGCAGCCTCGGCCACGTCTGCACCATGGCATCCAACCCCAGCGGGGCTGGATGCGTGAGGGAAAACCACAGAGGACAGTGGGACGTCTCTTGAGACGCAAACAGATCCACTTACACTGGGCCGAACCTCTTGCATATGGCCTCCACCACCTCTGGGTGGAGTCGCCACTCCCCGGGCCTCAGCCCCTGCCTCGACAGGATGTCTGCTCCCTGATTTTGGACCCCTGGGACATACATCGCCCTGATGGACAATAGTTTCCCCTGGGACCACAGGAGGATATGACGCGCCAGTCTATAAAGAGAGCGCGACCTCAATCCCCCCTGGCGGTTGATGTACGCTACGACAGACGTATTGTCTGTCCGTACCAGGACATGCTGGCCGCGGAGGTCCGGGAAAAAGCTCCTGAGAGCTTTATAGACCGCCATCATCTCCAGGCAGTTTATGTGCCAAGAGGAATGACGGCCCTCCCATGGGCCCCTCGCAAAGCGGCCGTCCATAACCGCGCCCCAACCAGTGAGGGAGGCATCTGTTGAAACGGATTTCCGGCAACAGGACGCTCCCAACACTGGCCCCTGGGACAGAAACCAAGGTTTCTTCCATATGACTAGGGAACGAAGGCATTTGCGCGTTACCCTGATCATACGGAAAGGATTCCCTCTGGAGGAAAACCCCTTGGTTTTCAGCCACCACTGGAGGGGTCTCATGTTCAGCAGGCCAGAAGGTATTACGCTGGACGCTGCTGCCATGTGCCCCAGCACTCTCTGAAAGTGCTTCACAGTGATGCTGTGGCCTAGCCTTATTCCTGAGACCATTGCCAGTATGGTCTCGACTCGCGCGGGAGACAATTGTGCCCGCATCGACGTCGAATCCCATACGACCCCGAGGAACGTAGTCCTCTGGGACGGCGTCAACACGCTCTTTTTCGTGTTGAGTCTCAGCCCCAGGCACTTTATATGGTCCAGCACGATATCTCGATGCCGGACCGCCACTTCGTACGACTGGGCCAATATGAGCCAGTCGTCGATGTAATTCAGTACACGGATGCCCTGAAGTCTCAATGGAGCCAGGGCAGCATCCATGCACTTTGTGAATGTGCGTGGGGAAAGGGCTAGGCCAAAGGGAAGCACTCGATATTGGTACGCTTCGCCTCCGAAAGCGAACCTCAGATACTTCCTCTGACATGGGAGGATGGAGATATGAAAGTATGCGTCCTTCAGATCTATCGTGACGAACCAGTCCTCGGACTGGATCTGACTCACGATCATGGGAATGGTGAGCATTTTGAATCTGAAGCTCCTCAGAGACAGATTCAAAACCCTCAGATCTATAATCGGACGCAACCCTCCATCCTTCTTGGGAACTATAAAGTACCGGCTGTAGAACCCGGACTCCCTTTCCAGCGGAGGAACACGCTCTATGGCCTCCTTCGCTAAGAGAGTTTTTACTTCTAGCTCCATCACCCGAACCTGCTCGGGCACCACTGCTGTCCAGTATAACCCCCTGAATTGTGGAGGAGGAGAACCGAACTGCAGTCTGTACCCCCTTTCTACAGTACGCAGGACCCATGTAGAAATATTCGGAAGGCATTTCCATGCGCCGAAATAATCTACTAAGGGAACCAGCCTCTCGAGGCTGGCGTCGGATGTTACACGGTTCCCGTTCCCAACCCCCTGAAGCGGCTGACCGGCAGGAAGTAGCTGGGAACGGTTCTCCGTGTGCGGACGCGCGAGCTGCCCAACCGCAAGTCTTTTCAGAGGCGGCGGGTGCAGCACGCGTTCGCGGAAAGCCGATGTGGCCCGAGGCGTCATAGACGGCGGGATTACATCGACTTCCCTAGAGCGCTGTGGAGGAAACAACCTCAGTTGTTTCCCCACGGGGGGGACCGCTCTTTGAAGCCCTGCCGGAGCTAGGACTTCTTTCCAGCAGCCTTCCGCGCCTGAAGGACGTTCCTGAGATCGCCCTTAGGAGCTGAAGACTGCTGCTGAGAGCGTCGCCTCTGTTGCCAGGCTCCCGGAGGAGGGGCTCTAGATGCGACGCTCTCTTTTTGCACCTTCCGGTGCGAGGAGCTGGATGACGGCTGAGGCTGCCCACTAGGGCCAGCCTTCCCCGGCTTAGAGCGGCGAGGGAGGTACTGCTGGAAGGCTGCCGACTGTTTCTTCGCCTCCTGGTGTCTGGAAACGACGGCGTTAACCGCGTCTCCAAACAACCCAGAAGGCGAGATCGGGGAGTCCAGGAGAAAAGCTCTATCCTTCTCCTTTATCCCCAACAAATTCAGCCAGAGATGCCTCTCCACAGTCACCATGGAAGCCATGGAGCGGCCGATAGCACGGGCCGTCTCCTTGGTGACGCGGAGAGACAAATCTGCAGCCTTCCTAAGCTCGAGGATGTCCTCCGGAGAGGGTCCCTCTCCCTCGTCCAACTCTTTAAGGAGGTCGGCCTGATAGGCCTGCAACACCGAGAGAGTGTGCAGGGAACCACCAGCCCGACCAGCCGCCATATATGCTTTGCCCACCAAAGATGAGGTATCCCGACAGGGTTTGGTGGGCAAAACCGGAGCCTTAAGGGACGATGCAGAGTCGGGTGAAAGATAGCTCGCCAGAGCCTCTTCCACCCGAGGCATCGCCCCATAGCCCGCTTCGCGTGCCCCCAGAATATTGGCATAATCCAACACCGGGGGATTAGAGACACGCGAAGAATAGGGCTTCTTCCAGGATCTACACACCTCGTTGTGTAGATCCGGGAAAAAAGGCAGGCCCCGGCGAGGTGTTTGAACCCGGTGCGAGAGGAACCGGTCATCCAGCCTACTGGGTGGCTGGATTTCCGGAGCCTCTTGTGGCCAACTTATATTTAATTTGGCCACAGCCCGGGTCAACACCTCGACCAGCTCCTCTTGGGCGGGTGGCTGAAGCGATGATATCGCTGCTTCATCCCCCGCCTCGGCGCCTAGTTCCTCTGGTTCCTCGGAACCAGAGAGAACGAGCACCAGACCTCCCACCCCGGGGGAAGAAGCCGCAGAGCGGGCTTCCACACGGGGAGGAAGATCTTCGGAACTGCCAGAGGAGGATCGGGAAAGTGCCGCAGCAGTCCCGAAACCCTCTAACAAGTCCCGCTGTGAGCCCCATGATCTGCGACGCCGAGCCGCCTCAGCGACAGCGGGTCCAGAACCACGGGGCTCACAAGGCTGGCCGGCCTCATCGAACGCGGCCAGCCGAGAGCAGAGCACCCTGAGCGTTAGCATCTCACAATGCTCACAAGCGGCTCCCTCGAGAGTGTGTGTGTGTGTGTGTGTGTGTGTGTGTGTGTGTGTGTGTGTGTGTGTGTGTGTGTGTGTGTGTGTGTGTGTGTGTGTGTGTGTGTGTGTGTGTGTGTGTGTGTGTGTGTGTGTGTGTGTGTGTGTGTGTGTGTGTGTGTGTGTGTGTGTGTGTGTATTTGCAAGTTATACTCACATGAGCCTTAATAATGTAGATGGTCTTGCTGCCATTATTTACTTAATAGACATCCAAGACTTCACCCACACCTGTTGTCAATTGCAAGACAGCAAAACAGAAGTCATAATAACGTTACAATAGCCTGACTGGTAATCAATGCAATAATAACCTGAGCTAAGGAAGCTGACCGGGCTACTAATGTTTATTTTTACAGTCTAACGTTAGTCTAGTGGGCCAATGTTAATTAGTGATGGGCAATCCGGCTCTTTTTCGTGAGCCGGCTCGTTTGACTCAGCTCACTGAAAAGAGCCGGCTCTTTTGGCTCACAAACGGCTCTTTAATTTTTTTAAATTGTTTTGTCTATGATAGGTGTGAAAACAATTCTAATTAAAAGATTAAATTAAATAATAATACTCACAATGTCTCACAATTTCTTAAAAAATGCATTGATGAAAAAATAATACTATTAAACATTTGCATTTAAATTACAACTTTTTAATGTCTTAAACAAATACAAACTGAATCTGAACAACATAATAGAACCCATATTAAAGAAAAATAAATAACTTAAAGGATTAACCAGCATGAACTATCTCACTAGTTATGTTTTGTATAACTAGCATACACAATGCTGATCACATTTTAATTTATGAGAGATTTGCATTCAGAAATGCAAGCTGTCTCACTTTCGAGGGGCTGATGCGGTTTCTTCTCTCAGTAATAATTTGTCCAGTTTTTGAGAAGACCCTCTCAGAGGGAACGGATGTGGCCACTATGCAGAGTCTCCCTGTCATGACTTTAGTAAGCCGTGGGTACTGTGTGTGCGACGCGTGTGTGTGATGGCTCGGCCCCTCCCTCATGCCGTATAATTGGTTGACACCTCGTGTATGATTGACAGGAACAGAATGTGAGGCTGACCAGACAGTCGAAACGAATGTGTGCGCCTTTAGACCTATATCATATTTTTTTTGTTATTTGAATTAGTCAATTATTGTAAATAAAATAAAATTCATTATTTAATTATGACATAATGATTTAATTTCTATAGGCTATATATTTTTTTAAATAGAGTCGGCTCTTCAGAAATGCGAGCCAGCTCCCGTCGTTCACCTAAAAGAGCCGGCTCTTAGAGCCGACTCATTCGCGAACGACCCATCACTAATGTTAATGATGCTAACATTTTTTGAGCTATCGTCATTGTGGTGGTTTTCCATTAGTTACTAGTTCACCTTGCCTCAACTGAATTCCCCATGTTTGCTTTTCCATTGTGAAAATCTCGTGCCTTGTGGCTGTAAGGTAACTGTGACTGTACCCGTCGAGGTAACAAGGCGAGCCGATGAGATGACGTTCAGATCAACGGCCCTGGTTCTGATATAATTGACAACAAATCCGTGTCTGAAATAATCCAGCTAGGAGCCGATGTGCAGCTAATTTACTCCCGCGGCGGTGTTACAGCTGCTGCTGAGTTTGTCTACGTTAGTATATGATTCCTTCGGTGTTGACCGTTCAGGGCCGCGGTGAAGTTCGCGTCTTACTCTATCCAACTTAACTAACGGTGAAGTTAGTTCAGGAGGTTTCTACCGGGAGCGAGCGAGTCGAGGCGAGCTAATTTTAGTAAAGGGACCTAACGCTAATGTCGCGGAAATTGACCAAACTAAACAAACAGCACTCACTCAGATCACCGGTATTAATATATCCATAGACTTATAAAATAAATGTCATGTTACATACCTGAGATGTTCCTTCTTCCAAAAATGGTTGAATACTTCTGGTACCGTTGGCCGGCTGGCCGCGTAAATTTCGAAATTCAAACAGCAGCGATCCCACAATGCTATGCGGTTGCTGTAAAAGAACGCTTCTACAGTGTAGTTACAATAATATTACAGGACTGACCTAAAATTTCCCGTCATGCATTTGCATTTACAGGAAAACCGTGAATACAATACGTTGTTGTAAAATTTATTGTAAAAATTACATCAATTGCTAACAGTGTAGAGACAGGCTCCAGAAGAGAGTCAAATCTGTATCTCCCCCATGTTAAAATGCCCAACTTTATAGCAGAAAAAAACATGTTTACAGTCTGGTTCTAAAAGTCCTTCATGACAACTGTGAGGGGGTGATTTTTTTTAGACTCTGCTCCTTTGTCCTGTGGTGTGCCCCAAGGTTCTGTGCTTGGCCCGCTGCTATTCAGCCTGTATATGCTTCCTCTTGGGCAGATAATTGGTAGCTTTGGAGAAATATCATACCATTGTTATGCTGATGATATTCAATTATATTTATCTTTTAGCCCTGATAGGTTGGACAAACTGTCCTTGTTGCACAATTGCTTAGCCTCCATTAAAAACTGGATGGTAGACAACTTTTTGCAACTAAATCCAGACAAAACTGAGGTGCTAATTTTTGCACCAGACAACATTATTCCTAGGATTAGGCAGGCAATTGGGGCTACATCATCCTCGGACTGTAATGTTGTGCGAAATTTGGGTGTCATTTTTGATAAATCTATGTGTTTTAGCAGTCATGTTAAATCTAAGGTTCGTTCTCAGGAACATCGCTAAGATTAGATCTGTGGTTTCTAAAAAAGAGATGGAGATGCTTATTCACGCTTTTATTTCTTCTCGTCTCGACTTTTGCAATGTGTTGTACACTTGTTTAAACAAATCCTCCATGGACAAATTGCAAGTGGTACAGAATGCAGCTGCAAGACTTTTGAATAAGATCAACAGGAGAACACATATTACACCTATACTTAAGGCTCTTCATTGGCTTCCAATTAGTTTTAGAGTACAGTTTAAAATTTTAACCATTACTTACAGAGCCTTGCATGATCAAGCTCCCTCTTATATCCAGGATATACTGCATGTATACATTTCTGGTCGCTCTTTGAGGTCTTCAGGCCAAGACCTTTTAACTGTTCCTAGAACACGTTTTAAAACAAGAGGTGACCGAGCCTTCTGTGTGGTGGCTCCAAGGCTCTGGAACTCTCTTCCATTAGCCTTGAGAGCTTTGGACTCTGTGGAAGCTTTTAAAAAATACCTTAAGACGCATCTTTTTAGACAAGCATTTAATTAGCAATATGGTTTTGCATGTTTTTCTGTATATGTATATCTTTTATGTGTATATTTTAATTTTGTGAAGCACTTTGTGACCTTTTTGTCTGTGAAAAGTGCTGTAGAAATAAAGCTTACTTACTTACTTACTTAATAACTCATCTGTTTAAAATATATTAAGCCTTCAAGTTCTGAACAATTAAGGGCGTGGCCACTTGAGTGACAGGTGGATTGCCACTATGCTCGAGCTAGGTGGGCGTGGTTTCAGCAACCAGGCAACTCACTCCACCCACATCCCACCTCTTTGCCAGTTTTCAGTGGTGATGCACTGCCAAGATGGCGACGGTTGGCTTTAGGTCTCAAAAATGCTCTTGAGAAACCTACAGGTGACGTCACGGACACTACGTCCATATTTTTTTTACAATCTATGTTAAAGAATCAGCAGCTGTGACCCTTATGATAGTTTATCTGTACTGTTGATCTATCAGAACCTGTAGAAATGACGTCAACTGATCATGTACCTGAAAGTATTGTTTGTGTTAGTCCCTTTCAAAACTCGCCCCTTTTCTTATAAAATCAGAAATTACAAAAGTGATCAGGAAATAATAAAATCAAAATTTTGAAAAAAGTATTGTAGTTTACGGAACACCTCCAGGCCACCTTGCATTAAACCTTGAGCCAGGTCTGTCGGTCAAACACCCAGCAAAGGGTGAAATGCTAATTCACAATATAAATGTATTCGAGATATGACACAAAATGTTGCCAAAAAGGTCTATTATTTTACGACCCCTAATGTGCAACAGCTGAAGTCAGGAGTCAGTCTGGATAAAGCAAACAGAGAAGTTCATTTAGTGTCACACGTTAGGCTTTATTATTGTGTAGTTCTTTGATGAACTTCAGTTGAATACAGTAAAAGTGAATGTTTATCGCCACTCTGCACATCTCTCCAGAGGCCGTCACGTTCGCATGGCGTTATATACAAGCTAGGTTTTTGTAGACATCCGTAAATCCGAGTGCATTTTTTTGTGTAGAAGCTGGAAATCATGACTTTCAGAGTTGAAATGACCACATAAATACCCATCAGTGTGTAAACAGTCCTGCACGGTTTCAGCCTTATCCTACAGACGTAAAGTATCCCTCAAATCACTCTTTTGACTAGCAAACAACCACCCAGAGCACCCTAAGAGTAGGGTACAGTAGCCTAAAAACACCTTATCTAGAGCTGCTGTTGTTTCTGTTGTGTGTTGTGTGTATTTTACCATCGGCTGAAGGAGTTTTAATATTGACTCATCAGTCACAAGACATTACAGCTCAGGTGAACGCCTACAAAGACAAACACACTGTCACAACTGAGAAAAATGGCATTCAAGTTGTTAAAACTACAAAATGTGTAGTTTGTTAGCAGTGTTGTTAGTTATCATCTGCATTAAACAATAAATATCACAGCAGAAATTGCATTTATTCTTAAAATGACTCAGACGTTGACAAAAACAGGGTGTTCTTTATTAAAATAAAAAAGGTGTGACATCTAGAATAGGTCTTAAAAATAACTCTCTAGAGCTGGAAATACTGCACAGCTGCACTTCAGCAAAGTGAAAGTGAAAGTGTTTTCTAATAGAAAACAAAATAGTTTTGAGTATTCAGTCAGATCAGGTACGTGTGGAATCCACAGATGTGGGCCGGATCTGGACCGACACAATGTTAGAAGTTATTGAATTGCAAAGCAAAGTCTTTAGGAGAGCATTTCATTAGTCCATCTCTCGTCACACTTCAAGACCCCGGAATGATCCTTCTGTATGTCTGCTGGGATTTCCTGAAATTATTTTCTTTCAGAATTTGTGCTAAATTCAATTGCTACATGTGGTGATTCTCAATCCCAAAACACAACCTAACATTTAACATTTATGCATTTGGCAGACGCTTTTATCCAAAGCGACTTACAGTGCCCTTATTACAGGGACAATCCCCCTGGAGCAACATGGAGTAAAGTGCCTTGCTCAAGGACACACTGGTGGTGACCGCTGGGATTGAACCAGCAACCTTCTGTGTATCAGTTCCATGGTTTAACCCACTGGACCACCATCTCACAACCACAGACCAAAGGTTCGTAGAGAAAGCTGGATCTGGGATTCAGAAAAAAGTTCATCAACTCATGGCATTGGCAACAGATACACACACCACAACATCCTCTTCCACATGATCCGCCCAACCCTCTCTGCCTCCTTGTCATTTCTCATAACAAAAGGAGAATGCCCAAAAGCTGCAATGAGACAGGATGAACACGCCCAGTGGACCTGGTTTTCAGATTATGATGCGTGTTGCTCTGTATCTACATCAAGCACCATTTGAAGGCGTTCACAGAGCACAGCACATTGTGTGAGAATAAGGTAAGATTATTTGCTTTAGTAACCTAACATGACATGAACTGTACATAAAAAAATGTATGTGAGCGTATGAAGGTGTAGAGAAGCCTTTTGTTTTTGAAGGTTTTACGAAGTTTCGTTTCATGTTCTTTTCATTGCCTTAGATACTTTTCAAGGATGTCATTGCTGACAATGCGTCTGGATGTAATCACATGTATTAGTGCACAATATAAACTCTAAATGTAACTGCATTTATTTATTTTTGATTTCTTAACATGTTTTATTGCTCTCTGATCATTGTCTTATGATATGTGAATTAATAATTCTCTGTGATTCTGTAGTGTACGAAAAAAAAAAAAAAAAATGTTTTTGCTCCATCAAAATGTGTGCCGTAGAGGGTTAATGACATCTTTTTTTTTTAAGAGGCAGGAAGAGGAAGATTCATTACATTAGATCAACAAAGCAACACCGGCTATCTACTTCTGGTGAAATGATGGGACGCTGTTTTTTGCTCATTCTGCTTTTGCTCACTTCTGGTAAGACGTTTAACATCATCTTCTAACATTCTATCTTAATTGCATTGTATTGATCGCTGTTTTTAATAATGTAGTATATTATAGGAATAGGCCTATAAAGTGCCACTATGTTCTTTGTTGTTTATTTTTGGACGGCATCCCTTTATTTAATTTTTCCTGCTAGTACAACTCAACAGCGAAAAATGCTACTCATCAAGTTGTGCTACCAGCATCATATTCATGTGTTTTGAGGCTTTATTAATTAATGTCCACCACCTCATCGTCACATGATTTGCATAGACTTCAGATAGTTCCAGGAAGTGCTTTGGTGGCAATTCAAATAGAGTTAGAGAGACAGAATGTGATTTTTGGTATTTTGAAGTCAATAAATGCATTGATTTAAAATATTTATATAATAGGCTTACATGTGAATATAATATGTGTATGGATTTACAGCAATGTTGTTTTTAAAAGATAAAAATCTGCTCATATTTGAGGATAGTGTGGTCAACCAGCGTTCCTTAACATATTTCTGGCTAATGTTTAACCTTGGTTAGGTATTAAGTATTTTTATGTTCTTAAACTTTGATGCAGTGATCCAGGAAGTTGAATAAAATGATTTATTTTATTGAAGAAAAATTGATAACAATAGCAGTAAATATCAAATGTAATAAAAATCGAATGTAATAACTGAATTACAAAGTTAAAAATAAAAGTACATCTAAAAAACAGTTCTGAATTTCTGAGTATAATAGTCTTAAGAAGAGAGATTGTTAAGAGAGGCGCACCCAAATAGCATAGAGCTGAAAGTACAAAGGGTGAAGGGCACATACGTAGATCACATAGACAGCTCTATTTAACCAAAAATGAAGGAAAACTTGCATCCCACTTAAAGATCTGCTCTTGGTCAGATACGAAAAGGTCAAACTAAATTATCCATTGTATCAGTGACATGTTTTCCTACAAAAAAAAGGGTTGTGAAATATGTCTTCCTGTCACAAGGTCGTTGTAACAGTGGCTGTTTCAGAAGAACGAGAGTAGGATCCAGTTGCAGCAAACATTTATTCAAACAAACATAATAAAAGTAAATCCAGGCAAAACTGATAAATCCAGCTATGGTCAAAGAAAGCAAACAAAACTGACAACGCACACACACACACAGAACATCCATAGAAGGACAAGACCTGACAAGGCCTTTTTCTGAGATGGGGTTTTAAGTCACTGGAAAGGTAGCTTTTTGAAAACACTCTCCAAAGTGGATAAATTTGAAAACGCTGTCTTCGAGTCGTAGTGTGGCCTGTGAAGACGGAGGTATTTGAAAACGATGACGCATGTTAAGTCATGTGACGCATACCAGTAGATAATATGTTTATACCGCTATTGTGGCAGTTGTGCCATATAAAATGATCCAGCCAAAAGCATTGTGTGATAACTTTATGATGTCTGTATCATCTCAGTGAGCTTTTCCAGTTTTACACATGCGCAGTTGAATTTGGGGTGCACTGACATTTCAGCGTGAATTAGAAACTTTTGGGAAACGCTAGTGTGGTCGGAGAGAAACGTACACGTGAAACGAAACACACAGGAACCAGGCTTGTGCAAAATTCAGAATTGGCCTCCATTCAATTCATGAATTGGAATTTGAATTGGAATGACAGGAAGTGGAATTCAATTCATGGCAATTCAAATAAATTCCACACAGTGACAGAAAGAATGTGTTGAATCTCACGTACATTCAGTGTTAGAAGGTTACTTTGGAAACGTAATTGCTTACTGTTATAAGTTACCCATTATAAATGTGGTTTGGATTATACTTTATCAATGCAAAGCAATTTCATTTTAATATGATTAGTAACTAATTGAATTACACATTTTACCTCAGTAATACAGCTAAATACAATTACATTCCCTTTGTAATTTAAT
This sequence comes from Romanogobio albipinnatus, assembly GCA_023566225.1. Taxonomy (NCBI): domain Eukaryota; kingdom Metazoa; phylum Chordata; class Actinopteri; order Cypriniformes; family Gobionidae; genus Romanogobio; species Romanogobio albipinnatus. The sequence goes on from CM042263.1 coordinate 34,554,293, forward strand.
AACATAATTTCATTACACTGTAAAAAATATTACACATAAAAAAATTAGCGATGTTACGTCTGACACCGACGCTCCAACAAACTCAAACGGTCCTTGCAATGAACCACTGCTTCGGAGCTTGTATCATTACGTCACTAGTCACGTGAAAATGACTTCTGATGCAAACACACTGGTTCACTCCTGTAGTGAACCACCTGACTGCTTTGACAGCCCAATCCAGTGTTGACAGTTTTGAAACATGGCGGCTGTATTTCTTATAAAAGTGAAACTTCAAAAACCATCTGCTACATTATACAAGTACAACCAGTTACACAAGCACATCCTTTTCAACATACCAAAATATCAGTCCCACCAGTTAACAAGTTACAGAGTTCTGCTTCCCACAGCTAAACAAGATAAAGCTTTCACGCATGATACTGCCCTGCTAAAAAAAAAACTATAGAAACCATTACAGAATTTCTATTGGATTTAATGGTTGTAATGGGAATTATAGTGGTCTCTGTGGGTCTCTACTGGTATGTGTTGTGTTCTATTAGTGAGGGCATTAAATCCTAATGGAATATGTCCCAAACACACTACAAAAAAATAATTCTGTAGTGGTTTAAAAGCCAATGGTTCCTATTGATATTTTAATAGAAACCATTATAATTTCTGTGATGGTTTCCAACTTTTTTTAAGCTGGTCTGATCTTCTGTCCTTGTCTTAAGAAATAATTACACACACATCATGCTTAATGTTTTATTATCAAGGTGAACACATGAAATTCATCAGTATCTGTAAAAGTCACCTATATAAATGAGTTTCACAGCACTAACACTGCTTCAGCTTTGACCGTCTCGGTAAACACGTAGTAAACGGGGCGTTAACATATAAGCCTAGTTGCATTTTATGGTTTTCAGCTTTGTTGCATTACATTTACTTCACCAGGAGATGGTGCTGCAATTTCTATCTGAATGAAGCTTCGAATAATGAACCATTTTCCACACAATTGTATCAGAAAGCAATAATGCTTCGAAACGCTTCATTTGGCCATCACTTAATTTTACATTTACATTTATGCATTTAGCAGATGCTTTTATCCAAAGCGACTTACAACTTGGGGGTACACAAAGCGATTGGTCATGAAGAGTCGAGTAAGCGCAACAAGTGCCTGAAATCCTGAGACCGTGTACATTGCTCAGTGTAGCACAGGCTAGAGTAGGGAGGGAATAAAGGGGGAGAAAGAGGAAAGGAAAGGTTTTGGTATGGTCTTAATGCAGTTTCTAGATGAATATGGCTGAATAGGTGCACATATAGGTGAATATATAGGTGAACATATATTAAAAAGCTATATCAAAACATATATGTTTATATAGGTTCTTTCCATGTGGGGTAGCCTAGATACATTTGTAGTTTTTTCTTGAAAATGACCGATTGTTTGGCTAGATAAGACCCTATCCAAAATAGGGTTCAAAAGTTTAATAATCCACACTGACGATAACCCAAACAGGCAGGTAAACAAAACACAACTGTATAGACGTGACCAGACAAATGAACACTGAAAAGACTGCAAATTAAACAGTAAGGCAAACAAGGGTAATTAATGACACACAGCTGAACAGAATGAATAATCATAAATAGTACCAACAGTAAAGAGCAGCGGGAAACTAGAACGTGACTGACACACACACACACACACAAGTAAGTGTTCATTTGTGTTTTCAGGTGTGTTTGGTGCTGAAGAGCCTAAGATGGAGAAAGATGGCCTAGTTTCCTCACTCAAGGGTCTTTTCACATGTTATGAGGCACTCAAGATCTACAAATGTTATGAGTCAAGCAAGTCATTGATTGAAAATGTTAGCAAATGTTCAATGTCAGCCATTGGTTTGTACGAATGTTATAGTTTTATTGGGAAATGTATGATCTAATAAAAATAAAAGTAGTGTTGCGGCCTGCGTTTCTTGTACATGTATTGCTCTGTGTTCTCTCTCTCTCTCTCTCTCTCTCTCTCTCTCTCTCTCTCTCTCTCTCTCTCTCTCTCTCTCTCTCTCTCTCTCTCTCTCTCTCTCTCTCTCTCTGATAGGTTGTCCAGTGATGGTGTGGATGATCCTCATTGGTCGTCTAGTTGAGGTGTGGAGTGGACTATATAAGGACGGGGAGCTCATTGTTGGTTCAGTCATGGACGGATTCAAATAATCTGATGATGAGCATGTTATAATATCACAGAGTGTAGGTAGGGGTGTCCTGCTATTTACTTTGAAACTTGTTTGGGTTCTGTTTTTGATAGGTAGGTAGGTCAGCTAAATGTATTTTATTTTTGCTATTTGACTAGGTTATTTCATGTATTTCCCTTTTTCTTTTTATACTTGTTTTGTTTGTTATTTTGGCCTTTGGACACCCTGACGAGATGCTTGTTATTCCCTTTGTGATTCCTTAATACATTTTCCCTTTTTTTCTGCTTAGTTTTGGTGTGTATGTTTGATTATCGACCGAAAATCAGCAATTCGCTGTTGGGATTCCAATTCCACAACCCATACATTTTTTTAGTATGCCCCTTTTAGAGACTTCTCTAATCCCCTAGACGCGGGTCGTAATAATTGTCTACCCTAAATTTTAATGTTGAATATCCTCTCACTGGGAATAATATGGGTGACACCGAGGTTTTTTTAATATGATGGGTTTAGTTTAATCTGTAATGCTATCTGTTTTGCTTTCAAACCTCAGTATATCAAGGGGAAAATGACATGCAATTCACCACAATACAGTTCATTAACTCCAACTTAAATTTAAATTCTCTCTAAATAATGTGCACAATATATATAGGCAAATATAATTATTTGGTATTACTGTGGTATTCCTTTAAATAAAGCACCTTTCAAGTTAAAAGGTGTGTGTCTCTCTCCTTTCAAATGACATTTACATCCACAGTCAGCAGTATCAAGGAAACAAATAAAAGTTCCTAAGCTGGTAAATAATACTTTAAATAGTAGTTTCTGCTGCAGGCCTGTTCCGCTGCTTGGGTTTACACACGGCCGCTTCACTCAATTGAGCCACAAATAAAATATCAAACAGGCACCTTTGTTGAAGATATTGATCTTAAATTGATCTTCACACAACATCTGTTGTCGTTCTCCTTCATATCTAGCATGAGTTGACATTGACAGTTCTCGCAGAATGTACTGGCTCGCCACCAGTGGTTATATAAAACCATATATCAAAGAATAAACATGAATTAACATCTAAAGGTATGTTGAGGATACATTACAACTTACTGAAATGCATCATGTGTCGTGTAATCGCTCAATCAGTGTTTCAAGGGTGGAAAGGCATCAATAAAACAACTAGTAAACCACGTCACGTAGAATCACATTTACCTCAGACGTCATTAAAGTTAAATTAGGACCCTAAACAATAGCCACTGTTAAACATTTGCGTATGAAACATCCGAGAGAATACGAGCTGTGCATGAGGAATCACAGACAGCAGCTAATGCAGAAACTTCAGGTACGGCAAAGGAAGGACAGTCATCCTGGCATAATGCTGTGTAAACTTCCATCCATTAGCCCAAAAACGGATACTAACGGCTTGGTCAAAAGGAATTCTGCGTGTAAGCCTTTTCAGCATTTTGGTGAAGTTCTCTTAATTTATTGAGATCTCGTTTTAAATCTGACTCCATTAATAATTTTATCTGACTCCAATTTTATGTGACTCTATAAAGTGTGTTACGTGTAGAGTTTATCAGCTGATTTTACGATTAGTTGCGATTTAATTTAGATCGTTGATTTTCTTAGTATCTTCTTAGTTTTCAAATTCGTTCATCGAGAGACCCAATATCGCACAGAACTTACACGTCCGGACCGCGCGTTCACAAACACAAAATGGTTACTTCTGAAATTACTCAGAGGAGGTAGAGTGGATATTTTACCTTTCAGTGGTTGCACATGCTCACTCAACAAAAAGTGTAATTTTATTAATATCTCTGAGCTACCACTTGTTAATTCAGCGATAGTCAGAAATCGGAATATCGCGCACTCTGCGCCCCATGCTTCAGTCGTGCCGTCATCGGTGTGATCTACCATAACACAGTATTTTGCGGTAATAATGGAGTATGCATCGATCCATACTAGAAAAATGATTTCAGAACAATACCATATAAATCAAGATTAACATTTATTTTGGCCAGACAGGAAAAGTAAATAAGTAAACAAGAATCCATGGTACACAACTGATCAGCGGAAAAACATAAACACAATCGTAAAGTAATTTGAAAATAATTTCAACGAGTCATCATGTCTGGCACAATACACACAGTGGGCCCTATCTTGCACCCAGCGCAATTGACTTTGTACACCGACGCATGTGTCATTCCTATTTTGCACCCGCGCAAAGCGCGCTTTTCCCTCCACAGAAGCACGTCGCTAAACTAGTGAATGAACTTGCGCTCCCTGGGCGGTTCAGCGCAAAAAAGGAGGCGTGTTCCGGCGCAAACAATCCCTGGTGCTATTTTGCTGTTCCATTAAACAATTGCGCCACTGACCAGAAAAAACCTAGTCTAAAGTCAGTGGCATACACTTTGCTCATGTAATCTACACAGATGCAACAGTTATTTTTGCAAATCATAAATTGTTACACTAAAAAAATATTAACACATGAGATGACGGAAATCATTGTGGTGTGCCACGAAGATGTGAAAAAATAGGCATAAATCTAGCTTACAAATTATTCAGGCTAATTATTTATTTAACCGACGCTATTTTGGGTGGGTTTCTCCCATCCCCATACAACACAACTTCTCTGTCTTTCACTGCTCTTACAAGAACATCAGTCTCCTCGGCTGTGAACCGCTCCTGGCGTGCGCCTGGTAAATACGCCATAATAATAGCAATCCATAATGGAACTTGCGCACCTGCTTTTAAAGGGAATGTTGGATGACGCTCTGATTGGTTTATTCACGTTACGCCCAAACCACACCTATGAATAATGAAGATACTTCAGACCAACCCATTTTAGATTTGCGCCGGGCGCAAGAGCCATTTATCCCGCCGGGAAAATAGCAACAGCGCCGAGACCCGCCCACAAAGTTACTTGCGCTTTGCGCTTTGACACTTGCGTTTCAGATCGTTAAAATAGGGCCCAGTGTGTGTGAGTGCCTCAGAGACACTGACACAGACTGCATGGGGGGTTCTGGCTACAGAATGTCCCCCCCCTTCTGTTCTGTTTCCCTCCCTTAAATACTCCAACTAGAACAAAAGGGTTTGTAAATATTTGCAACACAAACACCTGGTTTTGGGGGAGAGGATCAGATATCTTTGAAGAGACCACTCAGAAGGAGAACAGAATTCTCATTAGTTTTCAATCTTTCTAATACTACTAATGACTGCTGTGAAACTGAGACCATTCTACCATTCGCACTGAGACCTTTTAAAGGACATCAAACATGAAAGGGATAAAACAATAGATTTACAAGATACATCATCACTGGTATATCTGCATTTGTTGACTTGAAAACAGGGCAAGGAGAGGGCAAAATGGGGAGGGGGGAAAAATGTTTGATCAGGGTGGTGTCACACAGTTTCTGTGAGATTTTCTTTCAAGATTAGTGACTTGTATTGTTCTATTATAGGGGTGTGGATTTCAGCTTTTGTCTTAGCAGCAAAACCGGTCCTTACAGCTGCCTATATTCTTAATTAAAATTAAATGAAATTAAAAATACACTGCTGTAGAGATGCTCATTTTGGTTCATTTTCCCAACCGACAACCGCCGCTCATTATCCGATTATTAACCGTTAACTGATAAGATTATAATATTTGAATTGGCATTAAATAAATATACAATTGACGAGTGTCTGACCTGTTAAAAATACTTTTTTTCACTTGTTCATTTTACCCTGCAAACAGCAGCATACAGATCAGATCAAATATAAATAAATAAATAAAACTATAGGTCTACACTCAATATTTTTCACTTAAATAAGTACCAAATTAAGATGACAAAACGAAAATACACTGAATCCGTTTGAAGCTTTGAAGAACCAGAAAAGTTTTTTTTTTTTTTTTTTTTTTTTTTTTTTTGTCAAATAAAAATAGCAGGCCTACCTCAATCCACATCTTTTATGTTTTTTTTTTTTTTAAGTAACATGTCTAAGTGGGTTAGTCTGGAGCGCAGCCTTGTGATAGTTAACCCTCTGGTGCTCTTTGTTTAGGGGTTGCATTGGTTGTCTTCCCGGCCATTAGTCACCGGACACCTAAAAATAAAACTTCCTCCACCCCATAAAACCAATGCAATTTATTTTTCTTCAATAATATTTTTTCTTTTTAATTTTGTATTTTGAGATGATTTGATGGTATTTTTGGTATTTATGCAATAATTATGGTCTATTTTTTCCATTGACAATTATACAATTTATTATTATAATTTTTTTTATTATTATTATTGCAGTATTTGAGGTTAAAATAGAGACTAGGCCTTCAAAATATATATATATATATATATTTTTTAAGGCAGATTAGCGCCCTCTTTTGGAATTATTTAAGAAATCATGCAACCATGGGTGTAATCACTAGAGGACTGGAGAGGCTTGAGAATTCCCTAGTACTCTTTTGAACACATTTAATTTTTTTTTTTTTTTTTTGATGGATTTCAATATATATTTAAAAAATCTCAAAGACTATTTATTATAAAAATTTAGATTTTTTTTTTTGTTGTTGTTAGAAATATAGATTTTTTTATCTGTGAATTTGTGTTTTTGCAGATTTCCCACTCATTTCCTATGGTGGTCATTTTTGACCGAAGAGCACAAGTGGGAGTATTTTTTTATGACCACTTAGCATGCTCAAATCATGCCCTCAAGTTTCATATCATTCTGATAAAGCTGTGATTTTTAAAAATTCAAAATGTGGTTCATAGGTTCAGTTTTTCATAGGTGTGTGTGTGTGTGCGTGCGTGCGTGCGTGCGTGCGCGTGTGTGTGGATGTGTCAATATCACACTCTTGATGTTTTAGAGTGTCACCCCTTTACTGCTGTGTACTTTTTTTCAGCATCTTGGCCGATTTGTAGATTGTACACACAAATATTCTGAGAATTGTTGTGTTTTTGCCGATTTCCCATTCATTTCCTATGGTCAGAAAATGACCGAAGAGCACCAGAGGGTTAAGCCTTGTTTAAAGCCTACTAGTTTCGTCTGTCTCCGCAGTGCGAGCCTCCAATGACTGCGTGCGCGCCTTCTGCGCTCGTGTTGTGATGTTCTCTGAAATGACAGAGGGCGATTCGAGTAATTGTTCTATAAACCATCAGGAAACAGCGGCGAGAAGAACATACGTGACAATGTTTACTTTAGTAAACTTGACCAAAACCACACTACGAAAAGCCTTAAACAAGGCTTCAGATGGACCTGATGTCCGGGAATACAGAGATCATGCCTCGCTAGAGTGACCAGCCTCAGGAAGCGCCTTTCATTTGTTTTCCACCAGTCAGGAGCTTGTACAACTTCTATATTTTAATCCCGCTTAGCATATTTTGCAAGTATCTTCATCGTCCTTTCTGTCGAAATGGTCCCACACAGTATAGGCTTCTTCTTTTCCATTGCTTCATTTTACGAGGTTAGACATGATGTGGTTGCACATGTTCGACGCGCCCCATGAGTGAACAAATACAGCATATTTTTCTTTAACCATGCAGCAAACAAACAAACAAACAAAATAAGTGTTAAAAACCGTTAAACCGTTTAAACCGGTCAAAGTTCTTACTTTCGGTTAACGGTTAAACGGTCAATAGCATCCCTACACTGCTGTGGACATTGTTTACTTCATGAATGTGTTTACTGTGATAATGGACTGAGGATGGGAGTATTCAGTATTCTGTTTCGGATTCGGCAGAATCTTAACCAGTGGATTCCGTATTCGGCCGAACTCCAAAAATCTGGATTCGGTGCATCCCTAATATAGCCTATATATTTCTTTCTCTTGTTTTTTTCCGTTATTGCTATTTCTGTGTGTGTTCTTTTATTTTATATATTTTTTGCTTTGCTGACGATTGTACATCCATTTTCTGTTACTTTGGAAATATGAATTCAATTTACTTATATTTATGTTAACTTTCTTTATATTAATAAAACATTTATCTTTCTTCTTGAATTTGGTTTAATTGGTTTTATTTTATTTTTGGTCTGACGACTGGGCGGGGGAGTCATATTTCTATTTATTTATTTATTTATTGCAGTCTAAACCTAGCGCGCTGGGCTAATGTGGCGTTCACACCGGACGCTTGAACATTTTGAGTTTACTCGCTTCATTTGCGCGTGAAATTTGCGTGTGACAACTACACAACAGACGCAAATTCACATCATGGGAGGGGCTTCTGCCCTATATGAGCCTATATGAGCCAGCTCGTCTCGGTGACGTCTTGTTTGTAAAAAATACTACTATTAATGTGTGACAAAATGTAGTTTAAAGACTTTTTCAGGCGATAATATAGTTGTTTAAAGCTCAAATCTGTGGTTAATTTATAAAAAGAGTGCCTATTTGAGCATTTTATCTGGCGTTTTCGGAGTTGTGAGCTCCAGGCGATCAGTGACATTCTGCGCTCGTTTACCCGGCGAGACCCGCCTTTCCTCGGCTAGTCCTTCTCACATTTGCCGCTGGCTCTGGCTCTTTTTTTCTGCTCCTGTCTCGTTGTGAAATGGCTGACATAGATTTTGTTGAGAGGGTAACTCACTTTCTTCCAAGCAAGATCCTTTTTATTCCTTTTCCTGTAGTGATAGGATGATGTATCGTACAGCTCCGGGTATCCACATACGGCCACGATTATCTTGTCCTCCATTGTTGTTCGGATTTCTGCCTCCGCTTGTAAATGCGTCACTACTAGAGCAAGCTTGTGATTGGTTAACGCGGCGCGAAATATCCGCCAAAGTTCAGATTTTTCAACATGAGCGATTCGCGCGTTCAAAACGCTCAATTCGCATTGACTTTATATGTAAATCACTCGTGCGAATCGCGTCCGGTGTGAACGCACCATTAGCCATGGCTGCTGGTCTGAAAACCAGGTGTGTTCAGGCGCATTGTTGGCGCGTTGCTATTTTGAGGAACTGAAAACGACTGCGCCAATGACCAACAAAAAACGGTCTAAAGTCGCAGTACTGGGGCAACCGCCCAGTAAAGCATTACAATGATCTAGCCTTGAGGACATGAACGCATGAATTAAAGGGTTAGTTCACCCAAAATTGAAAATTCTGTCAGTAATTACTCACCCTCATGTTGTTCCAACCATGTAAGACCTTCGTTCATCTTCGGAACATAATTTAGTATATTTTTGATGAAATCTGAGAGCTGTCTCACTCCTCCATAGGCTTTCAGAGGGACTGAAACTTGATGGCCCAGAATAGTAAGTAAAAACGTCATTTAAGGAGTCCAAATGACTACAGTGGCTCTGTATTAAGTCTATCATGCGACGAAAATACTTTTTGAGCGGAAAAACAACAAAAATAACGACTTTATCCCACTATTTATCCCACTATATACTCTCTGACGAGAGTTCGCGGGAGTGCCACGACGCATGCGCGAGTTCGCGGGAGTGCCACGACGCATGCGCGAGAACTCGCGCATGCGTCGTGGCACTCCCGCGAGCTCTCTTCAGAGGCTCAAATTGAACAATAATAGTGGGATAAAGTCGTTATTTTTGTTGTTTTTCCGCTCAAAAAGTATTTCCGTCGCATGATAGACTTAATACAGAGCCACTGTAGTCATTCGGACTCCTTAAATGACGTTTTTACTTACTATTCTGGGCCATCAAGTTTCAGTCCCTCTGAAAGCCTATGGAGGAGTGAGACAGCTCTCAGATTTCATCAAAAATATACTAAATTATGTTCCGAAGATGAACGAAGGTCTTACATGGTTGGAACAACATGAGGGTGAGTAATTACTGACAGAATTTTCAATTTTGGGTGAACTAACCCTTTAACTTTTCTGCATCTGACTCTGAGAGCATATGTAGTAATTTAGAGACATTTTTAACCCTCTGAACACGACAAACGCGCTGGCATTGATTACCTAATAAGGAACTATCTTAGTCCTAAATTCAATATTACTTACTGGTAAGTTCAGCTTGTTTCTATATTAGTTAATAGTAGTATGTGAAGTGTTAATGTAGTACTACTCATTCATTAGTCCTGCATAGTTACCTATTAATGACGGACCGTTATTCTGAAGTGTGACCAACACCTCCAGGGCCCAGAAAACACTGCAGGCTTCAGAGGGTTAAGATGGAAAAAAAGTGTTTTTTACAAATGCCAGTAATTCAAAATAAAGATTGCTATCAAAGATCACTTCTACTGATAGCAAACACGTCTCCGTTTCTCCAGATGAAAAGACCAAGATAAATTCACATGTGTTTCAACTAGAGTTTAAAGTGTTATTTTGCTCAGATTCACCAAAATACCAAATTCTGCAATCAAAAGCATGCATTTCTCATCACATTTTTTACTGGTGACCAAATAATAGATTACGTTTACAGGTTATTGTATGTTTGCATTAATATTCACTCATGAATGTTGTTGTAACAACACAGGCAAACATTATACATGTGATTTACTGGCTTTTCAGTCAAAATGGATCCTGCAAGTTTTTTTTCCCCTGTTGTTTTATCTGTTCAGACATCAGTGTGTCTGGTTTGATCTGTCTGGTGGATAAACAGCGTTTGCTGGAAGTCTGTGGTTGATGTGCGTGTCAGCAGTTTGTGGCTGAAGCGTTTCTTAATTTTCTCTCCTGTTAATAAGAAGATCGCAATCTTCCACTCCACACAAAACATCTTTACACTGAAATAAAGTGAATCCATCAACAGTCAAATAAGAGTCACAGGTCAGAGGTCAGATATGATTGACAGCTCACAGCACTAAATAACACTCCAGTAGTTCAGGGCATAATTGCAGAGCAGCGTATGATGAGCCTTTGTTGCTAAAAAGTATATAAATGTTTATTTATTTTTAGCAAATAACAGATGGTTTCCTACATAAGACCCTTATTCCTCATCCTGGATCGTGAAGCGCTCTTGAAGCTGCATTGAAACTGCAGTTTGGACCTTTAACCCTGTTGGTTGCCATTGAAGTCCACTATATGTCCACTATAAATCCTGGAATATTTGCCTCAAAAATCCTTATTTCTTTTTGACTGAAGAAAGAAAGACATGAACATGTTGGATGAGATGGGGGTGAGTAAATTATCAGGAAATTTAAATTTTGAAGTGAACTAATCCTTTAAAGGAGACGGACGTGTGAGCGGAAACTAACTGAGGTTGGGGAGGATTCACACACAACCAGATAAATATCACAGTTCAGTCGTGTTTCAGATCAATCAATTCAATCTCTCAGACATTTTAAGAGTCACTGTCGAGGGCTTTTCAGTGAACCCAGTGAAGAAAATGTTTCTCAAATCAGTTTTTCTCTGGTCGTGTTTGTGGCGTCTGTTTGGTGAGTTTTAAATGTGTTTTTATGGCTTCAGTTGTTTCTGTTCTGGTATTGTGTGATAAATTACTGGTTAAATGAGTTCGAGAAGATTAACATTCACTGTAGTGTCAGCAACGGAGGCTGTAGAGAAGCACATGACTCGGGGAAATAACTCAAAGATCAGTCTTTACGCTAATAATCCACACAATACACAGGAGAATCATGGGGAGAAACACAAGCACGTAATGCAGACGATACCGGACGATGAACTGAACAGAACTCAGGGTTTAAATAACAGGGAGATCATGGGAAGAACAGAAACAGGTCTGGGATTAATGAACTAATGATAAAGAACACGGGCCAATGGAAATAGGGAGAAAACTAAACCTGAACAGAACAAACACATTACAGATCGTCTCATATAGAAATAATTCAACTGTGATTTTACTGTCAGATCAAGTTTGAGGTCAGCTCTAAACTCAGTTATTATGGATTTTTTTAATAAAATAATATAAGTATGAAGCTCAGATACTCAACAGCATTAGTTTGAGAGTGACATTAAACATTAAATATGTATTTCTCCTTTCATGCATTATATTTTGTCTTTGTGCTATACTGCAGACTTTTATAATCTTCACATTTAAATGATTAAAAGTATTTTAGTAAAGCTTCATCAAACAAACATCAAGTGATTTTAAAGCTTTAATCTGAAAAACTGTTCTTCAGGTGTTACAGGACCGTCCATTTTTCCACTGAAAGCAATATCAGTGAAAGATGTGTCAGTGAAGGAGGGAGATTCAGTTTTTCTGGAGTCTGGTCTCACTGGAGGGATGTATTTTGATTGGATTCGGTGGAAGTTTGAAAGCAATTTAATAGCTGTATTATATAAACAGTCCGGCATATTCTCTGTATATGATGGTATTCCTAATGGGAGATTCAAAGGCAGACTGAGGCTGCACAGACTAACTGCATCTCTGACCATCATAAACATCACAACTGAACATGCTGGACGTTATAGACTACAGACCCCAGCGACCAACAGAGAGAGGATTTTCATTCTCACTGTCATTGGTGAGTTAAATATCAGTTTCACATGTTTTATATTTTAATCAGCACAAAGATTAAATTATTAAGATTTCTTTTGCTTCTGTTGTTTAATGATGATATTCATGTAAAATTAAAATTTCAAACCATTTACTTTTGTAAATGACTGTCTCTCTCTCTGTGAGTGAGACAGTGTGTGTGCATGCGTGCGTGCGTGCGTGCGTGTGTGATACAGTTAACATATCGGTGACGGAGGGAGATTCAGTCACACTAAACTCCCCTCTTACTGAAATATTAGGAGATTGTTACTTTGAGTGGAGGTTTGGAACTGAAAGAACTGTAATAGCTGAAATCAAAAAACAGCATGACTGTATTTGATGATGTTCCTGATGGGAGATTCATAGACAGACTGAAGCTGGATCATCAAACTGGATCTCTGACCATCACACACATCACAACTGAACATGCTGGAGATTATCAACTATGCACAAATTTAGCATTGACCTCTACCATGAATGAATCTTCATCCTCATTCATCTTTATTCTCTCATGTTTTCCAGCTCGTCTGCCTCCTGTTCCTGTCGTCAGCACAGACAGGCCTTCGTTATCGTCTTCATCAGGATCTCATCCCAATCCCATCAGCCACCAGACTCAACATCTGGACATCACTCAACTCTGTCACACATGCGCAGGTATGGCAGCACGGCTGATATTAGCGTTTAGCTGATCTCAGTTTGATGTGTTTATTCCTCAGACTGAAGCTGTGATCCGATTGGTCCTTCCTTAAAATCATTAAATTCCATCCTTCCACCAGAAAAACTGTCTCTGACAGTGACAGCAAACAGCAAAATAATTGTTCTTAAATTGAATGCCTCATCTGATGGAGCTCAAATAAAAACTGAGATTAGGAACTGTTCTCATGTCTAAGAGGTCTTGTGCTGTATTTTGAGAGCAGTAACTTGATGAAAAAAAAAATACTTATTAGTAACATGAAAATAACCTTTCTTTGGGAGGGTTTGCCTTCGTTATGCTTCCTGGAAGTAGGGGTAGGAAGTCGGCAGTCTCATGTGACAGGAAGGAAGTTAACACCTTTTTTTTTCTCTTGAAATCCTTTATTTGGTTGTTTTCTTGCGTGTCATTGAGATTAAAAACATGGATACTATCTACAAAAACACTTACAATAGGAAAATGACAACTATACACTGCGGCAACTATAGTTGTCGGTGGGCTTAAATGGGTTAAGCATTCTGTGATCTTGTGTCTTTTCGTTTATCTCAGTGGAAACCTATTCAGATGTTACAGAGCAAACCTCCACCGAAAGCACAGGAATCACTTTATATCAGCCAGGTATCTATTTCTGCTTCCATTCAGTGTTTCCTGCAGAATGTTCTTCATTTCACATTTACATGATTCAGAGTATTTTAATGAAGCTTCATCAAACCAACATCGAGTTATTTTAAAGCTTTAATCTGAAAAACTGTTCTTCAGGTGTGTTTGGTGAGAGAGATACAGAGAAGTCAGTGACAGGGGGAGATTCAGTCACTCTGCGCTCTGGTCTCACTGAAATGAAGGACAATCTGATTCAATGGAGGTTTATGAATGAAGTTAGTTTCATAGCTGAAATCAATGTAGTAGAGAACAGATTCTCTGTATATGATGATGTTCTTGATGGGAGATTCAGAGACAGACTGAAGCTGGATCATCAAACTGGATCTCTGACCATCACAAACATCACAACTGAACATGCTGGAGATTATCAACTAGAGACCAACAGTGTGAGAAAGAGTTTCCGCCTCACTGTCTACGGTGAGTTTAGTGTTTGTTTCACCTGTTATTATTGGTTTAAAGATCATCTAAACACATATCTATTTAGATGTTTTATTTTTGAAATAAATGATTAGCCTTGTTTTACATTTATTGCATCTAGGTTTATATTTAACCAATGTTTCTTCCTCATCTGTTTGTATATCTTCATTCCTCCTCATTTATCTTTATTCTCTCATGTTTTCCAGCTCTTCTGCCTGTTCCTGTCATCAGCAGAAACTCTTCACAATGTTCTTCTTCATCATCAAATTGTTCACTGGTGTGTTCAGTGTTGAATGTGAGTCATGTGACTCTCTCCTGGTACAAAGGAAACAGTTTATTGTCCAGCATCAGTGTGTCTGATCTCAGCATCAGTCTCTCTCTACCTCTGGAGGTGGAATATCAGGATAAAAACACCTACAGCTGTGTGCTCAACAATCCCATCAGCAACCAGACTCAACATCTGGACATCACTCAACTCTGCCACACATGTGCAGGTACGACAGCACGGCTGATATTAGTTGATGTCAGCGCTGATATTAGTGTATGTGCTGATCTCAGTTTTTATTCCTCTGTCCACTGTTGCGGCCCCACTGAAGCTGTGATCCGATTGGTCCTCTCTGCTCTGGTGGGCGTGGCTATTGTCATTCTTGTGGTTTACGACATCAGATCCAGAAGACCTGAATGAGATCAAGCTCATATTCACACATCAGGTACATGACTGATGATGTCAGCTATTTTGGCATATATACATATTTGTCATATTTTTGAATGGCTTTTAATATATTAATCTTTTTCAGAAATGACTGAAATCTAAAGCAGCTGTTCTTTAAAGGCTCTTCTAGTGTCATTTTCCTGTCAGTTTATCATGGAGTCGATCTGAACTGAGCAGAAGCGACTGCTGCTGTTGATGTTCATTTATCGGAGGCTCATAACCGACCTAGAAGATGATTTGAGAACAATCTAATCTTTCATATTTGATCGGGGGCTTTAAACGCACTTAAAGGGTCTTGACTGTCTTTCAGGGTTATTATTGTTCAGTCAGAGCTGGTTAATGGTGTTTTAGATCAGATGTTTCTAATAATAATTAAATCCTTTACTAGCTGAACACGAACGCATGAAGAAATAAGCACTCTCTCTTTGCATTTTCAGTGTCTGATAAAATAAGTAAAAAAATGTCTCCACTTATATTTTCTTAAAGGATTAGTTCACTTTTAAATAAACCTTTGCTGATAATTTACTCACCCCCATGCCATCCAAGATGTCCATGTCTTTCTTTCTGCAGTCGAAAAGAAATTAAGGTTTTGGATGAAAACAGTCCAGGATTTTTCTCCATATAATGGACTTCAATGGGCTCCAAACAGTTCAAGGTCCAAATGACAGTTTCAGTGCAGCTTCTAAGGGCTTTAAACGACACCAGACGATGAATAAGGGTCTTATCTAGCGAAGCGATCAGTTTCTGCGAGAAACCGAGCAGTATTTATGCTATTATTTTACCTCTTTTCAGACGAACGTGATCATCTCTGAGCTCAGCCATAACTTCCGCTAAGTGAGGTCAAAATAGAGCGTGGTCATAGATGTATACGTAGATACCTCATTAGCGCTTGCACGGATCAGTAGAATGAGGCATCTACGATCGACATATCTATGACCACGATCGGAATTTGACCTCACTTAGCGGAAGTACTGGCTGTGCTCAGAGATAATCACGTCCGTCTGAAAAGAGGTAAAATAATAGCATAAATACTGCTCGGTTTCTCACAGAAACTGATCGTTTCTCTAGATAAGACCCTTATTCATTGTCTGGTGTCGTTTAAAGCCCCTTGAAGCTGTACTGAAACTGTCATTTGGACCTTGAACTGTTTGGAGCCCATTGAAGTCCATTATATGGAGAAAAACCCTGGACTGTTTTCATCCAAAACCTTAATTTCTTTTCGACTGCAGAAAGAAAAACATGGACATCTTGGATGACATGGGGGTGAGTAAATTATCAGCAAAAGTTTATTTAAAAGTGAACTAATCCTTTAAGGCGAGACACATTTACATTTAGTCATTTAGCAGACGCTTTTATCCAAAGCGACTTACAAATGAGAGCAATAGAAGACACAGATCTCACTTTACTGCTGTATATCTGTCATATATATTTACTTGCCTTTATCAATAAAGTTTTCTCACTCTGAGGTTCAAGAGTCTCTCCATGTTTTATTACATTTATTATGTCGAGCACCTCCTGGAGGAATACAGACTTTATGTACATTTGAAAGAGTTCAGACACATTTAACCTCTTAACTGTCACCGTCCCACAGGTGCTCTTTTTTTGATCGCCTTTTTTCGTATCATATATTTAAGTAATTACCATAAATTAGGTATCATTTGAAAGCTTACAAACTCAAAATTCATCCTGTCAAAACCGTTTTGAAATCGGACATTGTGTTACCATGGAAACCTTACTCTAAATTATTCTAGCGGGCTCCTCCCCTAGTGGGGGCGGTGTCATGTTTCATAGTACAACATTATTTGAACTAGGCTACTTTATATTCAAAATCTTTTCCAATCTTGACAAAACACATATCGTCGGAAAGGTCTGAGTCTCAAGGGTCCATATTTGGTGACTGTTTTGTGATGGAAGTGATATTTGGACAGAAATTTACAGGAAAATGCATCAAAAAAACAATAAATGGAATTTGAATGACACCCGGTGGCTATTTTTGGTACAGCACCTAAACAAAATCTCATGGGAACTTCAATTTTTGTGGTATCAACTTCAAATTTGGAACCCAAATTGGTTAGACATATGGCTTTGATTTTATAGTAATTTTATAGAAAATTCTTTTTTGTAAAATATATATTTTATATGAAATAAAACATATTTAGTACAGTATTTTTCATTTTATAACTTCCATAACTCTTTCATACTTTCATATTTTGAATTGCTTTCACTTCAGCAATAATCTGCAGAGTGTCGTCTTTAAAACGAGATCAAACTGTGGTCTATATTCCGAAGCATTCTTGAATTACAGCCCTTTAAGTTTGGATAGTGCATTTTCATGTGTATTCTCAAAAAGGAGGGTGACAGTTAAAGGGTTAAAGATTCACTTTTTTAAAATATTTAAAACATTTAAATGTTTACATTATTATCAGCTCATTCCTCTTCTGTTTTGTTTCTATCCACAATTATAAACACACACTTCCCCCAGCTTCTCCTTTAACCTGAGAAAATACTGATTTGTGACACATTATAATATACTTTGAGATCACAGTGAAACACATAAACACAACATGTCGGTGCTCCATTTCCTCCATCAGGCAATGATAAAGTCTTTAAATCTCTAGTGTGATTGTGGAGCAACACCTCCATCTAGTGTCTCGCCCTGAATTGACATGTTATCAGGAGTTATTTGCTCATATCTTCTGGAGAAACAGCAAGTGCAAAATGCGGCACTGACATCTCGAAGCGGCACTTCCGGCAGCATCTCCAGCGGCCAGGGACTTTCTCCGGCAGCACGTGCCGCTGGACATAGGCCTATATTTTGATTTAATAGCCTCATTTTTATTTTATGAACTGCATTTAAACAAAAATAACATTATATAGCTACAGTAAGTCGGGCATTTTAACATGGAGAGATTCTCAATGAGATTCTGCTCTCTTCTGGAGCCGGTCTCTAGTGGCCAGTCAATGAATTGCAGTTTGAGTCACTTTCGTACTGGCTTCAAGAGAAACTGCGGGAGGTTGCCGCTTGGCCTAGCCTGGGAAAACCCAGACAACTTCCGGCAAATGTAGATTTGCTCTGCAAGTAGTCTGGCAAAGAGCCCATTCAAACCCATTTCTAATGCCTAGAAATCGAGGCACCAATCAGAAACGTTGGGGCGGGCTTTACACGATGACGACAGCGCAGCGACGGTGAAGCAGATTCTGTACATTACAAAGATGGATGCCACCGTGGAGCATCACTCGTTCGAATCAGCTATCGCGTCTGTTTTAAGCGATTTAAACGTTTCCTTTTCGTTAAAAGCCGAGCAAAGAGCAACACTCGAAGCCTTCATATCTAAAAAAGATGTTATCGCTGTCTTACCGACTGGATTCGGCAAAAGTCTGATACCAGCTTGGCCCTTTTGTGGCTAAACGAATGGGTCTTAGCGAGAGCCCTCTGGTAGTGTTAATGTTTCACAAAATATAGTTTTAAGTCCTTTTCAGGCGAGAATGTAGTTGTTTAAAGCTCAAATCTGTGGTTTATTTATAAAGAGAGCACCTTTTTGAAAATTTGATCTGCCGTTTTCGGAGTTGTGAGCTCCAGTGGATCAGCGGCGCTCAATCGCTCATTAACCCCGGCGAGAGCAGCCTTTCCTCGGCCAGTCCTTCAGCCGTCTGCCGCTGGCTCTGATGTCTCTGTAGTGGTTAAACATCAGATATGATTCGTCTCGTCTTGTGTAGATCTAATGGCTGATCTTTGCTCTCATTAATCTATAATTTGTTCCCTGACAGATCGTTTTGTTCTGAGGGCAAAGTGAAGTTTCATAACTTTATATTTTTAAGCTATTAAACTTTACGGTTGTAGTCTCCTAGCGCTGACTTTGTTTGACTGAATTGCTTTATTTATTGTATAGCTTCTTATACCTTTTACTTATACTTTTATAATTGCTATTGATCACACATAAACTGACATTTAACAAAAAGAGACTGGGTTGTGTTTTATGTCATATTTAATTTATTACAGTGATAATATATTATGCACACATTAATGTGTGTTTTTTTTAAAAATGTAAACGAAAAGAGGCTGGGTTTTTATATTTCGTTTTGTTATAAACATGCATTGAAGATAATATGCATTGCCTGCACTACATTTGTGTGGCTATAATATGTTTAATATTTTTTTAGTGAAAATTAAAAGAGGTAGACTGGTGTTTTATCATATATTTTGTTTTATTGTAGCCTAAAATATAAAAATATATACTGAGTGATACTGTCTAGAACGCTCCTTGTCCTTTAGCAGAGTAGGCGGACTATTAACTAAATGGCGGCGGGGTTTCCCCCGAGGGGAAGTGCTTAGGGAAGTTTGCAAGTGCGTTGGTGACGCCCCTTTGGAAATGATTTGTCTATGAAGCTTTGCCAGACCATAACTCAGTTACTACTGAGAAAGGTCTGGTTTTAACCAGGCTACGCTTGGCCCATTACTTGATTTTTTTCCCCCTGAAACTTGTGAGAAACCAGAAGGAGTATTTTTGATTTTTGCCACATAAATACTCCATCAAATGTCCAACTTATTTTTTTAAACTTTGGCCATGTTTAGCATGATAATCTAAGTCTTTAACAGTGTAAAAAAAAAAAAACCTCAGTATGCATGAAAGAGCATTAGGCCCCCCCTTTAACATGGCCAGTTAACCCCTTGTGTTAACTATTGTAACCACATGTGGGCAGGGACAGATTTTTTCTCCCAGACTCTAGACTAATATGTTTTTAATAGTGTGATCAATCAAATGGCATTATGACTCAGTATCACGCTACACACTCAAAGACAAAACTTGACTAAATGTGGAGTTTCTACATTTTCCTTTTGGACAGCAGCACTGGAAATTGCAGAATTGCTCAATTTAACAAGTTGATGAAAACTAGAAATGAGGAAATACTCTGAACATCAGTAGGATAACAAACATTGCAACAGTAAACTATAGTTTGCATTTATTCTTAAAATGACTCCCAGACATTGACAGGGGGGGGGGGGGAACACAGGATATGAACTTTATAAAAAAGGTGTGATATCAAGCATAGATCTTCTTCGAAATAACTTCGGCTTCTCATACACTGGAGTTAGAAATAACCACTGAAACTAGCACTTGTTATTTGACGTCATGGAGAGAGGCGTAAGCTCAATTATCGATTAAGTATCGATTACACTTTAACATTTCACATTTTCACATTCTCACAGTAACACATCACTGTCTAAGAGAATATTTTATCTGTCAGACTTTGTTAATGGCTTTAGCATTTTATAGTCAAGCTTTTTTGTTTAGATTGAGCTTCATGTGGGCAGGAATGGAAAAAGCCCTTCAACCACAAGCTATTCACCTCAGACACACGCTCATCAGAGATCAACCACAGATACAGACTCAACAAGTTGTTTGCTTATCCACCCAACAGGACGACCCAGTTTTTCTACAGCTGTAAATAAACCAGAACACAGCAGGTTTCAATCTGACTCTAAAAAGGAGCTGTTATGGAGCCAGAGCCTTAAAATGACCAAAGAAAGGTGAACTCCAGGGGTCATCTGACCGCTACTCAATCACGCGTTTACCTCATTGTTTTAGCCAAATCCACATTACACTCACATAAAAAAAGGTACAAAAGCTGTCACTTGGATGGTACCCATTAAAAAGGTTCTAATATGTACCATTTAGTTACTAATATGTACAAATTTGGTACCAATATGTGCCTTTTGAGGTAGGCACTCTTTAGGTACAAAGGTGTACCTTTTTGAAAGAGTACGGCCCCAGTGACAGCTTTTGTACCTTTTTTTCTGAGAGTGTAGGTGTGTTCGACTTTGGCTGGATTCAACCGGCAGGATTTGTTGCTTTCAGTTGGGGAGGAATTGAAAACAGAGACTAGAAGTTTCCTCTAGAGACATTTTCCGCTTCCTCTAGAGGCGTTTTGCGTAGGCGACATTAGATGTTGATTAGATGATTAGATAAGTTGATTTGATGCAAAAGCCTGCTTGTCAAATACAGACATTTTCATGTATTCAGTAGGCTATGTGTTCTGTTTAATACAGCACTTGTATGTACAAGAATACAGTTCAACATAAGCATATACTAATTGAATACCAATAAAGTGTCTTTTATCAGTTTTATATTGATAAACATGACACAAAAGATTACATTAAGATCAGGCTACATGAAAAGAGTTTTTACTGTTATAAAAAAAACAGCTGCGTCCGAAATCGCATACTTCCCTACTACTACTATATAGCAGGCGATACACAGTATGTGACAAAAGAAAGATGTCTGAATTCACAGTACTTATAAAAGAGTAAACGAAAAGTACCCGGATGACCTACTACTTCCGGCGAGATTCTGAAGTGTGCATACGATGTATCAGAAGGGTACTCGCCCCCTTTGTGGCCGATATGCACCCTCGATGCGCTCTGTTGCGCGAAGCGAGCTCCACAACAGACTTCTACCCGACAATCAAAGCAGAATAACATCACGAAAGTGTGGGCTTAAGAGGACGAAAGAGGGCTTAAGCATAGTATATTTAACTTTGTATGCATACAGTCAACTCGTAACTCGTAGTCTTTCAAAGGATACTCCATCTGATAGCGTACGTGAACACCATAGACTTTAAAAAAATATGGACGTAGTGTCTGTGACGCCACCCATAGGATTCTGAAGAGCAGTTTTGAAGCGCAGTTTTGAAGTATGGACGAGATGGCCGTCGCCATCTTGGCAGCGCGTCATCGTGCGTCACTCCCGGAAAAACAGAAAATGGGCAAAAAGGCGGGACATGGGCGGTGCTGAAGTGACGCGATGACTAACAGACAGCAGATAAATGGCTATCCACCTGCCACTCGAAGTGGCCACGCCCTTAATTATGCAGAACTTTAATGCTTTATATAATGTAAACAAATGAGTTATAAAAAAAATTCACCCCCCTCACAGATGTCATGAAGGGCAAAATTATCCGTATAGACCAAAAACACAATTTGTACCAGGCTGTAAACATGTTTTTTTCTGCTGTAAAGTTTCAACGTCCTCAAAACGGATCCGTAAATTCCACATACAGGTCTGTTTGTTGAGAGCTAGTAGGTGCTTTAGTCACTGCGTGCTGCTGCTGGTGTGAACAGGGCTTTAGGTGCTACATGTAGTGATTGTCAACAATCCCAAAACTCATAGACAAGTTCTTGTCAGCAGGAGTTGTAAAGGTTGTCGCAGGATGTTCCGTGTCTGGTCCTCATGGCGATTGGTGCATACTCTACTTGATCTTCCTCTTTAACATTCTGTAAAAAAAACAATAATAATAAATACATAAAATAATCTTACTCATGATATACACAATATTGCCAAAAGTTTTAGAACGC
This sequence comes from Romanogobio albipinnatus, assembly GCA_023566225.1. Lineage (NCBI taxonomy): Eukaryota > Metazoa > Chordata > Actinopteri > Cypriniformes > Gobionidae > Romanogobio > Romanogobio albipinnatus. The sequence goes on from CM042263.1 coordinate 34,576,623, forward strand.
CTGCCTTTACATGCAAAGTAACTTTTATGACATCCCATTCTTAATCCGTAAGGTTTAATATGGAGTTGTCCCACCCTTTGCAGCTATAACAGCTTCAGCTCTTCTGGGAAGGCTTTCCACAAGGTTTAGGAGTGTGTTTAGTGCGTTTGTGCAGGCCAGTCAAGTTCCTCCACTCAAACTCACTCATCCATGTCATTATGGACAGACGCTTTGTGCACTGGTCCTCAGTCATGTTGGAACAGGATGGGGCCGTCCCCAAACTGTTCCCACAAAGTTGGGAGCATGAAATTGTCCAAAATGTCTTGGTATGCTGAAGCATTAAGAGTTCCTTTCACTGGAACTAAGGGGCCATGCCCAACCCCTGAAAAGCAACCCCCACACCATAATCCTCCCTCCACCAAACTTTACACTTGACACAATGCAGTCAGACAAGTCCCGTTTTCCTGGCAACTGCCAAACCCAGACTCATCCATTGGATTGCCGAACAGGGAAGCGTGATTGGTCACTCCAGAGAACACATCTCCACAGTCCAGTGGCGGCGTGCTTTACCCCACTGCATCCCACGCTTTGCATTGCACTTGGTGATGGAAGGCTTGGATGAGCTGCTCAGCCATGGAAACACATTCCATGAAGCTCTACACACTGTTCTTGAGCTGATCTGAAGGCCACATGAAGTTTGGAGGTTTGTAGATATTGACTCTAAAGAAAGTTGGCGACTTCTGTGCACTGTGAACCTCAGCATGTGCTGACCCCGCTCTGTGTTTTACATGGCCTACCACTTCGTGGCTGAGTTGCTGTTGTTCCCAATTGCTTCCACTTTGTTATAACACCACTAACAGTTGAGCGTGGAATATTTAGTAGTGCGGAAACTTCACAAATGGACTTATTGAAAATGTGGCAACCTATCACAGTACCACGCTTGAGTTCACTGAGCTCCTGAGAGCGACCCATTCTTTCACAAATGTTTAAGTTTGTAGAAGTGTCTGCATGCCAAGTGCTTGATTTTATGGCCATGGAAGTGACTGAATTTCAATTATTTGGAGGGGTGTCCCAATACTTTTGGCAAAATAGTGTATATGTGATTCAGTGCTCAGAGTTCAGATATGCTTTTTTGTCTTGTAACAGTGATCAGGTTCAGCACTTGCCTTTTGTAAATGGTCTCTACAATCTCCTTAGGCTAATAACGCTTTTGGGAAATGCAGCCCAGTACAGTACAAAAACTGCTAACATTTAGAGGTGCAACATTTTGTGTCTGGGGCAGTAAAGGTTTAAAAGGACAACTTTGTACCTTATCTACTCCTAAAAGGTACATACTATGAATACTCTCTTTTCTGAGAATGAAATCATTAAGATCAGCTGACACAGGAAATCAGGGGCTCATGCTGAACATGAAGGAAATCCGTAGTTGCTATAGTGTCTTGCGTATCATGGGATATCATATGAGTCAGTGTTTCTTGCATTGAATGATGATCTTATGGCTTTTATATATTTGATATGGTGCTATTATGTTTTTTCTTTGTAGCATACATACATTTGACTGACTGCTAAATTGATAGAGAGGAACATAACTTATGAATAAATGATTTTACCGTTTTATGTGTGTTTCTTCTGGTGAACGTTGGCTCAGCGTACGTGATCTCTTTTTCAAGAGTCTGACCTGATTCAACAATAATAAAAGATGCATTAAACAACAACAACAACAACAATTAAATCTTAACTAGATCTGTTTTTTCACAACATATGTGTTATTATTAGGGCTTTCAAAGTTAAAGCATTAAAGGGGCTATATGTAAGGATTTTCATGTAGGCCTATTAAAGGGGTCATGAACTGGCTTTTTTAATATTTTCATACTGTTGTCTGAGGTCAACTTATGACGTTTGTGTGGTCTTTACATTCAAAAACATCATAATTAATTAGTAATATGCTATTTTCTGCCTTGGATTTGAGGCTCTCTGAAAAACGCTCGGTTTTGATGGGTGTGCCGCACTGAAGACTTGGAAATAAACACCCATGGCTAGGATTGGATAAGATTTGCATATTTAATGAGCTTCAGCTCCCCTCAGTACATGTGGAAATTGTTTTGAAAGCGCCTGGAGAAATGCTCACAGGGCTAGAAAAATATCTTTATCAAAAAAACACAATGATTCATCTCTCATTCACCCGCGATTGATTGGAATGCTGTTTTTGTATTACGTGGCCAGCCCGATCAGTGAATATAACCACGAACCGTACACACACACACACACACACACACACACGTGCACGCAAGAAAGGAATGTTATTTCACTATTTAAGATAGCCCGTCGGCAGGCCGGTGATACGTTTTGATAGCCCGTCTGAAAAACACATAGCCCCGGGACGTTGGGCTTTGCGAGCCCTGGCCGTAAGTCCGAGTCTGATCACGAATGAACCAATAACACCTTCTCCAGTCTGTGACCGCGTGCTAAGGTATGTAATCAATAGATATCAAACGATCTGTAACATTGCAATACTAACACATATAAAAACATGTTTTACTCACATAAGTGTGTTGCACCGTTTCTGTCAGATCCAATATAGACGGTACAGCATTGTGTTTTAATGTCAATATGTCTGCAAATCCAGTCTCGACCTCTATCTTGTTTCTGCGGTGAAATGAAGTGAACAAACGCACAATGTCTTACGCACGTGAGCTGGAACAGGCAATTTGTGTTGCTCGGTAGCGCGACCCGTTTATCTCCACGAGTTGGTGGGCGGGCGGGCTTAAGGCGGTGCATCTGCATTCTACTGCGTCATTGGACGACATATTCTGAGATCTCTCGTTTTCTGGGCCTGGTGTCAATAAAAGCTTTTTTTTTTTGACTAACAAGGACGTTTTCAGCTCCGAAACGTACAGGATATTCTTATATTATCATGAACTTCTATATATCAAAGGCTCAAACGAAAGTTGATTTCTCAATTCATCACCCCTTTAATTACTTTTTTATTGTCGATGTGTGAACAGCTTGTGATGAAGCGAGACCTTCCCTGTCTGTCTTTGAAAGCCTGTAGACTGATTTTTATGGACTGGGGACGCTTTTGACGACGCTGCCCAGTCTCACTTTATAGATAATTGCCAACCACTTACCTTCTTGATCCGTTTTTATACATTTCCGGCACATATAAAATATCCCGATTGCAGCAAAAATCAGCAGAGATCCAGCAGCAGCAGAGATCAGCACTATCAGAGAGACTGGAGGATGAGGAGAAGACTGTGCTGTAATGATAAAGAAAGAAGTGAATGCATCAGTCTGATCTACAACAAAATAAAATCAGGTAAATAAACACATATATTGTCGCCATCGTACCTGCACATGTGTGACAGAGTTGAGTGATGTTGGGATGTCTGGTCTGGTTGCTGATGGGATTGTTGAGCACACAGCTGTAGGTGTTTTTATCCTGATATTCCACCTCCAGAGGTAGAGAGAGACTGATGCTGAGATCAGACACACTGATGCTGGACAATAAACTGTTTCCTTTGTACCAGGAGAGAGTCACATGACTCACATTCAACACTGAACACACCAGTGAACATGATGATGACGATTGTGAAGAGTTACTGCTGATGACAGGAATGGGCAGACGTGCTGAGAAAGATTAGAAAAGTTAGAGTAAATCATATCAAAAGCAAAGTATAAAATAATGACTGTGTATTTCAAGATTTATAATGTTTAAGATTAAAAAACATAAAATATATATATAACTCACCATAGACAGTGAGATTGAAACTCTTTCTCACACTGTTGGTCTGTAGTTGATAATCTCCAGTATGTTCAGTTGTGATGTTTGTGATGGTCAGAGATCCAGTTTGATCGTCCATCTTCAGTCTGTCTCTGAATCTCCCATCAGGATCATCATCATATACAGCGATGCTGTCGTCCATTACATTGATCTCCGCTATTAAAGTGTTTTTAGTTCCAAACCTCCACAGAATCAGATCATCATCCATCATTTCAGTAAGATCAGAGTTTAGAGTGACAGAATCTCCCTCCATCACTGACACTGACTTCAGTCCGTCTGTATCAGCAAACACACCTGAAGAACAAATAGAGTTTGTCACAGATTAAGGGTCCCAAATAACTTTATGTTGATTTACTTTACTAGGATCAGTACTACGTAAAATAGAAATGAAGAACACACAAGACAGCAGCACAGACAGGAAATAAGCTACAGGAAAGAACAAATGAATGAACATAAAAGGGAAAAAATCTTGAGGGAATCTGAATCTGTCCCTAAAGTTATTCTGTGATGATAGTCCTGAATCCAAGCCAGAATTGATCAGTATTAGCAAATGTATCTCCTCTGTATACAAACTAAAGATCAGTACATACAAACATATAAAACACATGTATTACTTACCAGCCAGTTTGCACAAACACAAGCAGAACAAAATGACAACATGAACCATTTTTTTGAGCACAGTAAGATGAGAACGCCTGAAGTGTCTGAAAACAGACTGCATCGACACACAGAAGTGAGATCTAATCTAGTGTGTGTGTGTGTGTGTGTGTGTGTGTGTGTGTGTGCATCCTCCCCCAATAGAATCTGACCACTCTTCACTGAAACTGCACTAAAGGTCTAACCACATACATTTCACAGTACATTCTCTGTGGCTTTTAATACTTACCCTTCTTACAGATGGAAAACAATCTTCAGCATATGGAAATGTGCTGTACAATATGTATGTTATAAACATTTTTACTCTATAAAAATAGGGCAGAATATACTGTGTTAATGTGAAGTAATTTTCCTTATTGATTGGTTTTACCTGTATTTTGAATTATATATATTGCATTGTGTTGTGTTTAATGTTCAAAAAGAAAGGCCCATAAGCGTAAGAGTTTATGAATGCATGAAGGGTAATCCTGCCTGCGACTTATTTGATTGTTTTGATTTTGTGTGGACTGTGGAGTGAGTCGGAATGCAAGGGTAGTATTGTATTCATATTAGTGCAGTTTTACATTTACATTTATGCATTTAGCAGACGCTTTTATCCAAAGCGACTTACAACTTTGGGGTACACAAAGCGATTGGTCATGAAGAGTCTAGAAGCGCAGTAAGAGCCTGAAATCCTGAGACCGTGTACATTGCTCAGTGTAGCACAGGCTAGAGCAGGGAGGGAAGAAGGAAGAGAAAGAGGAAAGGAAAGTTTTTTTTATTATTATTATTATTTATGAGGTTAAGTGCTCGCGGAAGAGCTGAGTTTTAAGTTGACTTTTGAATGATGTCAATGATTCTGCGTTTCGGATGGTGTTGGGAAGATCGTTCCACCAGCTGGGAACGTTGAATGAGAATGTTCTGGAAAGGGATTTTTTCCCCTTCTGTGATGGTACCACAAGCCGTTGTTCCTTTGCTGAGCGAAGGCTTCTGGTAGGGGTGTGGATTTGTAGAATGGAGTCAAAGTAAGCAGGAGCTGAGCGCGTGGAGGCTCTGTATGCAAGCGTCAGCGCCTTAAACTTGATGCGAGCAGCGAGTGGTAGCCAGTGCAGGGAGATGAAGAGAGGTGTGACGTGGGTCCTTTTGGGCTCGTTGAAGACCAGACGTGCTGCTACATTCTGGATCATTCGAAGTGTTTGGATCGCACAAGAGGGGAGTCCAACCAGAAGCGCATTGCAGTAGTCAAGTCTAGAAATAACCAGGGCCTGGACAAGAAGCTGTGTTGCGTGCTCTGTTAGGAACGGTCTGATCTTCCTGATGTTGTGGAGTGCAAACCGGCATGAGTGAGCTGTCTTAGAAAGGTGTTCTCTGAAGGACAGCTGGTCATCAAATGTTACTCCAAGATTTCTGACTGACTTTGATGGGGAAATCAAGGATGTACCTAACTGGATGGTGAAGTCATGTTGTATGGTGGGACTGGCGGGGAAGATGAGAAACTTTGCCAGGTTGACATATCGTTCATATCGGTCAAGTTTTATAATAAATACCTAAAGCTACAGCAGTTTCACTATGAAAGTCTCATGCATGCATTCAGTAGCTAATGTTCTGGAAAAACAATGTAGGCCTAGCTTTCCATGAGTCTGTTTGAATAAATGTGTAGATGTTTTTTTTTTTTTTTTAGAGAGACTACGTTGTTATGTCTTAAGATATATTGTACAGAAAATTATGTTTGACAATGTTGCCATATTCGTGGTTTTCCCGTTTTTACTAACTGGGGTTGTTTTTGCCGCGAGTAGTTTTTTATATCCGTGGCATGAAGCGACCCCAATAATGTGATAATATCCACGGGAATGCGAATTGTAGCAGGGGACCCTGCCCCCGAGAGGAGTTTGGGCTGTTTTGAGTATCAATTGGGCAGATTTTGTTTTGAAGACCTGGCAACCTGCCCATCCTAGGGATGGGCGATACCACTTATTTTGTTTTCGATACGATACCGATACTTTCAAGGCTATCACCAATACCGATACGATACTTCTAAACGGAACTTTTTAATTATTACATTTAATAAATTATTAAAATGGGTAAAGAAACAACATATTTCAAAGGTATTTGAACAAATACACATTAATTGCAACTTATTAGATCATATATTTGTTTAAACGTGGTTAAAATATGTTTGCTTGTAGTGGTAACCATGGAAATGTACAAATACTAGTTGAACTATGGTCACTGTAGTAAAAAATAAATGTTCATTTTCATAAGGGACTGCCAGTGACAGGACGTTGCACCCATAAAATGCAACCTTTTTATTCTGACATTATTTATATTAACATTCGTTACAGAATAGCACATGATCAATATCAACTTTTAACATTACATTTAAAGAGTGTAATTGCACTTTGTAGGCTACAATTTCTATTTGTTTATTGTGAAACAACTCAAACATATGTTTTTTGTCTGATGAGTATTGTTCTGGGCTGCGTTTCCAAAAGCATCAATGGTTTCTTATGCTAGTTTTGGGAAACGCAGCTCTGTTTGAATGCAGTGTCATCAGTGAGCGAACGCTCTCTCTGTGATTGATTGGTTCTGTTCTGTCTTACAGCATTTGCGTTATGGTTCAGATGAGCAGGAAAATAGTCCTATGCTACACAACTATTCAGTATAGGTTATTTGTATTGTATGCATAAAATAATCTCTTTAAATAAAATTACAGAGAAAAAAAAACACATTAGTATCGATATTTTTATTTGAGTATCGATACTTTTCGATGCTCACATCCGCATCGATATATCAATACTTCATATCGATACGCCCAGTTCAAACCGGAATTTGCTTTCACTTTCACTGACAGCATCGGCAACCAATGTCTATATTTGAATTTGACCTAAGATATAACAATTATTGTCATTTTATGTACGGAACAACACAACTGAATCTAGACCTACCTCGACCTACACGTCGATGAAATGATGGGAGGCTGTTTTGAACTCACTCTGTTTGTTTTACTCGTTGATGGTAAGATATTTAGACTATTTGATTTTGTGAGCATATGTGGTAGCTAGCTATTTCCTTGTTTTTTGGGCGGCATTTTATGTTATAGTTGTTCCTGTTCTGGACTAGGAAATGACGGTGGTGCTGTTGTTCTGTCGATTTGTCCTCAGATTTTGCTACCTCTCTCCCATTAAAACAGATCGAAAGCAAAAAATGCTGCCTGTCAGATTGTGCTACCAGCATATTCATCTGATTTGAGGCTTTATTAATATCCATACCTACCCCTACCCTGAACCTACCCTTAAAATATTTTAAATAAATAAATATTAAATATGGATGTAAAATGCTACCTATCAGATTGTGCTACCAGAATCATATTAATGTGATTTGCTTTATTAATATTCATTAATATCCATACCTACCCCTAAACCTACCCAAAATGTAAATATAAAAAATATTGATGTGGGCATGCGCAGTAAGCCCTGGTAGGACAATCTGACGAGTAGGATGAAATGTCAGGACACCTTGTTCAGTAGCTATCAGCATGTCTGTCAAGTGTTTATTTAGGAGTTTGCGAGGGACAGTGGTGTTTATGTACATATGGGCAGCATCAGACAGTCCAAGCACAGGCACAAACACTCTGATGATCTCGAGCCGCCTTCAGGTCGCCATATTCAGCACATTTAGAATGTTTCATATTGCATTTGTTTTTTACTGAGTTTTTATATAAGTGCAACGTGACCAGGGTTGCCAGGTTTTCGCAACAAAACCCGCCCAATTGCTACTCAAAACAAGCCCAATTGCGTTTCAGGGGGGCTTCCCTGGTAAAAATCACATTTGGGGGTAAAATATGTGTTTTTTTCGGCATGGTTGCCTACTAAAATTCGCATTCCCGGGGCTAAATATCATATAATTGGGGTCGCTTCAACCCGCGGACATGAAAAACAGGCCGTGGCAACAGTGAGGAAGTAGCCCGATTCCGCTGGAAAACCGCGGACTTGGCAACACTGAATGTGACGACATGCCCTATAGGTGGGGTAGCCTACATTGTAACATGAGTATATGACAGATTAAAATGTTCTCTGATTTAATCCAAAAATATTCAAGACAAGCTAAAATAGTTTGTCAATGAAATACAATCATTAACTTTTTAGAATAAAATAATAGCATTTTTTAATCATTAAAAATAAAAATTGAGTTTGACAACAAACACATCACTAAATAATTACTATACATCATAATTAAAAACATAATAATAATTAATAATTTCTCAACATTGACCCTCAGTCATTATTCACCTTTTTCTCATGGCTTCTCAATAGAATTCATAAAAGTATAGAATATAATATCATATTTCTAATAGGGGTTCATTCTAACGCAGTGTGACAACATGCCCCACCTGAGCAACTGGGATTTAAACCGCGGCTCGTGTCTTCTGCTGTTAGATCAGCATTAAAGATCGATCTCAACTGTTAAATAACAGATGTAAGATTACAATCATATCAGATTTGTCTTATTTTAAATTAACACAAAAACAGATGAAAAATAAGTAGGAAATGTACTTTACAAGCTGTTTTGATATTTTCTATCCCATAATCCGAACCCTACGCCAATTCTAACCTTTAGCAGTTTTATATGGGCCTATTAATTAAATATTATTTATGTTTATTGATCCGTTTTCCTCATGGGGATGGTTAGCTGGTCTACACAATGTAGCTGATTTAGGTTTTATATTCTTATGTGGTGTACACACACACACACACGTAACTGTTTATTTGTGTTTTCAGGTGTGTTTGGTGCTGTGGCAGATGAAGTGCCAGTGATGGAGGGAGATTCAGTCACTCTAAACACTGGTGTTACCAAACAACTACATGATAAGATGCTGTGGTATTTTGAAGACACTCGAATAGCTCTGATCAACGGACATCCCAATACGAGCTGTTTATATGATGGAGAAGGCGGGAGATTCAGAGACAGACTGAAGGTGGACTATGAGAGCGGATCTCTGACCATCACAGACATCAGATCTGAACACGCTGGACGTTATGAAGCAGAGCTCATCAGAAGCGAGAGTTCAGGCAAAAGGCAAAGCTTGAACAGAAACCGCAAGTGTGACAGCACAAAAATTACCCGAAAAATCAGCAGCACTCATGATGACACCATAAAAATATTCAGTGTGAGCCTCACTGGTGAGTCAATGTTCAGTTTCAGTTTCAAGTGTATCTGTATACAATTTGTACATTTTAAAAGGTACACGCTGACTTTTTGGGACTTTAGCTTATTCACCCTTATCCCCCAGAGTTAGATATAAGTCCAAACCATTCTCATCTCCGTGCCATAACTCTCTGACGCACCACCGCTAGCCTAGCTTAGCACAAAGACTGGAGGTAAATGGCTCTAGCTAGCCTACTGCTCAATAAGTGACAAAATAACACCAACATTTTCCCATTTACATGTTGTGATGTGTATAGTCACATTGTATACTAAGGCCGAGGGAAAATGAAAAGTTGCGATTTTCTAGACCGATATGGCTAAGATTTATTCTCTCATTCCTGCATAATGATCAAGGAACTTTTCTGCCGTACCATGAGTGCAGCGGCGCATTGATATTACACAGCGCCTGAAAATAGTCCCCAGCACACACTCTGTGCAAGCAGGTTGTCAAGTTGGCCTATTTTCAGGCGCTGCGAGCAGTAGGCTAGCTGGAGCCGTTTACGTCCAATCTTTGTGCTAAGCTATCTTTGTGCTAAGCTATCTTTGTATGTTTGCTTTGTATATCAAAAAATAAAATGTGTTGTATGAGTACAGTATACATTTTAAAGTGCAAATGCTATTTTGTTATTTACCCTGAATTTATTCATGTTTTATTCTATAATAAAAGAAAAATAGTAGGGCTGTCAAACAATTAATTGTGATTAAAGGGTTACTTCAGTGATTTAGCATTAAAGGAGAATCCGGTGAATTTTTAAGTTAATCTTGATCGTTATACCTTTGTGAGTACTGTCTATAGAAAAAAACCAAACCGGATTGGTGCTTGCAACACGGAGCTGTTACAGTTAATGCCCAGAGCTCCCACTATTGTATTAATAGTGATATTGTATTACTATGAATATCAAAATGACGGTGGGGGCGGTGGGCAAGTGATAACCAGTAGTCGTGGCTTTGGGAGTGGCCTCGTAGGGCAACGAAGCAAGTGCATTCAAGTCATGAGACAAAAATAAATTTTCTGTCTTTTCTCAGTCTTGAAGGCACCAAATTCAAAAATAATTTCACATTTCTACTACATAAATGACCCAGTTTAAATACACATTCATCTTCCCAGCACTAAAGTACCCCTTTAAATCACAAAATAAAAGTTTGTGTTTACAAAATCCTGTGATCCTACATTCATGTGTCTTTGTAATCTTTAATCAAAAGAACATCCATTCTTGTGTTCTTTCGTATTTCTTTATTTTCAATGGTTTGTGTTTTCCAGCTTCTCTGTCTGATCAAGGCGAAACCAAAGCAGAACCTCGTGTGCAGAAGAGTGGTGCTTCTAACTTGAGTATGTTTTCTCCTCTCCTTTATTTAAATGTATTAATAAATAGCATAACATGCATTGCAGTTTATATGCGCTGTTCTTAAAGGGAACTTCACTTTATAGTTCACCTACTGTTGTATTATTAAAGAAGGGTAAACATCCAAATGTTTTCAACAAGTTATTATTAGAAAAGGAGCACCACAAAAATATGGAAATATGTACCCTATGCACACACAATACATAATATTTCAACCCTCAATAAAGTACTGCAACTTTCAACATGCACAATGGTTATGAACTAGATAACCTGAAACTCCAGCGATGAATGAAACTCAAGTCCATGAATGGCAATGCAAAGTGAAAAATTGCTGGAAAAAATGCAATCCTGGTAGTAGCTCAGGTCCCAAAGGAAAAATATAGTCCACAAAAGGAAAAATAACCATCCACAAACAAGGTAGTCCAAAGTATGAAAAATACTGAAGGTCATAAAATAATCCTAAATGAAAAATGTCAATGTGTTACTAGATCATCAATGCATAGATTTAAAGCACAGACAGTTTCGTTATAAACACGGGAAGTTAATCTCTAATTCTCCTTTGGAAAAATTATTTGATAATATACCCAAATTTCATAAACTGTTTAGGGGTCTATTTCACTTTAGAATAGAGGAATAAGCCTTTCACATCTCCAGTTTGGACATATATTGTCCATAGAGAGAAAATATGCAGTGGATATGATGTAAACACGCTGTCACATTCTCTCGCACTAATGTCTGTCTGTCTTCATCTGTTCCAGGTTCAGGTCTGTCTGCAGGTCCTGTAGCAGGAATAGTTGCTGCTGTTCTGCTGGTGTTTGCAGCTGCAGTTGCTGGTGGGATTTACTATCATCAAAATGGCAAGTATCACCTACAGATACTATAGTGAGAGGAAAACAACTTGTGTTTTATGCTAAATTATTACTTGGCTCTCTGGAATACTTGATTCTGATTGGTCAGACGCGACATTCCGAGGTCAGATAGCAACATTCTATGGGCGAATTCCAAACAGCGTTTTTACGCCCGTGAAGGAGGTCGTTCAGTGTTTAGAAACCAATATGTGATGGCAGGCAGGCAGGCAGGGGCATGGGATGGGGATGGGGAGGGGGTGTTGGTTATTGGCACAAATACCGATTTCGATCTTGATTCAGTATCAATTCGTATGTATATAGCCTACTGTACATAAAAGGAAAATGTTGTCTTTTTAGCACTATTTCTTGGGTTAAATTTTATTAGCTTGCCTTTAAACAAGCCTTTGGCTTTAACTGTTATGCCACATTAGCGCCAAAACGCTATTTATTGTTTGAATTTCGTATTGAATTTTAAAAGCTTAGAGTTTCATATCAAAAGCAGGTTTGGCAGTTTGGCGTGAGATTTAAGTTAATCAGGGCTCGACATTAAGCTTGTTCATGTGCTTGTCCTTCGGACAAGTAAATCTGTCATTCACTTGTCCGAGTAAAAAATTTGCTTCTCCGGAATTTTTTTTTGTTTGTGTTGTAAATAAAATTGATTCTGAAGCAATATTCTCAGCTATGTTCAACTTTGACATATTTAAATCTGCATATTTGTGATATTTTTACCTTTTATAAAGGGTATTTTTACCCTAATCTTATTAAATATAGGTTATGCTTCAGCTTTCCTTTTATATTCTTAAATTTGATCAATAAATTAAATTAGAAGAAGACACTAGAGCTGCTACCAATCAAATTAAATAATTTACACTGAAAAATTACAACTGCATTAAATAATGTAATGAGATTGTTTTAAATATTTTTTGGTTTTGAATACAAATAAGAACATTTGGAAAGAATGTTTAAACATGAAACTAAAACACCAGTAGGTGGCGGCAGGTGACCGTCTTAATGAGTGAGTCATTGAGTCGATTCGTTCAAACGGCTGATTCATTCAAGAATGAGTAAGGCCTTGTCCCAAAGGGCACCCTAAGCCCTCATGGTCTTCCTCTGAGTCCGCACTTTCAAGACGTAATGCCGCTTTGACTGCCGGGAAGAAGTCCGCTGTGTAACCCGCACCAGTGCGGGCTCGGCTGAAGTGAGCATCGAGGGCGCATATCGACCTCAAAGGGGGGCGCTCACGAGCACCCTTCTGAGACCTAAAATGACAAATGGGACACCCTGCGTTCTCGTGGACTTAACGGACACACGCACGCATTTGGGACAGGGCCGCAGTCGTTTACGAATAGGTCATTGAATCTTTGATTCAACCAATTCCTTCAAAACGCTGAATCATTCACTAACACGCTGTTGCGGTGAGGGTGACACGCGTTCTGCTGTGATCTTTATTTGGAACTGTTTTTCGCTGCTGAAATAGAACAAAACACTCAAATTGCATCTAAAATGTAAGTGACAATGTTATTAATTGTTAATGGAACTGTCATATGAAATCAGTGTCATTTTCAGTCGTGATGTTATTTAGGAAAACATCACTCTTGTAAAACTGTATCATATGTTATAAATATAAATAAACTACATTTTTACGGCAGTGTGTTAACTGACTTTCTCTGTGTGAGCGCGTACATTTGTTTCGATTTCTCCTCGACAGGCTGCGCGAGCACGTTATAGATACCATCAGTTCATTATAGCTACATTATATATTATTATCCACTATCGATCGCCACTTACACTAATGAATGCAGAATCCTTCTAGCATTTTGGTGATTCCCTAGTTATTTTTTGTTAATGACGTTTTATCAGGATACTTGTCCGTCGGGCAAGTAAAATTCTCTTTCACTTGCCCCTTCAAAAAATCCACTTGTCCCAGACAAGCGTTAATGTCGAGCCCTGGTTAATGAATAACGACGCGGAATGTGTGGCGGCCGGTGTTGATTCTGTGGAGCACCGCCACAAATTAGTCTATGTGTGGGAAACACTGGCATTCCAAAACAAAAGTGAACAACTGAATCTCTTCACCAAGGGCCCTTCCACAAGTCTGAGAGCGAAGGGAACATGTGATGGTCATTTTATCGTTTATAGTCATGTGACCCAAGGTGGCAGGTCCTCGTGATTCAGTTTAAAGCTTAAGTATTACATTCATTTTTGTTATGCATTTCATATGATGTTTAAATAAGTTTTGTTGGGAAGAAATAAGTTTAATAGTAGATTCATTTTGCCACTAGGGGAGAGCGGGGCACAACTTTTTGGTGTTCTCTAATTGTGTGTATATGTGATTGCTTCTTAAAACAGGCAGAGATAAAGACAAAGGAGATTATAAAGGACTGGCTAAAAAGGTAAGATACTTGTCTGGCTAACACCAGACCAAGCTCAATTTAAGATTGAACATTGGTTCTGGGGAGTCTGCTCTGTATTTACTACTGCACAAGAGGCTTGATCAATGAGCATAATTCAAATGACTCTGTATGCAATTGGATAGTCCTTCAGCCAATCAGACCACAAGAGGCGTGATCAACGGGCAGCGGCCCATGGCTTCTCTATCAGTCATCGTGTTAAACCCCCCAATAGCGCACCAGGTGGATAAGCCAGTCTGTGATTGGTTCCCGCAAAAGTGTAAAAGAAGCAGTAGAAATGAATGTTCAGGTCTCCAGACTGAGCTACAACGCCAAATCAAATCGCCGGTAGATCAGGCTGAGTTTACCCAGTCTAGTAAGATACTGAACTGAACTCTGACTTTACATCAGAGAACTGTGTTTGATTTCACCTGCACTGACAAACAAATCAACCCATTTACCAGAATCTTAATTCACTACCAGATGACAGATGTGATGATCGTGTCTGATTGTTTAATCATTATGTACTGTGGGTTTCTGTAACTCTAAACAGCACTGTCCATTTCTCTCTCTCTTGCAACAGGAAGAAAAAACACAGAACGTGTGATTTGAGAGGATCCCAACAGGATCAGCGTGCAGCTATTATTACCATCAAAGCATAGGGGTGAGCGGGGCACAACCTAACGCGGGGTTATTTGTAACACACATGGTTTAAAACTTTCCACACATGCCAGGATGATGAAACGTAGTGTATTTACCCGTCGCCATAGCAACACTATATAGAGAAAAAATTACTGCAAAATTAAGGAAGGACTTTGGAAGATATCACTGAACATTTATTTAAAAGTAAATTTCTTATTGAAGTATATTTTTATCTCAGTTTTTTTGTATTTATTTAAAACTAGACAAATCTGATATTATTAGGGCCCACTGATGGTCTGAGGACCCTATTGTAATTGCTCAGCCTATTATTCTTCTTTTCCGAAATTAATCCCATTTTTGAGGGCCTAAACACGCTCACACTCATGAAACACACGCGTCAGAAGTGGCAAAAATGTACGTCTGATATGGGTTTCAGAATTAGGCGTGGCAAAATGGCTCGATAGCTCCACCTACAAAATTTCAATTAAGCGCCATTCGAGCTATGGTTCACGTACAAGTATGAAATTCAGTACACACATGTAACAGCCCAATACCTACAAAAAAGTCACTGGGAGCAAAATCTAAAAACCCAACAGGAAGTGAGATATTTAGAATTTTTTACCATTTCCAGACGTTGTACTTTAACAAACTCCTTCTAAAGATTTATTCAGATCAACATCATATTTGCACAGTCTAATCTAAAGGCTAGTGATGTGACATTTGAATCGAGGCATCTGAGCTTGTATCGAGAATAAATGGGCTTGCCGGATGAAGCTCCGATTCGAGGCTTGTGTTGTTAACAGAGAAATCACGTGACCAATGACAAACATGGCCTCGGTTTGTGTGGAATACGTCATCGGTTCGGTCTGAGTGTCGCTTCGGGTCCGAAACTTAAATTGTTCTTTTTTCGCTGAAGGGTGTGTCCGTGGCGGCCTGAGAAAGTCTGATGTTTCGTCACGTTTGATAACGAGTCCTGCCCTGAACACATCTACATGCCAAAATTGTAGTGTGGCAAATTCAAATAACAGACGTAGTCCTCATATTTTTATATACTTCAAGGAACATGCCGACTTTTTGGGACTTTAGCTGAATTACCATATCCCTCAGAGTTAGATAAGTCCATTCATACCATTCTCATGTCCGTGCGTGCCATAACCCTGTCTGACGCACCCACCGCTAGCCTAGCTTAGCACAAACACTGGAGGTAAACGGCTCCAGCTAGCCTACTGCTCAATAAGTGACAAAATAACAGCAACATTTTCCTATTTACATGTTACATGTACGTGTATCCTTATATCTTGTACTAAGACCGACGCAAAATGAAAAGTTGCGATTTTCTAGACCAGTGGTTCTCAAATGTACGTGTGCCCCTGGGGGTCCGTGAAGGCACTCCAGGGGGTACGTGAGATTTTAAAATATAGCCTACATATATTTAAAAAGTAGCACCCATGCAAATCCTTTAAAAATAATTATTTCATAAATATTTCAGGAAAATATAAGTATATATTCATAAAATTAATTTTATATTCAGTAGGCTATTCAATTTCATTATCCTAAAAACCCATAGTCTCCCCCATACCAGGATGGTTCCGCCATATGCCGCCTGGCATCACCTGTCAATCACTTGGATCAACGATAGGGTGACCAGATTTTCCCGGGGACAGTCCCGGTTTTTAATGTTCTGTCCCCGACTGGAGTTGTCCCCGGAAATGTCCCCGTTTTACAGCTCGTTCCAAACAACCCGCTGATATATTGGAAAAAAAGCGCCCAACCAACATCATACAGCAGCTGCTGGTTTTAGGAGCAATCGTGTAGTGATTATTTTCACCAGCAGATGGCGCAGTGAGCTACGCTGACTCTACTTGGTCGCGCACGCGCCGCTGCTACTTCATGAAGAACGTACAGAGTCGAGAGCAGACAGAGCGCCATTATCGACAAATATCAAAAGAAACCTCGTTAACGCTTTCAAGGTAGTAACATCCTAACTATTCGTTTTTAATTTAAAGTAATGTTGTATGTGCTTTATAACAGAACCTCAACAAGGTGCGGGATTGTTTTGTCCCCAAAAGTTCCGCAGTCACAACGCAGTGATTACCACACATCTGAACTGGAACTATAACTTATATATATATATATATAATTTTTTTATTACACTTGCAACCAATACATGTGCAGAATACATATACTTTGTGCTTAAAATAAGCCTCAAATGCAAAATAAGACCAATTAAGGACAGTAAGAATTATTTTTAAGCATAAACATAAAACTTTTGATTTATATAGTATAAACTTAATTACAATTATAAAATGTTACAATATTTGTTGAATAGTTTTATTTAACATATTTTTGTAATGTGTTTTTGTTACGTCATGTTAAAATATTGTTTTGAACTTCTTATGTACAATGGTTAGCTTACCAATAACTGTTTTCATTGTTTTTAAATGTATTAAATCCAGACCAGACCAAAAATCCTAATAATCAAACTAAATCATAATAATTATTAATGTTAAGAATAATATAGGCACTCCACAACAACAACAAAAACATAAAACATGTATTGTCCCTGTTTTTTAATTAAAATATAATAAGTGAGATTTGAGTGATTTTTTTGACCACTCAAATAGGAAATGTCCCCGGTTTTCATTTCAGAAATATGGTCACTGTTTTCACTACATTAGTTTGAATCACTACATTTTAGTGATGAGAAATTTTTTGCAATAAATTTAGTCATGGATTATCATCATTTAAAATGTTTGAAATAGCTTTTTTTTTTTTCAAATGTTTGAATTTCGTATGTGTTTATCTGTTCCAAAGTTTATTAAATCAGACACTGATGGCACAGTGCTTTTCAACCATAAATGCTTTGTGCTGGTTAGGGGGCACTTGGCTGAAAAAATATTTCACAGGGGGTACATCACTGAAAAAAGGTTGAGAACCACTGTTCTAGACCGATATGGCTAAGAATTATTCTCTCATTACTGCGTTATAATCAAGGAACTTTTCTGCCGTACCATGAGTGCAGGGGCGCAATGATAATACGCAGCGCGTGAAAATAGTCCCCAGCACACACTCTGTGCAAGCAGGTTGTCACTATGGTTATGTTGACAGAAGTTAGCCTATTTTCAGGCACTGCGTAATATCGTACATTGTATATGTACTTTTCGTTGCCTTGTACCTGTGCTTGTGTAATGACACTAAAGTTGAATCTAATCTAATCTAATCTAATATCATTGCACCCATGGTACAGCAGCAAACTAACTCAAAAATGTGTTTATTTTTAATGATTAAAAAATAAATGCCATTATTTTATTTGAAAAACTTAATAATTTTATTTTATTGACAAAATATTTTTTTCTATTATATCAGGTAACATTTTAAGCTGTCATTTGGTCATGTTACAATGTCCCGGGGCATGTTGTCACATTTCACTTTCTTTCTTTCAGGTTAAATCAAGAAAAAAGTATACACTGTATTAATGAAACAAATCCACATAATTGTACTTGACATGTGTGAAATTAATGTGTGAAAAAATAAATACTCTGAACCCCGAGTGGATTTACACAAACTGAGAAAGTCAAAAAGCGTTAAGTTGTGCCCCGCTCTCCCCTATATAACATATTTATTAATGTGAAATGTAACTTGCAACTTGATGATACAGCACTTTTCTAGGGTCTAATGAGGGAATGCTACATTTATGTATCCTAATAATGTTAACAACATGTATTTTATTCAATGAGCTCATTGTTTATTGTTAATTGGCCAGAGGAAAAGTGGCACCCCGACTGAGCCTGGTTTCTCCCATGGTTTATTTTTCTCCATTATGCTCCTGATGGAGTTTTGGTTCCTTGCTACTGTTGCCTTTTGCTTGGCTTGCTCAGTTGGGGACACTAAATATTCAACTAAATATCCAAATAAATCTAATTGGTAAACTAAATTAACCATATAAACTAAATTACTGATCTAAAGCCCACACTAGCCGCGTTTCCATTACAGATTTGCGCAAAACTTTTGCGATATTTTCTAAAAGTCGATAAAAAAAAATAGCGAAATGACGGCGTTTCCATTAACTGATGTTATGCGACTAAAACCATTTTTTCCTCTCGTGATAAATCATTCCAAAAATTATGCTACGTATGTTAGGTTTATGTATATCCCAGCCACCGCACGCCATTATTATTAATGGAAAGAGACGTGCGTGTTATCCAAGCATTATGGCAAGGAAGGCACATTATAGGCTACTTGAGCGGCACACATGAGGTGTTATGATAAATTGAGCATTTTATATTCTATTGTTTTTTATGAGTTTAATAAAAAACTCGTCTTCTGTCCAAACACACCATCATCTGTAAAGAATTATCCACTTTTACATACGCCAGGTTATTGTGACGCACTGCCACATATAGAGACGAGCGAAAAGTTTTAATTTACTCAAAGGGTTTTTTTTTACCACTTCGTTATTTTGGCTTGGAATTTCGTTTGTTGTAAATATAAACTGAATTTAGAAATGCTTTTGAAATGAAAAAGTTTGCGTTTAATAAACAAAATATATTTTTGAAATGAAGACAGCGTTTGGAGTGGAGTGCAAAATAATCCGTTCCCTGAGTTTTGTATGAATTGTATTTTAATTTTGATCAATGTTTAATCAACTATTTGGCTGGATATTTAATAAATAAGAAGCAAACCAAGATCGTCGGGAATGGATTGACGTGCTGGCCTGCGTGGCTGGTCTTTGAGCAAGGCTGAAACTATAGCGTCTTTCTGTTTTAATACATTTGTTGAATATATGTCTTAATTACAGTAGGCCTATAGATAGTTATGATATTTGTGGTTGCACCGGGGTCCGTCATTATAAAGTTACACCACTTTCCTTATTAGAGGAGAAAATATATGTAGTTTTAACGACATAAGATCTCATTATTAGACATACTTGAGTGGGAAAAAAATAATATGTAGGCCCTATGTGGGGGCAATACATGACCGTACCAGGTGACCTGTAAATGCGAAAAAACTGTTTCCATTGCAGTTTTGCGAAAATTTCCTTTTTCGAATTGCCTGAAAAACCACCTCATGTGAGCGTAAAAACCTTTTTGCGATATTGACGCGTTTCCATTGGGCGTAATTTCAATTTGCGCAATTTGAAGGGTAATGGAAACGCGGCTAATGTCACTGTATGATAATTGAAATGAGCTGATGACATCTCCGTTTTCTCCAGAGCGGCTATACGGCTTAATAAAATTGTTGCATTATTTTCCTGTTTAACACCGTGAAGTTGCTTTGAAACAATCTGCATTGTAAAAAGCACAATATAAATAAATGTGACTTTATTGTTTCATACATTGTTAGCTAACTGTGTGATTTGTATATGTACTTTTCTGAAGTCCATAACTTGCATGGACACAGTCACCACTGATACCAAATCACTCTAAATTGTTATGTATACTTTCAAGCTTTGTCCAAATAATTGTAATGTCTATAATATTTGTAAGTAAATTGTGGAAGTTAAAATCCCATTCATTTTCTCCATTGAGTAACTTGTCATTTTTAATGATTCTGTATGAATCTACCACAGATCTATCAGTAACACAACGTGTTAATTGACCAATTCAACATGAACAACTACACTATCCATATTCCAAGCATTAGAATTTGATTCATAGTTGCTCTGTTTTTAACGTCCATATAAAAGTGCATCTGTCCGTCAAATAACTGCTCAACGCGGCTCTGGGGGGTTAATAAAGGCCTTCTAAAGCGAATTGATGCGTTTGTGTAAGAAAAATATTCATATTTAAAACTTTATCAAGTAAACTTTTGGCCGACCGCCTTTCATGGAAAAATGTTGAAAGTGAAACTCAAGATGCGTACGTGATGTCATGACGAGTGTACCTGGTCGCGTTAGTCTTTTGATCGGCAGGGGAACTTTCAACACTTTTTCCATAAATTGAACAGGGAAAAAAAAGTCGAAAGTCAGTCGAAAGTTTACTTGAAACATAAATTAAGTAATTGAATAAGTTACCAAAGTTACTCACTTCTTACATGCCTGATAGAATAAACTAATATCCTGAAGTAGCTATATGTTACTCTAGTAACTCCAACAGTTCACTGAACTGAGACATGTTGTGCTGAGCCTGAGAGAACCGATGAACACGAGCAGCTGATACTGCATGCACTTGAGCCTCTGCCCCTTTGAAAGTGAAAGTGCCCTTTACGATCGCACCACAGTGCCCCCGCGAACGCGATTACTAATTTCTACCGGAGGCGGTTTAATCAACACCACCCGCAACCTCAACCCACAATTTCTCAATGTTGAGTGGTCTCATAATTTTTTCCACAGATGTGGAAAACACCGGAACACCGGTGCCACCCAGTGGCCACTGGCACACCTAAAGTAGATGCAGAATTATTTTTTATAGCCTTACTTTTTTTAAAAATCTAAACTTCTAAAATCTAATCTAAGCTATTGTTGTTTACTTACAGTATTTGTTCATTTAAAAAAAATCAGTTTAAGAAAAAAAATTCCATCTGCCGACATTCGGACTGCCAACCAGTGTTGCCAAGTCCGCGGTTTTCCCGCGGAATTGGGCTACTTCAACACAGTTGCCGCGGGCTGTTTTTCATGTCCGCGGGTTGAAACGACCCCAATTATATGATATTTAGCCCCGGGAATGCGAATTTTAGTAGGAAACCATGCCAAAAAAACACATATTTAACCCCCAAATGCGATTTTTACTGGAGATTCCCCCCTGAAACGAGATTGGGCTTGTTTTGGGCTAGTTTTGAGTAGCAATTGGGCGGGTTTTGTTGTGAAAACCTGGCAACCCTGCTGCCAACCAATCCACAAACAGCCGCTGACTGTGACCGCAGCATCTTGAGAGACGTTTGCCGGGCATTCTAAACAATGCGACCTCTGGAGGACGCAGCCTTCGAAATGAGACACAGCCTCATTTTTAATTAAGTTAACTCAAAATCAAGTTAAACCCTTAACTGGGTACATACAAATACATGCAAATGCACTATCCAAACTTAAAGGGTAACTAAACCCCTGCTCAGAGCTTAACTCCGCCCACTGGCAATTTTCAAAAAATGCTGGAAAAGTGGGCAGAGCCCGGCGGACACAGACACAGAGGGGATGAACCGAGGTAGTGAGCCGTTAGCGGTACCATCCTACGTCACGATGTACCACAACGTCCAATAGGAAAATTCAACTGCAGTAGCCACCGTTCAACCCTAAGAGGGCAGCACTTTGGCGGTTTTACACCATATTTTATAAAATTAAAACACTTTATACTCAAATGTCAAAACATTGACTCGAATCAATGAACATCATTAATAAAGCCCCAGTATTACAGATCATTAACTAAAAAAAGTTGGTCTAGGGTTTAGTTACCCTTTAAAGGGTTGTAATTCAAGAATGCTTTGGAATATAGACCTACGTTTGGTCTTGTTTTAAAGAAGACACTCTGCAGATTATTGAATTATTGTTCATTATTAATTCAAAATATGAAAGTATGAAAAAGTTATGGAAGTTTAAATGTACTGTAAATGAAAAATACTGTACTAAATATTTTTTTATTTTATATAAAAATATATATTTTACAAAAAAGATTTTACTCTAAAATTACTATAAAATAAAAGCCATATGTCTAACCAAGTTGTGTTCCAAATTTAAAGTTGATATCACAAAAATTGAAGTTCCCATGAGATTTTGTTTAGGCGCTACACCAAACATAGCCACCGGTTGTCATCCACATTCCATTTATAGTTTTTTTGATGCATTTTCCTGTAAATTTCTGTCCAAATGTCACTTCCATCACAAAACAGTCACCAAATATGGAACCTTTCCAACGATATGCGTTTTGTCAAGATTAGAAAAGATTTTGATTACAAAGTAGACACTAATATTTGTTTTCATTTTAAAGAAGACTGAAGCCACAAGTTTATTTTATTTTTTTAAATACATTTTTTTACTAAACAATTGTATAAATGATGGACCAAACAAAACTGATGAAAACAGTGGTTTAACTATTTTTTTTTTTTAGGAAAAAAGTAAATTTTTGTAACAGGAATGAACACGTGGTAACAGGAATGAAGACTGTGTAACAGGAATGAGTGTCCGTGCGTGCGTGCGTGCGTGCGTGAGAGAGAGAGAGAGAGAGAGAGAGAGAGACAGAGAGAGAGAGAGAGAGAGAGAGAGAGAGAACATAGCCGTGCGTGCTAAATGTCAAAAAAAAATTGCGTAATTTCAACTGTAAAACTAATAAATCAGGTGAATATATCATATCAACTAATATTCACAATTTTAAATCAACAAAACAGAGGACTCTGCTCACTCCTGTTACTTTTATTCAGTCCTGTTATTTTTCATATGAGTAACAGGACTGAAAGTAACAGGATTGAGTTTTTAAGCAAAAGATTTGCAAACACAAGCCAAATTGCCACTTGGCTAAGTAGCTAATAGCATGAGGACACTGAGCAAATTGTAGTGACTTACCTAAAGTTAATCTTTTTTTTTTAATAAATAACCTCTAAGAAACAATTTAGGTAACAGGACAGTGCGTTGAGTTATGACCTTCTTAGTCAAAGTTACAATTTCATCAAATATACAGAAATAAAAATGAGAGGACTTACTTTTGGTCTTCCCATGGCCTACATAAGATCCTTTTGAAAAGCTCATCTCGTGGCATGTTCCAAGTTTTTAGAGAGGGCAATGTGTGAGGATTAGCCTGGATGCCAGACGAATTTAGCCCCGCCCACAATTTTTTTTGCACGGGCAGTTCGGTCTGGACTTGATCCATAGAGAAGTAATTATGCCCGAACAGAAACTGTTCGGACCAATGAAATTGTCAGGGCGGGCTTTAGACGATGATGGACAGATGATCAACAGTAACGTAATCATCCACGTCATCAAAGCCGCTTGGGTTGAATTTGTTCTAATCCTAAACGGAGAACTTGTTCATATATGCATTCACCTTTACTATTTCTCTCAGAAATGATGATGGTGTTGGTAAGTACTCTGTGTATCCTTAAATTCTTTTTTTACAACACCGGCAAAGATCGTTTACACTCATCTTCTTCTTCTAACGTGACTTATTCCGGGCGTGCGGGTTGCCAAGTTTTTACAACAAAACCCGGCCAATTGCTAACGTTACTCAAAACTAGCCAAAAACAAGCCCAATAGCTTCCGGGTGGGGGGATTCTCCTGGAAAAATGGCATTTGGGGGGTAAAATGTGTTATTTTGGTTGGACTGCCTGCTAAATTTCGCATTCCTGGGTCTGTATATCACATAATTGGGGTCGCTTCAACCTGCGGACTTGGCAACACAGTGCAGTTGAGTTCTGTTGACATTTGACAACTAACGTTAAAGGCCAATTTATACTTCTGCGTCGAGTGCACGCAGAGGGTACGGCGTACCCTACGCATAGACGCGTTGGATACGCCGTACCCTGACGCGCACCTCTCCAAAAATGTAACAACGCGTCAATTCTACGCGGACCGCAAGCGCTGTGATTGGTCTGCCAGAACCCTTCCCTCAGGTCAATAAATAAATAAAAAATCTGCGATAGGAGTGTGTGTGTGTGTCCAGAAATTGGATGATAGTTCCTTACGTCTGCTATAACACAATATTTTGCAGTCCAGCGATTCTTTATGGTAGTAAATAAATACATAGATCCGCTGAGTATAGTTTATTTATTTTCTCATTAAAACCAAAGATGTTAATCAGTAATTGTATATCAAGAACAGGGACACATTAGGGTATATTTCGTGAATGAAGCCTCCGCAACAGCAATCGATTGCTCGAGCCACCGCTGCTGAAAACAGCGGCCACGAGCTCCGCATGATTTCACAAACACATTCCAGCGCCAGATCGCCTTATTTAACTTTACTAATCAACTAGAGATGCTTAATTTGCTTTAGATACAACAACTCAAGCTGCAAGAAAAGCCGCTCTCTCACTGCTGCTGATACTCCGACATGAATGTACAGATTCTCCCCTATGGATTCTCCACACGAAGCTACTTCTTCTTCGGCTGTTCTCTTGATTACACCAACATGCCCGAGGACAGCGCCTACTAGCGTCTGCATGTGTAACTGCACATTGACGCAGACAACAGCGCAGAAGTATAAATGCTCATGACGGCGTCGGCTACGCGCGTACACTCGACGCAGAAGTATAAATTGGCCTTATGCGTCGCTCCGTTGCTATGATTGGTTGTAGGTTTATCCAATTGAGGTCTTTCCTGGTTCGGTTTAAACACGCACCATAATCACAGCCCAATGGACTAGAATTGAGTATGACAACGTCAGGCTATGTGAGGATAACAGGACTGAGTGAATGAAAACCTGGGGACACGACTAAAACGATTTTAATTATTATATTTCATGATAAAGTTTAGATTTAGATACCGGGGACATGTAACAAATACAATTTTTTTAGTGTTCTCGGTAGTTAATACTGTTTTATATTTTACATTTGCAGTTAGATTAATGTTCAGGACACTTTGCTTAATTATAAAATGTATTTTAGAGTTAATTTCCATGCAAATTTATACAAAAAATGTCCTGGGGACTGAAATGTTACCCATTCGGTGGAATATCTCAAAAAGTCCCGCTCGACGCATTTCCTCTACTGCGGGGATTTCTACATTTGCCTAAGCATTAGACTTTCGCTTTCGCTTTAGCTAACTGCAATAACCGGGCTACGTTATTTTTGGTCCTGGCTAAAATATAGGCTACAGATCAACCTATAGCAACACTATCTTTTTGAATCAACACTGATAAAATGACGGGACTCTGTTTTTCGCTCATTCTGCTTTTGCACGTTGATGGTAAGTGTTTTTGATTTTGTAATTAAGTTTCCTTTATCATGTTCATTTATTTAACATCTTTTATTCTAGGCTATTGTTAGCTGTAAATCATTTGGTAGGCTATATAGGCTATATTCTAGGAATATAAAGTGTCATGTTCCGTGTTGTATGTTTTTGGACGGCTTTCATTCATTCATGTTCTGGAAATACCGGTGTTCTGTGGACTCCTTATCAGATTTTGCTACCTCCGATTAAAACAGTACACAATTTGACAGCGAAAAACGCAACCTATCAGATTGTGCTACCCTCGTCATATTCATGTGGTTTGATGATTTATTAATATCCATACCTACCCCTACCCTAAACCCACCCTTAAAACAAGTAAGAACGAAAAGAAAAGAAAATAAGGCAATATTGATGACAGCGCATGACAGTGACTGGAAGACAGCTGACACTAACGCAAAATCATGTGATCATTTTATTCGTAGCCTACACGTCTCTCTTTTTAATAAGTTACTCTTGAGAGAATGTTCTGTCATTTCTCAGACATTGTCCTAACAAAACAGCAGTCGCACAGGCTTGATGTGTCTTCTTGGAGACCATTTTGTTGTTTGTATTCAAAGCTAATGTACGGAGCCCCTAAAGGGACGTGGTGGTGGAAAAAAATTAGGATGGGAGGATATTTTTTTTCCAAATCGTTTGCGTTCCCTCGCAAAACTTTTGCGTTCCCCCGAGAAACTTTGCGTTCCCTCGCAAAGATATTTGCGTTCCCTCGCAAAGATAGATGTCCCACGGGCCGTTTCAAACAGCTCAGTAGGCTACGTTAACAATATTGTATCCATTAATGGAGCGGTTAGAGTTATTTTGAACTTGGGCTTAAGTAGCCTATAAATAATACAGTCAGTGCTTCGGAGTTCAGTAGTTGGCAATGTATACACAGATTTTAACTTCCCGGATCAATAACTCGTGAGCTAAAAACGTTCAAAACACAAATGACACCTTTAACGTAGACAACGAGCTGCAACATAATTTTACTCAAAACGAGCCTTAATAGGCTATATGAGAGACAAGTAAAAAGGGACCGTCTGCAAAGTGCAAAACCCGAAAGGCGTTACTAAAAAATAGGCAATAACAATCAATGCTCTCCTACTACAATATACTAATACAGTAGGCTATACAGTGTAATGCCATCAAAATTAGTAAGCAATTATCATACAAAAGCTATGGAACTTGCAACTACTGTATTTTAGCTGGGTACCAACATCATTTGTGTAAAGAATAGGCCTATGGCTATGTGCTATTACTTTTATTATTTTTATGTGCTATTGCCAAACTAAGCGTTGTAGTAAAACCAGCAGGAGAGCGTGATGTGTGAACTGAATTTGGTGACAGTGGGCTACAGTAGGCCTACAGTGCATTTCAGTGAAGTTTGCTGAACATTTTTCCTAATAAAATAATCCTAACAATTATGCAAAAGCAAATTTGATCAAACTAAGTGTTTTTATCAAACTAAGTGAGCATTGATGTGTAAACTGAATTTGGAGACACAGTGTGTAACATTGAAGTTATGACTTGTAGTAGGCTATACGCTTTTCGGGTTTTGCACTTTGCAGACAGTCCCTTCGGACTTGTCTCTCAGCCGCCTGCTCATATAGACCCGATTAATTTATATTATAAGGCTCGTTTTGAGGAAAAATAGGTTACAGCTTGTTGTCTACGTTAAAGAGACATTGTGTTTTAACAACGTTTAGCTCACCGAACTCATTGAGCACTCGCCTAGGCTATAGCCTAAGTCCAAGTTCAAAATAACTCTAACCGCTTCATTAATGGATACAATATTGTTAACGTAGCCTACTGAGCTGTTTGAAACGGCCCGTGGGACATCTATCTTTGCGAGGGAACGCAAATATCTTTGCGAGGGAACGCAAAGTTTTGCGTGGGAACGCAAATATCTTTGCGAGGGAACGCAAAACTTTTGCGTGGGAACGCAAAGTTTCTCGGGGGAACGCAGATATCTTTGCGAGGGAACGCAAAGTTTCTCGGGGGAACGCAAAAGTTTTGCGAGGGAACGCAAACGATTTGGAAAAAAAATATCCTCCCATCCTAATTTTTTTCCACCACCACGTCCCGTAATACGGAGCCCCTAAAGGGACGTGGTGGTGGAAAAAAATTAGGATGGGAGGATATTTTTTTTCCATATCGTTTGCGTTCCCCCGAGAAACTTTGCGTTCCCTCGCAAAGATATTTGCGTTCCCCCGAGAAACTTTGCGTTCCCACGCAAAGATATTTGCGTTCCCTCGCAAAAGTTTTGCGTTCCCTCGCAAAAGTTTTGCGTTCCCTCGCAAAGATATTTGCGTTCCCTCGCAAAGATAGATATCCCACGGCCGTTTCAAACAGCTCAATAGGCTACGTTAACAATATTGTATCCATTAATGGAGCGGTTAGAGTTATTTTGAACTTGGACTTAGGCTATAGCCTAGGCGAGTGCTCAATGAGTTCGGTGAGCTAAACGTTGTTAAAACACAATGTCTCTTTAACGTAGACAACAAGCTGCAACCTATTTTTCCTCAAAACGAGCCTTATAATATAAATTAATCGGGTCTATATGAGCAGGCGGCTGAGAGACAAGTCCGAAGGGACTGTCTGCAAAGTGCAAAACCCGAAAAGCGTATAGCCTACTACAAGTCATAACTTCAATGTTACACACTGTGTCTCCAAATTCAGTTTACACATCAATGCTCACTTAGTTTGATAAAAACACTTAGTTTGATCAAATTTGCTTTTGCATAATTGTTAGGATTATTTTATTAGGAAAAATGTTCAGCAAACTTCACTGAAATGCACTGTAGGCCTACTGTAGCCCACTGTCACCAAATTCAGTTCACACATCACGCTCTCCTGCTGGTTATACTACAACGCTTAGTTTGGCAATAGCACATAAAAATAATAAAAGTAATAGCACATAGCCATAGGCCTATTCTTTACACAAATGATGTTGGTACCCAGCTAAAATACAGTAGTTGCAAGTTCCATAGCTTTTGTATGATAATTGCTTACTAATTTTGATGGCATTACACTGTATAGCCTACTGTATTAGTATATTGTAGTAGGAGAGCATTGATTGTTATTGCCTATTTTTTAGTAACGCCTTTCGGGTTTTGCACTTTGCAGACGGTCCCTTTTTACTTGTCTCTCATATAGCCTATTAAGGCTCGTTTTGAGGAAAATTATGTTGCAGCTCGTTGTCTACGTTAAAGGTGTCATTTGTGTTTTGAACGTTTTTAGCTCACGAGTTATTGATCCGGGAAGTTAAAATCTGTTGCCAACTACTGAACTCCGAAGCACTGACTGTACTATTTATAGGCTACTTAAACCCAAGTTCAAAATAACTCTAACCGCTCCATTAATGGATACAATATTGTTAACGTAGCCTACTAAGCAGTTTGAAACGGCCCGTGGGACATCTATCTTTGCGAGGGAACGCAAATATCTTTGCGAGGGAACGCAAAACTTTTGCGAGGGAACGCAAATATCTTTGCGTGGGAACGCAAAACTTTTGCGAGGGAACGCAAATATCTTTGCGAGGGAACGCAAAACTTTTGCGAGGGAACGCAAATATCTTTGCGTGGGAACGCAAAGTTTCTCGGGGGAACGCAAATATCTTTGCGAGGGAACGCAAAGTTTCTCGGGGGAACGCAAAAGTTTTGCGAGGGAACGCAAACGATTTGGGAAAAAAATATCCTCCCATCCTAATTTTTTTCCACCACCACGTCCCTTTAGGGGCTCCGTACCTTTAGGAGCTCCGTAGTACGGATATATCCCATATAGCCCTAACCATGGGCGTCGGAACCATTGTATGTGGGACAAGACCCACACACTTTTTACGATCAAAAGCATCTTTCTTTTTAATACATTTCTAGAATATATGTAGCTATTGCAGTGTAGCATACAATATATTACTGTAGGCCTATTATAGAGTTATGATATTTGTGCACCGGTTATGCCACTGATGCTAACATGAGCGGTCCATGGCACCTGTTCCCCGTAACGAAGTGGTAAAACTTTGAGTTACCATCATGCAATTTCAAACATTTTGCTCGTCTCTGTATGTGGCAGCTGGCAGCAATGCGTCACAATAACCTGGCATAAAAGTCGATTATTCTTTACAGATGGCGCGGTTTTGGAAAGAAGACGAGTTCTTTATTAAACTCATAAAAAAAACAATAGAATATAAAATGCCACAATTTATCAAGACCTTGAAGCAGATAAGAGAGAGAAACACCTCGTATGTGCCGCTCAAGTATAAGGGGCTTTCCTTGCCATAGGTGCTTGAATAACACACGCGTCTCCTTCCAGTAAAAATAATGGCGTGCGGTGGCTGGGATATACATAAACCTAAAAACATACGTGGCATAATTTTTGGGATGACTTATCACGTGAGGAAAAAAAAATGTTTTAGTCGCATAACATCAGTTAATGGAAACACTGTCATTTCGCAATATTTTTTTTATCGACTATTAGGAAATATGGCAAAAGTTTTGTGCAAATCTGTAATGGAAAAAAAGCTTCTGACCAGCGGAAAAATGTGTTAAATTAATGTATTATGGTTTGTAGATCGTGCTTTTGCTTTAATACACACCTTCCGCAATCTATTTTTCAATTACTTTTAAAAAGTGGTGGGGACAATATCGAGCCTGGCAAAAAGTGGTGGGGACATGTCCCACCCGTCCCACCCGTAAATTACGCCTATGCGATCAATGATATTGGACCCACTCACTTTTATCGTCTCTAACATTCAGCACGTGTCTGTTTACCTACCTCTAATCGATAAACACGTAGGCCTATTATTAAACACGTTAGACGCTTTATTTCCACTTCTCTAATATTTTCTTCATTTTTATTGAAAATAAGTGCCTTTCCGATCTGTGATGGGAAAAGAGAGAAGATTGAGTTCGGCGAAAGCCGGACTCGAACCGAGGTCGATTTGTGTCAAAACTAGATGCCGTGCGTCTTACCCCTACACTACTGTCATTCTCAATTATATGGCGATTTCCGTAATTTTGTCTTTCCAAACTATACATTTAGTAAGCAAAGCAGTATGTACTTTGTGAGAACCCACCCACATTTCTTTTGCTTCCGATGCCCATGGCCCTAACCTAGGGTGACCAAACGTCGTTTTCAAGTCCTGTCCTGGCCGTCCTGGCTGTTTTTTATAAAGTGATGGAAATGTCCTGGTTTTCATTATTTTCCTTTGGGCCGTTAAATTGACCGGCACTTGAGTACCATTTGAGTATCTCCAGACATCCCAAGTCTCCCGGAAGTTCCGGGAATCTCCTGCATATTGATAGCGGCTCCCTGATGCCCGCAAATGAGTTAAAATCTCCCGGAATCTAGAGCGAGCGAGCAAGAGTGCACATGCGAGAGAGAAGGCGTTTCTCAATGTCAAGGAAGGATCCTCGGAAGCCAGAATTCCGAGGATGCTACGTCATCGACGTCCGTCGAAGGACTGTTCCAATGTCGAGGATCCTCGGAATTTCAACCAAGGTCTGAGTCCTTCGTTCGAAAAATATGCCATATACAGGAAAGGATGCATACGAGTAGACTTCGCGCACTTAGCGTTCTCAAATCACCCACAATCCTATGCGCGCAGCTTTGCTATCTTGTTAAAAAAATACAAATTATCGGACGTTGGCAGAGTCGGAGCGTTAACGGGGCAATATGCTTTCAAGTGTAAGTATTTACGTTACCAAACATTTGTTATAACCGTAGTAAATATAAGTAAAGTTTAACTTGTAAATGCCAGTACAAATTACCACCGTATACAAATGACGTTATTGATAACGGACGCTAACGGACCTTTTCACTGACGTAATGAGGCTGACGTGCACTTGCTAGCCTGTTCTCCGAATGCTTAAGAGGAGCCTCGCCTAGCCTCTGAAGGAAGTGACTTGGAAGGATCAGTCCTGCAGAGGAAGGATCCTTGACATTGAGAAACACCTACTGACTGTGCTCCAAACAATGTAGCGCGCACGGCAGAGAGGGAAGGGGGGGAGCGAGAGACCTTGCTTGTGTGTGCCTCATGAAGCGCGCATGTAAGACAGAGCATCCTGATTGGCCTGTTTCGGTAAGTCAACCAATCAATTGTCAGTGTGGGCGGCCTTTTATTTCTTCTCCCAATCCCAAACCGAATTAATCGGTTCAGTCAGTGTATCTAGAAACAGTAGCGCCCGATGGCAGACGGGGAGTTCCCCAAAAAACAGACACATTTTACGCCAGACTAAACGAAAGTGTACCCCTGTCTTATAAGCGTTAAACATAATGAAAATCTTGCACGCTGTACAGTTTGTAACAATGACTTCAGCAGGTTAAATGTTGAGGTGAAGTTTATTTTTTTGTGCATATTTTTCAGGCCGGCAAGTTACCAAGGCTACGCGAAAACAACAAACTCCTTAGACCTGTTTAAAGTTGCAATGGAATATAAATAAAAGCAGTTCTCGTATAAGCAGGAGGGTTTGAGGAGGGTACCTCCTTGAAATGACTTTTTGCAGTGTCCTGGTTTTCGGTGATCAAAATATTGTCATCCTACCTTCAATCTTAGCATTTAAATATTAATTAAACATGATTTATTATGTTTATTGATCTGTTTTCCTCACAATATAGCTGATTTCAGGATCTATCCTTATGTGTGTGAAAGCTGTATACACACACTTAACTTTATTTGTTTTTTCAGGTGTGTTTGGTGCTGTGGCAGATGAAGTGCCAGTGATGGAGGGAAAATCAGTCACTCTAAACACTGGTGTTACCAAACAACAACATGACAAGATACTGTGGTATTTTGAAGACACTCGAATAGCTCTGATCAACGGACATCCCAATACGAGCTGTTTATATGATGGTGAAGGCGGGAGATTCAGAGACAGACTGAAGGTGGACTATGAGAGCGGATCTCTGACCATCACAGACATCAGATCTGAACACGCTGGACGTTATGAAGCAGAGCTCATCAGAAGCGAGAGTTCAGGCAAAAGGCAAAGCTTGAACAGAAACCGCAAGTGTGACAGCACAAAAATTACCCGAAAAATCAGCAGCACTCATGATGACACCATAAAAATATTCAATGTGATCATCACTGGTGAGTCCACAACGTTATTTACCCTGAGGTATTTTTTATTAGTGTTAATATTAGAAAATGAATCCATTATTTTTCTACCATAATGCATTTCTGCATTTCTGCATTTCTGCAAAAAGAAATATTTTGCAGATAATTAAATGTATGATGTTACTGAAATCCTGCGATCCTACATTGACTTTGTAATCTTTAATCAAAAACACCAATTGTGTTCTTTCATTTTTCTTTATTTTCAATGGTTGGTGTTTTCCAGCTTCTCTGTCTGATCAAGATGAAACCAAAACAGAATCTCGTATGGAGAAGTGGCAGTTTGACTTGGGTAGGTTTTCTCCCTTCCTATTTTTTAATTTATTAACAGATTGCATAACATGTAGAACCATTTATTTATGCACTGTTCTTAAGGGAGCTTGACTTTACATTCAAACACATACATTTTATTTAAACACAAAATATTACATTTCAAAAATCTATGAATATTGTTTGTCAAACTTTATCCTAAGTTTACTAATTATAATAAAGATGCAAAAGTAATAAATGACGCTGTTGCCTTATCAACAAGCCATGGAAACAGGCAAACAGAAACATGGCAGCTTTACAAACACATTTAAAGTTCATGATGACAGATGTCACGGAGCGACAGTAAAGAGGAATCTTTCTTCTGGAGGTCAACCTCGCAGGTTATTAGATCTTATATGTGTAGATTTGAAGCACAGACAGTTAAGTTATAAACACGGGAATTTGATCTCTAATTCTCCTTTGGAAAAACTTATTTGGTAATATACCCAAATTTCATAAACACACATTTCACATTGGAATAATAGAGGAATAAGCCTTTCACATCTCCAATTTGGACATATATATTGTCCATTGAGAGAAAAATCTCCATAGAGAGGATGTATCTGATGGGAAACACACAGAGATTCTCTCACACTAATGTCTGTCTTCATCTGTTCCAGGTTCAGGTCTGTCTGCAGGTCTTGTCGCAGGAATAGTTGTTGCTGTTCTGCTGGTGGGGTTTGCAGCTGCAGTTGCTGGTGTGATTTACTCTCACCTCGGGAGATCAAAAAATGGCAAGTATCACCTACAGATACTATAGTGAGAGGAAAACATGTTTTATGCTAAATTTAACAACTTTTTGGTTCTCGAATCTGATTGGCTGAGAGCCGTGCGATATCCACCCAGTATCGACACTCATGAGACCCAGCCACACAGACAGGACACTGACATACAGCACGTTCTCTTGTGTCTTGTCATGTGTCTTAGAAGCATTTACACTCACCCATAGGATTATTAGGAACACCTGTTCAATTTATAATTAATGCAATTATCTAATCAACCAATCACATGGCAGTTGCTTCAATGCATTAGGGGTGTGGTCCTGGTCAAGACAATCTCCTGAACTCCAAACTGAATGTCAGAATGGGAAAGAAAGGTGATTTAAGCAATTTTGAGCGTGGCATGGTTGTTGGTGCCAGACGGGCCAGTCTGAGTATTTCACAATCTGTTCAGTTACTGGGATTTTCACGCACAACTATTTCTAGGGTTTACAAAGAATGGTGTGAAAAGGGGAAAAACATCCAGTATGCGGCAGTCCTGTGGGCGAAAATGCCTTGTTGATGCTAGAGGTCAGGGGAGAATGGCCAGACTGATTCAAGCTGATAGAAGAGCAACTTTGACTGAAATAACCACTCGTTACAACCGAGGTATGCAGCAAAGCATTTGTGAAGCCACAACATGCACAAGCTTGAGGCGGATGGGCTACAACAGCAGAAGACCCCACCGGGTACCACTCATCTCCACTACAAATAGGAAAAAGAGGCTACAATTTGCACAAGCTCACCAAAATTGGACAGTTGAAGACTGGAAAAATGTTGCCTGGTCTGATGAGTCTCGATTTCTGTTGAGACATTCAGATGATAGAGTCAGAATTTGCTGTAAACAGAATGAGAACATGGATCCATCATGCCTTGTTACCACTGTGCAGGCTGGTGGTGGTGGTGTAATGGTGTGGGGGATGTTTTCTTGGCACACTTTAGTCCCCTTAGTGCCAATTGGTTATCATTTAAATGTCACAGCCTACCTGAGCATTGTTTCTGACCATGTCCATCCCTTTATGACCACAATGTACCCATCCTCTGATGGCTACTTCCAGCAGGATAACGCACCAAGTCACAAAGCTCGAATCATTTCAAATTGGTTTCTTGAACATGACAATGAGTTCACTGTACTAAAATGGCCCCCACAGTCACCAGATCTCAACCCAATAGAGCATCTTTGGGATGTTGTGGAACGGGAGCTTCGTGCCCTGGATGTGCATCCCACAAATCTCCATCAACTGCAAGATGCTATCCTACCAATATGGGCCAACATTTCTAAAGAATGCTTTCAGCACCTTGTTGAATCAATGCCACGTAGAATTAAGGCAGTTCTGAAGGCGAAAGGGGGTCAAACACAGTATTAGTATGGTGTTCCTAATAATCCTTTAGGTGAGTGTAGATGAATAAGAGCATGATCATATAATGTAACGCTGGGCAAAAATGGATATAAAAACGGACGCTGTGTAATTGCGTTAAATATTTTTAATGCGTTTAGCGGAAAAAAATGAATGGCCCGTGTTAACGCGTTA
Organism: Romanogobio albipinnatus; assembly: GCA_023566225.1. Classification (NCBI taxonomy): domain Eukaryota; kingdom Metazoa; phylum Chordata; class Actinopteri; order Cypriniformes; family Gobionidae; genus Romanogobio; species Romanogobio albipinnatus. The sequence goes on from CM042263.1 coordinate 34,612,005, forward strand.
ATTTGCCCATCCCTACTTTAAATAAATTTTGTTGGTAAAAAAATATGTTTAATAGAAGAAACGTTTTAAGACTAAAGGGGAGAGAGCGGGGCACAACCTAACGCTTTTTGACTCTCTCAATTTGTGTAAATCCACTTGGGGGTTCAGAGTATTTATTTTTCACAAATCTAGTACAAATGTGTGGTCTTGTTAAAAAGAGGGGTAAAAACAAAGGACATTATGAAGGACTGGCTACAGAGGTAATATACTGAACTGAACTCTGAACTGTGTTTGATTTCACCTGCACTGACAAACTCATCCTAATGGCAAATCAACCCATTTACCAGAATCTAATTCACTACCAGATGACAGATGTGATGATCGTGTCTGATTGTTTAATCATTATGTACTGTGGGTTTCTGTAACTCTAAACAACACTGTCCATTTCTCTCTCTCTTGTTACAGGAAGCAAACACATAGAAGCTGTGATTTAAACCCTTATTGAATCAGTATATTTACAGCAAATGGAATGGAACTGATGTGTAAATAAAACTATGAGCTGAATCCAGGACCAAATCAAGGAGTTGGAAAAAGATATGACTAGGTTGTGTTTACAAAATGTCGAATTGGACTCACGCATGTTTGTAATGTAAAAGATGATGTGGTCCATTGTGTTTGCTTTGAATACTTAGATTATTCAATAACTGTGTAACACTCACTCCACATTTACATATAATCATTTAGCATGTGTTTTATCCACATCAGATGAGCATCACGCACTTTATCACAGGAGTTATACGTGTCATCTGTCCAGCTTGTAAAATCTGTAATATCTATAATGTTAGAATGTAAAATCCCATTCATTTTCTCCATTGAGTAACTTGTCATTTTGAATGATTCTGTATGAATCTACCACAGATCTATCCGTAACACAACGTGTTAATTGACCAATTCAACATGAAGAACTGCACTATCCATAATCCTGAAGAAAAATCAACCAGCGAATCATGGGTTCATACCTCATTTATATCCTTTTACCCATGTCTTGATTTTTCCTCTCTTTTCTTTTGTTGTGATTGCTGCTGCTAGAGATTGTGAATCTTTATGGAGAAAATGAATGGGAAAAATACTTCAGAGAAATTAGTGAATGAGTAAAAATAATGTTATGTCTATAATAAAAAGACTCGTCTCCTTCAGATTTGCCATGTTGTTGCTGGTGTGTTTTTAAAAAAAAACTGAATTGTGTTTAGTGTGTTTAATTTAATAATTATAATTCATGTTGCTATTATGTAGTTGTCCATCAGTCGATACAGACAAACAAGTAGAATCAATTCCATCTGAATTTATATTTTATTGTTAAACAACCCTTCAATTAAAAAGTCAGGCTTATGATTTATAGATGTATTTCAATTGGGTAAATTTGTGTTTCTAACGCATTTGCAGAGTGTGCCTTGAAATAACGCAAAGTGTAAATGTGCAAAGCAACAAAACTTAAATTAAGAAAATGTAATTGGCAAATAAATATAAAATGGATGCAAATTAAATGAAATATTGATGAATATTTTAGGTTTTGGCCACCAGATGGACACACATCATATAGTCACTTTAGAGAAAAGCTTCTGAAAATGCATACATGTGAATCACTATTAGAGATTAAAACTCACTATTTGTGATATCTTGTTTTTTTTTTAATCAATGCCACAAGATAACAATCACTTGTCTGGCTATCACCAGACCAAGCTCATTTTAAGATTGAACATTGGTTCTGGGGAGTCTGCTCTGTATTTACTACTGCACAAGAGGCGTGATCAACAAGCAAAGTTCAAATGACTCTGTATGCAATTGGATAGTCCTTCAACCAATCAGACCACAAGGGCAATCAAAGGGCAACTTGACAATTCTATTTGCATCCACTCATTAACCTCTTTTTATTTTTCTTTGATATCTCTATTTGAAGTTCAATCCTTGCTTTTCAGATTAAAACTCCAAGATATGTCGCAATATTTATGATTTCTTGTCTTCTCTTGTGGATCTGATGTCATAAACCAGAACAGCCACAGTAGCCACGCCCACCAGAGCAGAGACGACCAATCGGATCACAGCTTCGGTAAAACCACAACAGTGTAGGTGCACTTCTGAAAAAAAAACCAATGATAAAATTGTTATTTTCAACAAGCCGACATTATATATATATCAGCAGTGCTGCCGTACCTGCACATGTGTGGCAGAGTTGAGTGATGTCCAGATGTTGAGTCTGGTTGCTGATGGGATTGTTGAGCACACAGCTGTAGGTGTTTTTATCCTGATATTCCACCTCCAGAGGTAGAGAGAGACTGATGCTGAGATCAGACACACTGATGCTGGACAATAAACTGTTTCCTTTGTACCAGGAGAGAGTCACATGACTCACATTCACCACTGAACACACCAGTGAACATGATGATGATGATGATGATGATGATGATGATGAACAGTCTCTGCTGATGACAGGAACAGGCAGACGAGCTGGAAAACATTTGTTTAAACATTTAAAACATTGAAGTTAATTCACCCCCAAAAAAATTGGTGTTAATTTACTCACCCTCAGGCCATCCATGCACTGTAAAAAAAAAAACAGCCAAATTCTGACAGTAACTTACTGTTTTCCATTAAAACACTAATGTGCTGTAGAAAACAATGCATTCTGGGCAATGTTTGTCACAGTAAGCAACTGCTGTTAATTTACGGCCCATTTTCAACAGTAATCTACTGTATTGATGTATTACGGTTTTGTACTGTAGTATGCACTGTTAAAAATGATCTTGATTTTATTGGTAAAAGACTAAAAATGCTACGGTTAAAAACGGTGAATAACTGTAATAGATCTAGCCTTACATTTAACAGTAAAATACCGTCATATTTACAGTTTAGTAATTAAAAAAGTTGTTTTGTAATTTACAGTGAAAAAACATAAATTGACATTCCCAGAATTCCCTGCATGACACTTCACATTTGATGTGAACTATGTTTCTTCTTAGTTTTTTCTAATGCTATGTACATTAGGGTTTTATGTTACATTTAATGTTGATAAATGAATGTTTATTGCATTTTTAAAATGTCATGTGTGTTACCATGATGGTGTTTAGTGTTTTTGTGAATGACACTGTGCACCTTCTGTGTGTTAGTATTGTCCTCCTAAAAACTGCTTGTGACGAGGTTTGATTCATCATGTGACTCTCATCACCGCTGGGATTGGTGGTTGTCAGTATATATCAAAGGTAACAGATATCAGTATTTTAATAGGTTGGTAATTTAACATTATTTCAGTTAATTAAATGTGGTTATTTACTTAAAATTTCGGTAACACTTTAGAATAATGGTCATTAGTTAACATTAATTAAAGCTACACTGTGTAACTTTTTTAGTTTATTCTTAGCTAAAAACACTTAGTTCTTTCAAAAATATATGTGCTCATTAATGTATATTTACTTCTTTCAAGTAATAAAGTATTCTCGTAAGTTTATAATATGCCATTGAAAATACATACGGGTAAGGGGTTCGAATGGGGGTCGCCATGTTGCCGCTCCATCTTGAAAGTACATTAGCCAAAGAGGGATATACCCGTAAATTCAAGCTTCGCCTTTCGCGTTTTAACACTCGATGGCACCGTGTCGAATGTGAAGAGGGGGATTGCTGGATTGAACTGGAAGCCATGTTAATCTTGGACTAAATCGGCCACCGTATGAGTTAAAACGAAATCGGAATTGGGAGGAACAGAAACTAATATTTACTGGATGGTCATATACCTTTTCACCGCTAGATGGGGGAAAATATCACACAGTGTAGCTTTAACTACATTAGTTAACATGAACTAATAATGAATTGCACTTATAAAGCATTTATTTATCTTTGTTAATGTTAATTTCAACATTTACTAATGCTTTATTAAAATCTTGTTAACATTAGTTAATGCAGTGTGAACTAACATGAACAAAGCATGAACAGCTGGATTTATATTAACTAACGTTAACAAAGATGAACAAATACAGTAACAAATGTATTGCTCATGGTTAGTTCATGTTAGTTAATACAATGTTAACTAATGACCATTATGTTACCAAAATTTCACTTAAATCTGTAAAACCTAAAATGTTGCTACCGTGTTTTTTACGGTACATGTTTTTTTGATTCTCAGAGGGACGGCACCCATTGACTTCCATTATATGAATCACTGAACCACGGTTTCAGCTAAAATATTATTTACTATTCTACTGAAGAAGAAAAAAACTTGAAGAAAAAAAACATCTGGGATAGCCTGAGGGTGAGTAAATTTCATTTTTGGGTGAACTATCCCTTTAGGAATAATTGAAGGACAGGACAAATG